>CM025854.1:22724720-23464896 GCA_003952965.2 Morella rubra
AAAATCCTCAAATTTGAATACTTTGAAAAACCCTTACATACTAATAGCTTTTCCATTCAGACTAATCACCAAGTATCTTTTCTCGCTTGGATATATAAGTTGAGAGTTATAGGTTGGCGCTAAACTAACCGCTGGCCTTTGAATTATTCTTATTTTAATTTATAAGTTATAACTTTCTTTGTGCTTTTTAATATATAAAATTAATCGTTTAAGAAAAAAAAAACTCCAAAGACCTCGGGATATATAACGAAAAGCTAGAAAATCTACACGATGGCCAACTTCTAACCCCATAAAATTTATATTTAGACATTTCAATAACGCAAAATTCTCTTTTGTTAGAATATTGTTGGCATCAAGTAGCAACTAGTTCGATCCTATTCCACTCTGATACGTAATCCGCTTGATTCCAAAACACCAGTTGTTGTCTCCCATCTCTCCCTCTTGTTCTCTATCTGCCATTTTATGGAGATCAGGAGATGGGCTGCAGTGATAGAGATTGCGTCTGGAAATTTCCTTTTCCAGAACCAAAAAATTTATATACCACATAAAAGGGAAAAAATTTGCCAATCTCAGGTGTACTTCTCCGAAGTTCCTTTCAGTGAAAGGGAACTTCTTATATTAATTTTATGTGGAAAAAAACTGCAATACCTCAAAAAATGATATGTTAAAAGCCTCTCCATAAAAAAGCTGGCACTTGGATATCCGAGGCACCGGCGTCGAGTCGGGCCAAATGCACATATATCCTATTTGCACGCCACATTTTGTGGAAGGAAGTGAAGCGGTGGGCCAATTGTTTATAACAACCACAGTCATCCCATCCCAAAGAAAGCCCAAGACGACTCCGACCGATTATGCTGGCGTTTAATAGAGATGCTTAAAGGGCCTGTTTCTAACAGGTTCGACCGTTCGTAGTATCTATTTGAATGTGACCCAACTTTGTTTTTTCTTGTTTTTGTTTTTTTTTTCCATTTTTCCTATCAATTGTGATTAATGAATTATATTAATTAGTTACAATTACGATTATCCTGCACCCTCAATGGCGTGAGCAGAATCGATTAAAAAAAACGACAATGCTTGTAGCTTTTTTTAAAAAAAAATCCATCGTAGCTCAAGTATGCGAGAGGCCTTTAAAAGAGTGTCTTGGGCACTTAAGTCGCACCCTTAGAAGTTCAAATTAAAATTTCACTTGTATAAAAAAAATTGCAATTTAAATAAGAGAGAATTATTAGTGGGTTAGTTAGTCTCTTTAAATTTTGTCGTGATATTGAATCTAACTTTGTGGGTATACTGAACTAGATCCGTTTAAGTTCGATATACGTGAATAAATAACATAATAAGTTATTAGATCTTATGACTCACGAAAATAGTACAATTTAGTTTATTAAGGGTTAAATGTAATAAAAAAAATTAATTCAAACTGATATGTAAATATAATTTAGGGACTACAAAATGAAGATTTTTATATATAGTTATATTATATAGACTTTTTATTCAAGGAGCCTGTTAACCACCACAGACTTTTTAATGTTGTAGATTGTGAAAAAATTTTGAAGTGGGTTGGAAAACTTGCCGAAATATGAGAGTCAAGTGAAAAAAGTTGAAGAGAAAGAAAATTTGAATAAATTATAATAAGAAAAGAGTTATTTGATGGGGGAGAAGAAGATAATTTGTAGTTTTTTAATATACTCAAAATTTTGAGTGTCATCTATTCGGAATCAAACACCACTAAACGACGCCGCATCTATGGAAACCACGGATATTTGTTCCATTTGACCAATTGGCCTATCGCCGTTTGCTATATAATTATTTGGGCACTCTTAACAGTCAGTTGAACGTTGCAACTTCCAAGTAAGTGTGGCGGCAAAATAGAGAACGTGTAGCAGAACAAGAAGAAGCGGCAGCAGCAAGGTGAAGTAGAAGTCCGGAGCTCCAAAACGAGGATAATGTTATCCTTGGGGCTTGTAACTCCAGCCTAAGAACACTCTCACTTCTGAATGGCCCAAACCCTCACGCTCTCGCGGGACCGGAGCCCAACCACACCCCTTATCTCCTTTTCGTTCTCAGAAGGTCCAGGAACCGGTCAGAACCACCACCTCAGCAAAAACAGCCGTCCGAGAGCATGTCCAGGAGGAGAACAGCAGAGACGGAAACGCCCTAGCCAGGGACTCGCCCGACGTAGAGCCGTTCCCGGAGGAGCTCCGCGAAGAGTTGATGCCGAAGCACGTGGCGGTGATCATGGATGGCAATGGGAGATGGGCCCGGCAGAGGGGGCGACCACCCTCGGCAGGCCACGAAGCCGGTGCACGGTCGCTGAGGGAGCTCGTTGAGCTCTGTTGCAAATGGGGGATCAGAGTTCTCACCGTTTTCGCCTTTTCTTATGACAATTGGATTCGGCCCAAGGTCCGTTTGCTTCATAATGTTGCAAGTAGTATTATTGATTTTAAGTAGATTTTGCGTCGGTTTTTCCTTTCAAAAAGCAAAGAAAACCAATCCAAGGCCTTTCACTCCTTTTGAAAGTGGAAATTTTAGTGAATTTTTCCCTAGAAAGGAAGAAAAGTACTTCCAGATTGTAAGCTTGGCTGCGGTTTTGTATGTCTTGATTTGCTTGAATCTACACGTGGAATTCTTTTAATGGTTGATTTGATCATAGTGCAGGTGGAGGTTGATTTCTTGATGACCTTATTTGAAAGAGAGATACAGTCACAACTGCAGAATTTTCTTAGGTAGTTGTCATGAACGCATGCATTTTTTCACTTAGAGGAAATTTCCACTTTCCACGAGTTCATGCTTTGTTATTTCTTATTGTTCATTCTATTTGGATTTTACTTGCATATAGTACCTTTTTTTTGGGGGGAATTTTGAGCTAATTCCCAAGAAGTAGCTGCAGTTTCGATGATTTGTGTGGAGCTGAAAAGTACCGAAAAAGGAACCAGAGTTTTAATCTTAATTGGTCCTTCTATTTTATACTAACTTCATATAATTCAAAGATGGAGATCTGTGGTAGATTAATCTAATGTAAATTTCTGTATTTATTAATCAGAAGACTTAATGATAAATTTCCCTGCACTGATCAATAAAGTTCTCATCATGGTGTGCTTTTCCATCGGATAACTTGGTCATATATTTTCCTATCCCAGCTTTTTAGCCTCTATTGGGAATATTCTCATTCTTTTAAGAGATATATGGTATGATTCAAATTCGAGAATGATCGAGGAAGTGGTTGGGGGTATTTCGTTTTGCTATTGCCAAAGGTCATGGTTATCTATTCCTTTGACATTAAATATTACAGAAGCAATTTCATCTTAGTGCTCACTTTAGGCTGTAACAGTCTGATACTATCCACTAATTCACTAGTTCGAGTCAGGACATAAGTTTAACTCGTTTGTGAAAGTAAAACTTGATTTTGGATCTAGTAGATGGGTTGGGACTGACTGGTCGCCTTGCTGGTGCTGTAGTGTCGGGCTCACCTAATGGACAGTATCTATGACTTAAACTAGACATTCTGCAGCGGGAGTGCTCCCATAGTCGCGCCCAAAGAGAGTTGATATGCTGATTGCCCCCCTCCTCCATTTTACTTAGGAAAAAAGACTAAATAGTTCACTTTCATGTACTGGTTGGTTTTTGATTCAATATCTGGCTTCTTTCATTAGCAAAATAGTTTATATAGGAAGCAATTCTTTTGTCCTGCTTATGCTCTTTCAGGGAAGGTATTCAAATAAGTGTTATCGGCGATTCGTCAAAGCTTCCAAAAAATCTACAGAAATTGATAAGAGATGCAGAGGAGGCCACGAAAGGCAACAGTAGACTCCAACTAATTGTAGCAGTTAGCTACAGTGGAAAATACGACATCGTGCAAGCATGCAGAAGCATTGCTTACAAAGTCAAAGATGGACATGTTCAACTGGAAGACATCAGCGAAAGCCTAATCGAGCAAGAATTGGAAACCAACTGTACGGAGTTTCCTTACCCTGATCTAATGATACGAACCAGTGGGGAGCAAAGGGTGAGTAACTTCTTGTTGTGGCAGTTGGCCTACACTGAATTCTTCTTTGCACGAGAACTCTGGCCTGATTTTGGGAAAGCTGAGTTTGTGGAGGCCTTAACTTCCTTTCAGCAAAGACAGAGACGCTTTGGTGCCCGTGTTTCATAGAGTCCATTGCCAGTTACAGATATTTATATTTATCTTAAACTTCCATTATACAGAACTCTCATACCTTGAGATAAAGTTCTGTTCATATTGTTTCCTGATCCAGCTTCTTCTACAGACACCTAATCAAGATCAAGGTGCTGGATGTACAAATAATAAAGGCCAACGATTAATAATTAATGACGCAAACCATAGCTGGGCAACTCTCTCTCTCTCTCTCTCTCAAGCCTACATCCTTTGATTTTGCTTTTTTGTGAACCAGAATGTTTTCATATGCGAAGTGCCTGATAGAGCCCAACTTCCTAGGCTAAGAAGTGCGGTTGGTGAGTTCTGTCTGTCCATATTTAGACATTTAGCGTGGGAGTGATAATTGGTGCTGGACTAGCCATTTATTCGTTGTTGACTATTGCTTTTTGATTCCTTTTTTTGCATGGATTAGGCATCGGGAAACTTGTATAATCCCAAGAACAATAAGATAAGGCCGAGAATAGCTAAAGAGGAAGAACTAATACTCATATTTTCTCTTTGATGAATCAATTATTTGAAATATCCTGGATGGTTATTTTTACTTTTGGAATTAAGATTTTTTATAATTTTTTTCATCTGAATTGCAACATATAATTTTTTTAAAAAATAGATATATACATATCTTATATCATATTGCCTGAAACTTAACTTAGATAATAATAAATAACTTAAAATTTATCTATTATATCTATTTATTTTTAAATTTTATTTACAATTCAAGTAAAAAATTATAAATAGTCTGGATCTTAATTCAAAAAGGACAATACAGGATGGGCCATGGCTCTACTCCCTATCCCCTCAAAAATCTTTCCAAAACATTTTTATTACAACTCATTATCAGTATAGAAAAGAGAAGTGAATACTAAGGAAGAAATGATGAGAAACCTTTGGATCTGTGACCCCAAAATCTGTGGGAAGATCATTAAATCAGATTAAATAGGAAGGCAATTATTTTAGCACTACCTAAACACTTAAAATCATCATATTTTGGTAACCTTTATGTCACATTCTCGAATCTCACGAAAGACTAAATTACCCTCTCAAACTCAGAGTTCATCCCTAATTAATAGAGGGCTCCAATGTCCCATCACCACGTATACTTTAACAAATGTCCAAAATCCTTATCCAAAGAATGATTTATCAAGTGCTGGCCCATTAATTGTTTTTGTCCAAACCTTAGCCTGTGGAAGGCAAAAATAAAAAATAATATCTAAACCTTAAAATGTATGCTTCATTGAAGATGATTATTTTACTACGATGACCACCGTTTAAGATAATGCTACTTTTATAAATATGGTGGATAGAGGGCTGCGTTGTCTTTTCCGGAATCAGCCGCCAATTTGCAAAACCACGGGCCTGTGAGCCAGCTGGTTTCCGCTTTCTCTTTGCGGCCGTCTTCACGTATTGGAATTTCTTCAATTATTGATCGAGATTAAAAAAAAAAAGCTAAATCATTAAGGTGATAATTAGTAAGATTTGTGAGGGCAAATCCGGCAATTCGGTATGCTCTTTTCTTCTTTATATGGACTTGACAAGTCGAACAGAGGATACAGGATAGTACGTGCCCTGTTTTGTTTTGATATAACCAGATGACTCTCATCGTGATTCGTGGGCAACGAAAACTACGACACTACAACCTGTCTCTTTTATTCTCGCTCTAGTTCAGTTCGTGTTTTCTCTGGTTTTCTGTTTGGTGGTTTGGAATTTATTTCCGGCAAAACATGGGAAAATCGTCCTTCAATGACTCTTTGAAAGCGCTCGAGGCTGATATTGAGCACGCCAATACTCTGTATATCTCTCTCTCTCCCTGCTCTTTCTCGTTCTCTCTGTATGAGATTTGATTTTTCGGATTCTCAATGCTCTCTTTGCCTGTGAATTCAGTTAGCTGTTCTTGTTTGGCATTAGTTACGAGTCTGTTTTTCTTGGGTGCTGTTTGATTTGCATTCTAAAAGTCCTTGTCGTGTTTTGAACCTGTAATGCCTTGTCCGTTGAGAACAAAACATTCAGAACATTTATTTCCGTAAAATTGAATTCGATGAATTACCGATGGTTTCGCCTTGTTTTAACTTCACATTCAGGCTTTGTTTCAATGCCAAAGAAAATTGGAAATATTTCGTGTGGTCTGGCAGAGATGTCTGTAGCCTGTTTTTTTTTTTTGGGAGCGTCTGTAGACATGAACGACTCACGAGTCACGACGTATCCATTGTTTCTGTGACCCGTTCGTGGGCCCTCCCTCAAACTTTAATCTTTGCCCTATTGGCGTGCTCAGTCAGAGCAAACTCACTGGTGCGGACTGTTAATATGAAATTCTTTGCCTTTAACGCATTAGTGAAAGCTGAGAAAGACTAGACTGCTCAAGTGTTTAAGAGGCGGTGTGGGAATTTTCTACGAAAGGAAGCTCAGATTTCCCTGGCTTGATCACTATTTGAACGCATGATAATCCATTTAAGCAAATGGTTCTTATTTTTTCCATTCAATAGTGGTTTTTTGTTTTTAATTTTGGTACTTATTCTTACTTTGCAGAAAGCAACAAAAGAGCTGGTTTATAAACATAAACCCTAAGTATTCTTTGATTTTGTTGCCTTTTCTGTACATAATGCTCTCTTTATACATAGAACTATTATCACTATTCTCCATAATGCATACATTTGCAGAGCTGGGTAAAGGAGCGTTCAGTTTGATTGACGGCTAACTCAAGTTCTTCAGTTAACCTTTTGCCATCTGAACTTTTGAAATCACATTGCACAGTTGATTACTTGTGATCATCTGGAAGCTTTCCTGTGATGTGTTGAGTATTATTTAGGGTATGAGGAGAATAACATTTGATGTGTTATTATACTGATGAGCACAATAATGTTGTATGTAGTTCTTTGGTGTTGGTCTGTCATTTTCCATTTTTGGAAATCAAGTTCTAGTTAAGCGAAAACATATAAATTGGGAACTATATGAAGAAGTGAAACAAAGTCTGCCAAACAGTTCATAGGAAGTAAATGCTCCAAATAATCAAGATTCAAAATTGTGTTTAGAATGTTCGGATTCAATGAAGGAAAGGTATGGTAGCTGGAGAGAAAATGCGGACATGGCTCTAGATAGGGCCAAGTTGGGTAAAAGGATCCATGTAGCCAACTACAATCAGTTGGGATCAAGGCTTGGTTGAGTTCTGGTTTATGCTTTGAACAATTGCGACTCTCATGTATGGTGGCAAAGATTTTGAGAAAGTAAATCATCAATGGCTTTCTTAGGCTTGTGGTAGCTGCATGATGATTGAAAAATCCGTTCTGCATTGAAAAGCAGTTAGTCTATGCTATGGTGTTTAATATATTTCCTCCACTAGCTAAGAGGAGCAATTGAATGTTGAAGTGGCCTGCTAAGCAAATTGGTTCCACAGTGTGTGAGTAAATTTTGTAGCCATCTAAAACGCCTTATCACCATATTGCTTCTTAGAAATTGCTCCTAAAGCATTTTTATGATTTATGTACAAATTAGGACATATAGAAGCTAGTATTTTATACTTTCAGGATTTCATTTTACGCACTATTTTTTAAGCTTGTTAGAGCACCCAATATGTGTGTCATGCTGGAGGCAGAATGAAATCACATTACTTTGAAAGATGCTACCACAGTACCACTTGCCTAATTTTATCGATAACCTTCAGCAATTTAGTTTGGGCCTTTCATTAGGCTGCACTAGTATTCTAGTTGTGTGAACGTCTCATCTCAGGAAATGTCTATGCTACCACTTGCCTAATTTTATCGATGATCTTCAGCAATTTGGTTTGGGCCTTTCATTAGGCTGCACTAGTTGTGAGTTGTGAACCTCTCATCTCAGGAAATGTCTATGGTTCTTTGTTTTCTTTTCCTCCATCAGTTGAATACTCAAGCACATAATCTTTTTCGTCTATCTCCTTTTAAAGTACAGCGAATGTTTAAATTCATTTCTTGTGGAAACTATGTTGGTAATGTTAAGGGAGTCTGTAGGATTTAACTCCATTAATGATCTTAATCCGTTGCAATTAATGGCAGAGTTTTGGGGAGCAATTTTTAGGGAGTTAAAATTTTCAATTGTTTGTTGAATTCAATATTATTATGATGGTATGATGATCACTGGATAGTTTTGTTAACACTGTGCTGTGCTGCCTTCTCTGCTTCTTTTTATTCCAGGGCTTTAGATTTTCCAGGGGATGATGGAGCACGCGTTCAGATGAGACTGTCCTACAGTCCAGTAGCTCACTTTTTTCTTTTTCTTGTTCAATGGACTAATTGTTACCTTGCTGGTGAACTTGGTTTGCTCAGAATTCTTATACGTATGGTATGTTACTTTCTGTCTATTTCCGAATTTATCTGTTTATCTCTCTCCATCTCTCTTCTTCTCTATTTTTGGTTCTTCTCCAGATTTCTTTGAACTTGTATCCATGGTTTTTTTGCATCCATTCCTTAAACAATGTAGTGATTTGATATCGACTTTTTCCTTGTTGGGGTGTGGCATTGTGATGGATTGGTGCAGACCTATGCTGATGGCAAGACCATTATGTCTGTTTATGAAAGGAAAGCAAGCATTAGAGAATTTTATGGTGAGTGAGATTCAGAGAAGGTGAAAAAAACTTAAAACTTTTGTGCATTAAAATTTCCATGGCTGCAACTTATTCTCCATGGAGGAAAGATTGCTCAGTTCTCTCTCCCTCCTTTTCCACCCCACCTCCCAAAGAAAAACGAACAAACGAACAAAACACGAGTGCTTATGAGTTTTGGCTTCTTTTTTTTTTTTTATCAACAGCTGTGATATTTCCGTCTTTGTTGCAACTTCAAAGTGGCATCACAGATTTGGAGGATCGGAAGCAGAAAGAGGCATGCACTCTCAGATTCAAAAGGAAAGATGGGATGGAAAGGGGGAAACTCTCTGAAGTTGACATAGAACGAGAAGAAGAGTGTGGGATTTGCATGGAGATGAACAGCAAGGTTGTATTGCCTAATTGCAGCCATTCTTTGTGTTTGAAGTGTTATCGAGAGTGGTAAGCTATCTGTTCTACTTCTCTGAACACAATCTATGTACACCTAAAACAATAAAAAAAAAAAAGACAGAAAAAAGTAAAGATAAATATATCCTTATGGAGGACGCAGTAAAATTGGCAGGTGGATGAATTGGCATTAGATTAGGCTCATGACTTGTTTTCTGGCTATCCTGGCATATGTGGGGTCTGATGATGTATTCTTGCTGTATGATTCAGGCGTGGTAGATCTCAGTCATGCCCTTTTTGTCGAGATAGCCTTAAAAGAGTAATGTCTGGTGACCTTTGGCTCTGCCTAGACAAGAGTGATGTTGTTGATTTATCATCCATATTGAGAGAGGATCATAAGAGGCTGTTGATGTACATCGATAAATTGCCTCTAGTTATTCCAGATTCTCTGCTTGTTGCCTACAATTATAGGATTAGATGAAAGTTGTATGTACAGGCTCTTGTAACTATGTATATGGGTAAACCCGGTTATATAAAATTTTCTGAGTATGGTAGGGTTATAAAATTTTCTTCTATTTGGCAGTGAATTTTTGTTGGCTTCAAGTTAGAGCCTTGCTGGAACTTTTTTTTTTTTAAAGAAAAAAAAAGAAGAAGCCAGAAGACTATTAACACTCAACAATTATAAAATAATCAAATTTCAAATGCTCCGACCAAACAAGTGAAATCATAGATGAATCATGCCTCTACCCAAAAAATAAAAGAAAGAACTAAATGATATATATGCTGTTGTGTTAGGACTGATCATTTTGGATGCGCATGTAATCTGCATAAAAGCGAGGTTGGTTTTCTTCTTGGTGGGTGTAGGCGTATCCTCCATGGCTGGAGATATCAAGCCCTGCAACTTCATCATCAATGGATATTCTCAGAATCTCGAGTTTGTGCAGGACATAGAAAAGAGGCCCCATTGTCACAGTAACCCAGGCCACAATCACCGAGACCTCGACCACTTGAGCTCCTAGCAAAGCCCAGCCTCCACCCATAAAGAGCCCATAGGGCCTAACCACGCCTGACACGCCTGAATCATAGACTTGAATCACGAATTCTTCTTTTGCAAACAAGCCTGTGAATATCAAACCCCAAGCTCCACAACCACCGTGCAACTGGGTTGCTTCCAATGGGTCGTCAAACTGTAGTTTTAGAGCCAATATGTTGAGCCCAATCAAGACCCATGCAGCGAAGAACCCACACACAATGGCAGCCCATGGCTCGACAACAGAGCAGCCAGATGTGATTGCAACGAACCCACCTAGCACCCCATTGCAAACACCTAATGCATCCCAATGGCCGATGAGTAAGCGTCGTCCGAATAGGGTTACGATTCCGGCAGTCGACCCGGCCAATGTAGTGGTGACCGCAGTTCGGCCAACTGAAGTCCAATTACCTTGGTCGGTTGTGTTGGGATAGGCCACGAGAATCTTATCAAACGAGCCGGGATTGAACCCAAACCATCCAAACCACAGCAGAAATGTCCCTAGGACGACTAGAGTTGCATTGTGGCCTCGCATTTGTACTGGCCTCCCAAATGCATCGAACCGACCCACCCGAGGGCCTTCTATGAAAGAACCCCAGAGTCCAGCAATCCCACCAACTAAATGCACGACCCCACTACCAGCAAAGTCAATTGCGCCTGAACCAAATAACAAATCACTGGAACTGGAACTGAGCCAACCATCAGACGACCAAACCCAGTGTGCCACAATTGGGTACACAAACCCAGTGAGGAAAAAGGAGAAGATAAGGTAAGAAGTGAACTGGGTTCTTTCCGCTATCGAGCCACTGGTAATTCCAGCGACGGCGATGGCGAAGGCCCATTGGTAGAGAAAGAAGCTGTAGTCATAAGTGCTATTTGGAATGCTATACAGAGCAAAGAAGTTCGTACCAATGAAAGGGTTGGAATTGGAACCATCGCCGAAGGCAAAAGCGAAGCCAAAGAGGTAATAAGAGATGCTACCAACAACAGCGTCGACGACGTTAGTAAGCATTATGTTCATCGCGTTCTTGGCTCGGACTGAGCCAGCACAGAGCATGGCAAAGCCAAGCTGCATAACAAAGACGAGGTACGCCGAAAAGAGGAGGAAATGGGGGGAGAACAGAGCGTGACATAGAACTTACAATAGAGTTGTTTGTGAATAGTGGGTTGAATGGTAGCTGTATTGCTCGTGGGGTCACTTATACGTGTTTGAGTTGTTGACTACCCGAGCAGTCATTTCAATGACTCGTGGTGAACGGATGGATAGGCTTAGAAGCCATCTATTCCCACTCTATTTGGGTGCCAAGATAAGAGTGAAGAAAGGGTGAAATCTCTCACGTCTTTTGTGATTTCCTATTTTCATATATAAACGTGTACCTGAGATCCCAATGCTTAATTTGTCTGCAGTGGCAGATTCAACTGAATCATCAGAATATTAAACAATGTTTTGTCAAATGTCCCATCATGCATCAGAATACAAATTAGTTTTCGCTCTAACTTATAACTTACGTTGTTGGATTCAGATCGCCTCGGGTGACCGAATTGCAGAGCATCGTGGTCCTACCTTGTTGGGGATACGAAGATCTGAGGTACTTTCTGAATCAATCAAGCTAATTAAGATAGTCTCACTCGAGCAGGGGCGGCTCTATAGACAGCCTAGGCACCAAAGTAAGTAAGGTCTCTAATTTAAAATATATTTTAATAGGCTTATTAAATGAATGTTTAATGTTAAAGACTAGAAATTTAACTAAAAGCTATATTATTAATTCGTATAGAGTTATAGTTAATTCTTTATTTTTTTAAAAAAAAAATATTAAATCTCCTTGATTGAAATAACTATTAATTCTGCAAAATCTTATAAGATCTGAGTTATATTTAATTGATTCAAATGAAAAGTCCATAAAATTAACCTTATAAAATCTCCTTAAGATTGGCTGCCCATTGATTCAAAAATTAGAATTGAATCTATAGACAAGTATTTTGTAAAAGAGAATAATCTATAGAAAAAAATAATTTGATGAAAATATTGATAATGACATAATATCATCAATTGAAAATAATATATTAACAAATTTGGAATATAATTAAACTTTGATAAGAAATTTTGTATTTCTAACTTTATATTTTAATTAAATTAAATTAATATTTTATATTTAAATATATCATTTAATAAATTATTACAAAATACCTCACTTTGAGTTTTGTCTATGGCGACAATTACTCTAGAGTTGCCCCTATGTCAACGAGGTTGCTTTGCTCTATGGCAATTTCAAAAAATTACAATTAAAGCCAGTACTGATTAGAATATAAGAAGCTTTTATTTGTCAAGAAGTTAGAACTTATAAGATCCCATTACATCAACAGAAGATAACATGGACTGCGTGTACGGAAATGAGCTAAATAGTAACTGTTAATATTTCAAAAAATCTATTAAAGAAATCAAGAAAATCTACCTGTTTGTCTAAATGAAAATTTTCTGCTTCAAAATTTTTTTTTTACACCTTAAACTACCTTGTTTGTCACATTTCATCTATCAACCATTGGTTTAAGACATATTATACTATTTGTGAGAACTTTTCGCCAATCTAAAAAAACGTTTTTTATCCTTAAAATGATAATTTTACCCTTCACATAAGCCCGTAAAAATTGCGATTTTAACCCCTTCATTAATATATTAAAGGCCAAAAAATATATGGAGGTAAAATAGCTATTTTGAAGGACAAAAATTTATTTTTCCATCTAAATGTGTTTGAAATCAATATTTAGTGGATAAAATGTAATAAATATAGTAATTTGGAGTCCACGTTAAAGTATCAAGATCTCGAAAGGCATGAAATATATTTATCTCAAATGTTTCAAAATTTGAAAGACCAAACGTCATATATATATAAGTATACCTGAATTTCGTATAGAGTGGGAGAAAAGAATGAATAAGAGGTAAGGGTCAAGTCCCTAATAATGCACCTACAGGAAGGCTCCGAGCAAAGGAGCTCTGCCAATTGAATTAGACCTTTCAGATGAATCATGAAATTGGGTTCAGGACTAATGATCCTGCAGAGGTCTATACGCAATAAAGGGAGATTGGTTTTCTTCTTGGTGAACATAGGCATGGCCTCCATGGCTAGAGATGTTGATCGACAGAGGAGCTTGAGCTTGTGTAGGGTATAGAAAAGAGGATTGGCTGTTGAGGGGATCTGAATCAAAGGTTTGCGAATTCTTCTAGTTATTGCAACTGAGTTGCCTCAAGTGGGTCATCAAATTTCAGTTTCAGAGCCAAGATATTGAGTCCAATCAAGACCCATGCAGCAAAAAACCCACAAACAATGGCAGCCCACGGCTCAACAACTGAGCAACCTGATGTGATTGCAACAAACCCACCTAGCAGCCCATTGCAAACGTCTAATGCATCCCAATGACCCACCAGTAGTCGTCGGCCAAATAGGGTCACGATTCCGGCAGTTGACCCGGCTAATGTGGTAGTGACTGCAACCCGGCCGACTGCAGTCCAATTACCTTGGTCCGTCGTTGTTGGATAGGACACAAGAATCTTATCAAATGAGCCCGCATTGAACCCATACCATCCAAACCACAACAAAAATGTACCTAGCACAACGAGAGTTGCATTGTGACCTCGCATCTGTACGGGCTTCCCAAACGAATCGAACCGGCCAAACCTCGGGCCTTCTATGAAAGAGCCCCAAAAACCAGCTATCCCCCCAACTAAATGGACGACCCCACTCCCAGCAAAGTCAATTGCACCTGAACCAAATAGTAGCTCGCTGGAACTAGGACTGAGCCAACCACTAGAAGACCAAACCCAGTGAGCCACAACGGGATACACAAAACCAGTGAGGAAGAAGGAGAAAATAAGGTAAGCAGTGAACTGGGTTCTTTCTGCTATTGAGCCACTGGTTATGCCCGCGGCAGCAATGGCGAAAGCCCATTGGTAGAGAAAGAAGGTGTAGTCATAAGAGCTATTGGGAATGTTAAACAGAGCAAAGAAGTTGGTACCGATGAAAGGATTGGAAACGGAACCGTGGAACTTTTTTTTTTTTTTTAAAGAAAAAAAAAAAAAAGCAGGCGTGGTAGATCTCAGTCATGCCCTTTTTGTCGAGATAGCCTTTAACTGGTGACCTTTGGCTCTGCCTAGACAAGAGTGATGTTGTTGATTTATCATCCATATTGAGAGAGGATCATAAGAGGCTGTTGATGTACATCGATAAATTGCCTCTAGTTATTCCAGATTCTCTGCTTGTTGCCTACAATTATAGGATTAGATGAAAGTTGTATGTACAGGCTCCGACCAAACTGAGTATGGTAGTGGCAGTGAATCATAGAATGAATCATGCCTCTCACCCAAAAAATAAAAGAAAGAACTAAATGATATATATGCTGTTGTGTTAGGACTGATCATTTTGGATGCGCATGTAATCTGCATAAAAGCGAGGTTGGTTTTCTTCTTGGTGGGTGTAGGCGTATCCTCCATGGCTGGAGATATCAAGCCCTGCAATTTCATCATCAATGGATATTCTCAGAATCTCGAGTTTGTGCAGGGCATAGAAAAGAGGCCCCATTGTCACAGTAACCCAGGCCACAATCACCAAGACCTCGACCACTTGAGCTCCTAGCAAAGCCCAGCCTCCACCCATAAAGAGCCCATAGGGCCTAACCACGCCTGACACGCCTGAATCATAGACTTGAATCACGAATTCTTCTTTTGCAAACAAGCCTGTGAATATCAAACCCCAAGCTCCACAACCACCGTGCAACTGGGTTGCTTCCAATGGGTCGTCAAACTGTAGTTTTAGAGCCAATATGTTGAGCCCAATCAAGACCCATGCAGCGAAGAACCCACACACAATGGCAGCCCATGGCTCGACAACAGAGCAGCCAGATGTGATTGCAACGAACCCACCTAGCACCCCATTGCAAACACCTAATGCATCCCAATGGCCGATGAGTAAGCGTCGTCCGAATAGGGTTACGATTCCGGCAGTCGACCCGGCCAATGTAGTGGTGACCGCAGTCCGGCCAACTGAAGTCCAATTACCTTGGTCGGTTGTGTTGGGATAGGCCACGAGAATCTTATCAAACGAGCCGGGATTGAACCCAAACCATCCAAACCACAGCAGAAATGTCCCTAGGACGACTAGAGTTGCATTGTGGCCTCGCATTTGTACTGGCCTCCCAAATGCATCGAACCGACCCACCCGAGGGCCTTCTATGAAAGAACCCCAGAGTCCAGCAATCCCACCAACTAAATGCACGACCCCACTACCAGCAAAGTCAATTGCGCCTGAACCAAATAACAAATCACTGGAACTGGAACTGAGCCAACCATCAGACGACCAAACCCAGTGTGCCACAATTGGGTACACAAACCCAGTGAGGAAAAAGGAGAAGATAAGATAAGAAGTGAACTGGGTTCTTTCCGCTATCGAGCCACTGGTAATTCCAGCGACGGCGATGGCGAAGGCCCATTGGTAGAGAAAGAAGCTGTAGTCATAAGTGCTATTTGGAATGCTATACAGAGCAAAGAAGTTCGTACCAATGAAAGGGTTGGAATTGGAACCATCGCCGAAGGCAAAAGCGAAGCCAAAGAGGTAATAAGAGATGCTACCAACAACAGCGTCGACGACGTTAGTAAGCATTATGTTCATCGCGTTCTTGGCTCGGACTGAGCCAGCACAGAGCATGGCAAAGCCAAGCTGCATAACAAAGACGAGGTACGCCGAAAAGAGGAGGTAAATGGTGTTGATGGAAGCCGTGACACTTTCCTCCCACGAGACTTCCATGGCGCTTTGAGAGAGAGAGAGAGAGAGAGAAGGAGGATGAGAGGGGGATGTTGGTGAAGGGAGAGGAAAGGTACGGCTTCTGATAGAGTTGTTTGTAAATAGTGGGTTGAATGGTAGCTGTATTGCTCGTGGGGTCACTTATACGTGTTTGAGTTGTTGACTACCCGAGCAGTCATTTCAATGACTCGTGGTGAACGGATGGATAGGCTTAGAAGCCATCTATTCCCACTCAATATTTGGGTGCCAAGATAAGAGTGAAGAAAGGGTGAAATCTCTCACGTCTTTTGTGATTTCCTATTTTCATATATAAACGTGCACCTGAGATCCCAATGCTTAATTTGTCTGCAGTGGCAGATTCAACTGAATCATCAGAATATTAAACAATGTTTTGTCAAATGTCCCATCATGCATCAGAATACAAATTAGTTTTCGCTCTAACTTATAACTTACGTTGTTGGATTCAGATCGCCTCGGGTGACCGAATTGCAGAGCATCGTGGTCCTACCTTGTTGGGGATACGAAGATCTGAGGTACTTTCTGAATCAATCAAGCTAATTAAGATAGTCTCACTCGAGCAGGGGCGGCTCTATAGACAGCCTAGGCACCAAAGTAAGTAAGGTCTCTAATTTAAAATATATTTTAATAGGCTTATTAAATGAATGTTTAATGTTAAAGACTAGAAATTTAACTTAAAAGCTATATTATTAATTCGTATAGAGTTATAGTTAATTCTTTATTTTTTTAAAAAAATACATATTAAATCTCCTTGATTGAAATAACTATTAATTCTGCAAAATCTTATAAGATCTGAGTTATATTTAATTGATTCAAATGAAAAGTCCATAAAATTAACCTTATAAAATCTCCTTAAGATTGGCTGCCCATTGATTCAAAAATTAGAATTGAATCTATAGACAAGTATTTTGTAAAAGAGAATAATCTATAGAAAAAAATAATTTGATGAAAATATTGATAATGACATAATATCATCAATTGAAAATAATATATTAACAAATTTGGAATATAATTAAAACTTTGATAAGAAATTTTGTATTTCTAACTTTATATTTTAATTAAATTAAATTAATATTTTATATTTAAATATATCATTTAATAAATTATTACAAAATACCTCACTTTGAGTTTTGTCTATGGCGACAATTACTCTAGAGTTGCCCCTATGTCAACGAGGTTGCTTTGCTCTATGGCAATTTCAAAAAATTACAATTAAAGCCAGTACTGATTAGAATATAAGAAGCTTTTATTTGTCAAGAAGTTAGAACTTATAAGATCCCATTACATCAACAGAAGATAACATGGACTGCGTGTACGGAAATGAGCTAAATAGTAACTGTTAATATTTCAAAAAATCTATTAAAGAAATCAAGAAAATCTACCTGTTTGTCTAAATGAAAATTTTCTGCTTCAAAATTTTTTTTTTACACCTTAAACTACCTTGTTTGTCACATTTCATCTATCAACCATTGGTTTAAGACATATTATACTATTTGTGAGAACTTTTCGCCAATCTAAAAAAACGTTTTTTATCCTTAAAATGATAATTTTACCCTTCACATAAGCCCGTAAAAATTGCGATTTTAACCCCTTCATTAATATATTAAAGGCCAAAAAATATATGGAGGTAAAATAGCTATTTTGAAGGACAAAAATTTATTTTTCCATCTAAATGTGTTTGAAATCAATATTTAGTGGATAAAATGTAATAAATATAGTAATTTGGAGTCCACGTTAAAGTATCAAGATCTCGAAAGGCATGAAATATATTTATCTCAAATGTTTCAAAATTTGAAAGACCAAACGTCATATATATATAAGTATACCTGAATTTCGTATAGAGTGGGAGAAAAGAATGAATAAGAGATGAATTTTATAAGGGTCAAGTCCCATATTAAAATTTTATTTGTGTTGTAATAATGCACCTACAGGAAGGACTCCGAGCAAAGGAGAAATCACAAACCTCTGCCAATTGAATTAGGTATATTTATATACCTTTCAGATGAATCATGAAATTGGGTTCAGGACTAATGATCCTGCAGAGGTCTATACGCAATAAAGGGAGATTGGTTTTCTTCTTGGTGAACATAGGCATGGCCTCCATGGCTAGAGATGTCGAGGCCTGCAATTTCATCGTCAACAGAGATTCTCAGAAGCTTGAGCTTGTGTAGGGTATAGAAAAGAGGCCCCATTGTCAAGCTAACCCAGACCACAATCACCAAAACCTCAACCACTTGAGCTCCAAGCAAACCCCAGCCTCCACCCATTAAAACACCATAGGGCCTCACAACTCCTGACTCGCCTGAATCAAAGGTTTGAACCACGAATTCTTCTTTAGCAAACAACCCTGTAAATATCAAACCCCAAGCACCACAACCCCCATGCAACTGAGTTGCCTCAAGTGGGTCATCAAATTTCAGTTTCAGAGCCAAGATATTGAGTCCAATCAAGACCCATGCAGCAAAAAACCCACAAACAATGGCAGCCCACGGCTCAACAACTGAGCAACCTGATGTGATTGCAACAAACCCACCTAGCAGCCCATTGCAAACGTCTAATGCATCCCAATGACCCACCAGTAGTCGTCGGCCAAATAGGGTCACGATTCCGGCAGTTGACCCGGCTAATGTGGTAGTGACTGCAACCCGGCCGACTGCAGTCCAATTACCTTGGTCCGTCGTTGTTGGATAGGACACAAGAATCTTATCAAATGAGCCCGCATTGAACCCATACCATCCAAACCACAACAAAAATGTACCTAGCACAACGAGAGTTGCATTGTGACCTCGCATCTGTACGGGCTTCCCAAACGAATCGAACCGGCCAAACCTCGGGCCTTCTATGAAAGAGCCCCAAAAACCAGCTATCCCCCCAACTAAATGGACGACCCCACTCCCAGCAAAGTCAATTGCACCTGAACCAAATAGTAGCTCGCTGGAACTAGGACTGAGCCAACCACTAGAAGACCAAACCCAGTGAGCCACAACGGGATACACAAAACCAGTGAGGAAGAAGGAGAAAATAAGGTAAGCAGTGAACTGGGTTCTTTCTGCTATTGAGCCACTGGTTATGCCCGCGGCAGCAATGGCGAAAGCCCATTGGTAGAGAAAGAAGGTGTAGTCATAAGAGCTATTGGGAATGTTAAACAGAGCAAAGAAGTTGGTACCGATGAAAGGATTGGAAACGGAACCGTCACCAAAGGCAAACGCGAAGCCGAAGAGATAATAAGAGATGCTACCAACGACGGCGTCGACCACATTGGTTAGCATTATGTTCATGGCGTTCTTGGCTCGGACTGAGCCAGCACAGAGCATGGCAAACCCAAGCTGCATAACAAAGACGAGATACGCCGAGAACAGCAGGTAAATGGTGTTGATGGAATCCTCGACACTTTGCTCCCATGAGACCTCCATGGATTGGTACTTTGAGAGAGAGAGAGAGAGAGATCGAGATGAACGTCGGCCGCAAAGGGAGAGAGAAAAGTATATAGCTTCTGCTGCAGCCAATGCTGGTCATCGTGTAGGATTTGATGCCTACTCGAATCATGAAGCGTGTGCAGCGCGGTGTACGAAGTTGTACTAATATAAAAGTATCATGTGCGACATGAGACTTGAACAAAGTCGTATTATATTGCTATTTGAGGATCCGAATCCATTTTCCTAACCATGATTGGCTGAAAGTGTTCTAAATTTTCAAGCATGTGTGACATCAGAGAACTAGTTTATGCACTTTAATTGAAAATTTGCCAATAAATTATTCGGTGGGTGTGGATCCATTACTGCAGACGGCATTAAGGACTTATGGGTGTTTGTTTTCCTAATATTTTGGGGCATTAAAATTTCCAACAAAACAAACACACTCCAAAATTTTTAACTTTTACACATATACATTTCACTTTTCACAAACCCAATAAATCTCAATAAAGTAAAGATTCCCAAAATTTCGGGAATATTCCCCAAAATTTTGGCAAACAAACACCCCCTGACTAGCTAACATATGTCACCGGACCGTTTGGTTTCAGTACTCCTAATAGTAAGATCAATATATAGATGTTAATAATAATCTAAATTCAACCAATCCATTAATAATTTTCTTTTTACAGCTTAAATTAAGTTAGCTAATGGTTCAACTTCTCATTTTATTTTTTTAGCTAATTCCATCTCATGACCGTTAATGAAATCTATTAATGTATTGGCTGAATTAGGATTGTTTATTAAGAATTTAAGACCTTATTATTCACTTTGAGTTAAATACACTTTGCACCTTTCAATTATGGGGGTCTTGACAATTTGCTTCCCAATCTACTATTTTTGTAACAATGTATCCACCGACTATTGATTTTAGACACTTTGCACCATTCCTTTAAAATTTTCAATTAATTTGGATGCAAAATGATTTTTGACGTGCCAAAATGACAATTTCATCATAATTTTTTTTGGCATTGACCATTTTATGAGGGCAAAATTGTAATTTTAAAGACTAAAAAATAAATTTTCGTCCAAACCTAAGGAAAATTTTAACGGAGGATGCAAAGTGTTTGAAATCAAAAGTTTGTAGGTACAATGTGATAAAAATAATAGATATGGGTATAAAGTGTCAAAACCCCCAAAGTTATAGGGTGCAATGGCGGAGCCATAAATTAATATCTGGGGGGGCTGATTTTGTATAATAATAATAATATTTTTTTCCTTTTTTATTTATTTAATTTAATAAAACTATATATTATAAAAACTTGTATCATAAGGTTATATTTTTAAGACATAATAATGTTATTAATAAGTTACTTAGAGATATACTTACATAGTAGTTATTAACAAAGATCATGAATTATAAATAATAGTTTTCTCCTTAAAATCCAAAATTTCTAACATTCCATGTTTTCTTCAAGTTATATTTGTAGAGAAAATAGAAAAAACAAGGATAAAAATGAGTGAGTGTTTGAAGAGCTCAAGAAAAATAAGAGTAAACCACACATTATAAGTTTTATTGTTAAATATATTGTCACAAGAAAAAAATTTCTAAAACTTTTGAATTTAAAATTTTTCTTTACAAAATTTCAAGATTCAAACTAAATCTTGAAATTTAATTAACATGTTATTTCAAATATTTAAGGGATCTAAATATTAATTTTTGTAAAAACTATATAAATAGGGACTAAAGAGGAGTTTTAAAATTTGTTGGGGGGGGGGGGGGGGATCTTAATTTTTGTTAAAATCCGATCCATGTACAGAAAAATAAAGACTAGGGGGTTTTCAAAATTTTGGGGGGACTATGGCTCCCACTGGCCCCTGACTCCACCACTGAGAGGGTGCAAAGTGTATTAATCACTTGATCGGTTTTTCTTAGATAATTTACTCTCTATTTTATCAATATCTGCAAAATTTTCAAAATTCACAAGTTTTTCTCTATTAGAATTAAACAGTATTCATTTGATTTGTAAAAACTGCACCACGAATTCATACAAGAGATCATAGGTTGGTCGGCCAGCAATGAAGATGACTCCAACCCAAGAAAAAAAAAACACTACCTATTTGTGCCTCGGTTGTCATTTTCTGGAATTTTTTGGGTTAGTGCCACACTAGCTGTTAAGGAATGTGAGCCAGTATACACAAAAGCATTTAGCATTTTGTTACTACTGATTTGTCGTGAAATTTCAACCTGTCGGCTCTTTGGTCCAATGGTGTTACGCTTGAGTAATTTGCCTTTTAAAGTAGTTTAGATTTGATAAAAAAAAAAATTGAGTTTTTTCATGTAATTAAGTCTTTTTGATAGCCATAAGGTTTAGTTAGATACCCATCAATACAACTTATACAGCTAAACCGATTATTTCTCTACTTTCAGGCTAAATATATAAATAAATAAAAGTTCGTGGGGGTACCTTAAAAAATAAAATGCTAAGCTTTCACCCAGAAGAAGGAAAATTACTCGTTTTGTCATTCCAAACACGCCAAAAGATATATATAGAATTTCATGTGGTGACCAACCGTCGAACTACTTTTCCAGCTTCCCCCAAGCCGAAGACTAGAGTTATTCCAGGTCGGCTATCATCAACTGACTTTTCATCTCACAGAGATCGCGTAAACGACTGAAACTTCTCTCTGGCCACAACCTTTGTCGAAATATCAGTGCACATTATCATCTGGTTGTGACTCTTTCCGAGATAATCGGTCAATTCTCTGCTTCATCCTCCACAAAATGATATTGTTTATACTTCAAGCATAAAATACAAAAAGACATAACTGCATCAACAATCTACTCACTGAGATAAAGGAATTTATAAATTAGTCATTGTAGTAAGATTTTTGTTAAAAATACAGCTCCCTCCGTTCCTATCTCTTTCACTCTCGACAAATACTAGTCATTATGTGCCTGAATAGACCTCGTAGTTAACTAATATTTACCGCTAGTGAAAGAGATGGATATAGATGGAGTGGCATATTTTTAACGATAATATTACTATATTGAATAATTTCCAACTTTTTCTAACTTTCTTTACCTCAGTTTCTGATTAGTGACTTGTAACTTTCTCATAACACGAGTATAGTTGCATTTACCCCAATACCAAATTCAAAGCCAACTATGGCGTGCTTTGGCTGTTACAATGGATCCCATGACCTTGCCTGGCTCCTAATTCACCAAGCACTCAGTTAGTCTGTTTCAATCAATCCTCATCTTTACATAAATGTGCAGCCAACATCTACTCTACGTATGTAGTTGGCAAAAACCTCTTATAAAGACACCAGGGACCATAATTTCCACATCCACCTACTGCAGTCTGCACCTCTAGCCGCGGTAGAAATGCAACCAATAGAAAATCTTTAGTTATCATGATTTCTAGAGAAATTGCATCCACAAAACCAATGAGGTACATACTCTGACACCACGACAAATAGAGGAATTCCGAAGTAATCTTAAAGTAACAGAGGAACCACTAAGTACCGCTGAATTACTGCCGGCTCTCCTACTAGGTGTCAGATGTTTATTCTAAAAAGCGAGGTGAGTCGAAGAAAGTTTGCAACCAACAATAACGGGAGTACTGCTTTGTTTGCAAGTTTGTATATTAAAGCTACACAAATCTATGAACACCATCCCTGTATCCCTAACTCTTTTGTTCTTCCTGTATGTGTGCAAAATAGTTATCCAAAGTACTGATGGCCCCTGAACTTTTGTGTCAAAATCTAGTACTATTTTTGCTAGTACCTGTGACAATCATATCCTCCAACTATTGCGGCAATATAATGAACAAAACTGGTAAGCGTAGAAGAGCAAACCCTCCTATAAAATGCTGCAAGTTTGCACGGCTGCATATTACAATACATATGCTCAATGATCTTCAAAATTACTTACATAAAAAGCTTGTAGCAACATAGGTCGGCATCATTCTAATAGGTCATAGATCTACATATATACATATACATGCAGGATCGCAGTTCAGATTTTGGTTGACAACTGGCTTTTGTGAAGATGGATCAATTACTGACTCTCAACATAGCGACCCTGATCTCTCAACGTAATGCGGCTAGAGAGGGAAGGTCTCATTGTAACAATTGCAGAATCATTAGCTCCAGCTTTAAGAGCAGCCTTTCCCGCTTCCAAGAACCTCTTGACTGCATCCTCTGCATACCGGTTTGCTTCACCCACTGTCATGCTTTTGCCTATATCAGGGTAGGTATTCAGTACATAGTCTCCATTCAGCTGGGATGCTAGCTGGATGAGTTCGACTTGAAATTCAGAGAGGCTAGCGTCTTCTTGTGGTCCTCGTGGCCTCAGTGATGTCAGAACTTCAGTAAGTGTCACTGCATCCAGATACCAGAATTGTTTTTTGAGAAAATAATCAATTGGAAGAAAGTATTAGAAAAACTCTCGGATATTGCTAAAATAACAAAGTAAATTGCCCATAAGCTTTTGATCTAATCCATGGGTTCCTCAAATATAATAAGCAGACACAAAAACGGTTGCATCATTCTTTCACAGAATGAACAGGTCCAGTGGGAACAAATACAATAGAACGGAATGTGCAGTTGCATACTTGTCTCTGTTGGCACATCACTCTGCCCTTCCCAACCCACTAAATAGGAAACACAGTAAAGAAGAAATAAGTGATAGTGTCATACAACAATCAGCATCCAGGCATAGTTAGTAGACGTGATCCCAAAAAAAAAAAAAAAAGAAAGAAAAATGCAAGTCAATTGAGCTTTTTCTTCTCTTCACAAAATATTGGAAGTGATGGCGAACCAACCAACGGACAGTTAAAGTATATGGGTCTGGCTAAGGGGTAATCGAATTAAGTTCCAGATCAACTGGTAATCTTAGCAATTGGTATTGTGTGAGGCAAACACCATCATTTGATTGACTAAGCGGCCCCAGTTATTCTCTCGCCTACACTCACTACTCCCTCGCTCCCTCTCATAATGAAGTGACAACTATTTGAAAGATGCAGAGAGAACATGAGATAAGGTAAATCACTAAGGAATTGGAAGTAATTTGTAATGATTAAGGAGTTTGATGCAAACCTGGACAATCATCACGTGGAGTGTCACGAACATTGAGGTATTTCTCAAAAGATCCAGCCCATGCATCCCTCTTGGTCAGGAAGTTTGATTCCAGATTGAAAAGCTTCTTTACTGTTGCGGGGACAGAAGAATGTTCGTATTGCGAAGATGGTGTTGGTCCATCAGGCTCATGAATCACTGCAGCAAATGATAACTGTCAGTTTTATTTGCCAAGAATGACTATTTAAAAAAAAAAAAAATCAATACGCAGACAAAAACTGCCGTTTCATCGTAAACATGTGCCCTTATTTTAAAAAATAGGCTCTGAACCCAGAGTTGGCCCAGGTTTATGAACAGATGATTAATGAGTAGCTGCTTGAACACAAAAAATGGCCTAATAGAGTTTAAGCTTGGTATATATAATGAGGTCACGCTAGCCCTAAAATCCCAGCAGGAAGAAGTTCTCCCTCTTGTATAAGAAGGCAGGGGTCTAGGTCCCATCATGGTGGTTTGCATCTATTTGACTTACTGCATAGATAAGAAAGGATCATAGTCACAATTGCCATGAAAAAGCACTAATATCGAAGGAGAATCTTATTCGCAACTCATCATTAGAAAGCACAGATTTTACATCCATTTCATTTCACATTTTTCAATAAGTTAATGAAATCTTTTATCAACATCCAAATAATCATACGCATCCGCTGCAAAAGTTCAAAGCTAGACCAGAATAAGTTACTATATCACGACTTTAGTTCTGAATTCTTCAAAGTAGGAAGTATCGGATGCCACGCCAATACAAGAAGAAGCGTTCGCCAAATTATCTAAGCATGTAAAGTACCCAAAAGTAGCCATAGGATACTACACAATAGGAAAGTATATGCCACAACCTAGGAAAGACATAGACGTATCTAATTTGGAATTAACACACTCAATGAGAAAACAAAATCCCAGCAACAAAGTTCTGCAACTTTGAAGCAAAATAACTTCATGTAGCTTCAAGGAAAAAAGGAGGAAAACAGATACTCACCGGTGCCTTTTTCGACCCACGGCGAGACCAGTATTGTGGGGACCCGAACACCCAATCGGTCGAACCGGAAGTAAAACGGATCAGGCCCGACGATCCCGTCCGGGCTAGGCACACCGGAGACAGGTGTAGGAACGTGGTCATAGAACCCACCATGCTCATCATAGGTGATCAACAGAGCCATCTCCTTCCACTGCGGGCTGGCCCTCAGAGTCTCGTACACCTCCTTCACGAACTTCTGGCCGATCGCCACGTCGTGGGAGGGGTGATCGTCGTTGGCAGGCAACAAGTCCACATCGAAGTACCTCTGCTCCACTACCACGTAGTTCGGAAGTTTACCCTGCTTAGCATGATTCTTAAACTTCAAGGGATAGCTATGGAAATTCAATGCGTGCTTCAGCTTTCTCAGGCTTTTGTAAAACAGGGTGGCGGGGATATTTTGGTAATATACGCCAAAAGAAAGGCCACTTTCATCCAGAGAGTCGAAGATTGTGCGCTGAGGGAATCCGTGAATAAGGTCCTTCCGTACGTTACTCGTGGCGCCGTGTGAGGTGGCCGAGTGGACGTAGAACCGGTTCGGTTGGGTCGAACAAGGGACGGAGGCGAACCACCGGTCGAATACAGCGAACTCGTTCGCCAGCTCGGTGTAAACCGGTAGAAGATGCGGTTTGAACCCGCTCATGACGGTTTTCGACTTGCCCTCAGTCATGTTCTCCGCCTGCTGAGCGAACCCGTTCATCAACGGCGGCTTCGAGCTGTCGTTCGATCCGAATATCTGCTCCCGGATCGCCTGAAACGAGTGACCCGGATCCCAGTCGACAAACACAGCGTCATCGGAGACGAAGACCTCCCGTGAGTTCGGGTCGGAAACTACCACCCGGTTCGATTCTCGGCCAGTCAATCCGTCGATGTCGGGGCGGGTCGCTTTGAGCCAGCCGAAAACGTGGTCAAAGGAGCGGTTCTCCATGACCAGGACGACTATGGTTTTGATGGGCCCGTCGATTTTGTGCTTCTTCTTTATGTGCGGCTTGAAGTCTAGGGCTTGAGAAGAGACGATGAGGTAGAGAAACAAAACTAAGGCGAAGGATGATCGTCGGAAACCCATTTCCGGTGACCGAATTCGGACAATACCGGCGGTCGGTAAAGGGTAAAGGTTGTCTCTTGCAGAGGACAAGAAGTACCTATCCCAGATTTTTGCTTTGCACCGGGACAAAGAAGAGTATTATATTTTTGTAACTTTTGTAGAGTCGTTACCGTATTATGTATAGAATCCAAGAAGGGGAAAAAAAAAAAAAATCAAAGCATGTCTGGGAATATGCTTTGGGAATAAGGAATTAGAGACAATTATATGCTTTTCTTTCTATTTGAGAAAATACACTTTTCACCTACAAACTACCATATATTTTACACTTTGCACCCTAAACTACCAATTTTGACACATTGCACCCTTTAACTACCAATTTTTAACACTTTGCACCCTTTATCAAATTTTCAAACTAAAATGACGATAATGCCCTTAGATATTGTTGTCAATTCATTAATTTCTCAAGGGTATTACTGTCAAATAGAGGGTGCAAAGTGTTTAATATTAGTAGTTGGAGGGTGTAATGTGTCAAAGTGGTAGTTTAGGGTGCAAAATGTATAACATTGGTAGTTTGAGGGTGCAATGTCTTAAAGATGGTAGTTTGGGGTGCGCCTAAATAAAAAAAATAAGTTTGTCTTTTTCTTTTGTATCTTTACGTTGGGAAGACTTTCTATGAATGTTAAGTGACTAATGGACTTTTCTGGTTGAGGATTGTCCACACAGAGTTGCCGTAAGGAACTTGTGTACCTAATTTTGACTCTTACGACGTGTCGTCATTTGATTCAATCATGATTGAGATTTGAACTTTTGGTGTACTAGCTTTTCAAATGAGGTAAAAAATTATACGCGTAGAAACCAAAAAAAGAGGTAAAAAATTATAATTTTGAACATATCTACCATGTTTTTTTACTTTTGGGTAAATATACTTCTTTTTTTTTTTTTTCTAAACGTGTAAATATAATTTTCACCATCGAATGATCATGTCTTTTAACACACTTTAAATTACCAAACATTTCTCTCTCTAGCTAGCAAGGTAAAACACTTTACACTTTTCTGTCAAATGAGACTAAAATGATAATAATGTCATTGACTCACTTTACATATATAGAAGATATTGCTGTAAATTTATTAAATTCTCAAAAGTATTATTATCGGACTAATCGCTCTGATTTCGGTGAGTCTACCTACACATAAAAATTTGACAAAAAATTTAAAACATTTAAAATTGATAGTTAAAGAGTGTAATGTCTCGAAAGTGATAATTTAGGTACAAAATGCAAAAGACATAGCAATTTGAGGGTAAAATTTTTTTTTTTTCTGTCTTTTCTTCTCTGAGTTAGTAGATATGAAATAACTTGTAAAAAGCCTAAGGGATCCTTCCTCGTCATATATACAGATTATGAATTCCAAGTTTTAGCAAATGGGGTTTATGATTGTGTAGATTAGGATCTTTTCATTTGTCTATATAGATTACTATGCAATCAATGAATTTTCAAGTGCATATATAGTTTAGTAACAATATTTTTGATTAGGTGTGAATGTTAGGTTCAAAGCTACTTTTATTTATTTTTTTTTTTTTTTAAGCAGGTTCAAACTAGTTAACTACACTAGAAATAATATTTCGTAACATAATTTTCCTTTGAATTATTTCCATGAATTTTGTGGACCCATGACTAGAAATAAGCGTGTTCTTTTGTCTATTCTCAAAATTTTAAGAATTTTTTAAATATTAAAATTTATTGAGATTTGTAAAAGATAAAGTATATGCGTAAAAGTTGAAAAATTTATAATGTGTTTGTTTTGCTAAAAAATTTTATACCTCAAAATTTTAGAGAAAAGAATACCACCGTAAAAGGGATTCATATACATTGCACCATCTGTTGTGTTGCAAACCACCCACTCGAGGATAGACGTGTCCTCACTTAAACCTCGATTGAGTCAGAATCAAACTACAATAATAATCCAGAACATTATCATGTATGGGATGCAAATTTGTGTCCTCACTTAAAACTTTATTGATGCCAAAACCAAACTACAGTGATAATTGGAAAGCAAAAATTTTAAGTTTGTATGAAAAAATTTTGAGAATTTTGAATTTAAGAATATTTAATTGTTAAATAATTTTTATTAGAATTTCTTAAAAAATAAGAAGAAAGAAAATTTGGTTTAATTTTTTTTAATAAAAAATTATTGAAATTAGTATAAAAAAGTATGGGAAAAATATATTTTTCACTTACGAAATACTATAGATTTTACACTTTGCACCTAAACTACCAATTTTGACATATTGCACCCTCTAACTACCGATTTTTAACACTTTGCACCATTTATCAAATTTTCAGACTAAAATGACAATAATACCCTAAACTTATTTTGCATATATTGAAAATATTGTTGTCAATTCATTTATTTCTTAAGGGTATTATTGTCAAATGGAGGGTGCAAAGTGTTTAATATTATCGTTGGAGGGTGTAATGTGTCAAAGTGAGTAATTTAAGCTGCAAAGTGTATAATATTGGTAATTTGAAGGTGCAATGTCTTAAAGATGGTAGTTTAGGGTGCAATGTGTCACTACTCCAGTAATTTGTAAGTGAAAAGTGTATTTTCTCCAAAAAGTATTAAATAAAATTTCTGTAAAAATTTTTAAAAATTTGATATTGGATATAACAATTATGACTTTGAAATTTTTTTCTATCCGAACATCATCGGACTACTTGCTCCCGCACATATTGTCCCCGGAGTCGGCCCTTTCTACCCTCTCTGCCAAGAGAATTCCACATTTTTCTGTTTTTAGTTATTTATTTCTGTTCAATAGTGCACATCGCTACTCAGCTTGGACGCATTTGTTATTAGAATTCCACAATTTAATTGGACAACTTGTTTCATTAGTTATTTTATTTCTTTTCTGTTCATAAGTAGTTGCACATCGCTACTGGCTTGGACAAGATTACATTTGTTGAAAAGCAACATTCCAATTTTTCGAAACATGCCTGAGCACACCATTGCAGTAGTCTTAAGATGTTGATCTATCTTGGAGGGCTAAGCATGTAATAATGGCTGGCAAAAACAACTTAGAATAATCGTTCAAGAAGCCCTGAGCGCATAAGATCAACCAAAGCACCAGCATCTGAGAGAGCGAGGAATTCCAAGCCAAACATCTTTGCAAAAAAACTCGATCAAGGATTTCTTTGCAAAACAGCAACTCAGGCTTAAAAGATGAACTTCAGACATAGAGTACGACATTGGTTGAACCACTTTTGGTTTGTAAAAATGGCAGCCGTCCTTCCTATGAAGATGACACTTGACAGCAGAAAAGGATCAATACTTGAGATCAGCATCAGCATCTGCCTTTAGTCTCAAGATTACATGCCCTAAAATAGATCGACAGACATTTTGAGCTTGTTTTGTCTCCACTTGGGAAGCTTGTAGAAAGCTCCTTTTGTCATTCCAAATTTTTCTTGGAAATCTTCCTCAGATAAATATGCCTGAGCACACCATAAAGTGCAGACACTCTTTAGTCTAGATATTGATTGTAGAGAGGAGTGAAGTAGTAATGGATGTAAGAGGTGAATCAAAGCTATCTTACCAAGAGCAAAGAAAAGGAGATTTCATCAACATAATAGACCATTAAAAATGCTGAATGAACAAAATGTTATGTCAATGCTGCAATGGCTAAGATGTTTAACTTTTAGAAGGAAAGGTTGCATGTACCTCTCTTTTGGTTACATCTATGTCCGCTACTGGATCTTTACAAGTCACTTTCAACCGTTCGTATGGATATATTAAGAAGTTTACACAATCCCCACTTCCATCAGATTGACTGAGACCAACACCCTGAGCAGGTGATCTTTGCTCCGCTGATGGAGTACCTAAAGACACAAAGAAATTTCTGCTCAGTGAAGTTACACAAAGAAGAGATACCAATGATTCATCTGTGAATGTATACAAGAAGCCAAACACGAGGCAATTGACCGGAACGAAAAAGGAAATTCCCACACCACAAACATTTTACTTTGATTGTAGTCTAAAAAGAAGCCATGGGGGTCACCTCCCATTTCCATGGCAGGGACACACAACATCTTTTTCAAGTTGCTTGAATTCTAACTCAAAACTAACATATAAAAATAGTTCAGTTAGATAACAGAACTGAAAGTTTACAGAGAACACTTATTCCGATCATCTTACCGGTGTCCAATTCACTGGAACATGTCTTATTGGACAGTTAAAATCACCCAGTTGAATCAAATTTGGATGGGAGATTCTTTAACATGGCACCCATTTAGCAGAGTTGAGTTACAATGCATTAGATAGTAAATCGAGTGCAGAAAACTATAAATCAGTGATGTGATGTCTGTATAACCCCATGAGTAAATTTCAGAATTATCTGTTGCAAGCACTACCATGAGAAGATCCTGCAAAGAGGTTTCTTCCAATTGGAGTTGGTTTAGAAAACAGGTGATTGCTTGAAGCCATTGAATTTGAGACTGAAACACCTGATGCAGGAGATGCACTGCTTCCCTGCTTATTGGAACTCACAGACTTGCTTCTCAAGCCATCTGGAGTTGTCTCCCTGGAGTGTGACTTCCATGAATTTCTTATAGATACCTGAACACTCATGTGACGCAGTTAAAGGAGGGAAAGAGATATCCTAGAGATGATCCCATATAAAAGAATAATAATAACAATAACGTTTTGCAAACTTCAAAGCATACGACTATGTTCTTAAAAAACAAGGTTCTGGGAAAATCCTTTTTCTCAACAACCTGTGTTTATTCGGTTACACATTCAAAGAACTCTTGCAGATGTGCCATCTGCTTGTTACATAGGCAAGCTTGAGTGTCCATGATGGTATGACATTGCTATGCACTACATCACACGTACTTCTGCACAACATTGAAGTGGTCTAGCTTTATCTTGATCACTCAGTTAAGAATTTAGTTGGTGAATGCAGAAGTAATGCTTGAGCAGTTATCAAGACTAGTTTTTCCTTGCACCCCATCCCCCCTTGTTTTCAAACTTTTCAATAAGACAGCAGACATTGTGATACTCTTCAAAAGGATCAGGAAAGTAGATCATGGTATAGGTGATTAAACATGTGCCATGTACTTTTGTGGGCAATAGAAAGATTGCCACAGCACGTATAATGTAGATGCATGACACATTTTACTTGACAATGTCATGCACAGGCTGTTAATTGAACCAGATTGTGTTTTTCAACAACAGAAGTTGATCCGTGATGCCTATAAGTGACATGATCACTACTACAGGGAGCAGTGACATTCTTGCAGAGCAGTGAATCATTTGATGGGCTTATAAGAAAAAAACAAACGAAATTCATCTTCATAGAAATAAAACCGGGCTAATTAAATACCAGAGAATTTAAAATTTATCATATCAAGACACACCAATCTTCAGTGGATTCACTCACTTCTAAATTCTGTGGTTTTCCATTCAGAATAGCAAGCCTCCGCTCAAATGAGTTGCCACAAATCTGCAAGGCAGTAATTCAGTAGAAATTGTTAGCTGCTGGCACATTGCAAACAGAACTCTAGGAAAAAACCGTAGATTATCTTCCTCTATTCTATATGGACCTGGGTCTTGATGAGATGTCAGATTTCAGTTTTCTTTCCTCAGCTTCTCAGCTTCTCAGATATGACAATGTGTCTATGTAACAAAGCATGTCTAAAAGTTGGAAAATGAAGGAAAAAACAAAACTAAATTGATATATGACTGCATAGTAAACTAGGATCCATTCTCTCTTCTTTTGCTACACATGCTTGTTGCATACAGGAGGCAGGTTTAAAAATATTTGAAGAGATTTCATGCATCTAAAATAGCAGACCGGTCAAAAAGCATCCCAACCTCATGCATATCCGAAGTCTAAATAAAGTACCTTCTGAAAGTATCTATGAAGTAGCCAGGAAGGGGACCAACAAGTACCATTTTAGGGAGAGATTGTGATCTTACATTTGCCTTTGAGGCATCCCATTCAAAGAAACGAGTGAAAAATGGTGGTTCATGTCCTTCTGTGACAATAAAGATAGGAGTCTCTAGACACAACCCTTCAACCAGAATGTCCATCTCAAGAAATTTCTGCCAGACCAAAGTGAGATTATGAGAACAAATGAGAACCTAGATACAGGTCAAGGGGAAAAAGGACAAATAGCACCATAAGATTACAATGTTTGGTCAAATAGTACTGAGTCATATGGGCTACTTAATTTCCTAGCAAACAAAATGGATGGATCCTTGCAGGCATACCCTCTGAACCAATCTATGTAACTGGATGGATCCATATGAAACTGTGCAGGGAAATTTTTTTAGCAGTGTACGGTCTAATTTGGGCATGGGTATGGGCAGTGGCGCTTAGTCCAAAGACAATGAACTTTACAATGGGGAAACGATTTATCAAAAGTTGAAAGCAAGAAATTTACCAGACCAAGATTAAGAGCTTGATGCTTTGATCTAACATTTGAGTGGCATCCAATCCAGACATATATCTCTCTGTGGCAGTCCAGCACCAATACATCTTCAGTAGTTAAGTCATCCTGTGTAAAATTGTATATCTCTTTCACCTGAAGAAATTTCAGGCCGCCTTCAGCAAATCATCACATAAAAATAACCAAAGGAATACTTCGTGACTTCATACACCTATACGAGAGTTGGAATCCAGAAGGAGCATAATAGTTCCGAAAACAAAAATATAGCCTAGATGCTGAACTCAGCCTCTTCATTGTTCAGTCATTTCTGGGGCTAAAGCGAATAAAATACTAGGTGAACTTCTTAAAATAAGCAGCCTGCAGAACTTTGCTATCTTCTTTGATGCGAAGCATCTAGTTGGAGATGAACAATAAGGAACTTGAAGCCAAAAAGCATGCAGGAGAGAAAAAATAATTTTTCTCAACTCACCAGTAGTTTGCTTTGATCCGACCTTATATGGATCTTTCAGGTTCACTTTTAGAGTCTACTGGTCCTATAAAAATCTGTCCACTTTTATTTCTCTTTTATCATTTCTTTGATGTGAAATTGAGTCCAAAGGCTTTCTAGAAAATTCTAAGACTTGAATAGAATAAGTGAAGCATAACACATATTCCCTTGGTTTTGGGTGGATAAGTGAAAGATTTGCTAAGAAACGCCAAATGGCTGCTACCCAATTACACGGGGTTGATAACAGAGTATTCTCAATTCATGGGGAGATAAAGACATAGATCGAACCATCAGGTTGCCTGTACCAATTAAATTTAAACATCACTTCCTTGAAGAAGGCAAACATTTCCCAGAAAACAACTTCAACCAGAAAAACTGTCATATGTAAAGTGTATATCATGTGCTGCAAATCTTGAACACCTATTTGTGGAAGAATGCTTACAGAGAGGATATTAAGTGTACCTTGAAGTTATCTGAAAGGAGAAGTTCCAGCCAAGTAGCAAAGTAACCAGAACCCGCCATTAGACATGTTTTTACAGCTGAGATATTCTGAACCAAGGCAGAGTGACATTATCTCTGGACATGGGTATTTTGCCTACCTTCACTGATGTTCAGTGCAAACAAATGTGGATCTTCTACATATCCTTTCAGCTCTTTCTCCCTTGGATACTCTGCCTTCCCGCCAAGAGCGTTCCAGAAAATATCATGTTCACTCCCTTCTCTCACTGACATGGGTTGCCATGTTGGCTGCAAATGGGATCGAGAGAAATAAAATCTTCATGATAATTGCATTCCTTTCTTGATCCTAATTAAGTCTTCTAATGTAGATAACAACTCAATACGTACATTTATCATTTCCAGCATTCTATCAAGTAGATCATGGTCTCTGGTTGAAGAGAGATTCCCAATCCAAGTGAAGATAGATGTTTCAGTTTGCAGAATGAAACAATATGATGAGTTCAGTGAGCTTGAAACCTACAACAGCTTAACTCCATAGTCAAGATATACTCAAATCAAGGGGCATATGCAGTTCATGTTAAGTGGTGAAAACTCCAGGAGCAAAGAAACAAAACTTCGCTGTAAATACCAATGCTACAGTTACAGAAAAAATGTGACCGGGGCACTTTCAAGGGTGTCAGAAGCAGATAGAGGCTTTCGAAAAAGAGACTCAAGTATAAAAAGCACAAGTGTCATTACCAATAAGGATTTTTTTGGAATGCATTACAGCATGAGGGAAAGAAAGGTTTTAGTGCTACTAGATAGATTGCACCTCTCGAATAAGAGAGTCAAATGTGTCACTATTAGACAGATTAATTTGATCAAACTCACTGCATCAACTTGGATGGCTTGCATATTGGATGGACTTGTCCCTTGGACTCGAAAAAGTGCTGTCTTTTTTTCATGATAAGTTTCATCTCCAATGCCTTTCTCTGCTATAAATTGCTTGTATCCTTTACTCATACCCCCCTATGAACAAACAAAGATGGAAAAAACAGAATATGTCTCACACTTGAGATTATTATCTGGGAAAACAGACTATACATGATTTTAAAGGTGGGGAATGAACCTTGAAAATGATCAATGTCTGGAAAATCAAGAAAAACTGATCTGGCTCTTTGTCCTCAACAACTTGTGCCTGAATTGAAATGCAAGAGATAAATCTGAGAAATCTTGTCCTAGTAGTGGAGGAAACTCAAGAAGCCAAATAGCCAAAATGTGCAGGATATGGACAAAATGTTTACGTAAGCTAGAACAGTTGAATGGAGATTTGTAGCACTTGAAAATATCTTCATTAACATATAGCCTAACGTTAGCCACTTAATCAGATCCTAATGTCCTAACTGAATAGGCAATTCCACGGATCATGTATGTAAGAAAGCAAATTAAAACTAACCAAAACTGGATCTCCCTTCATTGAATCAACAGCTGCATTCATATGGGAGATGGCAGCCTTTCTATCTTCCTGCAAGAATGAAAAGTAACAAACAAAAGAAAGAAATAATTAATGCAGAAAATTAATTAAGGGTCATTGAAAACTGAAAATTTGATTCAGATAAATTAAAGAGTTTTACAGACAATGTTTCAGAGAGAAAATTGAGAGCTAAATTTTCTAGTGTCCAAGAGAAAAGAAACAGCTTGCAACTTTGACAGAAAATGTTTGCAAGGCAAACTGTAGGTCTGTTCTTCAATTTTAATAAGTGATTCCAGAGCCAAACCATGGTCTTTTAAGTTACAACAACTCACTAACACCGGTTATAACGGCAATTAGTTTCAGGTGAACCAAAACCCTCAAGGATTAGAAAATGCACTGTGCTTACATTTACACTCCTGCGGCCAAGCCATGCGTAAAACAGATTCTCATCTCTATCATCTCCAGCATATGTAAACTGTACTATATAGCAATCCCCACTGAAAAGTTTTGTCTGCTCTAGAACTGGAAGAATGGATAGCTCATCACCATTTACCCGCCAAACCTGAAATTTTAAGAAAGCTTCATTACAAACTATAGGATCAAACATGCTAACATCCATAACTAAATTTTTGGTGAGAAGCTACTTTTAGTGTGCCTCTGCAATTTATAAAAGTATTGCAGTCTTCTTCAGGAATCTCTTTCACATCATACCCCTGTTGCTTGAATATTGCTGGAAAAGGTAAGATGAAGGTTAGAAATATTACAACCAATAGCAATACTTCTACTGATAGTTTAATTTTTTTTTACAAAAAAACTTTGCTGCAATTCAAATCGCCAGAAAGTGATAAACCTGCAACTTTCCCTCGACCTTCTTCATATAGCTTGGCCTCCACTTTCTGCGGCCAATTATCAAAGTACGACCTAAATATGGCACTTTCTAATCCTTCGGTTAAAAAAGTTAAATGTGTCCCAGTTGACCTGTCCTGACTTCTGAGGAAATCCTGCAAAATAGTTAACCAGTCAGTAATCACTAATCAATTGGGGAATGATGCCCTCGACCTGTGGGCAAGAATGTCAGTTGTGTTCGTTGACAAAGGCAGCCTTCCAAGAGTTATGAAAACTTATCTGTGTACCCAATGACATTACTCACACAAGCTAACAATCTCATTCTATTGAGCTTTGAACTTCTTCTTTTTTTTTGTAGTCATATGATCGCATTTATTGGTGTAAGAAGGTACATAAAAGCCAATAACAGTAATCAACACCTTTTCATTGCTAGAATCTTTTGATCATGTAGCCTGAGATGGAAGTGTATCCTGATATAGGATAAGTTTAATCTTCCCTGTCTGGTTTTTTTTCCCGGGCAATCTGCCCTGTCTTGTTGCAAATAATTCTGATGTCATTTTTCCATTGGTAACTCACCAGCCAAGTTTTGAGTTTCTGTCGAGACAAACATCACAATTATCTCAAGACATGTTGGGAATGTCTAAAGATACAAAGGCAATATCTTGCATATGTTGGATAGAAATCGGTTCAACATGCTCTCTCTGAGGGCCAACATTCCGATGTCACTCTTTTCAATTTCAATTTCCAAACTGTCATAAGCAGTAACATGTAAACCAACAAGTGACTACTTGAGCATGTGTGTCAAATGTGAAGCTTGCTAGTGTGTAAAAACGATAAATCAACTTTCCTTTATTAATTACAATAAATCATCACAATCGAGGCCCTTCCACAGGTAGGAGGCATAAATCCAAATAGTGCATGATGTCAAACTATTATACATGATGACGGTAGCAATTGATACTAGAAAGTCTATATTAAAATATACTGGATCAGCAACATCAAATTTGTGTGGTCATGCGATCCAATCAAAAGCTTGCCATGATTTAATCATGAGCTTTGAATCACTTCCCCATACTATTGCACCATTGTCCTTGTGGAACATATTTCTTCTCTCCCCATAATTTCATGTCTATACACTTTCATGATCTGTCTTTATGTGTGAACACCCAGGGGCCAGAGGAGAGGAGAACTAATTCTTACCTCTGCTGCAGAGATTGATATCTTCCGTTCTGAAACTGAGCTTTTTCTTCCCATCCAAACAAAAATCTCAGTACCACAGTCCAACAAATAGCATTTGTCTGCCTCAAGCATTTTCTTAGTCAGTGAATGAGTTCCAGTCTGACATAGCTTGCCCTCCATGGTGATCCTGTTGACAAGTTCAAGTATTATTCAGAGGCATGCTACTACATGTGCAATAAATAAAGAAAAGACCAACACCCACAAATACAACTTCCTATCATCTGGATCTGAGCAGAAAAAACTAGCCGAGTCATGACTATGTTAGGCAAGTCAACCAGTCTGAAAGAATGGCCATTATAAATATCAGAAAGCAATAGATACTTTGTATACCTCTTTTCAGTATCAGGCATCTAGAGTAAATTGACTTATATGAATACTTTCCTTACATTCATCGTAGTCCTAAGGGGTCTTGAAACCGAATAGAAGGAGATTGAACTAGCAAACAAGTCTTGTAAGTTAAGGAAAGTTACCAGAATAATTTCACAGCAGGATTATAAGACTTTTTTTGGAAAGAAGAAGGCGAGTCCCTAGGAATGGGAGCAAAACCACCAAATAAACTCCAGAATTCACCCACGTCAGAATCACCAACAAACTTTCCATCCTCTGTAGCATTGAGCAAATGTTAGCTTGAATATCTTTTCCTTGAAAGAAGAAGGAACAAGAAGAAAGATAAAAAAGATCCCAACCAATAGTTGCCACATCACACTTTCCACCATGCCTATTCTCTTTTATATACTGAACAACGTCCAAAGCTTTAGCTCTTTCTTGTATGCTAGAGTTGCACCCACTGAAGAGGAAAATCTTTGATGCGGTGTCAAGAATGAATACGTCATCGTGGTTCAGTGATGACCGAGAAAAAGGCACCTGAGACATGCATACCACAGAGAATAACCGAATTCCACGCATTATTAAAGTATGTAAACAAAAATGAATCATGCATTCAATTTGACCGTGCATAATAATTACCAATATATGCATTATGTTGACAGATTATAACCGTGATATCGAAAGCAACTGAAATATTTAATTTGTATTGGCCATAAGAATGATCTGACCCTTTTAAGTAACAGTTGGCTCTTTTAGCAACAAAAATTATGATGGGCCAATCATTAAGCTTTGAAGGAGACTTACTTCTTTAATGTGAACAACATGGTCTCCCTTGCATGTTAACATGTTGACCTTGTATGTTTCACCATTTAAATGCCCTTCTAGTGAAGAATACACTCCCTCAACAGGTATAACACAAGGTCTGAAGTAAGACAAAAACTTTTCAGTTTCAAGGCCTTGAAGCTCTCTATATTGGACAGTGCAGGACCCAAGAGCAGCATCCAGCTCGAGTGCCTTGTCTGATGCCAAGGCTGAGTCCACCTGCCAATACAGTACACAACCACAGAAGACTGTGAATCAACATATGATACCATTTCATTTGTATTTTCCAAATATCATGTCCTGTTACTGTCTTTGAATGGATTACCAAATGCTAAAGATGTACATGAAGAGCACCTGGAACCAAAAGTACAAGGTAAATCTCACCAATGTCCTAGGCCAAATTCCTATCAAATGCAACAACGTTTTAGATTGAGGCTGCTGCTAAGCAGATCTTTCTGAAATCCAAGTTTTCTCTGTCTTCCTATTTTCTGTCTAAAATGGTGAACAAAACTAATGGATTATTAAATTCTGTCTGTAAATTGACATGTTCTTTAGCCTAATAAATATGCTAATCTGTCGTTCAGCACAGTAGAATGTCCTATCAATTTACTTGAAAGTATATCAACATTCATGCTATCTAAAGCCGGTTCTCAGCCTGAATAGACAAGTTTTAATTCCTATGATGAATGATACAGAGTTCAGGGATAAAAGGAGAAGATCATATGAATACCTCCTTTGCATCATTTCCCAGCCAATAATGCACATCGTGCTGAGCAGGGCCAATTTTGGGCAAAACTGTCTGACTCGACAAGACACAAATAAAAAAGTCAAGTTCATTGCACACTAAAGGAAGAGACTTACTCCAAGGTGACTTAAGTCTGAGCAGGTATTTTCCATATGGTCACTTAAAATACATCTAGATGGAAATTAAATGGTGAAAATCTGGAACCACTTACATTCAAAACTATGTATGCATTTCCAGTATAAAATTTCCCATGCGAAGACTTTGGGACACGAACCAACCGAAGGTTCTCAATGCACCAAATCTCTAAACCACTAACATAGTAAAGTTAAGGAAACAAAAATAAACTTGAATGGTGAAACATAATGTAGAAGTCAGTAAAATAAACTTAGCTAAAACAGAATTCAAGTATTCGTTGGCCTCTTTTATAAGAGGAACGTATGTGTTATAAAAGTTGAGTAACATATTGTATAAGATAAAAATTGCTGAGAACAAAATTATCCATAAGGATACGCCCTTGATCCTGCACTTTCAAATACTGGATCTGTATCTTTACCGGGAATAGACATTGTCTCTCACAAACTTATTACTCCACACAACAACCACCAGATACTGCAATGAGGTCTACAGTCCACACATTGTGTCGGCCAATGCAAATGCAGATATGAGGTTCATCTGTTTACAAAGAGAAATGTTGGCATGTTCCCATTTCAATCAAATTCTGATGAGGTAAGAAATTCCAGTGAAATAAAATGAATCCGAATCCCGCCCATATTGCAATTAAATTAGGTCTATCAATATGCTCAATGTAATGCAAGAAATGCTGATACCTTGCCCAAGTATGATACAATCACTTCCAACCCCTGAGCTTTCGGATTTGATAGCTTTAACATATTATCAAACATAAGTCCTAAAGGAAAGATGGGAAAAATATGGAAAGGCAAATTAATGAATTGACACTGTTCTGCAATTTGCACCGTGAACCTGTCTTAAACTCGGAATCTACTCCCTATTTTTTGAGTGGTCATCACTTATATAATACCTCATATAGTTAACACCAGTTTGTTCCCTTAGCGGTATCTCTTACGTAAAGTCATTTTTGAAAAGAAACATAAGCATCCATGGGAAGTGTGAACGAAGTAACACATTCCTACGAAAGGCCGGCCAGCCAGCCGAACAACTCTTAACACACTCCTCCTCGTTCATCGAAAAAGGTAGACGCATTCTATCTCCACAAGCACTTACGCACAAGCAAACATCAAAGAGTTCCAACGATCTGCGGGAGTGAAAACACACTTAACAGTTTTTGGAGTTTCAACGTGCGAACAAAAGCAATACACAGCACGTCTGTCTGATCAAATTCAAGATAGATTGGAAAAGAGTAGTAAAGAAGCATAATTCAGTTAGCAAATCTTACCAATATCCTCCGCAATAGACAGAGAAGAATCATAGCAGGGATATCCCGATTCCTCTGAGAGATGAAACTCAAAAAGGGCAAGATAGAAAAAAGGCAAGTCGGGGAATTTGTACAGTACTTGAAAAAGTTAAGTTAGAACCGAAAGAAACACACTGTCATTAAGAAAGACAATTTGCTTTATCGTCCAGCTAATAAGAGGGGCCCACGAAGGAGAAGCTTTTTGCTGTTCTTTCTGTGCATGTTGTGCCCAAAAGTTGTCGGGATAGAGGATGTTTTCCCGCTCCTTGAACTTGGACTCAGTCAAACCAGCCAGCGAACGACTACTGTGAATTTTTTAACCGCTACCTCAAAATTCTGATGATTTTGAATTAAATATTAGTTATGTTTTTTGTCTTTCCAGAAAAAAATAATTCAATTTATGTCGTGTATTTTATTTTTGCCAGTGAATTTTATCAATTTACAGATGCTATAAGACAAACTTTGGCATATGCATATGCTGTACTTCGGACTTCCCACTGGACCGTTAGATTCACAAATATTATCCATCCGCAATGATTGTAAATTATATTATCACTCGAAATTAAGGATTCATGGTGTATATTTATTACCTATTTATAATTATTTCTTATTTTTTAAGTTCATCTAGAGATAAAATAAACCCATAAGGAGTGTCACCAAAACAGAAAAAGCACTGAACTGATTAAGATGAGTTGGTAGGTACAAAAGTTGGTGAAAAAAAGTAAATAAGATAATTATTTAAATAAATTTTTTATATTTATTATAATAAAAATTGATGATTTGGTAGGAAAGATTATTTTAGCATACAAATACCGTTTCATGATATGTAACAAAATTTAATTCTCTAATAGCTTTCGGAATTATTTTTAACAGCACAAATGCAAAATTATCTTGATATTTATTCGGTCTGGTTTAGCAAAGTTCTCTTTCTTTAGAGAATTTTATTGAATTTTTATAACTTTCTCAGTTAAATAATAACATCTGAATTTTTTTATCAATAATAAAACGGCAATATTGCCAGTCTATTTAAAGAGAACTCTTTTTGCAAGTCAAAATTTATTGTAAGTTTAGAAGATCATTACATTTTGAGATAAATTAATAAATTTTTTTTTTATAGATATTAGTAAAAAAGTAAAATAATTTGAGTAAACTTTTTTATATTTATAATTTTAAAAATATATTATTTTAAAAAAAATCAACAAAATTTTGACTCACAACACTGCTCTAAGGTAAAAAGGGAAATGGGCGCCTCATAAAATAACATTAAAAATATAAAAATAAGTGACTTCCGAAGCAGTGATAATGCTCAGGCATTAAAGAGACAACCACTGTTATTTTGAGGTAAAAAGAACAACACAACAGTAGCCTGAGAAAGTGGCACCCAAATGGCGATTGCTTTACTTTGGGAAAAAAATATATATTTTTTTATTAATAAAATTTCCATATTTTATATCTTAAATTATCAATTTTATTATATTTTATTTATTAATTATCAACAATTTATATTTTACATCCCTATTATTAATTTAAACAGAAATTATTATTTTATTCACTGAAATGACAAATTTATATTACATATCCTCTCATGTTTTTACCAACTTATATAAAATTTCAAAAAAATTCAAGATCCACATACTACAAAGTTTTCGCTATTTTCTTTTTTACAAAATTCCTATAAAACTTCAATTTCTCTAAAATCTTACACCACATCCAAAAATTTTGAAATTTTTCTAAAATTTTAAGTTGACAAAACATGACCGTACAGAGAGAGAACCATATAAAATATTTTAAAAAATATTTGATTGATTAAGAACTTAAGATTCACTGTAATTTTGTAGGAATTCATATAAATATTAAAATTCTTACTCTTTTCTGGTACAATTGTAATTTAAATGGGGCGGTTTTCTTTTAACTTGTATTGAGTTGCCACTAGTTTGGGGCTATCCGAAGATTTATATAGGAGGCGTTTGTTTCTCTAATATTTTGGGACATAGAAATTTTCAACAAAACAAACACATTCCAAAATTTTTAACTTTTACACATACATACTTCACCTTTCACAAACCCAATAAATCTCAATAAAATAAAGATTTTTTAAAATTTTAAGAATATTTTTCAAAATTTTTAACAAATAAACACCTCCAAAAACTTCAGATAATCTTTCGAGAAAATGGTATTTTAATCCTTGCGTTTTCACCATTTTTATTTTTTAGATTTTAATCCTTAAATTTTTTATTATTAACAAAAGATCCTTCCGACGGGTTCGTCTGTTTTCTAATGGAAAGGCCTGTCACGTCATCTTTTTTGCCGTATCATTCAAATAATTTACAGAAGCCTATCCAAAAAGTCATGGCGCCTGTTTTCTTACCGTGTCCTTCTTCCTCGTAACCTCCCATCTGCCATTTCACTGTTTTCTTAAATAAGAAAGGTCCAAAGAATCCAAACCATGTCACTGCTTCCCATGGTCTGGTACGAGGCAGAGCTACTGAGGTTCTGAGTTCGGTTTCTTCAGGCACGAAACATAATGTGCTTTCTTGCTACAGCGGTGAACAGCAACATCAACATCAAGAACCATGGTAAATGAACCTCGTTTCTAATCCACCACACGGTTGATTTTCCTTTTTCCTTTGCATAAAAATATATCGCTAATTATTCATCTTTTCGTTAGTTTTCGGGTTCAAGAACAATGTGGAGCTAAAATAAGAGACTTTATGCTCCACACAACGGTTACTGCATTTTCTCTTCTGACATTCATTTCACCTGGACTTGCAGAAAACGGCCTGAGTTGGTACCATAGTAGACGGCGATCACCTGCACTGGACCCCTTCTGAGTTGGTGTCATAGTAGACGGGGATCCAAACAAGGAATCTCTGCTCGAATCGGGCCCTTGTAATCCTTTTCATCTGGGTAGAAGAAAAGTAAGCAATGAGCCTGGGGAAGAGGAATTCGTTCCAACATTCCGAGATTTATCTACACACTTGTTCCAACCTCATGGTTATACCAGATCCTAAGAAACACATACGAATCAGTGGGAAGTAATTAAGAAAACTTTGATCTGTTAAATAAAGCCAGCAGTCCGACGCCAGCTCATATTTCAGAGTTCTCTCTTGAGCTTTCATTTCTACAACAAAGCCTAGATAAAAGTTACTTCGCTCTGAAGTCTGAAATATTACCAGCAAATCTATCCACAAAATTGAACGGCAACAAGACAACCCATACAGTTGAAAAAGAGTTAAAAAAATCGCCTCGGCCAAAAAACAAGCGTTTTAGCCGGTATAAACATGATACCAGAGAGTTGCTCGCCTTGAATTCTATGGACCTTCCTTTTTTGAGAAAGCAGTGAAATGGCAGATGGGAGGTTGCGGTGAGGACACGGTAAGGAAACAGGCGCCATGTTTGTTTTAGATATGCTTCTGTAAATTTTAGGAATCACATGACAAAAAGATGATGCGGCAGCCTCTTCCGTTAGAGAAACGGAGGAGCCCTGGTGAAAGGGCTCTTTTGTCAACAAAAAAAAAAATTAAAGACAAAAATCTGATAAAAAAATTTCTAGACTAAAAAATAAAAGTGATAACCGGTGAAAAACCAAAGATTAAAATACTATGTTCCCTAATATTTCGCCAGACAACGGGAAAGCCCACTAAAGACATGCTTCTTTATGTTTTGCGCTTCCACAGCATCAGTCCCAAAAACTAACGTTGACTTCCACGACCAATGATCACTAATTAAATGGTTTATTTATTTACGTATTTAATTGTTTATTTTATGTTTTGCTCTCGTAGGCGTAAAAGAGAAGAACTGGGCTAGCTAGCAAATTGGGACCCAGCGATGCTTTCGGACGAGTTCGCAGCTAAAGCACAGCGTTAAGAAAGCCAGTTGAATGGAGCGCGCGTCACCGCCGACGAACCATTGAGGGTTGACTGAGCCAGACAGAGATCTCGAAGTAGAAGGTATTTGTTAAAACAAAGAGCGGAAGGAACCGAAGACGAAATTTCGCTTTGAGAGCCTGAGAGATTTTTTCATGGCTGCTGAAACTTTCCCATCAGCCTCCATAACTCGTCCAAATCATTGGAAGTACGATGTCTTCCTGAGTTTCAGAGGTGAAGACACCCGCAATAAGTTCACCGATCATCTCTACTCCGCTTTGGTACGAGCAGGAATTCACACGTTCCGGGATGACGATGAGCTTCAGAAAGGGGAGGATATCTCTACTGGACTCTCCAATGCGATTCGTGGATCAAGGATTTCCATTGTTGTCTTCTCAGAAAGCTATGCGTCTTCCAGGTGGTGCCTTAATGAGCTGGTGGAGATTGTGCGTTGTAAAAATACCATGGGCCAAGCTGTTTTTCCCATATTTTATGATGTGAGTCCATCGGATGTTCGGAAACAGGCAGGAACTTTTGCCAAAGCATTCGCCGAGCATGAAGATCGGTTTCAGACAGACATGGAGAGGGTAAAGAGCTGGAGAGCGGCTCTTACTGAAACTGCGAACTGTTCCGGATGGGATCTCGAGAATGTTGCCAATGGGTACGTTGCTATAGACCTTTGTGCTTTTTGTTTCAGTTTGCTTCGACCTTTTAAAGGTAAAATGGAAATGGATAATAACCAAATTTAGCTAAAGATGGACTGACAAAATTAATTCTGTTTCATGACCGCTCTTCTGGAGGCTCTTGAATTATCTATTCTAGTATGACCTTTTAGATTGAAGTCCTTGACAGGAGAATGATATTTTGTTAGCATACTCATAATGAAACTGTTAATAGCTTTGTCCACAAAGTGGACAAGAAACAAAATGTCATGACATTTAATGTCTCAGATGATCAACGTGATAACATTCATTTGGTGCTTACTATTTTTTGTCTTCTCTGTTCCTTATTCTTATTTTAGTGTTTAATTTATTTTAATATATTGATCAGGTATGAATCAAAATTCATTGAGGAGATTCTCAAAGAAGTTTCCAAAAAAGTGAAGCCTGCTGACTTATTTGTTGCTAGACACCCAGTAGGAGTTGATTCTCGTGTTAAAGCGGTGAAAGCTTTATTAAATCTTGGAACACCTGATGTTCATATTGTGGGCATCTACGGTATGGGTGGTATAGGTAAAACCACCATAGCAAAAGCTGTTTATAATGAAATATGTCACGAGTTTGAAGGCAGCAGTTACCTCTCCAATATTAAAGAAGAATCAAAAAATTGTGATGGAATGGTTCGTTTACAAGAACAGCTTCTTTCTAATATTTTGAAACTAAAGAATTTGAAGATTGATAATGTTGACGTGGGCCTCAAACGGATTGAGAAAAGAATTAATGGTAAAAAAGTTCTCGTTGTTCTTGATGATGTAGATGACATGGAACAAGTATATAAATTAGTTGGAAACTTTGAATGCTTTGGTCTGGGAAGTAGAGTCATTGTAACTACGAGAGATGAACATTTGCTAACACAACTAGGAGTGAAGGAAAAATGTAAGGTGGAAAATTTGAATGTCTCAGAGTCTTTGCAACTTTTTAGTTGGCATGCCTTCGAGATTGCCCATACAGGGGAAGTTTATCAAGAACTTTCAACTACTGCTGTGAAGTATGCTAGAGGACTTCCATTAGCTCTTGTAGTTTTGGGGTCTTTTCTAAAGGGAAGAAGTGTTTCTGAATGGAAGAGTCAGTTGGAAAAATTGCGAAAAGCTCCTCACAGCAAGATTCAACAAATACTAAGGATAAGTTTTGATTCATTAGATAGTGAAACAACGGAGATATTCCTGGACGTTGCATGCTTCTTTATTGGTATGGACAAAGAATATGTCAACAAGATTCTACATGGGTGTGATCTCTTTCCAGATATTGGTATCAGTATTCTTGTTCAAAGGTCCCTCGTGACAATTGATCACAAAAACAAGTTGAGGATGCATGATCTTATTCGAGATATGGGGAGGGAGATTGTTCGAGAAATGTCACAAGGCTGTCTAGAAAAAAGGAGCAGGCTGTGGTTTCATGAGGACGTGTTAAATGTACTAAGAAAACATATGGTAAGGGATTAGGACTTATATAACCATGAGACATGGTATGTAACATGCATCACATTTTTGTCAAGCATGCATCGTAGTTGAGTTAATAGCATAAAAATGTCTGTACGATCTTTACAACAATAAGATTCAATCCCACTTTAAGGGATTCAGATTTTTTTTTTTGGGGTAAATGGTAAGCTTGTATTCCCAAAAAGTAGTGTGTACAAGAGGTCAAGGCCAAAAAACTAGTACAATTCAAGAAGTCTCCTTGGCAGCAGCCAAGAGGCCAAACAGACTAAAAGACCAGCATATTAGCTCAGCAACAGCAGAAAAACAGCAAGTTGCCGGCAGCAAAACGCAGCACATCAGCGGCAAGCAGCAGATTAGCTCAGCAAACGGCAGAAAGATTCGAAGTCACTTTAATGCCTTTGTTTTGTCAGATTATGATGAGATGATCTAGGCTTATTCCCATTAAAATTGTTCTTGCTTCATTACAAGATGCAAATATGCATAGCTAAAATTAGCTTTCTATTTTGTTAGGGATCGAATGAACTGAAGGGTCTTGCCCTGAATCCACCTGCACTCAAGGATGTATATTTGAAAACTGAGGCATTGGCAAACATGAAGAATTTGCGGTTGCTCCAGATTAGTGGTGTGATTTTAAATCTCGAAGGATGCTTTGAGTATCTGTCCAAAGAGTTAAGATGGCTTTGTTGGCATCAATGTCCTCTGCAATCTCTGCCACTGAATTTTTCTCTGGGGAATCTTGTTGTTCTTGACATGCAGCATAGTAAAATCAAACAAATCTGGAAGGAGAGCAAAGTACAGTGAATCTTACAATGCGTGCCTTTTTGTTTTGAAAACTTAGTATTATATATCCAACTAACAATAATTTTCTCTTTTTTTTTTTTTTTTTTGATGTTTTTTGATTTCACAGATAAGTCTTGACAAGTTGAAAATCCTTAATCTCAGCAATTCCAAGGACCTCGCCAAATCACCAGACTTCTTGCAAGTCCCATATTTGGAGATATTAATACTTAAAGGTTGCACAAACTTGGTTGAGATTCATGAATCAATTGGACATCTGGCAAGTCTTGTTTTGCTGAGTTTAGAAGGATGCAAGAAGCTTAGATATCTTCCAAGAGGCATTTCTGACTTAATATGTCTTGAGACTCTTAACTTGTCTGGCTGCTTAAAACTTGACAAATTACCAGAACAATTGGGGAATATGATTGCTTTAAAAGAGCTGCTTGCAGATGGAACTGCTATTAAGCAGCTACCATCCTCCATTGGTCTCTTGAGGAATCTCAAAACCGTTTTATTGTCTCAAGGGGAAGAAGAACCCCCAAATTCTTGGTTGTCCTGTTTCTCATCATGGATGTTTCCAAAAAGCTCGATCTGCACAAGTTTGTTGCCAGCTTCTATTTCGGGATTGTTTTCATTGAGAAGACTAGTTCTCAGGCAGTGCAGTTTGTCTGAAGATGGATTTCCTGTTGATCTTGGGAGCTTACCTTTACTCCTAGATTTGGATTTATCAGGAAATGATTTTCGTAACCTGCCGCATTGCATCAGTCAGCTTCCTAGATTAGAATATTTATATTTGAATGAATGCAGCACTCTTCAATCAGTTTTGGGGCTCCCTGCAAGTTTAAGGGTCGTATATGCAAACGACTGTACATCAATGGAAACACTCTCGATTTTGCCGAACTTGAAAACTAGACAATTTTTTTTCCTTCGCAACTGCCACAAATTGGTTGAGATTCCGGGGTTAACTAGTTTGCACCCTGAGCCTTCAACAATCATTCACATGGAAGGTTGCAACAGTTTGGCCAATGATTTTAAGGAGAGCCTTCTCCAGGTTAGTTCTTTGGCTCTCTCTCCTTGTCTCTCTTCTTCTCTCTCGTTTTGCCTTTATGACATGAGTACTTCTTTTGAAACAGAGGCCCACGACCAAGGGTGTTGATCAATATAGTGCCATTTTCCTCCCTGGTAGTGAGGTTCCAAGTTGGTTCAGCCATCAGAGCATTGGATCTGTGATAACCTTTCACGCACCTGCACTTTCAGTGGGTGAAAATTGCGGATTGCTTGTTTGCGCAGTTTATGCAGCCAAGGAAGAACCTGATCAGATCAGTGCTGCTGGTTGCCACGTGAAAATCAAAAACAAAACTAGAGGCTTCCGATTCACGGAGTGGAAAACACTAAGTGCCATTTATATAACCCGTGAAGATCACTTCTTTATATACCATGCACCGCTTATAAGAAATAGATTGGGAATGAAAAGTGGAGACGAAATGGAGGTGTCCATTGAACCCTGGAGAGTGATTGAAGTGAAGAAGTGTGGAATTCATCTACTTGTGCATGAGCGGAATGTAGTAAACAAATATGGAAGGAGCTGGCCATGGAGGGACGGGTTCTGAGAGTGAGACTGACTACTACTGTGGCTTTGGCGGTAAGAAAGGATGGGATATCCTTTGATGAGTTAACAAACGTTTATACAAAAAGATATTTTTATTGTCCACCAAAAAGTAAATATTCTATGTGAGTTGCCCTGTATGATTATATAATTATCATATCTCCCAAATCCTTAGTTTTCCATTCTCTTTTCCTCTTTCCTTCCAAAGGTCGGATAGTGGAGTTACTATCTCTCCTTCCTTTATCGACAATAAGACTCGAGAGTACTAAAATGGCATCTCATCCTGATTTTACCATTCTCTTTTCCTCTTTCCTTCCAAAGGTCGGATAGTGGAGTTACTATCTCTCCTTCCTTTATCGACAATAAGACGTTAATTAGCGGATGGAGAGTACTAAAATGGCATCATATTTTTCATTTCCTGATTTTACTTATTGCATTTCTGGAAAAAGAATACGACATGAAAGACCCACCATGCCATCAGTAAGCTCGAATGAAAATAATAAGTTTCCCCATTTAACTCGTTCAACAAGATTGCAAGAGTGTTTGAAATCCCATGTGCTATTACTCTGTGCCACGGATCTTGGAAGCAATACTATTAATAATCAAGCACTGTGCCAATCATACAATTCCTCCTAAACTCTTAATAAAAGTATTCATAATCACCACTGTCAATCCCTGGAATGTTCAAAACAGTTCTCCTCCAGTAGAGACTACTTGCAATCTTAACAGATCATCACTAAAAGAAATCAAATTCAAGACAATTATCCGAACCTTTCTGATGAGGAGCAGGTGCAGTGGCAGCAGCCTTTTCGCTTGTTGATGCTGTTGGAGCAGGTACTCTTTCAATCTCGAAGGGCTTCGGGATCTCAGGTGGAGTAGCACAACGTATCAATGCCCAATTCTCAGGTTGGGGGAGGCCGGAGGGGGAGGGGAAAATGGGGGGGACTCGGGGGCGGGGGAGGCCGGAGGGGGAGGGGAAATGCTGTGGGCTTGCGGGCTGCGGCGATGGGGGGGACTCGGGGAGGGGAAAGAGAGGAAAAGGATTTAGGGAGGGGGAGGGCAACAACTAAACGACGTCGTCCTATTGAAAATGGGAACGTCGTTTTAAGACAAAAGGGGGAAAAAATAAAAAAGGGCCGGAACCGGATTTTCCGCCGAAGAGTTCCGCTTCCGTTAGTATCCCAACACGACCTCCGGCTCCGGTTCCTGAAAGAGGCGGAGCTTATCTTACCGGAATGCCGGACAGCCGGACCGGACTTGCAGGCCTAATTGAGTGTTAATCGGAGCTTAACGAGGCACATTATAATAATAATTACGAAAAAAACATATTAGGCGTTTGATCCTATTCCCAAGACCAAGTATTGCCTGACTGGTGGGACAAATATCATTATTACTCTTGGAAGTAGGCTAAAGGATTTAGAATCTATGTAATCCCTTATTTACTTTTAATAGGGTCTATTTATTGTGTTTATTTCTCTTTAAGTTTCAAGTTGTAACTTGTAATTAGAATAGAAAATTATAGAAAATTCCGATACGACATAGTAAGCTCAAATATGCAATAAAACAAGCTGACGAAAGCCCCAATGAGACCTTGAGTTATTGACTTTTATGATTATTTGTGAATTTTTGTGAGGCATAAAAATAGACGTACTTAAAAACTCTATGCCAATGAAAATAGAAAATAGAGAGGTAGAGGGATTTCAACTACTTTCGGAAAAGGTGAAAAAGAAAAGGAAAACAAATAGAAGGTGAGCCGTGGGCTTCCGAGTACAGGGACTACAGCCGGTGTCTGGTCCAAATTATCTTGGTCTTTGATAGATGGGCTTCGAGAGCTAGGCCGAACAGCAGGGTTGCAGTACCCAAAATTCTTCTCATTTTAAGCACCGACTAATCCGACGTTTGGGGAAAATTTAGAGCTTCCAGACAAGCAAAGCGATGAACCCGTTAACCCTAGTGAAACGGATTCAGAAGATCAATACAAAAGAAGCGGAATTAGGAATCTCCGAAAATGCTTCATGGCACGCTAAGTACAAAGATTCCGCTTACGTCTTCGCCGGTGGAATTCCCTTCGATCTCACCGAAGGCGATCTCCTCGCCGTCTTCGCCCAGTAAGTCTACCATGCAAAATCTTTTGCATTTGAATATCGAATTTGGAATTCTTAAAATCCTCAATGACATTTGGAATTGCCTATGATTCGTAGGTACGGGGAGATAGTTGATGTTAACCTCGTGAGAGACAAAGGCACCGGAAAGTCTAAAGGTTTTGCATTTGTTGCATACGAGGACCAGAGAAGTACAAATCTCGCTGTAGGTTGGTGGCTCTCTCTGTTTCTTTCTTTCTTTCAGTCTTTGTAACGGTGTTTGCTGGAAGAATTTAATTTAGCGCAGTGAGCTAATTTCTTTTGAATGTTTTCCACTTTCGTAGATAATTTGAACGGAGCCCAGATATTAGGTCGGATTATTAGGGTTGATCATGTTAGTAACTATAAAAAGAAAGAGGAGGAAGATGAAGAGACCGAGCGGAAGAAGAGGGAGGAGCGAGGCGTTTGCCGTGCTTTCCAAAGAGGTCAATGTACTCGTGGAGCAGGATGCAAGTTTTCTCACGATGAACAAGTATGATTCTCGCAAGTTGTAGAAAAATATCAAAGAAGTTGCATTGTGTTAATTAGTTCTTTCTTTGAAGTGCACTCGAAAATTTGCATCCGTTCCTTTAGAGTTGGCTATGAAATTGCCATGTTCATGAAGGATCTGGGCTCTCTATTGTACTTCTTTTATAAAGGTTGCAAATTTATATTCTCCATGCAAATAACTTGGGATATCACTACATATTGCTAAATTAAGCTCTGGAGTTGACATGTTCATATCCGCTTTTTGGTGATATGTATGGCTGACAATTAGGTTATCACAGGTAAGTTGGCTTATTTGGGCCTGTACTTAAGATATGATATTGGAAAGTACACTAAGCCCTCACCTCATGTGTTTTCAAATGTAGCTGATTGTGTTGGATAAATTGAGCTGGACTGTACTTATAACTTGCTGGAAATGCTGATATGAACAATCTATGTTGTGGTGAACACTTAGTGGTTAGCAATGGGTTACGGTTATTTATTATGTATCTAGAGGTTAGACTTTGGGTTGAGATAGAGGCCTAGACAAACAGCAGAAGGAAACTAGTGAAGAATGGGATAAAAAGAATTGTGTAGGGGTAGATTGAGGTGCGGGGTGTATCACTCGTTTATATTATTTTTAACTGGTGACAACTCTCAGCACACTCGGCAATTTCTAAGTTCCCATTCATTGTTGTCCATGCAGAGGTAGTCTAGATAAACGATCTATTTGCACATTTTTAGGAAACAGTGTTGGTTTTCTATTCCTTGTCACTTTCTGCTTGCTCTTTATTGTATTAGTAACAAATTGTTTTTTCAATTCATTTTCGAGTCAGGGTTCTGTTTAGTATCAAATGCTCTAGCTTTATTTTTTTTTAATATCTGTTGTGTATTAGCTGCTTATCTTTTCATATTTGTTCTATTGCCAGAGAGCTGCAAATACGGGTTGGGGTCCTGAGGATGCAAGTCCAAAATGGGGACATGACAAGTTTGAGGGGCCAAAATGGGGTGTGAAGCGATCTGACAATAACCCATCAAATCCTGCTCGGGAGCCTCCGATACGAGATGGTTATAGACGGGATGATAAAGATTTACTCCCCAGATCAAGGGGCAGTGAGAGGGCCTTAGAGAGCAACCCTAGGCCAAGCGATAGGAGGGAGGAAAAGAGATTAAGGCATGATGAGGAGTTCGAGCCAAAGTCCAAAGAAGATCGTGATTGGAGGGAAGATAGGAGATCTGTGAGGCACAATGGTAATGAACTTGACCCCAAGTCAAGAGAACTTAAGAGGGAAGAGAAAAGATCACGAAGGCATGAGGATGATGAATTTCAGCCAAACTCAAGAGAAGTTCATGATTGGAGAGAAGAAAAGAGATCAAGAAGACACAACAGCGATGAATTTGAGCCGAAGTCAAGAGAAGATGTAAGGGAAGAAAAGAGATCGAGAAGGCCTGACAATGATGATTTTGAGACTAAGTCAAGAGGAGCTGTGAGGGAAGAAAAGTGGTTGAAAAGGCATGATGATGATGATGATGGAGTTGAGCTGAAGTCGAGAGAAGACGAAAGGGAAGGAAAGAAATTGAGAAGGCATGAGTCAGAGTACCATCTGGAAGAAAAGCGAGATAAGGTTTCTTCATCTCATCATAATAGAGGGAGGAATGAAGATCGCCCGTATAAATCAGTTAGATAAACCATGTTTTTGTTAGATGCTTACAGGATAAACCATCTTTGGAATCATTTCTGAGTAACGGGATCCTTTTCATCTGCTATCTGAAAGCTCCGATTAGTTTCTTGTAGTTTGGCTGAGGTCTATTCTGTATTTTATTTGGATTGCTTCCCGTCTTCCCGGCATTGATCATGGATGTGGGCGTAGCTTACTGGTGATGTGGATATTATAGGCATCTACTGATCTATCTAGTGAAATGGAATATGCCATAAATGTGAAGATATTGAGACCCTGTAAGGATGAGGATTTCAATCAGTTTTAACTGTTTCTCTGTCCTGATTTTCTTTGGTTGGTAGCTATAGATTCACCAGATAGACTCATTTTTAGGCGGTTACTGGTTCCTCTAGACTCTGCTTTTAGACCTGGATCCAATAATTCTGACCGAGTGGTATTAGACCATGAAAGGGAAGGAAGCAGACAGTATTTGCACCAAGGTGTGCCTCAGCAGGGGAGTACTATACATGAAGCATGTTGGATAAATGCTTTCCGAAGAGCCCAAAGCCCGCGCAACGAGTGGGGAGCCCATCGCATATAGTAGCTCAATCTACCGATATCCACTGTACAATAGGAAATGCCGCACATTTTGAGCCGAAATTTTAGCTCACTGATGAAATAGGCAAAGAGTAATTCTGTAATATTCTTGACAATATTTATTGAGACCTTCTGCGTTCACATTAAATATATGAATGTTACAAAAAAAAGTTCCACTCATTTATCTTTCCCTAGCTCGAAATGGTAACAAACAAATTATTCAAATGCCGGTTTGGGCCAAAACAATTTGAAATGGGTTAACAAAATAAAAAAAACAAAAAACTGGTAAAACTTTCTGGTCGTAATGAATCAATTAGAAGCGAGTCAGAGGTCAACACTTGGGAAGATCTGCAGGTGGAGGAAGCAGCTTCTGATTTGGAAGCTTTCCATCTAGGACCAACCAAGCCATTCTTAAACCCCAGCTGGTGTGGATCTCCAGGTGGCAATGCATGAACCAAACCCCTGTTGCGCGCATTATATAATATCGTTAATGCCAAACGTGGCTTCACCAAATTTACACATGTTGAAATTAGCAGTAACGTACGGATCAATGAGTTTAGTTAACTGTAAAGGAACTTATATGTACTGCTATTCCTAATACTCACCTGGGTTATCTGCAAGAAACCGGATAGCAACCCAACCTCCTGAAGGAATACCCATAGTGTTTCTTTCAACAGGATCAACAAGATTGAAATTAGCAGGGTCCTTGTTCTGGTCGAAATTTCCAAAACCTTGCCCTACAACAAAGAAATTAAAGCCATGCAGGTGCAGAGGGTGGCTTTCCGCTCCAAGAATGCTCGTGTCCTGCATGACGAGCTCCACGCTAGTGTTAAAAGGCAAGACTAAAAGCTTTGTCCCATTGCTCACCATAGTGTTGTTTGGTGGGTTGCCCGTATAGTTGAAAGGAATTAAGGGACTGATTGGAAAGTCAGGGAGTAAACCCCACTTGATTGCCCAAAGAAGTGGGATTGGAGAAGGGCAGTGGTTGGGAGTGCGAAGGATATGTTATTGACAGACGCTGAGAACATTGTTCCATTAGGCCCTTGGCAGGTCTGGTTATTTTGGCACGGGTTTGTTCCAAGGCCTACTGTGAAGAACAAACGCCTGTCAACTTTTTGAGGGACATTTGCCGGGAATTGAGCACTTGCTAAGCTACGTAGGTTGTTCGTGAAGTTTGTTGCGAAGGAAGTGTCATTTAGTGGAGGGAGAACGGGTTTGAAGAGTGGAAGCTTTCGAATAGATAAGGCGGCTGAATTGAGGGTTTCATATTCCAGGATTGCGGCAACAGTGGAGTTATCGAAAGTTCCGAGGCCAGTCACATATGGTCTAGCTGTCATGAAGAATGTGGCATTTGGAAAGTGGGCTTTTGTCTTCAGAAGAACATTTGTGGTCTGACCCGGGGCTATGAGAACTGTGTTGGTCTCAAAAGGTTTAACATAAACAGCATCAGCTTCAACAACTGTGAGTGTGTGGTTTGCGATGCTGAAGAAGAGTTCATCGTTGAGTGCAGCATTGACTAAACGGAGAAGATAAGTCTTCCCAGGCTTCACCTTCAGCCTGAATGTGTCTGCCAAGAGAATTTAGACCAAATCAAATCGAATCTGTTAAGTTGGTACACCAAATCTTCATGAAAGTGCAAAATGGACGATATTCAATAGAGCATTTGGCACCTCTGTTGGAACAATTATACAGTGGCCCCGGAAGTCCATTAATAGTATATGCATCAGAGACATTTGGGCCACCTCCTGTTTGTAGGGCTTGCCTAATTACTGCCTCAGGATCTACGTTCCACCACTCTCCTGAAACGTTTTTGTTTTTATTGAAGTTCGGATAAGTATTTATCTACTGGAGAAAAATTTCAAATCCGGAACTATGTGATATGCTAGTCAATGGTCATATATATAGTTGATTACCGAAGACGATGGGAACTTCCTTGTCGGGTTTGGCAAATGGGTAAGGAACGCCGCGCTTGGGAAGAATGATGATGGGGCCGTACACAGAGGCCCTCAGCCAGGATATATGAGCATGCCAGAAAAGAGTACCTCTCTGGCCAACAATGGTGAAGTTGTACACATAGCTCTGGTTAGTTTGTATGGGACATTGAGTTACATAGGCTGGTCCATCAGCCCACCCTGTTTGAAGCTGTCGAATGCCATGCCTGTTCCATTAAAATAACAGATAATAATCAGTCTAGCTTAATTCATTTAGATCACAAGTTCCAAGTGAAATAAATCAGACCAGATTGTTAATTATAGTTAAGCAAGTTAGAAACTATAGTACCAGTGGATGGATATATTGCTCTGGACATGGTTAGCCACTTTGATAAGAAGGCGGTCACCCTCTCTAGCTACAATGCGAGGCCCAGGAAACTGCCCGTTTACTGTCACCATGCTCTTTGTGTGGCACAGTCGCGTTACATTTTGCAATTTGATCTACAGTAGTACGTTAATCTAAAACAGTTAAGATAAAACAAAAAAGAAGAAAGAAAATGCAAATTGTGTAGCTAGCTTGACAAGTTAGACGCTGAGACACGCAACAGTACATACATCGAACTTGTAGTGCCTGGTTATGCCCGCAAGTGCAAGCTCAGGAATGAGACACAACGTCGCAACGCACAGAAAGAGTACTCTCGGAAATGCTAGCGATCGAAGAAGAGAAACAGCCATCTCTCTCACTCTTTTTCTGTTCGTTTAGAGAAGGTACTGTCTCCAGCTCGAGTTTCTTCTGCTAAGCAAAGCTGGTTAGAGCTGGAGTACTTTGTGTTCCTCGAAGCTATCCTGGTGCCAATTATATATGCAGGGACGAGAAAAGGTTTGGTCGAGTAGGTGATGGAAGCTAAGTCGGCAAGTTTTGACAGGAGAGAATCAGAAATATATGGCTATTTCAGGAAGGGCCAGTTGTTAGAACAACTTTAGAGTGGTTTCGAAGATAATCAATTACCTTTTGACCTCCTTTCTCTGCAAGTCAAAACTTTTCCTCCCCTACACAATAGCATCGATCTATGAGGTTTTTGGTTCTAATCAAACTGAAGCAGTAACACGTACGTAAGTGATCATTTTGACCTACTTCCCTGATGGGCTAACAACTCATGGTGATAAAGGGCGAAAGAAAAGGCTATTTCGCTTTGCATCATGCAGCCATAAATTAAGCAGAGTGAAAAAAAAAATTGGAACGTAAGCGTCGTCCGTACGTAGGGGATCCGGACCTGTGCCACGGCCACCCTAGGGGCTGGATCTACTTGTTTAGGCCAGCACACCGGTAGCTCCCCTGTTGGCTTAAACTTTTTACGTAGTTATATTTCATGGTTTGATCAGATCAAAAAGGACATTATTGTTTTATTCTTGAAGCTGGTTGAACGTTAATTATCGAAATTTCGATCGTTCCAGATATGTTACGCTCGTTAATGACATAAAACGACAACGTCTGATGTTGATCGAAAGGCTTTCAGATCGGCAAATGTTTATATTTTATATAGTCTGAAGTAAAAAGGAAAATTCACCAAGATTGAAGCATGAAACCTTATTGTTCCCATGTAGCTGTCTCACCCGTTATTCTTAATAAGAAAGCAAAAGTAAGTACTGTTTCCATCCCAAAGGTCGTTTTAAGAGGGCAGATGCGCGCATGTGATCGATCGATACTTCTAGCTAGTTCATCTCCAAGGATAATGGAGGAATAGTTAAGAAACCCTCAGTAATAATGCTTTTTCTTTTCTCAAGCATGCAAAAATAAAGCAAAATCTTACTTATGAACGACTGCTGTAAGAAACGGCAGAAGAAGAAAACTGGGCGTTGAGAAGAAATTCTCTCGTTGTATTCAATAATGAAAGACCTTCGGGTCTATATACACTTGCTGAAAGAATATTAACAGAATACGAGCGAATAAAAAAACAACTAACCACCTACCGACGTCAGGAGAATATTACAGCACAGCGTAACAAAATAACAACCTAACAAACTAGCTAATATCCTTCTCGACGTAAGGTGAAGCACGACTGCTGCCCACCGCTGGTATATGCTCTTCTAGAAGAGAAGCAGTGGAACCTTCCTCTACATTCTGTAAGACCCCCCCGCAAGAGGGAGAGTAGATGTCTACTACTCCCATCTTGGAGAGGAGAACGTGAAGTGAAGAGGAAGGGAGAGCCTTAGTGAGTAAGTCAGCAAGTTGAAGATGAGAAGCAACGTGAGCAGTAGAAATTAGGCCTTGCTGAAGGAGGTCCCGAACCAAGTGACAGTCCAATTCGATGTGCTTGGTGCGCTCGTGGAAAACCGGATTGGCAGCAATATGAAGAGCGGCCTGATTGTCACAAAAGAGAACAGCAGCGGTAGGATGAGGAACACGTAAATCTGCAAGAATATACCGAATCCATGTGAGTTCGAAACAAGTAGTAGCCATCGCCCTATACTCAGCCTCGGCAGATGAACGGGACACAACCGTTTGCTTCTTAGACTTCCAAGAGACCAAGGAAGAGCCCAAGAAGATGCAAAAACCAGTGACTGATTTGCGGGTGTCGGGACAAGCACCCCAATCAGAATCGCAATAAGCACGGAGCTGACAAGAAGAAGAGGAAGGGAAAAAAATTCCTTGAGCAGGAGCAGCTCTAACATAGCGAAGAACACGATGTGCAGCCGCGAGATGAACATCAGAAGGTTGATCCATGAATTGACTTAGAATCTGAATACTATGACTTAAGTCCGGCCTAGTGAGAGTAAGATAAAGGAGGCGCCTAATGAGGCGTCTGTACACTGTAGGATCAGCAAGAGGGACCCCATCAGATCTGCTCAAATAAGTGTGCTGTTCCATGGGAAGCTTGAGGGGCTTAGAACCAAGGGTGCCCGTGTCAGCCAAAATATCTAAGGCATATTTGCGCTGACATAAATGGATACCAGAAGGAGACCGGGCAACTTCAATGCCCAAGAAGTACCGAACAGAACCAAGGTCCTTAATGCGAAACTTAGCATGTAAAAAGGACTTGAGAGCTGTGATAGAGTCAAGAGAAGTACTCGCAATAATAACATCATCAACATATACGAGGAGAGCAGTAAAGGAGTGAGCAGAAGACATAGTAAAGAGGCTGTAATCAGCCTTGCTCTGAGAGAAGCCGAAATCAACCAAAGAGGAGGAGAACTTGGCATACCACTGTCTGGAGGCTTGTTTGAGCCCATAGAGACTCTTCAAAAGTTTGCAAACTTGATTAGGGCCACCACGTTGATAACCAGGCGGTTTAAGCATGTAGATTTCCTCCTGTAAATCTCCATGCAAAAACGCATTATTAACATCAAACTGGTGAACAAGCCAACCCTTAACAGCAGCAAGAGATAAGAGGCATTTTACGGTCACCATTTTAGCAACAGGGGAGAAAGTTTCAGTGTAGTCAATGCCCTCTGCTTGGGTGTAACCCTTGGCCACCAACCGGGCCTTGTATCTCTCCAAAGATCCATCGGAATGATATTTCAACTTGAACACATATTTGCAGCCAATGGCGAGTTTCCCAGGTGGAAGATCTGTGAGGTGCCAAGTATTGTTAGCTTCCAAGGCGAACAGTTCAGCTGCAATAGCCTCGCACCAATTGGGATCACGGGAAGCAAGCTTGAAGGAGGTAGGCTCACTGTGATTAGAAAGAGAAGTAGAGAAAGCCAAAAAGGAAGGAGATAACCGATGGTAAAAGAGAGATGCTGCCAAAGGAAAAGCCATACCTGATTGCCGGGCTTTTAGCTTGACCAAGCTTGGGTTCGGGTGAGTGAGCAAAGTCTGATGGCAGTAAAAGTCTTTGAGGTGTTTGGGTGGCTGTTTGTGCCTAAGGGACCTACGAAGAGGTAAAGGTGGTGGGGAAGGTTGTAAATCCTGTAAAGGGGTAATAGTGGCAGCGGGAGAGGAATTAAGAGGAGAAGAAAGTAAAGAAGGGGGAAGTGGAGTGTTGGCATCAGGAGAAGAAATAGAGATAGGAAGTGAGGGAGAAAAAGTAGACATTGGAAAGGGAGGTGGTGTGACAAAAGGGTCAGAAAATAAAGGTGAAATAGGGGTAGAGGGGAAGTGAGGTACGGGTGTAGATTTGAAAAAAGAAGGGTCAAGAGAAGAAGACAAAGAAGGAGAAAGTTGGGAGAAGGGAAAAACATGCTCATGAAAAGAAACATCGCGGGAGAGAAAAAGAACGTTGGAATCAAGGTCTAAAAGCTTATACCCTTTGACCCCAAAAGGGTAGCCTAAAAAAACACAACGTCTACCCCTTGGATCAAACTTCTTGCGACCATGGGATAAAGTAGAGGCATAACACAAACAGCCAAAAACTTTAAGGTGGGCATATTGGGGTTCAGTTTGAAAAAGAAGGGCAAAAGGAGTCTTATTTTGGAGAAGGGGAGTGGGAGTACGATTTATTAAATAAACCACGGTTAAAATGCAATCAGACCAATATTTGAGGGGAAGGTTGGCTTGGAACCTTAGTGATCGTGCAACATTTAATAAATGTTGATGTTTTCTTTCTGCAACCCCATTTTGTTGGGGGGTTTCAACACAGGTTCTTTGGTGGATAATTCCTTTATCATTGAAAAAATTGGGTAAAAGGAACTCTGCACCATTGTCACTACGTAGGACTTTAATCTTAACGTCAAACTGGGTTTCCACCATATTGTAAAATGCTATCAAGCAATTACGTACTTCAGATTTGGATTTGAGTAAATAGACCCAGGTGCATCTAGTATAATCGTCAACTATGGTTAAGAAAAATTTAGAACCATCATGAGCAATAGTAGAAAAGGGACCCCAAATATCACAGTGTATTAATTCAAATATGGAAGAGGACTTGTGTATACTGAGAGGAAAAGGGGATTTACGTAATTTAGATAAAGGACAAATAGGACAAACAGAGTCATGTGTAAGAGAAATATGTTTAGTTACAATAGGATCTGCAATTAAATGTAACCGAGAGGGGGAGAGATGGCCTAGTCGACAGTGCCATAAGTGAAAATTGTCTAAAGCAGGTGTGACAGTAGCGAAAAAAGCAAGTGGACTGAGGGATGAAAATTTTTTTGTCAAAGCCGAAGGAGAGGTGGCAGCTTGTTGGAGGTGGTAAAGACCATGGTTCACATCACCCATCCCAATCGTGGTCCAAGATAAAAGGTCCTGGATAAAACAACAATCAGAAAAGCAAACCAAGCAACATGTGAGAGATTCGGTTAGTCTTTTTGCAGAAATAAGATTAAAGGAAAAAGAGGGGACACATATGACATCTTTCAGGAAAAGATTTTTAGTTACTCGAACAGTGCCAATATGTGTCACGGGAAGTTCTGTGCCATTGGGAAGTTTCACAGTGTAGCTGACCTCTGAAATAATAGTAGTAAAGAGACTAGGACAACAGATCATATGATCTGTTGCGCCAGTGTCAATAATCCATGGTGGAGAGGAAGAGGAAGTGTGCTTGGTGAGGTGAGAGGAGCAAGCCAAAATACCAGAGATCTGCGAAGCTTTAGGAGTGCCAGAGGGAGGCGTAGTGACAGTCTGTACGTGATTCACAGAGGGTGTAGCAGTGGTCCCATCGTGATCTTGAATCAAGTGAAGGAGTTGCTGATATTGATGTTTTGTGAAGAACACTTGGTCATCTGCACACTGCTCAGGGACAGATTCGGCAATAACAGCATTAGAAATAGGAGTTTTACCCTTGCCATAAAATTTATGACCTGGTGGGTAACCATGGAGTTTGTAGCACTTTTCAGCTACATGACCGGTCATATGGCAGTGAGAGCATAGAGGAGGTTCAGCATTCCCAGATTTAAAGCAATTTTCTAGCATATGTCCAGGGAGGCGACAATAGGTGCAGAAAGTTTTGTTAGCTTTAGGACTGGAAAAGAGTTTCGGGATAGGTTTAGAGTCATTATAAAATCTCCTTGTTGCTGCCAGGGCCATGGAATCAAGCGAAGGACCAGAGACAATCATTTTATGCTGCATTTCCTGCTGCTGAACCAAAGAAAAAATCTTATTAACCGAAGGCATAGGGTCAAGAAGCATAACTTGGTCTCTTACGTTACTGTAAGAATCATGGAGTCCCATTAAGAACTGGATAACGCAGTCCCTTTGCTGTCTGTCCAAGAGGATTTTCAGCTTTCCACAGTTGCAATCGAGAAGTGGGTCATAAAGAGATAGTTCATCCCACAAAACTTTCAATCTTCCATAATAAGAGCTGACCGAATCCTGCTCTTGTTGCAAACCGGCAAGAGCTTTCTTCAGCTGAAAGATCCTTGGTCCATTTGGTTGAGAATACCGATCCTTCAATTCTAGCCACATCTCCCTTGCATCATCAACAAACGTCAAACTGGATTTTACAGAGGTACTCACAGAGTTCTGTATCCAGGACACAACCAAATCATTACACCTTTCCCAGGCGTCAAGAAGAGGGTCATTTGCAGCAGCAGGTTTTTGAAAATCTCCATTGATAAATCCCAGTTTGTTTCGAGCTCTCAAAGCTCTAGCCATGGTTCAGGACCAACAGATATAATTTTCGCTAGTGAGAAGATCTGTGACCAAAGAAATGGCCGGATTATCTCCATTGTCTAGTCTATAAGGGTTATTGACATTGTTGAAGTTCAAGAAAGGGTTTTGGTTTCCAGATATAACCGGATTCCCAGCAGCATTTTCTTCTTCTGCCATGGTTTCTTTAACGTGGCTCTGATACCATGTAAGAAACGGCAGAAGAAGAAAACTGGGCGTTGAGAAGAAATTCTCTCGTTGTATTCAATAATGAAAGACCTTCGGGTCTATATACACTTGCTGAAAGAATATTAACAGAATACGAGCGAATAAAAAAACAACTAACCACCTACCGACGTCAGGAGAATATTACAGCACAGCGTAACAAAATAACAACCTAACAAACTAGCTAATACCCTTCTCGACGTAAGGTGAAGCACGACTGCTGCCCACCGCTGGTATATGCTCTTCTAGAAGAGAAGCAGTGGAACCTTCCTCTACATTCTGTAAGAAAAGCCTTCAGGAAGTTGAGGTTTATCTCGGATGGCTTGGGCCTCTTGAGGAATTGGTTCTGGAGAGAACTGGTCATGGCTCCCGGCACTAGTAAACTGATTGCCGATTGCGGGACCGGCCGGTTTTGACTCTGTTTCATCATAGACTTCCACTTTGTCGAATGCCTGAAGAATGGGGGTGACTCCTGCTTCCTCATCACCTGGTGCATTTTTCAGGGCGGATTTAGGTGAAAACTAAAATCAAATTCCCAAATCAATGGGTCACAGACGAACAATAAAGAATATTTCCTTATACTAACTACAATCTTTTTCATATCGCTTTTTCCTGTTTTCAAGGATAAATTATTGCTCTTTTAACGAACTAACAAAGTGCGTTTGATTTGCCTTCGAAACTTAAGAGTTCGGATTAATTACGACAGAATTGAGAGAGAATTCTGTGGACCTTCCAAAATATGACAATCATAAGCAATGCAATATATAGTGGAGTCTTGTGACTCTTGTCATTGGAAGCACAATTGCATTGCCGTAAATGCTCTGACCTGCACGCGTTGGATCAGTGACTTTGGTCTGATAATTCGAAGGAGTGTAAGCTTCAGGTCTGCCCCGATTAGGCGAGTTAGGATCTTCCTCCAAGCCCGTAATTGGTCTTTCCAAATTGACCCTAGGTTGGCCCATACTTGCTTCTTCGCCAGGAACAAAGGTTTTACTTGGGTCAGTGCCGTTCACTGCGTGTGACTGTGATACAGGCGTGCTATTCATTGGCTCAATAACTTGGGTCTCGTGTATATCTTGATCTGGTGATACAGGGTCTTCCGTCATGGTTGCCAAGTTTCCAAAATCCCCAGGAGGTACTAATTCCTCAACTTGCCCAGGGATAGCGCTCCTAACCGCGGCAAACTCAAATGCTGCAAATATTGTTAAGAAATTTACTTAGATTTAACAACTAAAAGAGAAGGTAAAAACATACACACGCATGCTAATTCAAACTCTCAAATATTCCTACAGTTCATTATACATTCAGGACCATTTTAAGAGATTAGCAAGATAAAATAGCAAATAATTGGCGGCGTAATGCATATAATTAATCAAGGCATAACATACCTGTTCCCCCATGAACTTCTGGATCTTCAACCATTTCTTCATCCTCGTCATGATCTTCCTGATCAAGATCAAGATCATGATCATCAGGAATAGGACGATCATCGTGATGATCCTCCTGGACATGGTTGTGACCGTGGCCATGCCTCGTGAGCGTGTCCTTTATCTTCTTTGCCTTTGCCTTCACCTTCTTCAAAGCCGACTTCTTCTCATGGGATTGCTCATCTTCACCTTCCTCGACCGCTAAGAAGAAAAAACAACACTCACGATCTCACTAACAAAACAGGGAACAGAGACATTGCGTACTTGCCAGAAAACGAAGAATCACTTACGACGATGTAGGCCACCATTGTGTGGCTCATGTTCGTAATTTTGGCCATGAGGACGTGCTACCAGTGAATCCATATATGGAAACTACAAATACCTGAGAAAGTAAACTTCTGCTTGGTCCAACAAACAGAGTGGGATAACTCGGACGTTTATATAGGGCCGAAAAAAGCTTTGCGACCTTTGCACTTTGCATGGCTGTGGGCCTGTGGCGTTTTCCCGGTGACGACGTGTGTAGCACCACCGACGCCTCTACCTAATTTGACACGACTACATAATCACTTGTCCACGTGTCACAATCTTGTGTGGCAAACTACTTTTTGTAAAGGATGATATTATCTAAAGCAAATGGGATAAATTAGAGCTTAGAAAAAAAAAAGAAAAAAAAAAAGGAATGGGATGATAAATTGGAAAGTTGGTGCTCCTCGTTTCTCATGATTCGATAGTATTTGCGTAGGCCCATACGGAAATACGTTTATAGGGCGGAGAGGACCAGCCGTCCACCAATCAGATCTGTCTAGTAGGGTCTAAGATGAAGCCTGAGTAGAAAAAAAAATATAAATATAAATATAAAGGTATATTCATTTGTAAAATTATTATAGAATGGCATATTCGATTTGATGTAATTTTTAGAATTTGAATCAATCCTCTAAAATTATAATCTTAACATTACTTTTATACAAATACCAATACAACTCAACATTACTTTTTTTACAAACATTAATACTATTCCACAACTTCTACACAAATACCAATAAAACTCTAACATCACCTAAATATTCACATCATACTTAAAATTTTAAAATTTTACCAAAACGAACATGAGATTAAATAAAATTTACAAAACGAACCTCTACAGTTTCAAAAATTTGTACACAAATATTAATAACTTTTATACAATTTTCAAAAACTTTTCACACAAACTTCAATATATTTTCAAAAAAAAAATTATAACAAATATTCACTCTTCATACTTTGTCACCTAAATTCAATATTTTTTTTATTAAACAATTACATCAAATTATTTTTTTCTATATTTTTTTACAAACTCCAACAAAAATTAAATATTTTTAAAAAATTTTACTAATTTTTACACAAAAATTTATAAAACTTCAATCTATATATAAATATTTACAATTCTATCAAAATTTAAAAAATCTTACCATTTTTAACAAATTGTTCAAAGCCTGAAGGGGTGTCTACAAAAGAGACGGAGATGGGTATCGTTGATTTTTGTATAAATTGATAAATTGAAGGATGCCATTGCAAAATGGATAGTAATGTAATTGCGTATTACTATTGTTCTGTTCTGTCCAGATTGTGTAGTGTGTACAATGCGTCCTCACGGCGCATCTTAGAAAGGCATTCGCGGCCCCAACCAATAAAAGACCCTGAGCTTAAACCGCCAAAATTCAATTGAAATTCTATTTCCAAAACCAGACCGTTACTCTCTGTCGCTATCTTCGTCTCTGAAATGCGAACTCGCTTCCTCAACATCGATTACTTCTCTCCCACTCCCAGGAAAACCCTAGAATCTCTAACCTTCCCCAACCTCCCAGTCCCTCACATCCATCCTCCCTCTCTCTCCATCCTTCCTGACCTCATCTCCTGCCTCTCGCCCGTCAACGTCTCTCTCCAAATCCCCGGATTGCCTGTCGATTCAGCTCTCTCGAAGTTCTTCTCCTCTGTTCTCCCTAGCCATACCAAAAATGCCAAAATCAGAGACGTTGATGCCACTGTTCCATCTCGAAGCGGAAAAACTTGCTTCGACGAGAATCGGTTTTTGCAGGTGAAACCGCCAGAGTAATAGATGAGATTTTTGGCTGATTATGCTGTGAAATTGAGAGTGTTTAAGATCTTCGTTACATGTGGTTGGTGAAGTTGATAGGATTTGGTTTTTGAATTGAAAAGCAAGCTTGATTTTACTGAATTTTATGTTACGTGTGGTTTTTTTTTCCGGCTAGTTTTGATTTATGATTTTTTTTTTTTCAGTTTGTTATTTTGCTCATTTGATTAAATCTGCTCTGAGATTACACAAAAAAATTTCAGTTATGTCTTTAAGGGCCAAGCCAGTGAGCATAAGCTAATCTATTCTAAATGATGGAGTCCATTATTTCTTGATTAATAATTTTCAAGATTTCTCAGAAAAATGTTCCTAAAATTTGAATACGCTGAATTTTATTTTTGGATTTGGAATTTCCATAATCCGTATACGGTGAAGGAGAAACATTGACTTTTCATTAATGCACAAGCTGCGAAGAGCTGTTAGCTACGTAATTATATCGAAACTGGAAATAACAATCAAAATTTAATTTCGTTTCCCTGTGTTTAAGGTTTAACCTGGACTTGCATTTATGAAAATCTTGCGCTAGCTTAACTGAAAGGATTTTGAAATAACAGTTACTTATCAGATCACAGGACTCCACTTAATTTGTGTAGTCTGTGTTGTCTAGCAGCAAGAAGCTGAGGTTCTCCACGAAGAGAAGGAATTGGGAAGACCAAAAACTTTTGGGTCCGAAGCTCTGGGGAGTGAATTGCCAACAGTACAACAGTGACTTTCTTGCTAGCTTTATTCATAATCTTTGTTGGTCTCTCAAGGGGGTTCTCTTTAAAGTATAACTCATTTCACTGCAGAAGGATAATGGAATTGCTGTTGACTATAAGGACAGAAACAGATATGATGTCATCCAATTCGAAACACCAGAGCTGGATATATTCTTGGTAGAAATACTATCTATAACAATATGGATAACTTAGCTTCCATAGGTGTTTAGAAGTCATTAGGATGTGTTTCTGGTACCCTAACCCTAACTGTGTCTGTGCGTTGCAGGAAAATGCCTGCATTTTTGAGAAGGTTGATGTAGAAATTCTATCTGGAGTTCCAGAAATTGAAAATAACCTGGTATATATGTTAACCATCCTATGTCTTGTAGTCTTCATGCACTTTGTTTGTTATTTCCTTTTGATTTCCATTGCCTCGGAATCTTCATAGTTGATGCAGGATAAAATTGGTCAGAAGACTTTCCAATTCTGTGAGGGAATAATGCTTCTAGATCTGTTTTTTGCAGCCTTTCTCCTCTTATTACCTTTTTGTCGTTTTAGTGGCTATAGAATATACTGGTTTAAGTCTGATTTTGCAGGGGAAGTGTAGTGTACGTGTGTGTGTGTGTGTTTGTCTAATGCTGTTGAATTCCAAATTATCTCAGGAAGATATCATTGAGTAGCTCCTATCTTTTTTTTTCCTTTTTTTCTTCAATTTCTGTCTATATATCTCTTTACTGACAGCGTCTTTTACCTGTTAGTCTTCTTGAATTGGTATTGTCTAAATTTCCAGAGATAAAGCAAGATAAAACGTATTTACTCTGTAATATACTCTTCCTTCATTGGCTAGGTGAATTGACTTGAATCCTGTAGCATAAATATTGCACGCTTTGGGTTAAAGATTAAGGGTATCATTTGGGGTTATTATTCTTGCTGTCTATTTGCATTTTGTTTATGATATGAAACAAAAGATAAAAATACTTTTCATTTCCTTGCAGTCCTCATATATATATATATATATATACAAGCGCGCGCGCGTGCGTATATTTGTATATGTTATATATGATTTTGCTTTGTAGCAGCATGAAAACAGTGAAAGTTTTCTGATTGGTTGTATCAAGGGATTATCTTCTGTTTTTGTAATTTGCCATTTGCTTAGGATTCATAGCATCACAAATTAAGTTGCTCTGTTTCTGAACTTGATCTTTCTGGCAGGAACTGCTAAGGCAAGAGCTTAGAATGAAGAACCCCTATGAGGTTGCAAGATTGATATATTCGGTTGAAGATGTTACTTCAGAGTACCACATGGAGCAAAAGGCTTATGTCTTAGAAGAAGATGGTTCTCTTCAGGATCAAATGTGCTTCCATCGAAGCATGTTTCCATCTCTAGAAGTTGATGAGACAAGTCTGGGAACTTTGACATGCTTGTCTATAGAGCAAGAACTTCTTTTAGTTCTTGAAAACACTAAACCCCAACATTGGCTTCAGAAAGATAACTTGGTCACCATTGTCGAGGACCTTTTTGGTTCGAGGGAACCTGAGATATTGCAGGTTCTTTCAGATCATTGTCCATTAAAGCAATGCCCAGAGCTGGGATTGCTTGACACTTCCGCAGAAATGGACATTATAAGCATTGTGGAAAGTTCACAAATTCAAGAAAACTCCTCACCAAGCCCTGTTGTTTTTCAGGAATTCCACTTCTTTGATGTGAACTCGTCTCAACTTTTTGAATCCTTCTTTAGCATGCAGACAGCAGATGAACCAGACAAATGTGATTGCATGTTCAGCGAAGACATGAACTTCAAAAATTTAAATGAGTTGGTTGTTACTAATGAGCTTGCTTTGGTAGATGACACATTCAAGTCATTGCCCATACCTCTTTTCTCTGATCATGTAAAGATAAGGTCACTATGCTCCATTGTTGAGGAAATACTAGAGGGTTTAGATCCACAGCCTCTATCTGCATCTGATGAGATATACTTGGATTGGCATCTTTTGGAGGAAAATAAATGCAACTCCAGAATATACTCTACCTACCAGAGTATGTTGGAAGAAGTAGATTCACATAGCATTGAATTTGATATGGGATCTTTCGATAATGCAAAGGTTGTATTCGACTTTGTTTTCTCAGATAATGTTTTGAATGTGCCAAACGGAGAAGAAATGAAGGAATCACAAGAGTTTCTTTCTCATGAAATTTCAGTGCCTACTGGTCATATTGTGGAAGGTGTTTCAAACAAATTGCTGGATGATGAATGTACACAATCACGAAATGTAGGACACTTGGCTGCAAAAGATGCTGACAGGGCTTCATTGTTAATTAAGTCCATGTCACAATTCAATGATCTTGATTTCTTCTCGAATCCTGGGCAAGCTAATGCTGGGGGATATAGTGATTTGGTAAGTAAGGCAGTTGATGCTGATGCTACATTTCTCAAGGTTCCATCCAGTAACACAAGGGCGGCATGTGCATCCAATGGAGTACAATTGCAGGGCTGTGACATTGTTTTGTATCGAGTCAAGCTGTCTGATACTATTGCGGCTATCATAGACAGCTTGGAAAAGAGCTATCTATCCATCTTTCGGAATGAAAGAGAGCTGCTAAAGACACATATCCCCTTTCTGGCTGCAGATAGTTCTAAATTGCTCAGCCTTCCAAAACAAAAATTGATGGACTGCATTAAGAAAATAAGCACACAAGGAACCACCTCTGACATTGATGAAAGCATGATAGCATTTGTTACCTTATGTGCACTTAAGCAGATGGCTTGGTACATATGTTTCTACGGCATCCATCCAGTTCATCTATATCTGGACAAGTTATGTCAAAGCTTCGAATGCTTTAAATCTAGACTGGACGTCATCTTGTCATTGATTGAAGATGCACACAGGAAGGTTCACAGAGAAATAACTAGCTCACATCCTTCTCTGAAGTTTATTCAGGAGATTTTACAATCAAGCACTACACAGAGTTATTTGAAAGTGTTGATTGTGGCTGAGGAGATTTTCTGGTGGTCATTGAAGAGTTTGCTGATATCACTGGGAATATCATTTGGCAAGTTCAAAGATTATTATGCACACGCAAATCAATCAGATCTGAGTAAAACTTATTCCGATAATACCAAAATGAATGCCCTGCCAGTTCCAGACTGCCTATTGGTATCACATGAGTAAGTTCTAGTCTAATAAGAATTCCAGGGAATCTCCCTTCATAGGAACTGAGTGTTTAATAAGGTACTAGTCTTGTAAGAGAGACTAAGATGAGTTCACCACTGTTAGATTGCAGAAGTCTGAATTTTCCTTTAATATGACCCTACTTGATTGCTTCCGGTTTTGAAAGATATCGTATTGGTTCTTTAACTAAGTTTCCAATTCATCTAGTTGTTTCCTATTTTCTTCTTTGCTCTTACAAATGGTTTTTAGTCACATTTTTTTTCGTGGAGTGCTTCATGCATGAAAAAAGTTGCCTGATTTTTGGCTTCCCATTCCTCTGCTTGGAAGTCAGAATCAAATGAGAGAAAATCCTTGCATTTGTCGAATTTACATGAAATTTGTAGTTCTCGTTTACCCTACACTAAAATTTGCACTGCTATTGCACTTGGAATTATGTCATTCCTGTATGCTGTTTACATTACTCATGAGTATCTGTTCTGATTTATATTTCTAACCTCTGGATTCTGTGTCAGTATAAATCAGTCTTGTGTTTGTGGGGAATAGCTCAATATAGTTCGAATTCCTATTCTATGCTATCCTTATTGTTAAGAATTTCAAAAACATTTAAATAATAATTGCTTTCATTTTTCTCAAGGCATGTTTCTGCATCGTTTCCCTTCAACAAATTCAGCATAATCTTGGAATATGGAGGTTCATATGGCTCATCCAGAGTATACTCTCTTTCCCCAAAGTTGCTGGGGACTCCTCTTCACTTCTTAAAAGTGGAACTGGATGAATCTAGTGTTTCCAAAGCACTGTGTGAAGGTGTTGATATGCCCCGGACTACTGGGAAGACCACGGTAACTCTTTCCTACATGCATAAACACACATTTTCTTATTTATGAAATTAGATGCGAGTCTTTTCTAATAAACTTGTCACATGTCAATTGTGTAGAAATTTATTCTTAGTCCTATTTATGACACAATTTGTCAGTGCAACTGCAATGTTATGAGAAGAATACAGATTTTACATGTTGATTTCCCACAGTGATATTTCAGATTTGACTTGTGTATGTCGGTGAAGTACGTGTCCTGAGCGGCTAAAAGCTCTAAAGGCTGATATATGCTATTCGTTTTGCGAAAAAAAGAGAAGTAATTACGCAACAGAAAGATGAAGCGGTTGGTCCTGCTGACATCCCTTTTTTCCAAAGTTAACTATATGACTCTGTAAAAGGCAAAAAGATTTATCCTATCCAAGATTCCACAAGAGAGGTGCAGCAGAGAGTAAAAATGCTTATAATTGAGAATATAGAAAGCTAGAAAGGTGGAAACAGGACAATTTTTTGAGGGCGATATTGGACCTTTGATAACTGATTTGTTATAATTAATGATGGGTCATTTTCTTACTTTAACGACTTGAGACACATCAGTGGCATTACAGTGATCTGATATTCTGTTCGAGTTTTAAAAACCAAACATAAGGTGGGTTTACTCCATGAACAGTAAGTTCAAATTTCCGAATACTGATCATGTTTGTTTAAGAGTTCATGATACCAATCTGCAAAAAGGATGTTCGATCTTGTTATTGGAATTAACCAAATTAACTGTCTCTGTTTAATGTTGCTGTCAATTCTGGGTTCATGTTGTTGACCGATCAGTTTGCGTGGTCACTTTAATCTCAACAACTATGCTAATACCAGTTGTATCCTAGGAAAAGGATGAGCATATGGTCATCCAGAAGCTAGAAAAATTGTTAAACTTTTTACCCGTCGGTGACAAGCCTAATACGGGATACTCAGGAGCTGCAGATGAAGCAGAAGTTTGCTCTATGCCTCTTCCTGTTCCCACTGCGCCAGTGTCAATGAGATCAGAGAATATTTCACAAAGCCTGGTCTCTTCCCCTGAAACAGTCATTATTGTGAACACTCAAGATTTTGATAAGCAAATGATAGTATCAAGAAGAAGTACCTACCAAAGAATACTTGCGATGGAGAAGGAAGGAGCACAAGTTGTGGAAAGAGATTCGGACTTGCCTGTCGATGTCATATTCAGTTCTGCTATTTGCCTAGTGTGGTATGATTGCAGAAACATTGGAAAGAAAGCAACTGCAGTAGATGAAGCTTCTTCGTGCTTACCTTTGTGCGTTGAGAATATTGCAACAAATGTTTTGACGTTGCTGAGTTTTACGTTCAGTGGCTGCATTCTGGTAATTTCAGTACCTATATGGCCTACCTGTAGGCTACAGCTATTTCAATCTATCGTTGTCCATCAATTCTGCGGTGAAATCATGCAATCTCCATTAGGGTTGTGAGACAAATTGAGCTATTCCAGCTTTGCATTGTAAGAAAAATAGGCTGATCTTGAGCAACCTACTATATCACTCGAGACTGTTCCTAAGATATACAAGCAAGCGTGAGCAGCCTGATACTCAACTTAGCTCTTTAAGCCCGTCTCAAGAAGCAAAAGCTGACACACAAGTCTTCTTTTTAGGTTTTTTTTTTTTTTTTTTTTTTTTGAGGTTCCAGAATATCTCGGATAAAAATGGTATACCTTCGACCTCATTCATCTGCTACAGCCAGAAAAAAACAGAAATTTTCCACATATTTAGGCTATGGTTTAAGTTACTATCTGTATTGCATGATAACTGCTACATTTCCTGAATTACACTTCTTCATTTTGTCCACATGGACAATTGTAGACTGGGTAAGTAATGACCTACAAAGTATTCCAACATGACTTACCCAAAAAAAAATATGTTCCAATAGGGATCATATCTTACTAGTATTGATTTGTTGTGCTTTTTCGTTTTTTTTCTTGTACCACCCGTGTGCTAGGATTGAACTATTGTAGTGTTTGCTTTAAACAGATTTTTGTTACTTGAATAGAAATCAAAGCCAATAATTCTTTTGCCATTAAAGTCGGTTGATCTGAGTTGTTTCACTTACCAAGCCTGCTGGTCTCTTAAACTAATTCGTTGCATCTTTCTTGCTTGAGGGGGTGTGTTCAAAAACTACTCTTCTATCTCAAGTGCTTTTGATGTGCATCGAGCTTGTTTGTTCTCATGCTCATTTGATGGGGTTCCACTAGGTGACCCAATCTTTGGCGCCATTTTAACCTCTGTGACCAGCTCTTTGCAAAGACCGATAGGGAGAAAGTGGGCACTGGTATCTATTTAAGAAATGCACGCAAAAATATGTTTATTTCTTCTTGTTTATTATCACTGCTGTACGCTTGGCCTGGACGGGTTTAGCTGTGTTAATACCTAGTTATAAGTAGAAGTGTGAACTTTTTCTGCTGGCAAGAAAGAATGAATATAGAGTAAAGCCACAGAAGTGAAAATAGTATATTCTTCACGGTGAGGTAGAAGAATCTAGAATAGTTAGATAAAGGATGATAGTCGTTATTTGTAGATTGTTGCCTACAAAATATTTACTGTTTGTTCTTGACAGTTACGTATGTCTCGTGCACTGAGCTTATTTCAACTCTTGATTTACATATTTCAGTTTTTCCAGGTCTTTGAGGGTGAAATCAGCTTCCTTTCCACTATAATGGAATCCTCAGATGAACTATATGCTGCAGCAGCAAGCCTGGGAATCGATTTGCAGCTCTTTTGCTCTTACTCAACTGAGTTGACAGATGAAATTATATTGAGGTGCATCAGTTCTGCCACCAAGTTGACTAGGGTACTGTATCCTCAGATGCCCGAGTCAGAAACACTTGCAGAGTCATTTCTTACCAAATTTCCTTCCATTAATCCTTTGACAGCTCATTCCATACTGTCTTCAGGAGGTGCACTCATTGAATTTCTTGAATGGTCACATGAACGCAGGATTCGTGCAATGCAAAAATATCACGTTTCTGAAGAAAGTATCACGTTGTTTAGTGCTTTGTGTAAATACGGTGAACGGGAGGATTCTAAGTCTATAATGACGGACTGCTCCTCTGTATCTTCTGGCCCCGACTCAGGAAGGCGTCATTTTAATGTGGATTCTGGAACCAAAAGACGAAAATACAATGGTAGTCCCCAGAAAATTGACTTACATATCGATGAAGTAGTGCATTTTGAGCCATTAAACCAATTCACTGATGATGCCTTCGATCCTTATACAGTGTCCAAGCCACATAATGCGTGGATGTCAAAAGATCCTGAGATATTTGATGAGTTCAGAAAACCTAGTCTACCTCCTAATGGTTTTTTGGGTCAAAAACAGGGGTCGGATATGGGTACGATGATAGATCACTTCACTGTTAAAAAGCCATGTGATTGTCAGTTTTATAAAAGCCCTGGGATGTCAGATGAGATACCAAAGCCCTATTCTTCTTCGCTTGACATGATGTTTGGTCAAAATCAGGGATCAGGTTCGGCTATGACAAACAATTTGGATTGGCTTGGCATCAAGAAGTCTAACAATTTGAATGACGACATTATAGGTGAAGTCATAGACTTAACTGATAGTCCTGCAACAGGTCAGGAATTCTCTTCTATCGGTACCTCCACAAAATTTTCACACTCGACGCCTGAGATGCGCAATGACTCGACAAGAACGTCTAAAGCAGCAAGAAAATTGTCATTTAGTAATGGCTGTCACGCTCCTTGCTCAATGGCTGCTGAAATCAACTCAAATTTCGATATCTGGAGTTTCAAGAAAGTTCAAAGGCAAACTCTCCCGGAAGTAGCTAGTGACTACCTGAATACGGATTTTAAAATGGATATTTCGCCTGTAAAACACCATATGGAGCTCTCAGAGAAGGGCTTAATGCAGAGATCTACTGGAAATTCAAGGGGCTTATATTTCCAAGAGAGCCAGATGACATCTTATGGTGGAACACCACTCTCAAATGCTCTCAGTTCAAACCATTTGCAAGGAAATTCACCATGGACAATAGAGTTTCTTAACAGAGTCAGGGAAAAGAGCAGATTACGTCAGCAGTCCCTTTCTTGTTATGCATCTTCTCCTTGTTCTGGGTATTCCGGGAACATATCAAAAGTTTCTAAGAGAAGAAGTCCCTCTATTCTTGAATCTTTCAAGTACCAAGGAGGCGGCACTCCTGCACCTGAAAAAAAGAGTCGGAAGAAATCTGTACAGTCATTGAGCTCATCAAAAAATGACAAACCTCCATCCTCCCTTCTTCCCATAAGGACCCCTCCTGATAAAACAGCACGCCAGGTCTGTCTTTTTCCTTTCTGTATCACATGCATTTGATTTTTTGTCGTATTCTGTGCTACTTCCCAGCAGTTCGTTTATGTTAGTACAACTTAACACGCAATCAACTTCAGACTCTGTCTTTTGCGATGAATGGAGGTGGAGGGCAAAGTAAGCTGGTCTGGACTGCTGGAACTAATGGAATGAGCAAAAAGTTTCGCAATCACATATGAAGTGGTAAGGAAGTGTTTCTGCATAGTGTATGAATTTCAAGAGTTCACATTAAGCATGATCGTTTCTTTTGTGGTAAATAGCCTTTTTTTTTCTACCCTAAACTTGGGTAACTGCAATGCCCCCTAAACTGAATCTGTGTAATCAGTCCTCTTGACTTGGAAAAGAAAACAAGGAGTCATGAAGTAATGAGTCGTAGATAGTGGGATCAGTTGCAGTATTGTCCGATGATCAGACTTTCTCTAATTTCTGTGTAACCTTGAAATTTATATGTCTATCACTACATTGCATCTTCTGATCGCTTTAGAAGCCTGTGAAATTTAAGGTTAAACGTAAGAGAAAATTGGAGAAGAACTTAGGGTTGGAGGACAACGCAAATAATCACATAGCTTAGTCGTTGATTACTTGAATCTGAATCTGAAGTTTGGAGAAGAAATTGGAAATGGCTCAATAAAGTAGGGTGGAAAAGAGAAATTTACAATTTTTTTTTTAATATTCACATAGTAGATTGATTGTTGATATCCATTTATGGAAACCAAAAGCTGATGTATATTATTGAGCAGGTCTTCATAGTGATAGTGAAGATAGTCAATCGTTTTACAGAACTCTTTCTCAATGATAGTGAAAGATAGTGAATCGTTTTATAGAACTCTTTTTCATCATGTGTTCATAGAATGCAATGGGGGTTTGACTTTTAGTAATCCTTAGGATAGGTTGTGCCACATGCCAATGATTTTGGAACTCAAATAATTCCATAAATCCCAAACCCACAAAAATAGAAAGATGGACTATAAACAGAACAGCATTCCACTGATAGAGCAATTTATATTTCATGATACCCAATATCTTGACCAATCCAAATCTGCCGAGCCCAACTTAGTGTCCACACTACTAATTGGTGATATGAAGGATGAGTCTGAATGTATAATTACAACTCCCACCCTTGGATGGAGTCTAACCAATCCTTATTTATGGCAGAAGGTATGCCATTTGGTCCATAGACCAATGGCATAGTATGAGTAGGACTTCGTTCACATCAGTTATAATTGAAAGCTAACACCATTCTGGAATTTGGGATTTCTTCTTGTAACTTCTTGGTTGATCTCATCATTAACTATTTACTTGCCAAAATTTGTTTTACTGTCATATTTGGCCCATAAACATTTTCCAATATGAAATTTCAGAGTATCTGATAGCGTATCCCATGACTAAGTCCTCTAGCTGATTATCACAAATGAGCCAGTTGAGGCTGATGGAAGAAATATCTTAATTATGATAGACATTCTACTTTTTTCTTGACTGGATCTGCTGGTTGCTGCTGAGCATAATAACAAAAATATTTGGTCTGGTGGCAATCATTTCCTGTCCCTAAACAGAGAAATGAGCAATGGATGGATGAGTCAATGTTACTTGAAATAATTCATATTCTTTTCTAGACCATGCTTCAATGAATGTAATTGTCACGTAGTTTCATTGCTCAATTGCTTAGCATATCCTGCTGCTTCACCAATGTGTAGCTCCCAGGATCTGATTCTATCTCGTTATAGAATGCTAACTCTTCTTGCCATTCTTGAGATTGCGTACAGTCATCACAAGTTGTTGCCTTTCACCTTCTACCTCAGCAAATTTGAGACTGATCTCTGAATATCTCTCTTGCATTTCTTTCAGCTCTTTTTCCATGCATGTGTTCCTTTCCTTCAGTAATGCCACTTCGGATGAAAAGTTTGTAGAATTCCCCTTCTCCCCATTTAAGAAGGTTGAGACTTTCAGCTCTTTCACGGGGTGTAGTTGTACTCTCCTACAAACACACAGTAGAAGATACAGAAGTAGCAGAAAATGATCAATTGATATAAACTCCATTTCCTCACCTATGACAAAAGTATCTAGCAAGTCAAAAATTATGTGGCTGCAGATAGAAGTTACTAAGGTTAATTGGATAGAGGTAAAAATAGGTTCACTTAAATTCAACGCTTGTACCTGGATTGTGGTGCTACACGAACTCCTTTCTGGATTGACATGCCTTCAATAGCGCTCATTTTAGGAACCAGTAGGTTTTCATTTTCTCCTTCTTCAGACTGTCCATTGCAATACACGTGCCTTTTCTCAACACTGGTGATTTCTTCTTTCTTCTGCAGTTGATATTGTAGTTGCAATATCTGTTTCCTTAAGTTTTCTTTCTCCAATTCTGCTTTGTCCAAGCCATGTTTTAACTCATTATGGCTGGCTCTAAGGTTTTCCATTTCTGACAGCAGATTATTATTCAGTTTTTCCTTCTCATTTTTTAAGGACCTCATACCAATAAATTCTTCACGTCTTTTTTCTGCTTCCTTCTTTGCTGAAGCTAACTTTTCCTCTAAATCACGCCTTTCTTTGTTCCATATTTGCTTGAGCGACTCTGTTTTGCCAATTGATGTCTGAACTTGTTCCGTATCGGTCTGCTCAGAGAAATTAAACTGATTCTTTGTAAGCCTGTCCACCTCTGCCCTAAGCATTTGGATATCCATCGAGAAAGCCTCAGTTTTTTCTCTCTCATGCTCTTGCGCGGATTCAAGCTGCATGGACTTTTGGTGTAGTTCCAATGTCATCTTTTGTATTTGCTTTTCATTCGATTCTATTTGCTTCAGAAGCTCTTGCTGTTTTAGTTCATTCTGATCTTTGATTAGTCCAAGCTCCTCATTGGCTTTCTGGACCATTTCTTCCAGATTTCTTTTTTGCAGACGGAATTCTTTTGCTTCTTTCTGTGCTTTCATGGCCTGCTTTTCATGCTCATCAAGCTTAGATGCCATTTCCATGGAAAGCCTTCTGATCTCCTCCTGGAGATGCTCAGCAGTAACAGCATTATTCCTCCTTGTCTTCCTCAAGGCCTCCTCTGCCCGGATAGCTCTCTGTTCCTGCTCCGTTTGGGCACATTTTGTGGCATTTGTATCTTCTTGAAATCCCTGCGCCTGCTTCTCTAGTTCTCTTTCTAGACTCTCAACCTGACCTTCAAGTTCATGTATGGAGACCAAAGATTCTGAAAATTCTTCTGCCTGCTTCTTGATTTGTCCTTCTAATCTCTCTATCTGAGATTCAAGGTCCGTTATTGTCGCCAAAGACACTGAGCATTCATTTTGAGTCATCTGTTGTTGTTCTTGGCTTTGCTTTAACTTCAATGAAATATCATGGTTTTCCTGCTTTAAAAGCTCATAGTCCAAGGTGAGCTGTTTCATATGCATATCTAGCTCTTCCTTGAGTTTCTTGTAGAAGTCTATTTCACCATTCAGGTCTCCGATATTCTCTTTCAATAATTCTACTTCTTTGGAACTAGTCTGCTCGTTGGTGGTGGAAATATCAGCTATCTCCCTGTTTTTGCACTCCAGCATTTCTTCAAGGTCTCTCACAGCCTGAATTAACTGAGAGTTTGAGTCCTGTGTCTTCTGCAGCTGTAACTGAAGATCTTTACTGATATTCTTTTCATACCTAAGCTCTTGTCTCATTGCTTCTAGTTGAACTCTGGCATCTATAATCTCAGATTGCAATCTTTTTGAAGACTCTGCCTCATCACTACATTTCTTTGATGACTCGAGTCGTTCACATTCTTCTTTGAGTACATCTTTCTCCTCTTTAAGGCTGATAATATGTCTTGATAGATTCTCTACTTGTTTTCTCTCCTTCACAATTTGTCTCCGCAGGGACTCTAGTTCCATTTCTGATACCTCCGCTTGCCTCATTAGAGTAGCATTTTCATTTTTGAGTTGTTTAGTGGAATCATCTGAAGCCACTTGCAACCTTTCTCTTGGAAGGTTGTCCTCGAGACTGTTTGTTGAGTCAACTAAACTTACATCTGAAGCTGAATCCATCGAGCAATCTGTGTTTGATCTCCTGTGCACGTGGTTCTTTGTCGTGATGGTATCAACAATACCCTTCTGAGGCATGGAGTTTTGTCTGATATGTGAGCGGAAGCTGGCACGTTCTTCATGGACGCTATTACTTCTCGATCCTAGATCTTGTTGTGTACTTTGTACAGAGTTACTATCCCAGCACGATACTAGTGTAGCATTAGAGCCAGTGGATGCTCTGGAGATGCCATTTTGTACACCAGTCCAAGAAGTGGTTTCATTCAGATGCCTCTCCTGCAGAGCAATCAAGAAGTAATTCAATAATGGCTTTTCAGATGATGGCATTTGTTTCTACTGTTTTCATATTTTGATGTGTCAAGCTTATTGATGATGTCCTACATGGGAACTTCATTAAAGGAAAATAGTGTGATATGAGACCTTACTTCGGCAAAATTGTATACATTTTCATCTGTACTGCCGTTGGCTGGTTTTGTCTTCAAGCTTTCGTCATGGGAAATGATTGGGTCTTCATATTCTTCACCATCTCTGAGGTTAGAATCTCAAGCATATAAATTTGCCTTCCTATACTTTGGGGAATGGTAAACAAGCAACAAAAGAAGTGAAAAGTAATTGAATATACTGTTGATTTAGTTGTTTTCTACTTACTTTTGATCTGTAGCTTCCTCCATATTCTGAATTGTCACCTGTCTCCATGTGAAAAGATGAGGAATTACAGAAGTTTTTCAGAATCCAAGGATACTGAAGATCTTATAATTTTTACATTGATATCAAAGGTCAAACAGAAGACTCAACTCCTGAGAAACAGTTTAAACACGATTTTTCTGGTGTGTTTGTGTTTGTTAGAGAGAGAGAGAGCGGGACTTACATGTAGAACTGCACCAGAGTTTGCAAACTTAAGAGGCAGAGAAACGGTCGATGGTTTGGTTTCTGCCAGAAAATCTGCAAAATCAATTGAAGCTTCTCCGAGATAACCTGATTTTGACGATCCCTGCACGAACACAGGAATTGCTAAGAAAATTCCCCCTCGGGAAGTGCAGAAAGAGTCAGAAGCTGTGACCATTTCCATACAGTTGAAACAATGAAATGGTAAATCTTCTCATGGAGTTTTCCTGTTTTGGATTCCCTGATGAGTTTCACGGTCTCAAAGACAGGATTCTCCCATGAACAGGTTCCATCCTGAACTGCAGCTTTCTCCAGTCTCACCGTTGGCTTCCCAACATCCTCTGGCACCAAAGATATCATCAATGCAGATTTTTTCATTTTTGGCACCTGAAAATGGAGATACGAAGCCAGATAAGAGGTTGTCGCAGCAGAACTCGTGAGTAGTCCCATCACATTAGTTATTTCCATTTCCATATACAATTTAGGGATCACAGCATATCCAAATTGAACATGATAAAACTCTAATATCAACCGAAACCAATTAAAACGCACCTCAGTTGCCTGAAACTCCAATTTGAATAAAGCTTTGACCTTTTTCTTCTTGCTCCATGACTTGAACATATTTGCGTTCTTATGTATATTTGAGATCTCAGAGAATCTGAATCACACTTCTCACTCGCCTCAGTGGGAATCCGGGATATAGTGCATTGTTAAGGTTAGGACCAACGGAATTTTTGGTCTCTATCACAGTCTAGACGAGAATATTCTGAAAGCAAACAAGGGGCTGTGGTCCTGTTAAACCGTATTCCCAGCTTAAGACACTAAACGAAAGAGTCTGTTAGAGATCTGAAGTTTAGACAGAGACTCTTAGAGGTCTGAAGTTTAGACGTTGAAGATGGCCTGGATAAAGAAATGGCTGGCAGCCTGGCACAGTTAAGAGTTTAAAATAGCAAGCTTCGCTGTAATAATTTAAGCAACCCCATACAGTAATGTAAGGGAGACGTCTGTATCACATCATGGTTTAACTTTTTGATTCCATGAGCACGAGTCTTTGAGAGACTAAAATTACATAAATGCCCCTGGACTTCAATCAAAATCCAGCGTCAGTTAGTCGAAAGCCACATTTTTAGGTTGGGATTTGAATGCGGTCTTTATGATTCGGTACTTCCATTAATATCTTCACCAAGACTTCGCGGAGAATTGAAAATTCCAAATTGCAGTCGAAGAATTGAATAGATTGATCCATTTGATCCGAGGATTAGTTCTGGCTATCTGCCTAATAAATAGATGCACGTAAGGTACCTCTCATTTGCTACATGGCTTTGTAGGTTGTCCTTCTGGGGTATTTAATTGTCCAGCATGTTTTGTAAGATCCACTACACAGTTACAGTGTGAGATGGGACTTGAAAACGCAAGCTGTAGGTGAAGGCTCTATGATGCATGCAAAACATGCCAGCAGTAAATAAAGCAAGTGCTTTTCTTTCACCCTTTTACTTCTTTTTTTTTTTGTTTTCTCAACAAAGCATTGATAACAAACATGCCTGTGGTAAATATCTCAAAAATAATTTTTTTTTTGTTTTGAAGATTGGATTTTTTTGTATTTTTTAAATTAAACAAAATGGCATATAGTAGGGTGTGTTACATAAGTAGAAGACATGATTCGACTATAACTGTGGAGCAGATCGCGAAGTATTTTAAAGGCACAGCAAGAGGTTGATATGGGCGCTTGAATGAATCATTGAGCCTGCATTTAAAAAAAAAACACACACACACACACAAATAAGAATAAGTTTCTGAGACTGGTGGCCCAAAACACCTTGCTCCCACCAAATTTGCCCATAATTAAAAAGAATACCATGCAGCTCTCTTTAACAGAGCATGATACATAAAAGTGCTTCAATTATTATTTGGTGCCTCATCCGGAGTCGAACACCATAAAATTGCTCTGTAAGTGCGTGGTGACACATGGGATCATGTGCTCTGTCCCTCTCTTCCTCTCTCTATATCAGACATTACAGAGCTGACGCATACTCATCTTGTTTGATGGAGGAGAGTAGCTGGTATTCCTATATTTTTAATTGAAAAAAAAAATCTAGGTTAGTGATCATGATAAGAAGTATATTCTTCGTTGCAAGGCCGATACAATTATCATTACTGTATCAGTTAATTGTTAAGTTTTCACATGAATAGATAAATTAAATCTAAAAGTCTCGGTACAAACCATTCGCGAAACAACAAATGGAAAGAATTCTCGAATTGTAATAACTTGGGCTGATTCATTCTACCCAGCTATGTGTTCTATGCGTACCCTTGCTAGCTGGACAATAAATTGGTGGCATAAAGCAGATCTTTAGTCTCGGATCTGCTTAACTGGCACCATTCTTAACTTCCTCTGGAAGTGGCCTAAAGATAACTTTATTCTTTTCTTCAGGAAGATAAAGAACTTCATCAGCTTTGAGAATATGCAACAGCCTTCTTGTAGGGAAGTTTTTACAGGACGTACCTATATACCTTTTCTTTGATTCTCCTACTGTCGGTGCAAGATATCCGGACCAGGTCATCTGGTCACCATCCTCATTGCAAGTTGCAACTATTGATACAAAATATGGATCGTGGACTTTAGTTCGGGGTGCTTTCCCACGGTTTGGTACCTATATAAGGGTCATAAACGTTAGCTGGGTCATTTTCTGTGCTAGATTTGAGGCTTTCTAAGGACCACGACAGGAACCCAAATGGCCAATACCAAAATTCCTTTATTCATCAAGCAAACAGTTAAAAAGAGAAAACAGAATAAACCTACTTTTTAAAATATCCAAACAAAGAATAGGCTATTTCTTGTCCTCTCTGCTCATATCTCCTTAACTTCCAAAAATTCTGTAAAGCTAAAACAGCATTTAGCAAATAGAAGGCTGCCTGGGTGCAAACAAACAAGGGAGTGTTTAGGAGTGAAAATTTTGGAAGTTTTAGAGTTTGTGGAAAAGTAAAGATATTTTTATGGGATTTAATGAAAAAGTTAAGAGAGAAAAGATTTAAATGAATATTATAATAAAAAAATAAATAAATTGAGTAAGAGAGAGATTATTTTATAATTTTTTTAATGTGGGTAGAAATTTTAGGACCTAAATAAGAGAGTAAGCATTTGAACAATGTTGAAATATTAATTTTGTTAGAGATAAGAGAAGTATCAAATAGAATCACGAACTATTAAAAGTACACGAGAATCAACCGCGTTAAAACGAGTTGATTCCATGTTTTAGCATTCCAGATCAGCAATCAATTAAGAGAGGGCATAGGGTTGACTAGTACTTCTTGACTGGGGCCGGTTGACTTAAAAATAACCATGTACAGCTGTCTCTCAAAAAAGAAAAAAAGGCAGATGTCAGAGAAAAAAAAAATCAGTATAGCTGTCAGATGAGATGAGCGAATAAAAATATACCCCCCTGAAAACTTCATTCTGATGGTTTCTACAAACTGCAATTGAAGTTTTAAAAAAAAATTATTGTTGTGGCTAAATTACTCTGTTGGTATTTATAATTCCGACTTTTATCAAAATTGACTTCTTTAGGGTCTAAAAATTTTCAGTTTGGCCACCGTAACAAACTTGAGCAATTTGATGGGCTGCAGTTTGTCGGCCGAAGGTTCCCATTGCTCGTGTGGGCATGGCTGGCCTACGGAAGCCCATAGCTCACAGCCTCATACCTGCTATTGGCCCGAGATAAATTATCTGAATGGTTGGGTTCTATCCGCGGGGTCAGGTAATGCCTGTCCTTGAACGTGTTTTTTTTTTCTAAGCCACCTTGAACGTGGTTTGCTTCTTTGGAAACCAGCTCTTAAATTCTCAAAATCGAAAATTACGACCAGAGAATTTTGGTGAGCTTCAACTCCGAACTTTATTTTTCTTCCGGAAAAAGGGGGACGTAACCCATATAATAAAAGAATAAAATAAAACCTAATATTCTTTTATTTTCAACTGATGTGTACTGGTGGCCGAAGAAATCGAATGCCGCACCAATATTATCCACACCTAATCAATGGACTTTATCTTGACAATTGAAGCACGAGACACCATTATTTTTTTTTCCCGGGTCCTCCATCAGATCTTTTTGACTTAGTTGGATCTCGCCCAATATTCTTAAAAGTTCTCTCCCAGAATTTCTTCGCCAATCTTTTCAATCAACAGCAAATTTCCCTCTTTAACCTCTCGGCGAACTTGTTGCGAATATCATGTCCTATTCAAGTTTCTCTTGGGCAGTAACAAACGGTAATGAATTTAAGGAGGGGTTCGGGGGAAGAAATTTTGGAGGTTAAAAATTTTGAGAGTTTTAAGATTTGTGAAAAAATAAAAATATTTTATAAAATTTGATGAAAAAGTAAAAAATAAAAATAAAAATAAAAAATTATTATAATAAAAAAATAAATTAATATAAAAAGATAAATTATTTTATAATTTTTTAACGAAGATAAGAATTTTGAAAGGGTAGAAATTTTCACCCGAACACCACCTAAATGGGAAGGAGATGAGAAGAGGCAAGAAGTGTACTGTTCAACTCCCGAGCAATCATACACAACCTTCTAAATCTTTCGATTTCGATTCCGCCATCATGCATACTTGTCATGACTGTCCACCAAACAAAACGACGAACGTCTATCTGGAGAAGAACCCCAGTAGGCCCATATTTGTGTGGATGAAGATTATCCGTTATCGGCATCATCGCCTCACAGAGACGCCGAGGACCGCAAGATGGCTGTCAATAAAGATTTGATGGACCCCGCCGCATCAAAAGTTTCTGACGTCACACATGATTTAAGCAACAACTCTTTACGGCCCATTTGTCCAGGTTCATTAACTGCGCCACATACGTAAACGACGGCGTTCATGGGTGCACATCGTATAAAATGCCCGCGGAGGTGGTGCTTGAGAAATATCCTGATTATAAAAATTATAAAATAAATTTTCCTGTCTGGTTTAATTATTATTTATTATAATATTATTTTTGTTAATTTTTATAAATTATCTTTATTTTTTTTATCAATTTTTATATTTAAAAATTTTAATTATCTAAAATTTTAACGCTCAAACACTGTTAAAAGATATAACGCATGCTCTACAAAACGCTGCCTGCCCAGAATTATATAGATTTTTGACGTTTGGACATTATTTACCCACAAAAAGTTATGTAAATAAGTAATGTAATTGAGCTAAGTGAGTTGAAGATAACGCATACCTAGTTACAATAGGAATGTTTTCACTTCAACTTGAGAAATAAACCAAGGTGATGTTCGTTTTCATGAAATTTTTAGAATTCTGATGAAATTGTGAATATTTAGATCATGTTAAAGTTGTATCGGTGTACGTGTAGAAGTTGTTAAAAGGGATTGATGTGTAAAAAAGGTAATAAAGTGTTGTATTAAAATACGTATATGTTGTGATGTTTGAATTGTAAAAATAAAAGTAAGATACAAATCCTACAAAAAAAACTCAACACGAACATGTCCCAAATATAAATGCTTTACATAGAGTTATGGAGCGCGGAAGTGAATAGGTATATATATATATATATGTGGTTCCGTACACCACATGCGGATCAATAGACAAATGAAAAAGATCCTCACTATTCTACAATGTTTATACTAATCTACTACCTAGTTTGAAAACATATACTTAAATACATGTCGCCCACAATTGAGAAGTCTTCCCAATTTCTTAAAAGAATACTTTTTTTATGAGATGAATACAATCTGCACAATTACGAAGATTTTGACACTTTACATTCTAATATATTATTTTTTTTATAATTTGATTTTTTTTTAACTTCTAAAATTACAAATTTACCCTCATAGACCGGTCATTGTGCAAAAAATTATAGGAATAAAATGTCAACTAAATGACAAAAAATCATATTCTATTCAAATTAATGAAAAATTTAAAAAATACATTTGGATCCAAAAATATTTAAAGTACGCAGAGGATTGCAAAGTATATTTATTTGTATTTTACTTATGGGTTGAATTCAATAGTTTTTGTAAATCCGAATAAAATTTTCTTTGCTTTCTCTAATTTCCAGAAATTGTTTCATGTAATCCGGATTCACAACTAGAGAGGTTAACATAGGCGGTTCGGATTTTGGCGGAGAAAATAAAATTGGCACAGAGCGAGAGGTATGGATTTCTCTCTGTCGTTTAACTTTTGGACTAGTAGGATAAGGATTCCATTTCATTTTCAGAAATTGACATTTTAGTCTTTAAATTTTGCCCCTTCTAGCATTTTGGTCCTTAGATTTTAAATCCTAATAAAATAATCTCTAAACTTTCATCTTTTGACAAAACCATCATACCGTCAGAGTTCTGTGTGTTTCAGTAACGACAGAGCCTTTCGCGTTGGCAAATATTCCACTTGACACTGCGCAAGCCAAGTCGGCTGTCATTCTGTCTTTTAGGTTTAGAAACGGTGTCGTTTGTTAGCTTCAATTAAAAGGACGAAAAATGCAATGAAGTGCTGATACGCTGTCGTTGCACTCTTGGATAATACAACATTCCTTTTACTCAAACAACGCTGTGATAACCCGTTAGAGCATTCCTAGCAGCTTATTCAAATTTGGCTCTCTACTTTAACCAAAAAGTACACTTCTCTATTTTAACTATCAACAATTTTAAAACACTCTCAGCAGCTTCTCTATTTTAACTATCTATTTTTACTATTCTATTTAAATATTATTTTTTAAAGATTTCTTTATTCTTTCTCTAACATTTATAGTTTTTGAATATTCGTTTTTAACGGTCTAGGAGGAAGAAAAGAAAAAGAAAAAGAAAAAGAAAAATTGTTAGAATAGATAAGCTGGGAGGAGAAAAAGAAAAAAGAAAAGAGAGGGAGAGCATGAGAGCTAGGAGGAAGAAAAGAAAAAGAAAAAAGAAAAGAATAGAGATATTAATATTTTAAGATGGTGAAGTGAACAGTGGTTCTCTAAAAATAGAGAACCACTGTTCATATGTTAAATTTTTTTTTAAAAATTGTTAGAATAAATAAGCTGTTAGAGAGTGTTTTTCAGCCTTTTTGTTAAACCGGTTATCTATTCTAACCAAAATGCTAGAATAGAGAAGCTACTAGGAATGTTTTTGTAAAAAAATTGCATGTCTAGGCTTCGAACCCTAGCCTAGTGGTAAACAAGGAGAAAACCACTGAGCTACACGTGATTTTTGTTTAACCAAAATACTAGAATAGAGAAGCTACTAGGAATGCTCTTATAAAAAAATTGCACGTCTATGCTTCGAACCCTGGCCTAGTGGTAAAGAAGGAGGAAACCATTGAGCTACACGCGATTTTTGTTTAACATGTGGCGTGCTTTTATATTTATGCGCTCTAGGGTTTTAAATGAGAAAGAAATAGCAGCGCGAGGACTCAAACCTCGGTGCCGAGAGGGATAAAACGGCAAGCTAACCATTGGAGCCATGAACTCATTTGCTACCGTAGGCGACCTTATATTCTATTTAAGCTTTTGTTCGTTTGTTATTTTTAAGTTAAACTGTGCGTTTTGATCTTCTTCTTCTTCAACCCTAAAACCTTTCGAATTCTTTTGGTTTCAATTAGCCGTTCGCCGACCACAGACTTTCTCTCTCATAAATTTTTCTCTCTCTTTAAATTTTCCTCATCTGTTACACCCATTTCCGTCTGATTTGTGTAGCCTTTTCAACTCCATTGTAAAGATCTCGAAGTTTCTCAGTAAATCATGCGATTTATCATGTTTAATGGAGGATTTTGAAAGGGCATCAATTTTAGACGTTATTCAATAATTTTTCGGTTAAAATTCGAGTTCGCCTCACTTATAAAAAGGAGAGCTCGTTCAGAGGTCGAGCACACCTCTCAAATCTGACCTCACAAATCATTTTCGAGCCCTTTCTCTCTCTCTCCCTCTCACTGTCAGTCCTTGAACTTTTTCGGCTCTTAAGCAGTGTGGGTATGCTTTGTTGTTCCTCTATTCCAATCACGTGTGTCATTGGTCTACTCCAAATATAGTTTAATTCCTAAATATTCTTTCGGTTACTGTTAGATTGTGTTAGAGGAAGGGATATTATTCAAAGCGAGACAGGTAAGCGGAGTAATGATATAGTTTTTTCACGAAAATGTGAAATGACGAATTTTTGGAGACATACCGAAGCTTGTTTTGAATTCATAGATTACTGTTATTTTATTGTTTATGCTGAAATACAAATTATTGTTTCTGTTTTTGGTATATGTTTTCAAATTTCGATGGCAATGTTTATTACTGATTACTAATTACTGTTACTGTTGCTATTGGTACCAATTCACTGATTACTGGTGCACTCATTCTTCGGAGTGGTTTTTTTGTAGATCTCCCTAGTGCACGCTTGGCATTTGTCGCTGAGTCTTAGTAGGGTGAATTTCACATACTGTTGACTTACTTTGGTTGGCCGCCGAATAAGTCATTGCACAACCCTGCCATAAGGGTAAATATGGCTTACTGATATTGTCTAAGGAAATTTTTTGAATTACTGCTGAATCATTCTTTCAAAAAGATATTTTGGAAATTATTTTAAAAGATTATATTGTCAACATTATTTTATTCTTCGCTTACCAAGTTGTCGAATTCACTCCGTTAACATGTTTCTATTTTCAGAAAATTATGAGGAGCATGCTGAGGATCAAGCTTAAATGACTTGCGGGCTAAGATAGATGAGAATGAAGTTTTGTTACAAAACTCTGTTTTATCGAGAGATTTTTAGTTATGTTTATGGTTTTAAAGTGAGACCTATATTGACGTTTATTTTTGAATAAATGAATGAAGTCTCTTTATTTCAAGTTATTTTTTTAAAGGGAAAAAGTTATTGTTCGTCCCATAAGTTTGCGTCAATTGCATTTCACTCCCCCTAACTTTAAAAATTACGATTTACATCCTATAAGTATGAAACATTTGCAATGTTCGTCCACAGTCAAAATTTCCGTTATAATTGACGGAATTCGGCATTAAAATGACCAAAATAACCCTCCAAAACAAAATTACTAAAAATATTAAAAAATTCATTAAAAATAAAAAATATATTAAAAAAGGTAATATTTTTTAAATAAAACTATTGAAACTATCTATATATATTTTTAATTTATTTCTCCAATATTTATTTTTTTTTAAATTGTCTTTGAGGGCATTTAGGTCATTTTAATGTCGAATTCTGTTAAGTTTAACGAAATTTTGACTGTGGACAAACATTGCAAATGTTTCATACTTAGAGGACGTAAATTGCAGTTTTGAAAATTAAGGGGTTGTAAATATAATCGACGCATACTTATGAGGCGAACAATGACATTTTTTTTTTTTTAATATTGAGTAAAAGTCTCGATGGACCCTGCCGGGTACGGGGTGTGACAGTGCGCCGTTCAAGAAAAAGGGTTAGAGGAAAATCGAAATCCGGCTAAGTGTTCACCATTCTCTTCACCATTCCTTCTCACTAATGCGCACGATTTCCCCATTGACAGTGTCGAGCTAAACCTTAGATTAGAGAATCCAAAGGTTCAGTTTAGGTAATAGTTCCCATTTTTAACAGTTTAGTGGAATGTCCATTGGGATTTGAGGGAAAAATTTGTGCAAAAATCGAATTGGGTTTGCTTGAAGCTTCGAAGTCATTCAACGGAACTGGGAACTGGGTCTGCTTGAAGAATAGCAGAATTTTGGATTGATTTTGTATTTTGGATAGCTGCAGAAATTCTGTAGTGGCTGTAAAGTGGCAGATTTTTGGTTTTGCTGTAATTTGGATAGTTGCAGCTGAATTTCGGTTAGTTGCAGAACTTTTGGAGAATAGCAGATATGTGGATTGATATTTTGGATAGTTGCAGATATTCTTTAGTGGTGTGAAGCGGCATATTTTTGGTTTTGCTGTAATTTGTATACTAGCAGCAGAATTTTGCTTAGTTGCAGCAAAATTTTGGTTAGTTGCAGATTGAATTTTGGTTTTGTTGTAATTTGGTTAGTTGCAGCAAAATTTTGCTTAGTTGCAGAATGAATTTTGGTTTTGTTGTAATTTGGTTAGTTGCAGAACTTTTGGTTAGTAGGAGAAATACTTTTGGTTTTGCTGCTTTCAAGTTGCAGAAGACGTTATTTTGGATCAATAAGGAAATGTTGTGGTCAAATCAGTTTTTCACGTCGAACTACAAGGAACAAGCATGGCAATTCGGGCTCAACGAATCGTTTTACCGTTTCTCAACATTTTAGTCCGGAGTTGGCAGCTGACGTGGCTCTACCGTTGCTCAAGCACGTGTTACTTGACGCTATGACAGTTTTGTCGAAAATGAAAATTTGAGGATTATTTTATTAGGATTTAAAATCTAAAGACGAAAGTGTTAAAATAAATAAAATTTAAGGACTAAAATGCGAATTTTTTCCTGTTTTATAAGCTTATGCAAATTGACGCTGCCCTGTAATTCCACCATAATATCTTGTTGAAACCTAAGCAAAATGCCAAAATTTGCAGTCTCCTCTCCGCAAAGCGAAGAAGAAAGGTAAGTAAACAACTACGGGTAGAGGAAAAGACACGAAGCGGGGAACAACTGGGCCCCAAAAGTCTCCAATCAGAACAACGAACGTGGCCATCATCCGGCGGTGATAATGATCTTCATCTGGAGGTCAAATCACCCTAAGCCGGAGAAACCACAGACGTAACCACCAAAAATTCTTAAACGACCTCGCATATACCTGCAATTCGTCCATCTATTTTCTTTCAGGATTTACGAAGAAGAGAAGCGGGAGACCAAGAGCAAGAGTCTCGGGGAGAGGAGCAATGGCGTTAGGTGTAAAGGCGATTCCTTTCACGTTTGTGGCGCACGCGCTGGGTCTTGCAGGCCTCGTTTTGGTCTTGGTTTGGACCTTGCATTTCCGAGGCGGTTTGGCATGGGAAGCTACCAACAAGAGCCTCATCTTCAATGTAAGTCCACTTCTCTCTTCCTTTCTCTTCGCTTAGTGGGTCAGTTATTTTTGCTGAATCCTCGGAGGCGGTGCTTCTCACACTTGTTTCAGTTTCCAATCTGTTCCGTTTGGTTGCTTAGAAGGAAAAAAGAAAAAGAAAAAAGAAGTTCCGTTTGGTTGCTTGTAGGGTTTGGTAGAAGGTCCCTCTCTCTCTGTTCGGGTATCGTAATTTTCGTCGGGCTTTTTCGTGCGAGATGGGTCGTGTCTATCCAAGGGTTCTGTTTGTTCGTTTGTGCCGGTAGTGCTTCGCATATTGTGTTGGATTTTAGTTCATTGATTTAGGCGCCCCTCCATTGATTAATGACCTAAACAAAACAAAACAAAACAAAAAAACCCATTTATTTTGTTCTCTCAGTAATTTTACTTAAAGCAATGGTCTGCGAAAGAGAAATTTGGCTTGTCTATCTGCAGTTACCAACCAGGTGTTTAGCCGCTAGGGTTTATTCCTCATTATTTACTGGCATCTGGAATTTGCCTTGATTCTTCCAGTTTGATATGGTATTAGATGCCTCTCCAACTTGCTCGGACCGTATCAAACTTCCAATCATATTATTGTGTCTCAAGCACTATATCCTAGTTTCCTTACTGGCAGTAGCTGTGTTTCAAGGTAGTATTTATCTTGTCAGACCAAAACGAGAACTCCAAGCTGGTTTGTTTGTTTGTAAGGATCAGTGCCCACCTACCCTTCAAACCCCCATCTACCATTCCGACAATAAATCAATACTAAACTTGTAGAATAATTCTTTTTTTTTTCCTAAATAAATAACTGGAGCACTCAGCAACCCACCCATCCACGTAGTGTTTTTTTTTACTAAATAAATAAATGACGTCTCCGGACGTTGCTTCCCCACAACTTCTGTGCCTCTTTTGCTTATCCATTTCGGAGCAATCCTGAACGCTCACGTGCCAGCATGCGTGCGGTGCCGGAATGTGATCTTCGGTACTCTTTAGAAGATTTTCTTATTACAATTGTCTTCCCCCGTTACCGTAAGTCTCACGTGTTCATCTCTCCAACAGCTCCATCCGGTGCTGATGTTGATAGGCCTAATTATCATTGGCGGTGAAGGTAATTAATTATGTGCGGCTTTTTTAGATTGGATGTTACGTCGTGAGCTTCTGCCACGTAGTGGCTTAATTAATTTTCCTGCGAAAATTGCAGCCATTATTAGTTATAAATCTCTTCCCTTCAACAAAGATGTGAAGAAGTTGATACATCTGGTGCTCCATACTATTGCTCTGGTTCTCGGTATCGTGGGAATTTCTGCTGCATTCAAATATCATAACGAGTCCGGGATCGTTAATCTTTACAGCTTGCATTCCTGGCTTGGAATTCTAATTATCGTCCTCTACGGTATCCAGGTAAGCTACTTACTCCCAACGTTTAAAGAGAAGTTTTATAAAGAGGGGTGGGTTTTGGTGGGGGAGGGGGGCTGGGCTGAGAGTGAAATGGGCTTCAGGCTGTTCAGAGAGGGCCCAGTTGGGTTTGCTTGCATTTAAGTGACCAACTACTCTTTATGGGCTTGGGCCTGTAATCTGGACTCCAGTCTGAACCACCAGACCACGTTTTAGTCGTGGGCCTGCGTGCTTCTTAAATTGGGGCTCAGTTTACGAAGATGCACCTATGTGGTCTTTTGTGCAATCTGAATCGTGGTATGTACTATATTATTTTGTAATTCTCACTTGAGGAGTTTGGCCTAAAGTCGTGTGGGATATATAATCTGCAGTGGATATACGGGTTCTTGATATTCTTCTTCCCTGGAGGGCCTAATGGGCTTAGGCGCGAGTCTATTCCGTGGCATGTGGTGTTTGGACTGACTGTGTACATATTGGCTGTCGGCAATTCTGCATTAGGGTTCTTAGAGAAGCTTACTTTCCTGGAAAATTCAGGACTCGCCAAGTACTGCTCGGAGGCCCTCCTCGTCAACTTCACTGCCGTTATTGCAATATTCTTTGGAGCCTTTGTTATATTGTCTGTTCTTTCTCAGGGTCCAGCAGAAGATGACAGTAGCTATTCGGCTATATAAGATGTCGTTTAGTATTTGGCCGATGGATTTCCTAGTGGATTGATTAATGTAATTATGTATGGACGTCCGAGGATGTTTCTGTAATTTTATGGACATAAAATTGTGCTCAGTAATGAATAAAATGACCATGCTAATTAATTGTCTTTATTTTTTTGGATGCTATAAATGGTTGATATGACAGGAAGCCAAATCAGTAAGGGCCGATTTCCATGCGTGCTCGAAAGTAATTCCCACCACGAGCATTGTTTGCGGTGTAATCCATTACAAGCATGAAGCAAAAGAATGCTAACCCATCTTTATGAATTGTGATTGTTTGATGGGTGGTCGCTTTCGATAACCGATGCCAATAAATAGATTACAAGTTCCTCATTCTCACGTACAAGAACGCCATTAGTACCCGGCCCCTTCAGTCGCCGGCGAGACAAGGAGAGAGTTCTAATCGAAATGGCCGAAGGTACAACATGTTACTTTTATGTGTGTATCTATATATACATACACACAGAGAGAGAGAGAGAGAGAGAGAGAGAGATGTTCCATTTATATACTCTGTGTTTAGTGGAGCTTTGGAAATTAACTCGTTAAAAATTCCACCTTTTACTCTGAAAAGAGAGGGAGAAGGTCGGGGAACTGGGGAACGATATCGTGAGGAGGGCCCATAGAGTGGAAGAGATCTGGCACAGTTTTATTTGTCTGGATCGTAACAAATAAATAGAAGACTTTTTTGGTATTTTATGGTGATTTGTGGATAATGATTGACGCATAGTCTACTCTACCCCTGTAGAACCGCCTGCACAGATGATTGTGAGACATGAAACGTCGGCAAGATTAATTGACGCATGGGTTAATAGTAAAAAGGCCAAGGCGGACAACAGGTGAGTACATATTAGCTTTCTTGAGCCTTCGATCTTTTTTCATTTTTTCTTTTTTCTCACCTTCTCTTTTATATTTCTTTTCCACATTCCCGGTACCTGAGTATGTCATGGATAAGCAACTATTATTGTCTCTCAAGTCTAAGGAATGCCCAATCAGTTGAGTACTCTTCAAAGTTCAAACTAGTATGGTTCGTTTCCCTACGTGTTTCGTTGAAATGCCCAATCAGTTCTTGACATTAATTTTTTCAAAATTAATAATATATTCCTAATTTCTCCTTGCAAACTATAAAATCGTTAGTATCCCAAAAAAAAAAAAAAAAAAAAAAACATACAACGTCAAGGGGAATTATTTTGAGATACCACGTTGCTTAGGAAAATTTAAATATAAGAATTAATAAAATGACTTAGACAGTTCTAACTTTAAGACATATTTTTTGGTCTAGACCAGGTCCTTATCAAGTTACTTTACGTACTATGCCCTAAGGTCTTGTAAGATAGTCTCCTCTTAGGTGGTTGCACGTAGCTTCGGACTCATGTCTTCAAAAAAAATCCAACCTCATGTTCTTAATTCACAAACAAATTTTAAAAACATCGACATAAATGTACAAGCATGAATTAAGCATCCACATCCATCAATAAAAACTAGGCTCAACAGTTTTTTTTTTTTTTTAAGGTTGTGTACTCACTACTTAGTTTTTATTGGGCAGAGCTGATCGAGAGCTAGCTCACGCTGAGTCAAAGCTGAACAAGAAGAAAGTATCTCTCGAGTCTAAGGAGAAGACAATTGAGGTAATTAACTTGCTGGGTGGGACTTGCAATTTATCAATAATATTTTAGAGATTGTTTAGCTAATGAATCCTTGTACACATTGATGATTCTCCATATTTATATATAGGCAATTTCCTGTGTTTATTCCTGTCTGTAGAATTTTGACCTTTGGATACTTGCGCATGCAGTTAAATGCAGAGATGAATAAGCAGAGGGAAATTGAAAGGATTAAGAACGAGGAAGCTACCTCGAAGAAGAAATTCGATGAGAGGACAGTAGGGATTGAAGCCAAGCGCGAGCAAAATAAACACAAAATAGATCATATGGCTCAGAAGTTTCGATCCACTGGCACTCTTCCGAAGAAGTGCTTTGGCTTTTGTTCAGATGACTAAAACCCCTCCATTTGGATTAAAGGCTAGAGCCTAGCTAGGGTTCTATCTCAACACTCACTAAAAATGGATCCTACATAACTATGTCCTGGATTTTGCTAAACAAAATCCGCTGGGTTTAGAAACTCTCTTAGGTTGGGTGCTGTATTTGTCTGGATATAAATAATCACATATTGGACTTCCAAAATAAAATGAAAAGCCACATAAAATAGTTCTATTTTTATAAAACGCTATGAGGACCAATACACTGACTCTGATTTTATCTGGAGACTAACATGGCCTATATGGATGGTTAGTTAGGTTTCTTATTTTTAACTCTCTTTTAAAATAATCGCTACATATAGAATAATTATAAAATTTAATTTGTTATTCGAATTATATGATCTATGTTTGAGAGAAATAAATACTGCATATATTGAATATCATAAAGTTTATCATGTTTTGTAATTAAGACAGTATCATCAAAATTTGTAAGACTATTGTATCTATCTTTTTTTTAAAATTAAATTATTTAATTTGGATAGTAAATTAAATAAAGATCATCATATAAAATTATATTAATATGAGCGAAAGAAAAAAAGATGTCATTGAGCAAATGTAGTGTAAAATGAAAAATAATAAACGAAAACAAACTAGGAAAAAACAGCAATCAGTTACCGAAAGAAAAGCAATCTTTGCCAAAAATGTAGCAATCTTCTAAGTGGACCACGTCTCCACTACGACGTAAAAGACACGTCACGTTTAGCCGACGGGATACATATTGAAGTATCAATAGACCACAGCCTGGAAGTTGCTGCTTAACATCCTACAAGCGCCGACAGCTCAGCGTCCTTGTTGGCCGAATTCAGTCGGGGCTTTTTTTTTTAAGCCCTCCAAATATACAACTCCACGAGGAGTAAAGGGTGCGTTTGCAAATCACCAACTGTACCGAGATTTTTTTCCTATTTTTAAATTTTAATTTGCAAATATAATTAATTTAAAATTTTTATTAAATAAAAGAACTTTAAAATAATCTCTCTTCGTATTTTTTAAATAATAAAATTGCTTTAGACTCCTAGAAGATACTTTTCTTTTTCTTTTTTCCTCTAAGATACACCTAGAAGATACTAGGTAATGACAATTTTTGTTTCTAAGGCACTTGATAATGACATTTTTTTTATGTTTATTAGGTCAATAACTCGTGAGCACCCATAGGAAGATGTTTTTTCTCCAGGAGATATATTTGTGGCCTATTGCGTCGACTAGTGTTTTATAGGGCCCCCGCCTCGCTATCAAAGAAGGCGTCAGAGATTAGGTGGTATCTTTATTTGGTTGTATATGTGGCTGGCAGTGGCAGGCCAGGCCCTATCAAATTATCAATGACCGAGTATTAGGAGTAAATACACGGCCAGCTGAAGTGACGCACTTAAGTCTATTTCAATATCTACCACGTTCACCGAAGTGCTTCAGGCATAACCGTAAAGCTCCGTTGATGTCCGCGCAGTGGCGGATCGGATCAAAATTCATGGGTCGAACTTTAAACGCGGAGTGATAAGAAATTTGTTTTTTTTTTTCGTAATGTAAAAAATTATCTTAGAGTTATAATATTAAAAATTAAAGATTAAAAGTATTAAAATAATAGAATACACGTACCGTACTATGTACTACAACTGAAAGTGATAATTATATCCTATGTTTTTGCATCTTCTGAAAATGTTGCAAAATGGCTTCGTTCTCAATAGTTTTAAAAACTTCTTGCTCGATGTACACTACCATGCAATCATTCATCCAGTCATCTCTCATCCTATTACGCAAATCACTCTTGATGATCTTCATCGCAGAAAATACTCTTTCAACGGTTGCAGTTGCAACTGGTAAGACCAATGCCAACTCAATAAGTGATAAACTAATGGAAATAGAGTATTTTTTTGTTTCAACCATCTTCATAGCAAGACCTCCAATATCTTGAAGCTCAGAAAAAGTATCATTTCTTTTGACATCTCTAATATAGGTATTAAGCATATTTTAAGTATCAAATCCAAATCCAAATTACAATCTAATTACATTAAAATTCAATTGACATTACAATCAAATTAATTAAAAATGATACTACTAAAAAAATCTCCAATTTCACAAAATGTCAAAATCCCTAATTCAAATCTAATTACATTGCATTCAATTGATATTACAATCAAATTATTCAAAAATGAAAATAATTTCACAAACCAATTCAAATAAATAGTTTCACAAATCACATATATCCAAATTCCAAACCAATTCAATCTCATCCTCCAACAATTTCACAAACCACAAATATTCAAACCAATTCAATCTCATCCTCTAATTGTCCAACAATTTCACAAATCATAAAATTTCAAACCCTAAAACATTTTTAGCATACTAAATAAATGAATTTTTCTACTGAATTGTAGAGAGAGAATCTTGAATAGAAAGACATACTAGGGGTCGGAGGTCAAGTAATTTTCAAGTGTAAAATCTCGAGGATCTTGCAAAAATTGAAACCGTCAAAAATCAAAATAATGAGATTGAGAGAGAGTTGAGAGTCAAGAGAGAGAAGCAAAGACCGAGAATTTAGAATTGAGAGAGAGAGAGGCAGAGAGAAAAAGAGAGACTGAGAGGGAAAGAGAGGCTAAAGGCTTACACAGTTACACCAGCAGGCAGCACGCATGTGGACGCCAACGGTGGACCGTGGTAGAGAGAGAGAGAGAGAGAGAGAGAGACTGAGAGAGGTGAGATCACCATTTGGACGTTGGATCCTGGTGCTGTGGTGGTGCGGTGCAGCTGGACGCTGGAGCTGCAGTGGTGTACAAGGTGAAACGCACCGTTTCACCCTGTTTTGATTTTTTTTTTTTTAAGGCAAAGGGTGAAACGACGCCATTTCACCCTTTGCACATTAAAACATAAAGGGCCTGGGCCTAACTGACCCAAGCCCTGTAGGCTGGAAAACCAGGGTTGGCCTAGGCCTATAGGGATCGGGCTCCCATAGGCCCACACCAACTTATGAAAAAAAAAAAAATTTACATGTAATTTTTTTTTTTGGGCGGTGCGATCGCCACCCCTTGCATCCACCACTATGTCCGCGATAAAAAATTTTAAGAATTTTAAACAAACACAAATTCCTTATGTAACAATCACTTTTTTTTTTAAAAAAAATAAATACGTTTTTTTCGGAAACACTAATAACTTCTTTATCAATTTTAAGAAAATCTAAGTTGTCTTCAATTAAAAAAATTTCATTACCATTCAAACACATGTTAAATTTAAGATTTTATGTATTTTATTACTCGAATCGTATTAGAGAAATCAAAACAATAGGTGTACCTCATTATACGTGACCCATGCAGTTGAAACTTTACATATACTACATTAAATAGTGTGGAACACAAGGATTATGTCTATCTTTTTCTAAATTGTACCATATAATTTTAACAACAAATTATAAATATAATAATCTATAAATTATCTTGTAATTGTCCCCATTATCTCTTTTACTAATCAGCAAGAGTTCCTTAATAATAATAAGAAGAAGAAGAAGAAGATAATGGTACAATTTCGGAAGTACGATGCTTTGGGATAGAATTTCTACCCTCAAGCGTGTTGTACCCCATCTTCTTTTACCCCAGTTGACAAGAGTGAATTTGAAGGAATTTAATAAAAGGCAAGTGGGCTTCAATCACTTTAAACCCCCGATTTGGTGGATCTGAATTGATTGAACAAAAAGGATAAACATTGGCCGACTTTAGGACCCGCCGACCCCTAGCGCAACAAGATTCCGTCGTCAACAATGAAAGAATCTTTTTTGTTTTTTTTGGAAATTAGCAAGGAAAGTCTTTTACTAAGCTTTAGGGGCCGGTGACAACTGACGACCACATGCCATGGGATGGGGCGACGTTTTCACGCCAGCTAAGAACATGCGAACAATATCTTCTTGTTAGGGAAAATAGGGGACCAATTCTTTCCCAACGTCGTCGTTTTCGATCGATCCAAAATAGAGTGATACTTACCTGCAAATTGGTTTCTTCATAGAGGTTCATTCTGTTCTCTATTAAACGACAAACCCATCAGGCCATCACTTTCATGCAAAAAAGAAACACACGGATATAGGGTACGACACAAGGTTTTTCATGTCTCCATTTCACTTGTGAGATATTCATCTACTGGGACGGCAAGGTGAAAGAACATAAGGTTTTATGCCTTTTAGGTTTAGGAAGCCTGAAGTGCCACTGCTAGGATACCCAAATATTATAGTATACTCTCTGATCTTGTCCAAACAGAACTTTGATCCAGAAAAAGAAGATTCTTAAATCTAGCCCCTAATGGAGAGAGGACAAAATCAGGTTGAAAAAAAAAAAAATCTTCGCAATTGAAGATCTTAAATTTCTGATGTGACTTAAAACTTAACCTTTCTAAGTTGAAAAAAAAGAAAAAAAAAGAAAAAAATTTCCCTTTGAATATGAACAAATTACTAAAGATGCATCACAAAAAAGGTAAGGATATTTTTCATCTGGCCTATTTAGCATCCAGATCACCGAATAAACTAGATATAGTAAAAAAAAAAGAGGAAAAGGAATATTTGAATACTTAAAGCTAGAACGTAAAGATCATCAATTTTATTGTGCTAAACGGTAAAATATTATGAGATTGTGTTTCAGCGAAAAAATAAGAAAACATTTTACCTTCTAAAACTATCACCTATTTTCTATTCTGCCTTCCAAATTAAGCATTCTTATTAGTTGACCACCGTCGAGTTATCATTTCTTTTTGCACATTAATTTAACCAGTAAATTGTAAAAAAACAATGATAGTTTAGAAAATTCATTGGTAAGAGTTACAGTTTCACGACATATTACAAACAAAATTAATAACTCAGGTGGTTTACGGTTAATACATCAGAGTAAAAGCGGCTTGATCTTCTCGTTTCTTTCCCTGTAAAACAATAAAAGACCCCGGTTTCGAGGTGTGGAACCTCCGAAGCTTAAGTCAGTCTCTTATTTTTATGCGAATATTTTTACTATTTTTTCACATAAGAAATCACTTACCTGTTCTCATCATTAGCCTTTTTTTTTTAATAGTGATTTTGCCCACGTTTCCCTCTTTTTCTCTAGCCGAGATTTTAACGGGTAGTTCTTGTCCTTGTCAAGTCGTACTCCGTAATATTCTCTCCACCTTTTTCCAATTATTCGTAATTGTTACGGGTATAATGGGAACGTAGTACTGTGGCTTATTGTGGGCCGTTAGGTAACTATTTATGACATATGTAGTGATTTTATCTTTTGAAAAATATCGACGTGCGTTGGATTATAACTGTTGGACTTTTGAAGAAGTAATCATATTTTTCACCCAAATTAGTTTGGGTTGGATGTGATTCAGTATTGTTATCATAAAGAATATTATAGGTTCAGATAATAAATCGTAATTTCCTCTTTAATCAAACTCGAGACATATATAGAAGGTTGAGACGAGTACCTAAGCCTAACCATATTATATGGAAACTTTTTTGGATTTTTGAAGTGTTTAGAATGCTTGATTATAATCTACGTTAATATTATTTTATTTGGCTATAATCATTGAGGAGATTTTGGACGAATTTTAAGATTTTTAAAATCTGAGTGAGAAATGTGTCAAAGATTCAGACGGATTTGTGCTTTTCCCACTACGATAACTTTTTTTTTTTTTTTATCTGTGGGGAAAAAAAAGATTTCTAATTTGAAACAGTGAAAGCGCTCTCTCTCTCTCTCCATCTCTCTCTCCATCTCTCTCTCTCTCCGAGTGTCCCCTTATTGTGACAACTCACAATATGCCATCTGTATCTAGCATCCAGCTAAGTCGAGTAACAGTTGCCTCTCTCCAACTATAATATCTCAACAACCCGATTGCCTATACTCTCTCCCTCTCTCTCGTCTCCGTTCCGAGTTTCTGTTTTCTTTCAGCTTCACTCAAAGCCTGTCATGAGTCATCTTGTTTCTAAATTTACCCAAGACATGGCGGAAGTGGAACCCAAGAAGGTGGAGTCCGAATTGCCGTCGGAGCCACCGCCGCCTCCAGCTCCGGAACCACAACAGGTTGAAGAGGCTGCAAAAGATGTTTCTGAGGAAAAATCCGTAATTCCACCTCCAGCTCCTCCTCCTCCTGAAGAGAAGCCTGATGAGTCCAAAGCGCTTGTCGTGGTTGAAAGTGAGATTAATCTCTCTGAGTCTCGGTTATTGTTTTTTCTTTCTCACCAATGGGTTTTTTATTGGCTTTGTAAACTTTAACATCTGAGAAAAGAGAGAGAAAAGTTATACTTTATGTTCATCAGCTCATGTCTCTTTGATTATTCGTTGAGAGTGATGTCTCTGTCTCCTTTTTGTCATCTGTTCTTAGCTTATCTTGTTTGGTTGATGAGAAAAAGAAAGAAAAATAAACGTAAAGCACAGATAAAAAAATTAAAAATCTTCGGCCATCTGTTGTGTCGTGTTTATTTAAAGTAAGCTTGATTCATGTCTTATGGTCTTGTTTGAGTTAAGGGTATGTTTCCAATATATGGAATTTTATTGGATTTGGAACGTTTGGCGTTCTGTTTTTCTGGGCAACCAAATGGAGCGAATCTTTGTGTTTATACGGATTCCGTTGCTCAATTACTTCGATCAGTATAAACTTGGGCCAGACTTTGTCGTTATTTGTGATCTCTTGCATAATATTGATAGATCTTTTTCAAACATCTAGGAAATTAGGAGGTGAATTCAAGTTTGTTTTTGTCTTTTTGATAACCCCTACCAATTAATAAGTTGCGGAAGCTTAATATATCCATATGGTCTCTTCCTCGTCATCATCTTCATCATGAATATTTGTGAAATTTATAATCAGACTTCTTTGCAAATCAAGCTCTCACTTAACCAATGTTTGTAAGTTGCCTATGATCTAAACAAACTTATCTTCCCAGAGGCTCCGGAGAATGTAGAACAGAAAACTACTGAAGGTTCTGCCAACCGAGGTAACGCCAGATCTTAATGGTCCTTCCTTTTCATTGTATATAAGCTTTATGACTTACAGTTTAAAGTTACTTCAGATATAGTGCTTGCAAGAGTAGCAACAGAGAAGAAGATATCACTGATCAAGGCATGGGAAGAAAGTGAAAAGTCAAAAGCAGAGAACAAGTAAGAGCTTTCTTGAGCTGTTCTTCTTTCCAGCATTTAGGGAGAAGTCCTATCTATATTTATTGCCTAATTTGTTACTCAGGCGACCAACTCTATTATTAGGCGGTAACGCTGAATTTGGAATCCTAACAAGATGGAAATAAGGTGAAATCTCAGCGACAGCTAACCAAAGAAAATTAAAGCAAGCTTTGACTAAAACCTTTAGCATGGCAGCAAATTTGACGGGGTTTTGTATAGTTTGCGTCACTATGAAATTTCATGCTTCCATTCTGAATTGACCACTGTTTTTCGGCAAATCTTCCAAAATAGATATGCATCAAAGACCATATTTGAATGCAGTTGGAAAGTTTGTATGACCAATTAGACGAAGCCTGTTTAGACTGAAGGGTCATTGATCCGTGGTTAACATTACCGACATCTTAGACTCTACATATTAAGTTCAAAATTACACCGGAGCAAATCAAGCTTGTTTGAGAACTGATTGAATTGAGATTTTCACTGCTCAGAGTTTGTCCCGTGATGCAGTCCTCTACCTCTGTTCTTGGCTCAAAAGGAGTGTGCCTAATGTGCCTCTGCCTTGGGAATGTCGCTATGACGCTATCATTCAATTCATCATTCCCGTTTCAGAAAATTCATCAGCCAACTACTAATGAATGTTACCCAAATTAGCTTCGAGAGCTATTTTCTGAATATTTGCATTACAGTGAACTCATCTGAACCAGTAGTATACATGATGTGTATGATTAAGTGCGTGGAAGTTTCGGCTGCTATGGAGTTGAATTGAGTTTTTTCTTCTGTTCATTGATTCGTTCTCATGGTTTGTTCACATCTACGTTTGAAAATCACGACAGATTGTAGTTAAACTTTGCCTTTGTGATATAATTCAATGTGGGTGCTGCATACTGAACCACTTTGGAATTTTTTATTAGGGCCCAGAAAAAGCTGTCTGCCATTGGAGCGTGGGAGAACAGCAAGAAAGCATCTATAGAGGCCGAGTTGAAAAAGATTGAGGTAATTAGTCATTATTTATTCTGTAATATCTTCTTAGAAACTAATTTGCTGCATAACATGATGGAAACCATATTAGAATTGCTTCAGACTAATTATGGGGGAATTAGGCATCTTTTATTTCCAAAAAAGACCAAAAAAACAAAACAAACTTGAACTTGTGTGATGGTGGAACGTGTGACTTGATCAACTCAGTAAGTTGGTAAGATATGTTACACATTCATGCTGTAAACTGAACCCCCGGGTTCTATGGTTTGACGACGTTGTTGGAAACAATAGGAAAACTTCATAGAGAGTTAAAGCAAATCATGCATTACCTCCAAATCCGGTGGCTTTTTACATAATCTAAAGAAACTCACCGAGAGGAAAAACAAAAAAGATTAAAAAATTAAATTTAAAAAGCACTGCCTACGAAAAAAAACGGAATCCAGTTATCATCAGGATTGCTAACTTAGAAAACAAGGAATGGTTAAGAATGGGCTTCATCTGCTAGTGGATTATAATGTCTTACGCATTCAACTTGTATGTGAGCAGGAACATTTGGAGAAGAAGAAGGCTGAATATGTGGAGAAAATGAAAAACAAAATTGCTCTGCTCCACAAGACGGCAGAAGAAAAGAGGGCAACTATTGAAGCTAAACGTGGGGAAGATCTGCTAATGGCGGAGGAAAAGGCCGCAAAATATCGGGCCACTGGAAATACTCCAAAGAAGCTCCTTGGTTGTTTCTCTGACTAAAACACTCAGGTCTGGTAGAAATATGTTTGAATCATAGTACTGTTATTCTTGGTTTGGAGTTGATTTGTTAATTTGTTTCTGGTGTTGGGTTATGTGGTTGGAAATCGGTTGACGCTTTTTTGTGTCGCATTTTATGTGTGTATATGCCATTTGAAGAAAACCTAAACTATTAGCTTGTAAAGCACATGTATATTACAGGACGGCATCATGAAGTTTATTGACAGCATGGTGTATGATTAGATCAGATTTATTTAATGTATAAAGCTTTGGAACAATGGATTAAATAGCGCTTTAAACAGAGGATGGAGGGAAATAATCTCATTGCTTTAGAGAATCTGTCGCGAAGGTCTGTCGCCTTTGTCCATCATCCCAAAATCAAATTTACGAGGTCCAGATTGATGCTTCATAATTATAACAGCATAGCACTAGTCAACATCCATATGACATGGCGATCATTGTCTGGTTACTCCAGAGAACAAAAATTTCTCCTACCTGTTGTGTCCTCTAGATTCAAATGATTATCAAGAAGTTGTGAGCAAAGAGTCAACTTTGGATTGTACCAACTTGTCAAAGTTTGGTTGGATTATCTATGAAACCAACGAGACTGAAGACAAGATATACAAAATTACAAAGTTGCCGAAAATATCTCTGAGCTAAGATCTACTACCAGCTAACTGCTCTTCCCACAGACGGGAAAGAGGCAACTTTTAGTAACATTTTGTGTCTAGCAAAATTGTCTGTTCTTGAAAGACGTCATCACCATCTGGGAAATCTAGCAGTAGCTCTAGCGCCGAATCGGTAGAATCAATAAGATCATAGGAGGAGAGAGATTCTGAGGTGGCCGCTGCATCTCCTACCCTTGGTCTATAGCTATCTTCTTGCTCTAGAGTCATGTTAGTGATGTTAGTAGCGGCACCGGTCCTGGTATCTTTGGCTTGTAACGTGACATCAGAGCCTGAGCCAAATTTGGTTGATGAAGATGCATGAGAGACGGGGCTTTGACACGCTCCACCCTCATTTACTTTGATCTTCCTAAATGATTCTCCAACTTCAGTATCCCATAGGCGGAGAAAGTAATCACAGTCGGTTTTACCCATCGATGATGGTTTGTGCAGTAATGATTCCATTGATAAGCGAGCCTCGGCCTCAACTCTCGCACTCTCCCACTGTACCATGTGGCGGGTGCAAGGAGACTCAGATTTGACAATGCTTGTGTCCCAATAGGAGGAGAGGTTGTGCACCCAGGGGCTCTGGATTGAGCAATCGAGACGTTTCTTTAAATGAGTGTTCCAATAGTTCTTAATTTCATTGTCTGTTCTGCCTGGCAGTTGTGATGCTATAGCAGCCCACCTACAGTGAAAGAACCAAAAAGGCAGGTCCATATCATGTTAGCGGCCTCCTAGGATAAAAGAATTAGAACAAACAAAGTTAAGCATTCTTAATACTGACATACATCAAGATTTATAAGCCTGGGAATAAAGTCATTGAATTATTCCATTCCCAAAACAAAAAGGGGCATATCAAACCGTTCTCCTTGTCTATCTTGAATGTCAACAGGTCATCGGCATAAAAAGTAGCCGATAAAATATTCCAATGCTACCCGCTAACTGCATGCTACTCTTTATCCTAAGTTGGCAAATTAGTATGAAGATGGTAGCTGTATAAAAGTCTTCGCCCTGTGGTGTTCCAATCAGGCCTCGAGGTTGAATGCCTTGAAAAGACTCACAAATTTTATCTAGGTAGCTTAAAGTAATAGCTTTAGAATAGCTCATGGAAGTCCTAGTTGGAGCCAAGGTTGCCCAAATTGCTAAGTAGCACAGGCATTATCAAAAATTTCTATTTTAATAAAATAACTCTTTAAAATTCTCTCTTCCTATCAAATCATTGTTTTTCACTACAAATAAATATAAAAAATTTATTCGAATAATCTCTCTCTTCATTTTTTCAATGACTCCAACACCCTAAAATTTTTACAATCCAACATCAATATTTGGGAAATCAAGGCCCTCAAAATACTCAAAGTTCATCCTATACGAACATTTTACCACTAAACCTTTCCAAAAGCAAGGAATCAGTTTAGAATGTCCCACTGCTTTGCATACAATTAATCCATGCGTAGCTTAAAAACGAAGAACAATCGACGGTAGGACCAATTGTAAAACTGGCCAAGTCTGTTTTTAACACACGAGAAAAGAAAATTGCATTATATATTTACCTGTTACCGAGCAGGCCATGAAGCTGAACTATAGTATCCTCTTCTGCCGGAGAGAAAGGACCGCGTTTAATGTCAGGGCGAAGATAGTTTATCCACCTAAGCCGACAACTCTTTCCACAACGGAGGAGCCCTAGACAATTAAGGAACAATACAATCTTAATTATGATTCATTTACCAACACGAAGAAGCAGAATCTATTTTGGAATGCCTCCACATTCTGTGCTTGAAGGTCGCCCCAAATTAAATACGGATCTTAGCCATGAAACTAATCAAGTAGAGGAATAAATTTAAGAAAAAGACGTGAATCATCCCACACGTGTCAAAATGGCAGAAGATTCAACAGCACGCAGGTCAACCAGAAAATAACCAAATAATAACCTGAGAAATCCCTCTCTCTCGAAAAACAAAACCAGAGATTAAAAAAAAAAAAAAAAAAAAGGATCAAGAGGAATGCCTTCAAACAATTAATTTCCCACAAATCACTCCGTCAAAGAGTAGATGGTCGTCCAACTGGATTAGAATATCATATGGAAAAACCAACAAATTGAACATGAAGATATTCCATTAGCAAACACAAAGATCGGCCATGAAGATAACTTTTGATTTGCTCCTCTCATGAAAAGAGCAAGCTTTTACATCAGAATGAAAGAAAAGCATTTCCATTAGAATAACCAGAGGACACTCTCATACCCATTTGTCCCTTTTACAACAGTTTCAACCAACACTCGACGCATGACACAGATTGAAGAATAGAGAGAGAGAGAGAGAGAGAGAGAGCGAGCGAAAAGAAGAAGGAGAATACCAGCATGCTTGGGAAGGGTACGCCAGCTACCATGACCATGCTTGTTGATGTACTGGACCAAGATTTGGTCCTCTTCGGGAGTCCAAGCCCCTCTCTTCACTCCATCCTTGTCACAACATGGTGCCCTTCCCATCTTCACTATCTATCTCATTTACACAATGACCCACCTTTGACGACTTTAATAAACTAGTCGCCCACAGAGATATGTTACCCCTATGGTAAAGATTCAGAGATACAGATCAGAACCAAAGTGATGGGACTTTATCATGATCCACAGCTATAAATGCTCATGTATATGTTATCATATGTGGTGGACCGATCGGGCGGCTTCTGGACCCAACTTTGCATTTAATTTATACTCTCCCATCCTGGCCTGCTTCATTCAAAAGGCATTTTAAAAGAGAAGGAAATTTATTAGCAGAACCCAACAGGCACAGAAAGCCCCAGAGATTCCTTGTAGACGTAAAGAGCTTTAAATTCGATGAGAGGGAGACAATTGTGTTTGGATGCAGAGCAAAATGCAAAACTGTTGCTATGGGTGGATTGCCTTTTAGACATGTTCTTATGTGAGATAATATCAGATCATATTTACTCAATTCTTTCATGTTTGATAAAGTATCACCCTTACTTTCTCCCTACAATCCGATAATGTCGGTTAGTCAGCTTCAATGCTTCATGCGGCTTTTCAGGGATCAACTTGTACTTCAACATTGCAAAAAGAAAAGACTTGTTCTTCAATATAAAATCGGATAACCATGAGTTGCATGAAATTCCAATGCCACTGAAAGTCCATCGATGGACCGTGTAAGTTGGCTTTTCTTTCGTCCAGAGATACAAATGCTGGCTAGGACTCAAGACGCTGGTACTTTGTCAACGTGTCCAAAAAATCATCCAAGTAGGACAGATTTTTCGTGGGGTAGCAGGTGATTAAAGTGTGTTTGGAGGAGGGATATTAATGGGTCAAATCCGTGTCAACGTGGCGCCGACTCAGTATTTGTTTGAGCCGGTATTTTGTAGTATATAACCGAAAGCAATTTGGCAATTTTGTAATTACGATGATAAATGTGTCACTGACACTCTCATCGGCTCGGAGCTCGTAAATGACGACTAGAGTATCTGTTCATTAAGTCCAAAGATTAAAGACACTGTCGGCGAAGTGTACTACAGTATCACTGACTCATTTACCATTAACCTCATGAGCTTTAATAGAATACCAGTTGTGTCCATTTGTTTTTTCTGTTTCTAACTGGGCAGCGGGACAAACAACCCAGCAGAAGTTATTGCTTCGACGGCCAATTAAAGTGATTCATTGAAGAGGTTTCTTCGCGGAGGCAGAAGGCGATATTATGGTAGTCCCTCTGTTCTTTGTCACGAACCGTGTTCTGTTCTTCACTATCTAAGAAATGTTACACGTGGTTGCTTGGCTGTACTTTCGTTGCTAGGGATGAATTCTATGATTTGCTCAGAAAAACAGAAAGATAGCTATGAATCCTGAATTATTCGGCCAGGCTTTTCAAATTTGTTTTCGAAATTTGTTTTCCATCTTCTTTTCTTTGACCCATCTGAAAATATATCCGTGAAAACACAATATACAGAGTCTACCATTAAATTATGTCCCATTGCCATTTTCCTTCTTATTATTTTTTTTTTCAGTCTTTTGCACAACTAAAAAGATCAAAGAAACAGATGCAAAAAGAAACAAGTAAAGGAAATGAATATTCTTAAGGTGCTCAAGCTCCGCTTGTCTCGTAACTTTTGCCTCCCTTTTAACAAATCCAGCTTTTCCCTGCCGGCCATAGTTTCTTTTGCACACCCAAGGAATAACTTTATCTCCAAGTTCTCTCAGTACTTCCTATCCACGGCCTTTTGCCCTATAAAACACATTTCCTTTAACAACCAACCCATCTCCAATTCATAATCCTTTGGGAGATATCGATGGTTAAGATAACAATAGTTGGAAGGGCGAGCGACGGATTGCCTCTTGCAGAAGGACCCAGGTATATGAAAGAAGAAAATGACAACTTCTCTTACTACAAGCAACAAGCAGAACTAATACTCAAAGAAATCTCAAGAGGAGCCTTGGCACCTTCCAAGATGACCATCCGCGTTGATCATCACTGCTTTCAGTATCCTTTTCTTCCCTATTTCCTCCAAATATACTAAATTTATGGTTTTGTCATTAGTGGATACTCCAATTTCATTCGGCCTGTAATTTAACTTGACATTGTAAGAGGACATGATGTCAAAGTTCGGATTGGCATTTAGCACAAAGTATTTGTTCCATTATATTTTAGTATTTTCTTTTTAATTGCAAAGTTACTGTTAGAAAAAATAAAGAAGCTGATCAATGATCATGCTATATCTATCACACATTCGCCAATATATCATGGGCAACGGATGATGGTATTTCTTCATTTTACTTGATCTTTTGACGTTTATAAGCTACTTGGTGGAGGATGGGATCTGCTTCATCACATTGTGCGATTCTTCATATCCAAGAAAACTTGCTTTCCATCATCTGCAAGATTTGCGACAAGAGTTTGAGAAGTTTGATAACAGCCTCATCGACAGAATTACCACGCCATACAGCTTTGTCAAATTCGGTAATCTCGATAATTAACTGCAGCAGACTGATTTTGAGGCCTGGAAGAGCAAAACTTGAGATGTTTTCAATTTTCAGTACTCATTCCAGCCACAAATAAATCCTTGTGAGATTCAATATATATATGATGTTCTTATCCGTAGTCTGATCAAAACGACAATGCTACGTTGTTTGCTTCTCATATAGCATTATTGGGAATATGAGAAAGCAATATGTTGATACAAGAACACAAGCCAACCTATCAAAGCTTAACGCTAATCGGAAACAAGAGTTGGATATTTTTACTAATCACATCTCTGAAATTTTAGAAGGCAGGCGAAATTCAGGTGCATGATTGAGTTAGCTCTACTTTTTTTATCAATGATCACGAGGACTCATAGAGCATGTTTTCTTCTTGTCATGTACTCTCAGAAAAATTGGAAAGAATAGCGCGGGGGACACCCCGAACTCCGTCCTCTATATGGGGCACCCCACGCCTTGAGGTATGCATGTCATGGATAGACTTTTGCTTATCAGCAACCGAGCAAAGCGTAATTTCTAAGGTCTCGATTGAAGGAATATTGTTTCAATTTGTTTTTGCTACACAGGTGATTGCCGTAAAATGGACGCCTATCACAATCATTGTGGTGGTTGCTGTCGTTCTATTATGGGCTAGCTTAGTACTCGCAGAGGACTTCGTAATTTCAAGTCTATGAACTCGGTGCGGAGATCACTCGGCTTTGACACCTGTGGGAAGACGCACATATGGCCTGAAGCTTGCAATAACATAAAATATGATGAGCCAATTATGTCTCTGGTTGTATTTCTTGGATGTAGATGTGACTTTGTTTTCCTGTCTGCAATTAGAAATAAGCTATCAAAGCCAACTTGCTCAACAAGCAAGCGATTTGTGTTTTGACTTCAGATTGACAAGCCCCAGTCTGAGGTGGGCAGAGCCCTGCCTCTTACGTTTACAACTCTATGCTTGATGAAACGACAATTAGGCTGGTATCAAGTTTTCCATTAGAGTTTACAAATATAATGGAAAGTCAATAGAACCTGAATATTTTAGCCAGAAATTTTATTTGTCAGGTGCGTCATGCTGCTGTACCATTTATGCGCCCGTATCCTAAGTCGATTAGGTAATCAATAAAGCAGGGAGCCGAACAGAGAAGGGGGAAAACGTGAGATTCCCATATCATTATGATGCCTCAGCTTGGTGTTTACTTTTTATAACTTTGGGTTGCAAGCAGAAGCAGCCATAGAAAATGACTGCTAACCAAAATGAACGTGCGGATTGCTCCATAATCAGCCATGGTATGCCCACCTAGAGAGTCTTTAGTCCTTCCAGCAATTTGAAGTTTTAAATTTGTTTGAAACACTTTCTTTATTCCTAATTGCAGCCGTTCTTTTCAATTGGAAAGGGAACCCAGCATGTAATGGCATATCTTTTCCGACCTTTAGACCGGGACATTTTAACCTCTTTCAAGAATCACTGCAGTAGCTTTGAAAAACGTGACACGGATGGTACACAAATTTAAGCCAGTGGCATAACAATCTGCGGTTGTCATTTTCTGTCAATGTTCCTTGAATTTGTGCTTCGGATCCAAGATCAAGCTTCCAAATAACCACACAGAAGAGAAAGGCTATCACATCAAGGACCACAAGTGGAAATTCTTAATCACACCAGTATAAACTCGTATACAGAAGGGAGCAGCACAAGAAGAACACAAATTCTTGGACTAGGAATTATCAAACAATTGAAAAGGGTGTCCCCAAAAGCAACTCCAGAAGAAGAACCACTAATTGAACTTCTTTGATCGCCAGCGGCTTATTTCTTTGTCAAAAGGATCTCTTTTGAAATAATTTTGAAGTGACACTTCTAGTGATACCAATACCATTGCTAGACTATTCTTCCTTGCTGTTGCATCCCACTGAAACTGGCCCTCATAAGTACATTACATCATTATTCATGTCGCACTCGCGACATAATTCACCCCCGGAGATAAAATCAACGACCCCACTTCCTGAAATTTGATCCTCGAACTTAAATTGCGAATTAAACATATCAGTGGCGGAACCGTGGCTTAGCACGTTATGAAACTCACCACTGTATGTTCCATCATTCGACGGAAAGCCATGCATGGGAGTGTACTGGAAGTTTGAGTTTTGTGAAAAAGCATCTCTAGAAACTTGTCCCTCGCCTGAATTGGAGATGCTCCCGCCGTTAACGTGATCTAGGGAAAGCCACTCAGCGAACAAGAGCTTGGGTAAGAAGCTACGATTAGGTTCCCTTGGGATGTCACAGTTCTGTGGATCAGTATATGTGAGTGATTCTTCCATATGTTCAATTGAATCATAAAACGGAACTCCAAATCTGGGCCTTTTGGGAGAAGGTGAAGAATCCGTAGCTTCAGAGCTTGATCTGGTATTCTGGGTTTTCATGTGAGCTTCCATTTCCTCAGCTTTGGCCACTTTCTTCTTCAGATAAGAATGCCAGTAGTTCTTTATCTCGTTATCTGTTCTTCCAGGTAAATGCTGCGCTATCTGAGACCACCTGCTCATTCAAAAATAGCATTGCCTTCATCAGTGTTGTTCATAGCGAAAAAGTTGCTTCATTCTTCTTCCCTTATTCTTTCAGATTATTGATTACCAAGCAAAGTAGACATCACAAAAAACCTCATAAAAAGTTGAAAACGGAGTCCTATGAATCGATTGTTAGGACCGCCTCAAAGGAAGCTATGGTACCATATATATTGTCTCTGTCGCAACACTATTAAACGGGCAGTTGATTGTTTTTGGAAGGTAATTAATACCCGTATTGGAAGCACTAAAATCCTGACTTAAATAAAACGAAAGGAATTGCACCCTTCTCGCTTACTTGTTTCCTAACATGTGATGAAGGGTCAGGATTGTGTCCTCCTCTTCCTTGCCAAACATCCCTCGCTTCAATCCTGGCCTTAGGTAATTAATCCACCTTAATCTGCAGCTCTTTCCATTCCTCTGCAAGCCTGAATATTGCATACAAATAGTTGGATGAGAAAAAAGTCAACTGATGAGGATGTTTGGAATTCTACATCAAAGTCCAGAGACATGATCAAGAAAAATAAACATGGACAAGATTGTGTTGCGCCAAAAACCTCTCGGTTCAAGTGATTAGGTTAAAACGGCATTTAAATATATACATATATATAGTAATTTCAGTTGGAGACTTCTCCAGCAGAAGACTCCGGTACAGTATCAGCTTATTTGCCGAGTAATAATATTCCGACACTTAAAAGTCAATGCAAGTGAAAGTTAATTATGGCCTGTCTTTCCTTTAATTAAGGTGCAAGCCAACATACAGTAGTAGCCATCTTTGGCACTAACGTTTAAGATTTTACTAGGGAAGGCATGTTCAGCTGTTGACTTGATCAGGTACATTTTCTACTATCTGCCAAAAGATAAGTACTGAATTATTAAGAACTCAAAAAATAAATGTTTGCAATTCTTGTAAATTAAGCACCCAAAATTCAAGGTTGTCTCTTCTATCACGCCAACTTGAATCGCGTTCGCAAAAGACAAAGTGAATATTATAAATAAACAAAAATAAAAGCAAAATAGTAGCGTTTCATTTTCTCCTCCCTAAGGGGATAAAAGGTACTTGTATGTAATCACCAGTACTATATGCCACACCCAAAACTAACAACGAAAATTACCGAGTTGGGTCATGGGAATTACGGTCTTGCTCCTCCCTAATTCCCTACTCTGAAGGTAAGGGCCAAGGGGTAACCCCTGTGCTGTGAAGAATGCTCTAGTAGTTCTTTATCTCGTTATCTGTTCTTCCAGGTAAATGCTGCGCTATCTGAGACCACCTGCTCATTCAAAAATAGCATTGCCTTCATCAGTGTTGTTCATAGCGAAAAAGTTGCTTCATTCTTCTTCCCTTATTCTTTCAGATTATTGATTACCAAGCAAAGTAGACATCACAAAAAACCTCATAAAAAGTTGAAAACGGAGTCCTATGAATCGATTGTTAGGACCGCCTCAAAGGAAGCTATGGTACCATATATATTGTCTCTGTCGCAACACTATTAAACGGGCAGTTGATTGTTTTTGGAAGGTAATTAATACCCGTATTGGAAGCACTAAAATCCTGACTTAAATAAAACGAAAGGAATTGCACCCTTCTCGCTTACTTGTTTCCTAACATGTGATGAAGGGTCAGGATTGTGTCCTCCTCTTCCTTGCCAAACATCCCTCGCTTCAATCCTGGCCTTAGGTAATTAATCCACCTTAATCTGCAGCTCTTTCCATTCCTCTGCAAGCCTGAATATTGCATACAAATAGTTGGATGAGAAAAAAGTCAACTGATGAGGATGTTTGGAATTCTACATCAAAGTCCAGAGACATGATCAAGAAAAATAAACATGGACAAGATTGTGTTGCGCCAAAAACCTCTCGGTTCAAGTGATTAGGTTAAAACGGCATTTAAATATATACATATATATAGTAATTTCAGTTGGAGACTTCTCCAGCAGAAGACTCCGGTACAGTATCAGCTTATTTGCCGAGTAATAATATTCCGACACTTAAAAGTCAATGCAAGTGAAAGTTAATTATGGCCTGTCTTTCCTTTAATTAAGGTGCAAGCCAACATACAGTAGTAGCCATCTTTGGCACTAACGTTTAAGATTTTACTAGGGAAGGCATGTTCAGCTGTTGACTTGATCAGGTACATTTTCTACTATCTGCCAAAAGATAAGTACTGAATTATTAAGAACTCAAAAAATAAATGTTTGCAATTCTTGTAAATTAAGCACCCAAAATTCAAGGTTGTCTCTTCTATCACGCCAACTTGAATCGCGTTCGCAAAAGACAAAGTGAATATTATAAATAAACAAAAATAAAAGCAAAATAGTAGCGTTTCATTTTCTCCTCCCTAAGGGGATAAAAGGTACTTGTATGTAATCACCAGTACTATATGCCACACCCAAAACTAACAACGAAAATTACCGAGTTGGGTCATGGGAATTACGGTCTTGCTCCTCCCTAATTCCCTACTCTGAAGGTAAGGGCCAAGGGGTAACCCCTGTGCTGTGAACTCTGGCTGTACATCCCCCCATTTGATTAACTTTACAATAAACTCTAGTCTTACCAAAAACACAAATTTAATTAGGGTAGGTAGGAACTTTCGAAGGAAGTTGACCCCGCCGTTCATTATGCGTGTATATTGTCCAGACTAGCTAGGAGATGAGGCGAACGGTTCAAAAACACAATAATAATTTTGTAGGTCGAATCATGAGTACATTAATTAGACTTTTATTCTTCCTCTGTAATTTTTTTAATGACCCAGATGAAATTATATATATAATTAACGTGGATCAAATTTGTTAGCTCTTACCGTATTAGATAAGTTTTCTGGACGTATTTATATCAAAAAGACGATCAAATTATATTTCGCATTTATTATTGTTAAAAGTGAGTACCACTCCCACATGTTCAAGCCAATTCGTAGTCAAATTAAGAAGTGAATTAGCAGCAGTACTACTGGTTTGGGTGGGATCATGAGGCTGAAGTCAACGAAGTTTCAGGCGCAGTTATAGCATGTAAAAACCCACATATTAATCCGAGCAAACAATGTCATGGGATAATTACATAACCATGATCATGAACAAATTTGAAAGATGCTGGAATTAATAATTGAGCCTTCATCAATATATTTCGATAATAAAAAAAAGGTAACAAATAGCTTAGAAAGAAGTTAAAAAGCTGAGAGATTCATATGTTAATCTAATCGATAAAGAATTTTTGCGCCCAGGCAATACAGTACTACCAGAGAGCACAATGCGCTGAGTCTAGATCGGGTCATGATCAGGGAGTATAGAAAACTCATCACCTGCGTTTATGGGGACGGAGCTCCAGCAGCCATGGCCATTTTTGAGGACGTAGTTTCGGAGCCTTTGATCTTCTTCGGGTGACCATAAGCCCTTTCTGTGTTTTGGCTTTGGCTTGTCCGATGACTTGCACCCCATTTTGCCTACGAACAGAATTTGAGCTTAACACAACAGCTCTTATGTGCCTATACGTATGGATGTTCTGTCTGTGCGTCAGAGAGAGAGAGAGAGAGAGAGAAATATTCTCTCTGTGATGGCTTGATTCCTGATGGGCAGAAGAACATGGGCAGCCGACCAGAAAGACTCTGTATTTAAAGCAATGATTAGGTGAAGTCTGCTCCTTTTGCAGAACAAGATAAATTACCAAATTATGAATTTAATTATTTCAAAGAATCTTGAATTTTTTTTAATAATCTTATTCATTTCTTTATAACCTAAACCTTTAAGGTTTTAAATAGTGTCAATCTTTTGTTATGGTTTAAACAATAACTATTAACTACCTAATTTAGGAGGTTCAACTTGGACAAAAAAAATGTTATCCTCGAACCATGTAGAAGTAGGTGGTATGTACACATGGACATGGTATTGCCGTATTAGATATGGTATATAGGTTTTTTCTGTATGTTAAGACTGTCGACTTAAGTCTAATTGTTTGAGACCAGCTGTTCGTTCCTGATGATCATCAAGTCCTATGAATATATGGGCTGTACTGCTTGGAACTTCAGTAGATACTTTCTTCGAAAAACCAGTAAATTTTTTATTTTTATTTGTAATTAGCACCAGTAACTTTTTATTTTATTTTTTGTGCTTATTAAAAAAGGATGTTGAAAATATGCTTCATTATTTGGCTAATTATTGACCAATTATGGACTGTCGGACCATTTCTTCGAAATATCTCATCACCCATTCATACTCAGCAGCCTTATAAACTTGTATGCAAAGATGAAAGATCATGAGGATGTTGCTAACTGGGATTGACAGATATATCATAGTTCATGACCTATTAATTAATTAATGCCAAGTTAATTTCAAAAGGATGTTAGTGATAATTGTATTGGGGGTACTGGAGCTAGTAGATACAAGATAGTGTACGTAATACAAAATGTTGGTTGAAACGTACGTACAAAAATGTGATTCTGAGAAGTGTGCGACGAGACATTTTGAATTGGCCTGTAAAGGAATTTATTGATTTAATTTAAAATAATGGATATCACCATTTGTATTGGCTTTGTTCCACTAAGCATTAAATAAGCTATAATGAAATCTATTCTTTTCCTTTCTATTAGGATTGAAACCAAAATGAGTTACCTATAAGCAACTCAAGCTCTACTTGCATAAATTCGATCTAATTATAATTAAATTAATCGATTTATTTATCACTGAAGCGAACTGTGAAACAAACGACTGAGCTTGAAGATAAATCTAACTCGATAATGATCAGATCAAATTAAAGCTCGACGATGATCATCTTCCAAAAGAAATTCAAACAAACTAATGAACCTTTGATATATATTTGGTCCAGTTACAGCCATATATACTACATACGTACCAACATTAATCCTGGAAAGTTAGTGCCTCGCATGGAACTGCTCTTGTATTTTGGTTGCTTTAGCTGTGAGCAGTCTAGACTAGCCGTCAGTTTTAAATTTTTAATGCTTATGCAGAGGAATATTGCCTGCATAACTTTCAGAGGAATGTCTGCATAACTTGTGCAGAGGAATGCACGTCGGGACAAAGGGACGTCAACTGAACATGAAAGTGGATGATTTTCAGCGGGTAACCCTCGCATCATATATATTCTCCAGCAATACTAGAGAAGCTAAGGAATCTGCCATTCTGTCTCCTATAGTGCATCGATGATCTCTTAGTTGACCCGAGTTAAAGGCTAAAAAACTGAGAGTCAAAAGAACCCTTCTGGGCTTTATAGAGCTATACGCGTTTAACAGAAAAGAAATCATTTTTTATCTAACTCTAAAAGCTTCCCACAAGCCCATCAAAACGTGGGAACAAAGATGGAAAATCAAAAGCTTGTTATAGTAGCTAGCCTTTTTTTCTTCTTCTTTTTTCCTGCGCAAAGCTTTCTGGAGTAGCTGTTCTTTCTTATTGAAGGGCTGGAACTTGGGAAGCGATAACTGTCATCAGTACTGTGACTCTGCCTGGTTTAGAAGGTGGCGATTACATTATTGATGGACTATTTAAGACTCTTTAGGACGCCCGTTGACAAAAATTAGCCATCGATTAAAGGTTTTAGACATTCTGACTGCTTTCCTAGTATGACAAGATCAACTTGGGAAGATGTTTTTGCGAATCAGAAAAACTGGGCCAGTTGTCGGTGTCGCGCGTCTCAATATTCTTTCCTCTACCGACAAGTTAGGGTCTCAAGCAATGTATCCGCTTGCTGATGCCAATTCTATTGTCAAAATTTCAACCATTCAGACTTCGATATACACTTCTTTTATCATCGGATTGGCTTGGGATTGGAACGTGGGAAAATTATACAAGTGGAGCAGAAAGACCCCAGGCATAAGATTCTAACACATCTTGTGCGTCATGTTACATTATTTGAAAAATCCGAGAAAATCGCCTTGTCCTAATTTTGATCATTTGGTTAATCAGTTGATTAGATCGATCGAAAGCATGCATTCATCATCTCCAATCATTGTCGGGAATCAGAGAATTGTGTTCACTAATCCATTGGAGTTCATCAAACCACGGGAATTTTAATTAACGAATATCCATTATTAAGTTAAGTTTTTTTTTTGACAGATTGTATAAATCATAAAATAATTGGCAGGATTATCATTGAACAAAAAAGAAATGATGCAGAGGCATGGATCATCCAAATTAAAGTGTGGTAGGAAGAACCTTCTTTTTGAATAAAATAAACCCGAATGTCATCCCGAGCTCTCATGATCTCGTCTATGAAGAATAAAACGTTCTTCTCCTTTCCCCTCTATATATATAGAGTAACCAAAAATGTGTCTGAACTTGTTTGTAAGTACTCGAGCCACAAATGGCAATTAATGCACGTTGGTCTTGGACCAAAGTGAATCTGTATATATAACTTATTCATCTGCCACTTAAACATATATAATTAGTAATTGTTGGGAAGGATAAACACGTAAATAGTGTTGAGTTCAACTATGCTAATTGCTATGTTAATCACAAACACTTCTGATTTCTTTCTAATGTGGCACAACCTTTTTATCATCTTATACGTGTATATTCAATAATCTCCCCGTTTTCGTGTGAGTCTATCACTACGTCCACATTAATCTACTCCCCCTTCAACGAAAGTTTTTTTTACAGCTTGTTGTTCTAGATCATCTTGTAAACCATACCACACATCACACTCCCCATTAAATAAGAACCTATCGATCCTCCCTGACCCTTTTCTCTTAGGGCCCCTCACCTTGTGCCTTGTAACTGCACAACTTGCTTCCCCTTTCGCTTCCCCTCGAATGGAAACTCGATCCAATAGGCCATTTTCTCTTACACCTTCTTAGGATCCACCTTGTTCACTTCTGGAGTTCTCTAATGGGCTCATAATATAATATATTGAGACATCACTTAACTTAAAAGCTTAAGCTTATAAGTTTTGGCCTAACTATGTTATTGTTATCATCCACACTTATGATTGCTTTCCAATGTCGGACAATCTTTTTTATCCTTTCACATGTGTATATTCAATGGTAATTCTTTTCAGAAAAACGAAATAACTATTTTTTGTCGTCCTCAAAAAAAGTCAATGTTTTTGGACTGTCAAGAACTTCAATTTTTTCCTGTTTTTAATTTGTTTACCAATTCATTAATCTATGTCTTCAAGTCTTATGCTTTTCACGGTTTCTTTAATCGATCATTTTGTTAAACGTCAAAATATATGGCTAGAAGATGATGGGATTCCAAACCCAACGTGGATCAAATGCAAAATTGTGGATCATGAATACTTCTAACTTATGGTGCCATTGATGTACGGGTACTAATTTGCTCCAACAGGTAATTAATTTATGATTATAAAAAAGAACTCCTTTGATGTATGTTTCATCATTGAAGGATCAATTTGTATTGAAGTTATGTATTAGACATGTGGCATTTAAATTAACTATTCACGAGATTCCCGGCCGGCCTCAAAAGTCAAAATCCTCATAATATTCCCCTTGGAAATTCAAGTGGATCAACAGGTTGAGATTAACAAGCAAATTGAAAATAATATATGAAACATATAATATACTCATGAGGCAGCATATTGGGGTATTAACAATTTCTGATTACATTAATTTTTCGGGTAAGCTACATAATTATAATCTAAGATGGAAAGGTATAATATATAAATCGCTTGCTTTTAGGAACTATTCTTATATATAGTGAGTAATTAACGAAGGGGATTAAACACTTTCCACCTTATATAAGTTAATCAGAAGCCACTAACCTCTACTAGAATGTCCATTTTTCAATTTAACTAGACCGAGAAGAGGTTTCATCCTACCAATTTTTATCCCAAGTAAGTACAGGAATAATTTCATTCAGACCCTTAAATATAATTAAGTCTCAAATTGCAATTATATAAGGCAACTATTTTTTTATGACTCCAGTTGTCATTAACATTTCCAAGCCTTCTCTCATTAGCAGTAGGCAATATAAGGTCTTATCATTCTCGAAGTAGCAAATGTCGCAGAACAAAAGTCGTTGGCGACTGCTGGTGCTTGATGAAAGACTGCCATCTTTGAATATAATAGTTGTGTGTGCCAAAAAATATACTGTCATAGCTCACTTTTTTTAAGGGTTTCTTTCCTTCCTGGAGGCGTCTAACCATGCAGTTCGATAAGGGGAAAAGGAGGAACGAGAAGAGGGAGGGGAAAGGGGGGGTGGGGGGGAGGTGTGGGAGTGGTTTGTAAAAATCGGTGGATTTTTTTTTTTCTTTCTTTTTCTCTCAATACGGAGAAGGTTGAATTATTTAAATTATACATGAAGGAAAGATCAAAAGACTCTGTTCTTGATCTCAGCACGTATAGCCTCTCGAGTGGTAGCTAGCTTATAGGTTTCCCAAGTTGAAATTTCTAAGCTTTGGACATTTTTTTCCCCAATCTGTAGCAACTCAAAGAAGGTTGGACCATAAAATTACACAAGGAGGATCGAGAGAATAAGTCTCGAGACAGTTTTGGGTTTTAATAACATCGTTTGGGAAACAGCCAAAGACTTAAAAGTTTATAAAACTAGGTAAATAAGAGAGATACTAGATAGATCAAGTTGTTCCTAGTTTATATCTTGGCATAAGTCAGGTTGGAGAGGGGTTCAGAAATTATAATTACTCCACTTCCTCATATGCTTCTCAAAAACGCAAACCAATATATCTACAGTTGCAAAAGGATATCTCAGCAGAAAAACCAAGCTTCTGTTCATAGTTGACGTTTATGAGTCTCCTTTCACTGTATATAGAGAATAGACAAATGCACCAAAACTGCATAAAGATGCGCATAGTTTATCTTATACATAAGCATGACCAAAAGAATGCTACTGATGCCCATCGTGCATTGCATTCTTTCTACAATGCCAATAATCAGCATAGTCGGCAGACATATTTCATTCTTATTGGAAAGATAATCGTAGATATCATAAAGCTTTAAGGGTTTTCTCAAAAAGTAATCATCTCTTAAGAAATTCGTTGTGGAATTAGAAGCTCCTTTTGTGTTTTGTCAAACTGACGGCTCCTTAATGCACTGGAGTACTTGAGAGAAGGGGTAATCAATCCTGTGAATGCAGCATTTCAAAGAGACTACCGAAAGAGATTCTTCAGTATCATGTCTTGTCAAAACTCAATTTCTCAAGTGTGCCAAAATTTTGGTGCTCTTGACTTTATGAAAAAATTTATAAAATAATTTCTTTATTTTTATTAAAATTATTTTTTTAATATAAAATTCATTAAAATCTTATTTTTTTACTTATTTTTATAAACTATCTTTACTTTTCACTAATTCTCATACATTTCTTTTTTTTCCGTAACCCAAACTTTTAACCCACTACAATTTTGACACTCTCACCCACATGTGACGTGGAATTACAGTTGGATATTGAACTTTTAAATTGAAAAAGTTTTCGAGCTATTCTTTTGAGGGCAGCTTGGTCTGTTCATGTTTAATATTTTTGGTCAGGGGCTAGAAAGGTGTACAGGGAATCCTGGTGAAACTCACAAAACAGAGGAACTTCTTTTTCGAAGTATCAAGAAAGATATAAGAGACAAGATTTGTCTGGCAAGCCTTTGAAGAGACCTCAAACGTGGAGATTCCGCAAGGAAGCACTCTTTTTGCCTATATACTCATTTGAGCTAATTTTTTTTTTCTTCTTTCTTCGCGCTCTCTCTCTTTTCCAGTAGGGGGTTCGGCCGTTCAGCCATACGGAGATTGTGCACGAACTCTTTGTGCGGAAGTAAAAAGAAGGGGAGAGAGACCTCTGTTCCCCAACAGTGTGCATATGTCTACGCCTTTGAACTTTAACAATTCACTTTGTCATTAGACTGATGAAAAGAGACAAGTTCTTATAAGTTCTTTGTTTTGAACCTAATGTAGCTTAATTGTTTTTCTTTTTTCTTTTTTCAAATAACCAGCGAAGTATTTTACATTGTAAATTTTATGCATAACGAACTAGCTTTACCCAACTGAGAAATATACTGAGTGAGCTAGAAACATAATGACAATCTCCAAGGACTCATGTTACTTAATAGGGCATGGTCCATATTTTGTTATTAGAAATGGGTCGTGGATTAAAACTTCATTTTGTCTTTTTAGGTGATGCACATTAAAGCCCTTTATGCTCCCTTAAGAAAATACACTTTGACTTGTATGACAAAATTAATTGAAATCATCTTGTTTAACGGTTCAAATACCCTCGTGATTCTATTCTAATCTGAAGGACTTAGTGATTAAAAAGTGAGAGTGATGGTTTCCTAAAGTATTTGAGGCTAAGCCGGCCGATCACTAGTTGGTTGCCATGTGTTGGAGAGCAATTTGATCACTGCTCTAACCAAAGACCGTCATATAAACTGACATGCCAAACACGCAATGTATAATTAACTAGACCAAAGACCGTACTAAACATATAAACAAAGAGTTGGGACATGCCAAACACGCAATGTATAATGTTAACTAGATGAGGTAGACGGACGGAGACCCTGTCTTGCCTGTGTGCGAAGGTGGATGATGTCTTGTAGAGTATATTATACCTGGCTAGTCACTGCTCATTTTTATCCAAAGATCGTACTAAACATATAAACAAAGAGTTGGGACATGCCAAACACGCAATGTATAGGTAGACAGACGGAGACCATGTCTTGCCTGTGTGCGAAGGTGTGGATGATGTCTTGTAGAGTATATTATACCTGGCTGGCTCATCCTCTCTGCTTCTTCCCTGAAAGGGTCATTGCTTCAGTACTGTAAAAGTTACACAATCATTTCAGACAAGTTTTATGGGTTCAGATCCTTTCAGTGGAGAATTGCAACAACGACAAAAGCAAATACTATAACAAGAAGATGTAGAAGAAAGAAAGAGACTTCCAAACAAAAATCCTTTTTTTGTGTCAAAATCAAAATATGCTAGGATATGACATCAGTCCGAGATACATAGAATGGCTCCCGGCCCTGAAAAGGTGGCCAGTTGCTCTAAAGAATACTGCCTACGGAAATCAGGAACTCTATTTGCCGCACACTCTCCCTGAGTGGCCGGGCTTGCTTTTTCGATTTCTGAAACGATCAATGCTTGCGATTCTGATTGTTCTGACTAATTCCTATATTGTCACTGAACGTTTGTTGTTTGTTTGTTTTTTTTTTTAAGATAGTCACCAATCATTTCTCCTACGTCATCGTCTCATAGATTTACAGCTATTTTTACCAAACTTCAACGACTCACAAATTTACAGTCCCACAACAACACCTTCAGAGAACACCACCTAATGGTTCAAGCCTTGAAAAGCACATATCTTCATTTTCTTTATTGTCATCTTCGCCGTCAATTTTTTATTTATATGAGACACTAACCTTTGTTTGGCTGCCATGAAAAGTTATGGAAAATTCGATGCTCAGATCCTGGATGTGACTAGTTTTAAATATGACTGACTATATAGTAAACAAAATTATAAAGAAAAAGGAGCAAGAATGGCTTGCCTTAGTCAAATAAGATTAGTACGACTATTTTCTCTCTGCTCCCATTATTTCCTTCTATTTTTTCCTGCGCTCTGTTATGTTATCCTTTTCTGGGTTTTTTTTTTTTTCTTAGCTATCCTTTGATTCCTTTTCTGGTTAATACCATTGAGGGCAACACTTCCGCTGCCGTGCTGCGCATCAAGCCCTAACCCAACCTGAACCGGTTCATCCGGACAAATGGGCCTGATCCAACAAGAACAACATAAAGTCACCAATATGACCGAACTCATTCGGTCTTGACGAGTTTGCGCTCTTTGTCTAAAAATGATTTGACTTCATATTTCACCCAACGTTCAAACCAACCCTTGGGCCTTGGGGCGTGGTTCCTCTACCTCAAACACAGGAAGAAAGAATGCGGATAGTTAGCGAGAAGAAAAAGCCACAGCCTCCGCTCTCTCCCCAATATCCTTAAAGCCCAACAGGCAACAGCCACAGCGTGCTGCCACGGGGGGCTCGTGCCTCAGAACTCGAAATTTCAATCCCATTCCACAATGCAAATTCAAAGACCGCATGCCACTCCTTAGCACAACCTTTTAAAACCAAACCTCCGGGTCTTCGTAGAATTTCTCTGCTGAACCACCGAGTTCGGGACCATGGAGTATCCCCCCATTCACATTTTCTCTAAACTGGGTCGTCCTAATTGAGTCCGCAAACAAAAACTTCGGGTACTGAACTCCTATTCTGAGTAATACCTTTTTAGTTAATCTACTTTCATTTTTTTAAAAAAAAGAGTAATAAAGTATAAATGCACATAAGGTTTTTAAAGAATGTGCGTATGATTCATTATCAAACAATTGCTATGCATAAATAATCGAACTGGTGGTTGGAGTGGATAAATATGATGGAAGCCTAGGTCGTAAAAAACATAATACACACACAAGAGAGACCCGTAAACAGGTGCCTTGGTTGCGCCAACTCACTGCAATAATATTTTGAGGTCGTTGAGTAGGTTGAAACTTGTTCCACCATAAGTTTGTTGTTTAGCATCGTCAGCTTCCAACCATCACTCCTGACCCGTCTTCCCCTGTAATGAGGCGTAACCAAACTCCCAAGGTTGCTCGCTACGTGCATCCGTCAAACTACACTAAACTAAGAGGCTGATACCCAAAGTAGCAGGCAAAAGTAGGAAAATCTTCATTAACAAAGGCACAGGGCAAGAAGGATGATAATACATCCAAAATGAGACCACGCAGTTTGCAGCTAAGGACACTACACCCAAATAAGCAGCAACCCTTAATGCGGGCTACACATGTCTCATCTTTTGAAACCTAATTTCCCCTACAACATTCCAATGCAGCAGAATCGGTTACAGTTTGAATCCCAAAAAATGGCGTTGTTCTAAGTTACTCTATCCCAGACAACTAAATCAGTAAGACCCAAGAACTCATACAACAGAAACCCAGCTTGAACAATAATCCCAGGCTAATATTAAACACATTAATGGATATTCAAAGGGACAAAGATAGATAAAGAGACCATGTCAAAAAGAAAAAAGGCTCCTATTTATCTGCATAAGAGCAGAGACCCCACCTAACCAACAAAAATTCAGTCATGAAGTAAAGTCCAGGTCTGAGTCTGCAGTCCGTGCATCAAGATAAGGACTTCAGAAAAACCCAAGTAGAGGTATCAGGAGAGCAATATCCTCGCGGCACTCATTTAGTAATCATGTTGAACTGGAACCTGGAGAGTTGCTGAGGAATGGTGGATATAACTGGTCCATATCTCTGCAACCATGCAGTTGACGTGTGATAATAAGAGTCAAGAAAGACAGATCATTGAAGTTCAGTCTCAAAAAAAAAAAAAAAGACAAACCAAAGTGAGCAGGTGAAGGGTTCATTTTTGACATTTTCAGGACTACAAGGTTAGGAGTCAGAGGGCAGGTAGGATTCGCAGAGGAGGGTAGGCAACTTATGAATAACGAAACTGACCAAAGACCACACATGGTTATCCCATCATGACTCCCCATGATGGTCCCACCACTCCCCCTTGACTCCAATAATATTCACTTCAAAGACATGGCATTGTCTTATAAAACCAGTCTGACATTTTGACCTTAAAGAGCAAACACGAAACAAATGTCAAATTAAGTTGGAGATGACAAGAATGCCATAGAATTTCCATACCTGAACATTATCATAGAGTTCAAACAATGGAACAGCAAGAAGTTTCAAATTTTTTGGGACAGCAAAGTACTCCCTCTCAGACAAGTGAACAAGGTAAAGCTTCTTACATTCCTGCATCAACCATATGGGAAAGAATGAAACAGGAATTGGTAAATATACCACGAGAAACCTACCTCAGTGGGGAGGGAGGACGAACGTGCAGAACCAATGAAGCCAGCAACATGAAACAAATTCAATGTTTGCCTTCAGTTGATTTTACCTTGGGTTTTGTGATGTGGGGAGGGCAATATGGATACATTATGGTTTCAAAATTTGGCCTCCACCAGATAGCCACACACTCGCCTATCTGCAAAAAGATGCCAAAAGGTAAAAATAAGCACCAGTGAATGTAGAAGTTGCAGTGCCCACACTGGCCCACCAGAACGGCAAGGGTATACTCAGCCACACTACCCAATACCCACATTTTCAAGCAGAACTGATCTCCAAGTACAATAGAATTAGGAAGCTATTCAAAAAAACCAGGAAGCAAACTGTAACTAATGCAAGCCCCTCAAGCAGCACCTGGCAAAGGCTAGCCATCTCAGCCTCAGTCCATCTAGCCTTCTGTCTATGCCTATTACCATTTTATTTTTCCACCCTACTCACTTTTCAGTGATGATGTTCAGTGCTTCCCAATGTCCATATCAGTTCCCAACATCTCCTTTAAGTCTTTAATTAGAGAAACAATAAATCGGGTAACAATACCTGCCAATCTGGCACAAGAGCAGGTACAGTAGCACCAAGCTTGCTGGTCAGCTTTCTTTTCAAGCCCTCAATTTCTGCCATACAGAGTAAAGAATAATGAGAAAAATTCACAATAAAAAAATCCATTTTGGCTTTTTCTTTTTCCCTTCCTGTTTACTTTTGTTGGGCGCCGGGGGGGGGGGGGGGGCAGGGAGGATAAGAAAATGCAGATCATGAAATAATCACTAGAATAAGAGAGGAATTCATACCATTCTCTCCAGGCTTCAAACGCCCACCGGGAAGTTTACAGAAAGTGTTTCCAATTTGCAGAAGAAGTATGTGAGGATGATTATGTTCCTGTACCTGCAAGATCAATCAAGCCATAGATTGAATCAAGCGAAAGTTAGCAAGTGTCTGAACACGTAAAAACAACAAAGCTTTTTGTTCAATTTCTCCTAGTCCAACATGTTGGCAGGACAAAAGCAGACAGGCCCCTTAAGGAAATATGTGAAGGCCATCATTCTTAGTTCTCCCACAACATTTTTTATATGAGAAAGTAGGATGGGCACTTCAGTTTCATGCAAGCATCTAGCCCACCATGCTACACTGGTGAACAAGAAAGAAGCGAGCTAGTGGTGTAACAACCCCGGGAAAATGCTAACCACAGTATGTTGCAACAGACCGAACAAAGTTACAACTGAGGCTCTCCATAATCAAATAAAGCCTAAATCCACCTAACAATTCTATGTGGGACTTAGCACTCATACAACTCCTTTCAAATCCACCGACCGAATGTAGGACTTAATATTATCATATCAATTTGAGGTATCACAGTCCTCTATTTCAAATCCCAAACGTTACCACAACGCCTCATCACCAGATGACATATGACTAGGTGTCACAGGGTTGTGCTTAGCGGAAATTTTTCACAACCTTGTGCGGCACTAAGTGTCCAACACCTGGTCAACCAACCCACTTTCTGAATCGGACACACAAGTATGGGAATCTCTCGACCTTTATATTCACAACGTAAGAAGTATACAAAGGAATGATCACGACTAAACACACCTTCATCTGTGATCGACAATAAACTCCGGCTCACTATCACTCAAGTACAAGTATGAAATAACCCTTTAGTTTCTCCGAACACTTGCTCACTCAAATCCCTTCTCTTGTTTCTTGGTGTCTTTGATACTCAGTGTTTCTCCCTGACTAATTTTCAGAAAAGCCCAGCCCTCTTTATATATTAGTCTAAGCATCCAGTGAGTCTCCCACAGAGTGACACTTGTTGGACTCTCCTTCGACCACTTGTCATCACTTGAGTCGATCTAGCACCTTGATGTGTGCCACTCGTGATACCTCGCCATGAAGACCACTTCTCATGCCTAGTCTTCCGCCTTGACCATTTCCTGTGCCTAGTCTCAAGCCTTGTGACTAGGTCTTAAGTGCACATGTGCTTGCTAAGCACAACAACCTTGCACTTGAATAGGTCAATGCGCCTAGGTGGCACACATGACTTGGTCTTGGTCGCTCCTCGCAGCCACCTCACATGTTATGCCACCGCTCGCTCCTAGTTTGTAGGAGGTTCTTGCGCCAAGCCCCTTGGGCGTGCCCGCATGCCATGGCATCGACTTGCCCGCATGCCGCACTCGCTGGTCGTGTCGCCCACGCACCATCAAGTCATGCCATGCTGCTTGCCTTGGCTTGAGTCCATCCCAAGCTCCCTGATGCTAGTGTCAAGACCTCCTCCTTGCCATGTGTGTGCCACCCCACAAACCCTGGCATCCCATGGTGGCATCCTGCTAGGAGCCACGGCATGCCACCACGGTTAACCCTCTAAGGGTCTAACACTAGGTCAGGTCTAATATCATTTGTAGCAATCTACAAAAAGTACTAATCACATCTATGCTATACTAGAAAAGGACAAGTCAAAGGGTAGGTGTATTTACCAGAACGACCAACCAATAATAAGACAGGTTTTGATAACATAAATAAATAAGCCAATTGCTGTGGTTTGAGGAGAAAAATGATCTAGGAACTTTAATACACCATCAGTTTCATCTTGGACAAGTCTGGCACCCAACTCAAATGCAGGAGCGAAGATACATAATTTGCGGAGCTAAATACATCAACAACAGGTGGATACCTATAGTTATTCACCCTAATCTTCAACCATTTAGGTTACGCCTTCATGTGGGATAAGAGATGGAACCCCTGGATACATTATACTTTCTTGTACACACGAACTATTGCCCTAAAATTAATAACCACCAAGAATATTAATGGTCCACAAAAACTGGATCCAGATACCACAGGACATGAACTTCTTTGAATTCTCCAGACAAAGCAAAAAGGCAAGCATGACAAAGTTCATTTCTCAGAACAACATAACATAGGGAAGCTAAATAAAACGAACATACCAGTAAAATACCTTCCACGCTCGTCCTCATTCCCTCCTTCATATAGCTGCAACAAATAATCATTAATAGGAATCACATTCCCCCACCTTCACTCAGGGAGTGAAAAGTAAAATTTTCAAAAATTCGAAACTTTCACATTCGTTTCCCTCATTTCATAACTTAGAACTTCTACATCAGCGTTAAGACCAGGTTGCAAAGATATCTGTCGGCACCATCGATTTCTCAAAACTTCTATACAAATCGCGTATTGGCAGAATTACGTTTACAAGGTAGTATCTTGTTCTGCAATGACCTAGTGCTATGGAGGATTTCGCATTTTACAACTGTTTTTGCTCCCAAGAAGATTCAAGAAAAAAAAGGAAAAGCGCTAGGCTTCCGATTTTAGCTACTTCACTGAACCAATTGCAGCTCAATTAAAGTAAAAATTCCGCTTTTCCAATAAACCAAACAGAAATGAAACGCTGAACGAGTTAAAGAATTCTTCTTTTCTTTTCATTCTCTTCTGTTTTTTATTTTCTGGAGCTTTCTCAACAACCAAATAGGGCACCTGAGGTTTTTCTAGGGTTTAAAGAAATTGAGAGAGAAAGAAAGAAAGAGAAGAAAGAAATTACTTGACTTTCATGCGAGCAAGGCGATCAGCGACGGAGGTATCCTTCTCCATCTTCGGCTCTTTGGTCCCGAAGGTGTAGCTTGACAGCGGGTAAGTGTTCACGACCGCCGACGTCACCATCTCTCCTTTCTGTCTCTGTGCGAAGACCTCGGAAATTCACCCCCTTTCTTTCCCTTTCTTTCTCCAACTTCTTCTCTAGGATGCTCAGCAAAAGGAGCTGGCCTGGGTGGGGGGAAAGAGAGGGCCAAAACGCACAGGAGAACAAGAGCTCGAAGATGTCAAACTCGGCTCTGCAGTTTATTGAACGGGAGAAAACAACTAACCAAAATTGCATAACAGCCCTAGAGTTTACATCCGATTTTAAAATGACCAACTAAAATATTATATAATTATGTGCTCGTCAAATGATTTTAAAATAGCCAAAATTTTGTTTTTTTTTTTAATCAGCTTAATCACTAAATTAAAGTCTGAGTCTCGAACTTTACGAAAAAGATACTTAAGTTATTGATAAGTTCATATAGTGATATTTGAGTTCTTTTCTTCGATCTACCTGTAACAGTGAGTTTGTTGGTAAAATTTTAATAAAATTTTATCGGTGTTTTAAAAAGGTGGTATTAAAATTAGTAAATAAATGATAAAAAAAAAAAAAATTTAAAATGTATTTATAAAAATAAATTTTTATTAAAATTTTTGTTTAACAAATAATAATTTGACAGAGTTTGTGCCAATGATATATGAAATGAAAACAAAAGCATATAAAAGAAAGGGCAAAGAGGGTTTTTTCATTTTTTTTCTCTTTTGTTTTATAAAAAGGATGTGACGTGGAAAAAATCATACGCTCGGCAACATCACAACACATCTTGTATGGCTTTAAGCCTTTAATGGAAGTTCCCTTTAAAGTTTTTGGACAGCATACAGATGAAATATCCTAAGCAATTTTTTCATTTTTTTTTTTATCCCTTTGGCAACATGGAATTAGGACAATAACACAACATCCTAATCATGTCCCTTCGACACCTCAGAAGGAATAACAGCAGGATTTAAACAGCCCTTCAAGTTGTTAACAGCACAGTACCGTTCGCAAGCTTATGAGCCATTCCAGTATATATATATTAGGAACTCCCCTGGAGCCTAGAGGACTCGATACTTCCTCTTTCCAAGGCCACCGCCAAAACCTCGGTTAGCCGTCCATTTGATCGGTGCCTTCACTTTTGAGGCCAACTGATACGCTTTCTCTCTCCATGCTGAATAATCGTACAGGAATCAACTCTTTCCGGATTTCCTTACGCAAGCCAGCCCGGTAACGAGCTAGTGTCTGCTTCTCGTTTTCTGTAACTTGCCCAAAAGCTAACAGTTCCTCAAACAATGTTTCTTCCTAATCTAGAGGAAGGAATTTCTCTTTTAACTTCGTCTCTCCCCAATCTGAAATCGGTGGTTGTCGTAAGCGATGGAGCTGCGTGCTCTTCCCCACTAGTCTAAAGTTATTTGGGTCTAACGAGCCAATATAGTCGGGGACATCTACTCGCACTCTTTTCGATGCCTCATCTAATGCTTCATGCTGTGGATAATGTGGCCGCATGGGCTGTTCAAATTGATCTCCATGGGGAGCCTGACAACCTGGAAGCAAACGATGAACATGAAGTGCAATTGGATGGCAACGGCGAAGCCCTCCACCACAGGGACCGCCACCACCCAATTTTCATCTTGCTGGCCCAAATTTTCGTAGGCATGGAGATCAATTTCAACAGCCCATGTGGCCACATTATCCACATCACGAAGCATTAGATGAGGCATCTAAAAGAGTGCGAGTAGATGTCCCCGACTATATTGGCACGTTAGACCCAAATAACTTTAGACTAGTGGGGAAGAGCAGCTCCATCGCTTACGACAACCACCGATTTCAGATTGAGGCAAGGCTATGTCTCGGATAGGGCAAGGCAGAGATCTCTACCAAACTAACAGATCCCCATCACCCATCTTCGAGGCGGAGAAAAAGAAAAAGGGTCAATTTTCGTCATCGTCCAAACGGAGTCTGGCCTATAGGTGCCTAAAAGAATCTGTGCCTTCAACTTATGTATATATGTATCAGCAAGACTTTCCTTCTTCAAGTGGTGACCTATCAGATACATTCTGAAAAGAAACTTTCAATTTTTTTTTTTTTTCTCCAAAAACTTCCAATTTTTTAACATGTCATACGAATCAGCAAAGGAAATAAGAAGACTGAAAACTGACTGAAAGAATAGACCCCCACTAGAAAGAAAACGTCAAGAAAATACATAAGGTTGAGTATCACTTAAGAATGACAATAGTACTGGATTCTGATCAGTGTAGTTTCATTCGCGAAACAGTTTGTTAGCAGATAAGATAAGGCTGATCATCAAGCAAAACGCGCGGCCGACCGGCTTCTAGCTTTATTTTCCTTCTCCCTTTACTTTGTGCGAAAAGTATTCGCTTACTTATCCTCTATATGTTGGAAATGTCCAAATAATAGTGTAGGAAAATGGGACAGCAAGTCATTACTAGTATGGCTTCTTTCTGCCCACAAAAACCTGCAGAACCCCATCTGAACCCCCTGCCACAAGTGTACAGATGTCCTTCCCCACTTGTCCCCAGCAAACGCTACTAACAAACCCCTGGTCACAGCCAGCTCTAGTCACCGGCTCAAATCCATGCACCCATATAGGCTCACCCCATCTCCTGTCGTAAACAAACACCTGGTTGCTCTCAGACCCGCAGCCGAGTAACCCACCATTCCTCCACACGGATAACCCAACAAAGCTCCGGTTGTTCACGTGTCCCCTGTACGTGCGAATTACATGGGAATCATTAATATTCCACAACTTCAAACACCCATCAGCCCCGGCTGATACTATCGTATGGGAGTCAAGAAATCGGACGTATGTAACAGTTTTATCGTGCCCATCAAATACAACGACCGGATCCACCATTTTTCGGATATCATACCCGTAAACCCTCCTGTCGGCGCATCCAACGGCGATAAGTTCTCCACCAGCTGGATTGAACTCAACACAGCAGACGGGACTACGCCCTACGCTGGGCTGCACCGAAGCCACGCAGTTCCCACCTTCGCAACGTGGATCCCACACCTGCACGGTTCCGTCATCCGAACCGGATGCCCCTATGACCGGATCCCAATGCGAGTAATCCACGCTCCAGACTCGGCGCCCGCCATGCTCGTCACGCTCGAAAACGGGTATTCTCTTTTCAAGGTCATACTCCATGACCACTCCATCATAGTCTCCGGACCCCAACACCCGCCCACCCGAACTGGGTTTCCACCTAAGGCTGCTAAGCTTAGCCGGGGTGCATATGTAGTAGTCACATGCACCGGCATGGTCTAACAAAGTGGTTGCATCATTATCATGCTCGCCTTGGCTACTTTCATGTGGTAGCAGAGAGCTTAGACTATAAATTCTGATCTTTCTTGAAATACCGCCGGTGGCAACGAAGCTATCAGACGGGTCAAATTCGATGACTCCGAGGGTGTCCGACACCGCTCCGACCGCGCTCGAAGAAACAACAGTTCGGAGATCGAAATCCCATTCACGTCTAGCTCTTAATTGGTCGTCTTCTTTTTCTTCTTTATCTCCCTTTATGCTTTCTCTTCCTTCTCCTTTTCTCCCCTCGGATCGCTCTTCTCCGCTCGTTGGGTGGAATTTTGTGGAGACGCTTTTCATTTCCCATTCATTTGGAGTGGTGGAGAGGTTATTGGATGTCTTTGCATTTTCTGACCAATGAAAGGCACCCGTGATGCCATGAAGCCTAACCAATATGCTTTATAAATGATACGGATAAATAGGTAGTTATTTTTTAAATTGAATTTTTTTTCTTTGTCTAGTTTTATAGAATAATGCTTCCTGAGATCTAAAATTAGTGTCTGACATTACTTCTTCTTCTTCTTTTTCCCGTTTTCCTCTTTGTTAAACGTGAAGAACTAAATAAATAAATAATAATAAAGCGAATAAGTGGGCAAATGCGATGGCCATGTGACACTTCCATAACAACTAACAAGACATTTGGTAGATGTCAAATTAAATAAAACTTATAATAAATCTAAAATATTTATCGACACTAATCCTGGTTCTCGGAAAAGTAAATTTGCGTGCAATATCGTTTTCCGTACCGCCCTAATCAGCTTTGACCGTTTACTTTCCACCCGAAGATGGGTATTTCCGATATTTCACATTGTGGACCCCAGCACATAATTTCGAACTACGCACTAGATTTATGCATTATAGGATAGGGCTGTATTAAATGTGGATTAATATTCAAGTGGTGACGAACCTAAACTGCGGTGCTGGTTGCTTGTGCGCCTCATTTTCATGCAAGGGTTGGTGTGGATACAGGCTGTTGTCACCTCTGCCTTACGTGGTCTAAGCCAAGCCTTTTGTCCCCCTCAACGTTTTCTCCAACTCCTACATAAGACCTAATCACATGTACAACACAGACGATCTAAGGCCACAAGTTTCGACATTTCTAACGCGCATTTTTCTCTTCTTTCTTTTTTTTTTAGTTTATGAACCCCTCTGGGCAGATTGAAGTAGAAAAATGCACCGCTGGGACGTTTTCCTTTTTTTCTTTTTGTTTTCCCTCGATTGAAGAAAATGAGGACAGAAAACAGAGCATCAAGTTTTACATGGACCAAATAGGCTATGGCTTGAAGATTTTATAATAAGATGCACCAAATACAGAGATAGTAAAGAGGCACCCACCAAGTGCGCCGCATATCCTATGAAAAGAAATAGTACCTACCTGTACCGCCACTAAAAGTATCGAGTCTTTTATGGGATTTTAATGGTACAATTGCTAAAAAGACGTGTCATCATTGGGTCCTTCTGCTATATCGTAGGCGGCTTATAGCCGATTTCGCTTTGCCTCTGACTTCCGGCGGTTGGGCCTGGTGGTGTTCTGTGTTGTTTGTTGTACGAGTGTTTTTTTTCAATTGAATAACAAGAGGGAAGCCAGCTTGAAGAAGCACAACATCAGGACCGGATTCTGATATAACATCCAACTTTCTATGGCTGCAGTACCATTGCAATTACTCATCTTAATACGCGAGAGGAAAGTACATTCTCTACGGCGTACAACCAGCCAGGACCACTTGTTAACGAGGTTACCAAACCTGGCCCATGGCCTAAATTTAGTAAGAGCAGTGAACGAGAAGCAAACTGCAATTAGTTAGAAATTGGGGGAAAATGATTTTTTTTAATCTACGTGTTAGTGACGCATTAAGAATAAGGTGATGTGACAAGTGATTGGGCAACTAACTTGACATTCGTGGGCTCAAAAAAATACGTGGCATCGTCTTATTAGTGATGATATGTTTAATTTTATCATGTTAGTATTTACCGTTAGATTTTCAAATGGAAAGTAGATGGAAGGGTATATTATGAATTCAAACTTTATCTCAAATATATTAAAATGATTTTGTTTACTATAAGGACATATCTGTAACTCGCGTATACCACACGAGCATAAGGTGTATTTAAGCCAATTTTTTGTAGTAACCATTTTATGAGGGCAAAATCTTAATTTTGACTAAAATAATAAATTAATAGTGTAAAGTGTTAAGAATCTTATCGTTAGAGAGCGCAAAATGTTTTTAACCCTAATAAAAATAAAACCTACACATTGAAAAAACGTTAAAAGATATTAAATTTAAAACGACATAGTTTTTGTGCTCAATTATCCGTCCCACAGAAATGATCTAATGACACATTTCTGCTGCATTTTTCTTTATTTATTTTATCGGATTTACATGTGTTTTTTGGGAGCAACGGGGCATGTAGCCCGCTGGAATTACGGCAGACAAAGGTGGAAAGCATATTTCGCCTGCAGAATGCATAAAGCGCGCCAAATCGGCGAACCCTCCCTGCAAAATTGTTCTCACTTCCACCACCACCACATCCATCACCACCGTCACAATGGGCAAGCAAAAACAGCAAGTGATATCCCGCTTCTTTGCTCCCAAAACTAAAACGCCTTCAAATGCTTCGCCTTCTCCTTCTTCTTCTTGTTTTTCTTCAGTTCCGCAGCCCTCTCTCCCGAACCCGTCAACTCCACCTCCCAAAATCTCTGCCACTGTCTCTTTCTCTCCCTCTAAACGGCTCCTCACCTCCCAACTCTCCTCTCCAAATTCCAAACCCTCGAAGCTCCCCAAACTCTCACCTCACACACATAACCCCATCCCCCCCCTCCCCAATCCCTCCCTCCACCAAAAATTCCTTCACAGACTTCTAGAACCTTCCCCGACCCCTCCAGAACACTCCATTGAAAACCCGAGGCCAAACCCGACCAAATACACCCCCTTAGAGCAACAAGTTGTGGAACTAAAGGACAAATATCCAGATGTTCTTTTGATGGTAGAAGTTGGTTACAAGTATCGGTTTTTCGCCGAAGACGCGGAAATTGCGGCGAGGGTGTTGGGGATTTATGCCCATTTAGATCACAATTTTATGACGGCGAGTGTGCCAACTTTTCGATTAAACGTCCATGTGAGGAGGCTTGTGAGTGCTGGGTATAAGGTTGGTGTGGTGAAGCAGACCGAGACCGCGGCCATTAAGGCTCACGGGGCGAACAAGTTGGGCCCTTTTGGCAGAGGATTATCAGCATTGTACACGAAGGCGACGCTGGAGGCGGCAGAGGATGTTGGGGGAGGGGAGGACGGGTGTGGGGGAGAGACTAATTATTTGGTGTGTGTGGTGGAGAAGAGAGTCTTGGAAAAGAATTTGGAGTGTGGAGTCGAGAGTAGTTTTGAGGTGAGTATTGGGATGGTTGCGGTGGAGATATCCACCGGGGACGTTGTTTTTGCGGAGTTCAATGATAATTTTATGAGAAGTGGGCTCGAGGCTTTGGTTTTGAGCTTGTCACCTGCAGAGTTACTTCTTGGGGAGCCACTCTCTAAGCAAACAGAGAAGGTAGCGTCGTAGACTGTGCTGATCTTATTTATGAGCTTCCCTCCTCAAGTTGTGTGTCAATTTTATCTCTCTCTCTCTTTCTTTTTTCTCTATGGATAATGCGATTTTTTAATGTTCTTTCACCAGACTAGTTTATCTATTGATGTCTGATTTGCCTAGCCTCTATGTTGGACTTGCCTAATAGTATGGGAGCTTTTGTAATTAGTTGTTACTTGCTTATGCCGGACCCGCTTCAAATGTCCGTGTGGAGCATGAGTCACGAGAGTGCTTCAGAGATGGTGGTGCACTTGCTGAAGTTATGTCTTTATTTGAGAACAAGAGCGAATATGACTTAGTAGATCATCAAGGTCATCCAAAACAAAACACAAAGGTCACAGAGCAGGGAGGCAATCGCCTGACAATTGAGGTATGGTGTATATTTTTAAAAAAATTCTTCATGCAGCAAACTACTTTGATACTTTCAGCATGGATTGCTCTCTTTAATCAATAACTCTACTTCAGAAGATCTTGTAGTAGTTGAGTACCCTCCAGATTGCTTTATCCCCCATAGGATAAATTTTCTGTTGTATGTCTGCTGCAAATTGTCAGAGTGTTTCCTCTTTTGTTGACGAATATGTGATAAAATATTTATTCACTTCTTACCTAAGGCTATTGTTTGGATTCAGTTGCTCGCATATGGATAAGTACTCAAGTACTCAATAATGTGTAATGGTTTTTTTTTTTTTTTTGTCTTTTTATCATCTGTCGTTCTTATACACTATACAATTTTGGTTTCAAAGGGAATTATGAACATGCCGGATTTGGCTGTCCAAGCATTGGCCTTAACCATTCGTCATCTAAAGCAATTTGGTTTTGAAAGAATTTTGGGCATAGGAGCTTCATTTAGGCCCTTCTCAAGTGACATCGAGATGGCCCTCTCCGCCAACGCACTTCAGCAATTGGAGGTAATTGAATTTTTTTTTTTTTTTCAAAAAAAAAGTTTTCTGCTATGGTATCTTACATAGATCATGTTTGCAAACCAAGATTTTCTGGAAATTTTGAGGATGTTGTGAAAATTGAGGTAGATTAGAGTTTTATTAGATTTTGTGAGAAAGTAGTGACAAGTGGAGTTTTATGAGAGTTGGTGAAAAAGTAAAGAGATAGATGATGTGAATTTTTTTATGTTTATTGTAATGGAAAGAGATGATTTGATGGGAGGAGATATATGATTTTGAAGTTTTTTTTTTATTATTTTCTTGACCAAAATTTTGAGTATTTATGCTTGCAATGAGAATTTTGAAATGGAGAGGATTTTGGCTAAAATTCCATTTGCAAACATGCCCATAAAATAGTATGTTTAAACTGCCATCATGTTTGGCCCCTCTGCCACCAGGCTGCCATCGTCTGGCAGTGAATTTCAACAAGGGTTAATCCTAGGGTGAGGGCCGGTGGTAAATAATGCAAACTCCAGATGTCCATACTTCAATCCATTGACATTTGACATGACCCTAAATAGTTGGTATCAGGCTAATTAACTATGATGCTGGACGAATAGCAGTTGCTGTTTTTGTAACTTTTTTGTCATCCATTACAAATGTCATCCCGCTTATGGGTGGGGTAGCAGTTGTAATCCAGTATCTCCAGTGTTGTCTCTCCAATGTAGGAGGAGCTATACGTAGTTAGAAGAATAAGGAACTTCCTGTTCAAACATCATCCAGAAGTTTGAATGTGTTCTTGAAGAATCTTGTTTACAGGATTATGCATTTATATTTCGCTGGAGGCTTGAACAGCTTCCAATTTACACTCTTTCTAAGATTACATTGCTGTGTCCATTGTCTTTAGGTTTTGAAGAATAACAGTGATGGGTCTGAGTCGGGCTCCTTGCTGCAGTCTATGAATCATACTCTTACAATATTTGGTTCAAGGCTTCTTAGGCACTGGGTATGGAGTAGATGCGGGTTCTAATGTATTTTGCTTGCAAATTAATCTCTTTGTTTCCCTGGTGTTTTGATAGTTTGATCGCATGATACAGGTAACTCACCCTTTATGTGATAGAAACATGATTTCTGCTCGTCTTGATGCTGTTTCTGAGATTGCAGAATGGATGGGGTCTTCTAGAGCTTCACAAAATATTGGAGAGCCAGATGGGGTAGAGTCTGATACAGCAATTGCACAGCCCGAGTTGGGTTATTTACTTTCTTCAGTTTTGACGACTTTGGGAAGGTCACCTGATATTCAACGTGGAATAACAAGAATCTTCCATCGAACTGCGACCCCATCTGAGGTAAATAAATGGCTCATTCTTGGCCCTGCTAATGTGTATCACCTTGTTTATAGAAGTCATCTTTCGGGTCTTGCTTTCTAACATCCATGCCTTAGCAATGTATTTTCTCACCTCTGCCCGAACCAAAACCCAAAGGAAGTTGTGTCTTATATACACCCTCCCTTAAATAAATAAATAAATAAATAAAATAAATGAAATATATAGTCATGCCTGGTTCTAGTGATCTAGGTAGGTCTATCTCTATTAGATGTCAAAGTTAGCTGTTGAAAAAATCGTAAATTGAATTAAATGGATGTTCACTTTTGTGATTTTTCTGTGGGGAAGGTTTTCTTCAACATTTCAGACTGACCTAGTGGCTCAGCATCTTGGGTTTCTTTCATTGGCCAAATGGGTTGGAATCACATTATATGTCAAAGCTATGATCAAGAAGCCTGTCCAGAAGAATGCCATTTTTTTCACCAGATAATTGCTAATTGGTTGTTGGAGAGAATTTATCATGCTACTGCATAGCACGGTGACATGTTTTTGCATGAGTGGATTTTGCAGTTCATTTCAGCTATTCAAGCTATTATGTATGCTGGAAAACAACTTCAGCAACTTCACATTGAAGAAGAGGATAATGGCGACAATATGAAAGCAAAGACTCTGCACTCTGAGCTGTTGAGGAAGTTGATATTGACTGCTTCTTTATCTAGTGTAATTGGCAATGCTGTGAAACTGTTGTCTGCCCTTAATAAAGAAGCAGCTGATCAAAGGGATCTACAAAATTTAGTCATTGTTTCTGATAACCAATTTCCTGAGGTTTGTACAAAGGGTTTCATCCTCTGAATTTGAATCTTTTCCTCTCTCTGCCTCTGTCTCTGTTTCTCTCTCTCTCTCTCTGTCACTTTTGGTTGGTGTGTTATCGTACCTTGTCTAATCATGCTCCCTGTGCCCCGTTGGTATGACATATTGTGAATAGGTTGCTAGAGCCCGGAAAGAGGTTCAATTGGCGAAGGAGAAATTGGATTCGCTCATTGGTTTGTATCGCAAGCAGCTTGGAATGCACAAGATGGAATTCATGAGTGTGTCTGGAACAACGCATTTGATAGAGGTAGTCGAGTTTGAAATTCAGCCTGTTATGCATTTACAATTGCTTCCAAGTTATACATGTCTGTTTCTGTTCAAGATTTAAGCTGTCTTGCTGCTCCGAAGTTGGTTATTTTTTCCTACAAGTGCAATTGTCATTCTTCCTCACATTTTTTTTACCGGGATGTTGTTGAAATCAAGTGTATGAGTTGCTGTGTCTACAAAATAGATACTGCTAAAGGACACAAGAAGTTTACCTTATATTCTGTACACTTTGGGACTTTTTGTGTTTTATTTTTTAACTGAAGTTAGGGGTGGGGGACTGGCTACTTGCTACTTGCTACTTGCTACTTGCTACTTGCTAAGGCCAATTTTGTGAAACGGAAGGTCATTTTTTTGTTATTGTTCATGCCAAACATGACATAAAAGGTCTTCTTTTTTTTTTTTTTTCTTGTGGATATTTTTGGCTGTTGACGCTGATGAGTTTCTTTGGTTGGTATTCTTTTTTCCTTTCCCTCTTTCTTGATTGCTCGTTGCATGTATAGCTTCATTATCCCTGACAGGATTGTTATGCATTTGGGGCTAAGCGGTAAATTTTGTTGTAGATTGTGCTGTATATGTGTCTCTTGCTTTAAGTGTTGGACTCTAGTTACCAGTTAGCTTAGAAGTTGGGGATGATGGTGAGATATCTAGTGATATGAAAATAGCAGTACCTTTGTCATTCTATACTAAACTCTAGTGACTTGGAATATGGTTATATTATTCTCCTTTTTATCTTTATGCTTATTTTGGTTAGATATGATTGTTAATGACCTTGTTCTCTTTGTCATTCAGTTTCACTGATGTGCTTGGCTTTAACTCTTGGTTTTTTTTCCTTGAAAAATATTGCTGCATTGAATAAATATTCCTGCAATTGTATACCTAATTCAGTGTAGCCTTGCTGCAGTTGCCTGTAGATGTTAGAGTACCTCCGAATTGGGTTAAGGTAAATAGTACCAAAAAAACAATACGATATCACCCACCTGAAGTATTGACTGGCTTAGACCAGTTATCCCTGGCAAATGAGAAGCTAACTGTTTCCTGTCGAGCTGCTTGGGATAGCTTTCTAAAGGGATTCAGTAAATATTATGCCGAGTTCCAAGCTGCTGTTCAAGCACTAGCTACTTTGGATTGTCTGCATTCACTTGCCATTCTTTCCAGAAATAAGGTATACTTTTGGAAGAATAATTACCCCATGTCCCTAAATTACACCTGTCTCCCTTTGGTCCATCAGTATTGTCTACCATAGTAAGTGCTGAAAATTTTTTGCGCTTTCCCATAATAATCCTTGTGCATTTACCAAGGTGAAAAATCATTAAGGTATAATGTAAGTACAATTTCCCGCCATATGTGCATTTTTAATTGTTGGTACATTGTTATGTAATCCTAGCCACTAATCTGTTGCAGAATTATGTTCGTCCAGAATTTGTCCACGAAGATGAACCTGTTCAGATACATATCTGTTCTGGTCGTCATCCGGTATGTGTCAAAACTAATCAAATTCTCCTACAGTTAGTTGTGTATTGTATGGATTGTTCTTAGAATCTGTTGAACTGGTGATATGGTAAAAGTGCCAAGAAGTTGCTTTTCTATCAGGCTTTTTAGTCTTTGAGCATCATGCTCCTGTGAATTCACAAAGTTATTCTATTTTCTATTCAACCTCAGGGCTTTTAGCATGACTGGTTGCTAAATTAATGTTTTGTGTCGACTCAATTTCTTTGTCATTTGATGTGTGAATGGAATTAGGATTTCAAATTATAGATCAGTAATTAGAAACATTGGACATTGAGGAAGAAACATTGATAGCTTAATCGTCCAACTTTAAATATTTAGAAGTAGTAGTCGGAGTACTACTGAAATGGGTCAGATCGTGCAACTTTTATACAAGTTGATGTGGGTCAAGATGATGTGATGGAAAGATGTTTTCCAATTCACATGCTGAGCCAAGGAAAAAAAAATCCCTCCAAAAAATCCAGACACTCTCTCTCCCCCTCTCCCTCTCCCACTCCCACTCCCACTCCCACTCTCTCTTAGCCGGTGGAGAGACTGTTTGCAGAGAAGTGGTTTCCTACTTTCTGGTGATCCTCTTGGTTCAAGCTGTACTTTTGGCACCTGGACCTATGATTTGGGGAGCACGCCCACCAGGGTGGCAGGGGAGGGGGATTGATTCTGTTTGGTGGTTCTAGTTACTATTTTATGTTGACATAGCTTTTTACCTTCTGCAAAATACAAGAAATTTTCTCTCATTGTGTTCAGCGAGACACTTTGTTTTGTCCGAGTTCTGGGATAAATCCTGGTTTCATTACTATTAGCGGTTGCATTGTGACATGAAATATGACATAATACATGCAAGAGTTTCTATTACTCATTATGGCTTCCTGTTTACTGCTTACTACTTTTGACCAGGTTTTGGAAACCATATTACGTGACAGTTTTGTTCCAAATGACACAAATTTGCATTCCAACGGAGAGTATTGTCAGATTGTTACTGGACCCAACATGGGTGGAAAGAGTTGCTACATTCGCCAAGTTGCTCTCATTGCTATCATGGCTCAGGTAAAATCAAATCTACAACTAGCATGTAGGGTGTTGACTGTACTCATAATGAACCCTGTGCAATATTTTCAAATCAGTTACATTCTTCAAAAATGCGGCTGGTCATCTTGTTTTCTTGTACCTTCTAAGGATATGTACTTTTAGAATTTTTCCTTTTGATGTCAAGTTTCATTGTAGCTTTTGGATTGTTGAAGTGATGTATTGTGCATCTATTTTGATACTTCATTGTTAGCAAGAAGACCAGCATTTATCCTAGGAAAAGTGCATTCGATTTGGGTGTTCAGTTATCAAGTGGAGTTCTCCCTAAAAAAAAAAAAAGAAGGAAAAAAATAGTGGAGCTCTCCCTAATTGTTATTTTCCCATCAATGTATTTATTTGCATCATATTCTGTCATGGGTTCGAGTATGTTTTTTTAATCTTTGGCTTGCAGCTGAAGTCTTCCTCTTGTGGTGTTTGTTTGACAAAATGGATCGCTCACTGAGTTTGCATTATTGGAATTGCTCTGGCCTTTAGGTTGGTTCCTTTGTACCAGCATCATCAGCAAAACTCCATGTGCTAGAAGGGATCTACACCCGAATGGGCGCTTCTGACTGTATACTAAAAGGGAGAAGCACCTTCCTAGAGGAGTTAAGCGAGGCTTCACATATACTCCACAATTGCACAGCACGTTCATTGGTTGTAATTGATGAACTTGGGAGAGGAACAAGTACACATGATGGTGTAGCTATTGCTTATGCTACACTGCATTATCTGTTAGAGAAGAAAAGATGCATGGTCCTATTCGTCACCCACTATCCCAAGATTGCCGATATTAGAAATGAGTTTCCTGGGTCTGTGGGGACATACCACGTTTCATATTTGACTTCTCAAAAGGGTATTAATGTGGACGACTCTAAATCAGATCATGAAGATGTCACTTACCTATATAAGCTTGTGACTGGTGTTTCAGATAGGAGTTTCTGTTTTAAAGTTGCCCAGCTTGCACAGGTAAGTTGAAATCTCTGTCTCCTCTCTCTTTGTAGTTTTGAATTGTAATTCATAATATATAATCCCCCTTATGAAACAGTCTCTATGAATCTGGGTTCTACTAAAAATAAGTGAATCACATATACATGACAAATGAGAAGCTGACCTAAAATTTGTTTCTATCTGGAAGAAAAGAAAATATAAATGCTTTTTTTTTTTTGGGGGGGGTGGGGGGGGTAATTCTGTGTTTAGACGATGAGGATGGGCCTCATTTGCAGTTGCTTTGACATATGCCTATTGGTTGTTATCTATTTTGACTATTGTTTAAAGTTAACTGGGAACTTTTTTCTTTGCAGCTACCTTCAGCATGTATCAGAAGAGCCATCGTCATGGCTTCCAGGTTAGAAGAATTGGTAAAGAGCAGGGAAGGGAGTAGAACAGAAAAAAAGCAGTTGTTAGAGAAACTGCTAATTGATAATGAACAAGAGACAGGGGACTTAGGAGAAATGAGTGATGCCTACAAGGACTTCTTTCTGTACTTGAAAGCTGCGACATCTGGTGATGACATTGCAAGAAGCATCCAGTTTTTAAATGCTAGAAACATTGCAAAGGAATTAATAAGCAGGTTAAGTTCAAAATGAATTAATTTTGCTCCTCTCTTTTTTGAGTTTCTTATTCAGAGAAACGGTTTTGAAGAGGAAAAGATATTTGGATTGAAAGACACAAAGTTTTAAGGTTGTTTTTGGGCCTTTTTCTTTTGTGGTCTTGGTTGGTAGTGTTGCTGCGGAACATTTCTCTAGCCCGTCACAGGAAACACATTTGACTAGGTGCATCCAGCATGATGCATTTGGCCACAGTCGTTTAGATCACATTGCATTCTGGACTTCTTGTGTGTTATGTACACTGAATTTCCTCCTTATCCGTTAATATTATTTTTCAGACTAAGAGGCCGTTCCTGAATGTTCTTTTGAGATGGCATGCATCATATGGCGCAAGGAGAGCAACTTTATGGCGATAGACGCAGAGCTCACAATTCACATGAAGAAATTCTTCCGTTTTGTAGGTAAAAGTTTGTGTAGGAATTCTGCATTTTGGATACTCCATCCGGGTTGCTTTTCTCGTTGTTGAATGTAGTCTCATTTTCTACTTTTTTTCTTTTCAATCTCTGTCGATTACCATATGTTGTAAATAACACCCCTATGTAACTGAAAGCCCTAATTAGTGAAATTGATGATATATATATGACATATTGTGTCTTCTTTTTTTTTGGGTAATTCTATGCGACAGATTGATGAATATTCTTTTATCCAATTCCTCTTACTTAGTTTGTTGTTGGAAATCTTTTTGGCTTTCTTATGCTGATAACGCTTGGTGCTAGTTTTTCACCGTTGTTGGAAGGACAAAAAGTTGAGGCAAATTCTAATGACTTCGAAATTCACTCCTCTCCATCTTGGGTATATCGGACAGCTGCCTTTCATTAATAGGGGATTCGGGATCCATTATTGAAGCCATTCGTGAAATGACGTTGCGTAGACCATCGTAGAATTTTGCTAAAATTTCACGCCAAGTTAGTTCCAATGCCAATTACTTGGCCAAGTGGGCTGCGGATAGAATATTTTTTGGTTCCATTCTTTTTTTCTAGTTTACCCAGTTTTTGGCTGAAGCAGAACTTGTACTTTTAACCTCCTTGAGAGCATTCTTATCAGCTTCTTTAAATTTAACTCTCTACTTTAACCGAAAAGCACACTTCTCTATTTTAATTATCAACTTTTAAAAAATACTTCCAGCAGCTTCTGTATCTTAACTATCTATTTTTTACTATTTTATTTAAATATTATATTTCAAAGATTTCTTTATTCTTTCTCTAATATTTATATTTTTAAATATTTGTTTTTAAAGGTATAGGAGGAAGAAAAGAAAAAGAAAAAAATAAAATGTGAGATTTGGAGGAAGAAAAGAAAAAATAAATAAATAAATAAAAGAGAGGGCGAGTGTGAGAGAAGAAAAGAAAAAAAAAAAAAAAAAGATAGATATTAATATTTTAAGATAGTGAAGTGAATAGTAATTCTCTAAAAATAAAGAACTACTGTTCACATATTAAAATTTTTTGTTGAAATTTGTTATAATAGATAAGCTTCTACATGGTGTTTTTTTACTTTTTTATTAAATTGGTTCTCTGTTGTAACCAAAATATTAGAATAGAAAACCTACTAGGAATACTCTGAAGTGTTTGTTTGACTCCTTGTTGAACGAAAGTTCATTGCTTAGGAAAAAAAAAAAAGTTCTTGTAACGCCTGGTAACGGAGGGACTGATAAATGACTCTTCTGATGTTCACAATACTATTGATAAGCTCGAAAGTGGTTCATTATTCCGTACGTGCATAATGCATTCACTAGAGACGGTTGGATCCTCGTGCAACTTTTTTTTTTTTCTTTTATCTTTTCCAGTCAAATCTCCTGGCAAAATTAAAATGCGGAGTAGAAATCCTTAGTACGAAAGTAAATACACAATTATGTGACGAGAAAGAGTAGCAAGTACATTTGACCCGAGGTTAGCATCTAACTAGTGTAATAAGTAAATGCAATCAACCTGAGGCCTCATCTCAAACCAAAGTCGAAATCCACAAAAATTCAACAAAGAATGAATTTAGGTTTTGAGCCTTAGATATCAAGAGTATTCTTGCACTACATTTTTATATTGAACACAACATCTACCACAGCAGAGAGGAAACTCATTGGAAGGAAGTTTCCCACTACGAATACATTGAACTTCTTCCTTTTCACAATAGGCGACTGGCATGGGTGTTCAGCCTACTTCATGCCTAATGCTGGCTAGGAACAATCTCAACTCTCTAGCCTTTCTCTCATGCTCAGGTGAGGCATCAGTTTCTGACTCATTCAAATCGATCACACCAATATCTTGAGCATTTGACTGAGGAAGTCTGGAAACAGTACAGGGTTGTCTTGGTGGGGAAGGACTCAAGAGGTCAATGACATCACATTTCACCAAGCTTGGACCACCTTGACAGCGGGAGATGTCATCATTAAAGTGAGCACTGCTCTTTGGATCAAGAGAAGGATCTGGATTTCTTAGATTAGCTTCTGATGTAGGAGTGGGGTTTCCTAATATCACCACCGAAGGCAGGGAGACATCAGGAACAACACTGCTACCCAATTCTATGTCGTGTAATAGTCTTTGGAGCTTTAAATCAATTTCAGCCACAGAAGATCCCTTTGCTGATTTCTTTGTCCGTGCTTTTCGATGATTTTGTTCCTTCCCATGAGCATTTTTCTCCTCAAATTCCACAATCTTCTCCGGACAAGCACTTGAGACAAAAAAGGGGGGAAGGGGGTAAGAAACAATTTTCTTGGTATTAAAAGATACTAGGCTGTCAAAAGGAGACCACTAGTATTTACTTATCAAGAAATTTCCACTAAATTGTTGTAGAACTGATTGTTTCTTTTGTTCCAGGTGCGGCACTGGATACCCTCTGTAGGGCCCACGACAATGTCACATTGGCAATAACCTTTTACCAGAAGTTCACCACAAGCTGATATCATGAATTTAAAATGGTTTCCTTGATGTATTCCCTCCAATGTTTTAGAATAATTTACTTTATCTAAACTCCAAGAAATAAATTGAGGAACAGAAAAACCAAATTCTGTTGATTCTCTAGGAAACTTCTTCTATGTTGCATTCTCAAAGCAAAAAGAGCATTCAATGAACACATAATCCAAAATCCATCTCTGATTAGCTGCAGCACAATCCATCGAGAATTAAGTCACTACATATATAATGAGTCTCATTACCTCTCTACCAGATCTGCTGGTACTGTAGAGGTTGTAAGTCCATCCATCCCTTCCCATGAGACCTCATAACAATCTCTTCCCTGTACCTTTCGGTGCTTGATAACTCTAGATAAAGGACATTTAACTGGTATCTGTGATCCAGAAATATTAGTAGTCATATAAAAGGAGAACCATAAACCCAATATACGATGAACTCACTGAGACAAAACTACATAAACCCTATTTCCTCAGGCTCTACCAAGTATGTTTTAAATGAGATGAGAGCACGCTTATGGAAGGCATGATGACCACATGCACATTTACAATCTTCCATGGTAATACTGATGAGAGAGCAAATTATAGATTCCTATCTATTCATAAATTTATCTTGAGAAACAAGAACTAGTGTTGGAAAGAACAGTATCACCTTGTGTAGTGGAAGCTTCAGTCCCGGATCCACTGAAGTGGAATGCAAATTACAAAATCTCCGTAAATCTCTTTCGGCCATCTTTGGAAGGATATACTCATCTGGGCCATGGATTTCAACTAAGGTTATGAGATAGGAAAACATTCCACAAACAAGAAAGCCCAAAGCGAAAAGGAAACAAAGGCAAAAAAAAGGGAAAGAAAATCGAAAGGGCCACTCTATGATTTTGAATCAAGGAAGTAGTACGAACTCTGACTGTTTACTACAACCAAACTGAGCATATATGGCACGAATAGATAAGTGAGGGAACAACGAAGAACCTGTTTTCTCAGGAGGCCACTCAAAGAACTGAGCACATATCTGCTGCAATTTGGCACGTTGAAAAGGATATTGAGCAAGAGCCCTACAAAGGTGAAGCAGTTAAGAGGCAACTTCACTCCCTTGCTTTTACAATGTAAGGATCACAGAGTAACCAGTTCTTGACGTGCTGAAAGTAATACATTATGTGCAGGAAAATCAACAAATAAGCCACCCAACAGTTTGCTGAGAGCTTGACTTCCACTGCTTGTGGTATGTCCTATTGAACTGTGCATAGGTTCAGAATTATATATGATGTGGACCCATTATAGGATATGGAAGCATCAAGGACTATCAGACTCCCACAATTAGACAATGATTATCATGTAGATATCAGATGCAGATGCTTACGTTGCAAGTTTTGTTATGGGCTAGGGTAAAACCTGAAGCAGGATTGGACAATATAACAATTTTGAAGGTGGTGTACTCATCTCTCTTCTCATGTCGTCCATTAACTAGATTGTCAAGAACAGATCGAAAAAACACCCACCTTTGATTATGTTAGTGCATTTTGTATTGGCATAATTCCGTGTCAAAATATGTCTTAATCGAGTTGTATATTTGGTCTCCATATTTGTTCAAGAGTTAGAGTTGATTGTCTGTCCAAAGTCTTCATCACGTTTGACCTACGTTCGACAAGCGCTCGAGCGACCTTTGAAAAAATTGCAAACAGAGTCACAGCATTTGACCAGCGTTTAACAAGCGTTTGACAGACAACACATAGCGTTTGACCAGCGCTCGACCCACGCTCGAGCGACTTCCGGCGAATTTAAAAAATTCCTGAATTTTTGGAATTTCCTTTTGAAATGTTAGGAAACCCTACTAGGTTTCGTGGTAGGCCGTCCTAAAGTTGGTTGAGGCCTCCATAGAGCATACTTGTGCCTCCTTCCTTCAGAGAAAAATCAGAGAAGATTTGTGCTTAAACATTGATGAGTTTTTCTCTATTCTTTCTCCAAATATCTTTGTAACCTTCATGGTGTTGAAGGTGTGCTGAAGAACAAGGTTTGTTCGTGAAGAATCCATAAGAAGATCCTCAAAGGTCTGAGGGGAATGCCGCACAGAGCGGGTCTAAGCAAGGAGGTTTAGATTATTACATCAGGGTTGTCAAAGTCAAGCAACTGGGGTTGCCCGTGTCTGAATCACTGTTTGTAAGGTTTTATTTTTAGTGGATTTTAGGTGGCTGCTAGCTCGGAGTGGTTTTTCCTTTGAATGGTATTTCAAAGGTTTTCCACTTCGTCATCAAATCCTTGTCTCTTTGTGTGATTGAAATTTGTTTTAATTTTCCGCTGCCTATTTGTTGATTGAGTTGATTATTATGCATATCTAGGCTAAACAATTTTAGAACATGTTTTAAAATTGTTATTGATTTGTTAATTAGAGGGAAAACACATATTCACCCTGTCTAAGTGTTACTAGGGTCTAAACTAGATTTTTCAGATTATGTAACGAAAGTCACCTTTTTCCCCTGTTGCCTGTTAAATTGTCTTATTTTTAAGTATTTACCTCAAAATATGTCCTTTCTCTCGAGCAGAAATTCTATGAAGACTACACAGTTTGTGGCGAAGAATGTTATAAGACCAGGCAGAATGGAACTGATCTTCATATTTTAGCGCTTCACTGGATCGAGGTGTCACCATCACTAACGATTTGCCCCCAATATTCATCTCTCATAACCAAACTTCCAGTTCAATATTCCATAAACTCTTAACACAGCACTTTGGAAATCCAACATAAACTATACAGACTTTTGACTGAGTAAATTAACATGGCCAAAACAAATGAAGCTGCAGATTAGGTGCAGTTACAGTGGTAAACAAATTCCTACTTCAGGTGGGAAGTGGGAATGAATATTTTCAAAATAGCAATGGGCAATAGAAGTTAAACTAAAATCATAATCAATTATCAGATAGTAACACATAGATCAGAAACTAATTACTATAATTTTCTCGAAAATTGTGATGAAGTCAAAGACATAGGGTGCTTTTTAAGGAATTTATCCAATCAATCCTTTCATTATCTTATACACATTCCCATATCTGGAGAATTATCAGAGGACCATCCTTAAAGTTGTTCAACTTTTTTTAGGCGGGTCATAACTGGAGCAAAAGAAAGAAAAGAACGATGGTGGTACTACTTCTTGTCTATATGTTAGAAGAAGAGAGAAAAAAGTTTCCAACATATTATGTTGGAAATGCTCTCACATATGCAGCAAATAATGTCTGTACTGACAACAACAACAATTATATTTACCCATGCACAGCATCAGAATCTGCCGAATGGCACTTGGGCTTCAAATATGCATTGATAACTTGCAAGAGCTGATCATTCCTTTGTGAATTAAGGTCACTGCCTACACAACAATTAAAGATTTCAAGGGTAACAGCGAGATGAACTCTTCCATTCCATTAAAAGAAGTCTTTGTAATTGATGAGAAAAATACATTCATAGCTAGATAGTTTACTCATACACCAATGCCTATATCTACGTCCTGATGGATGGATGTATGTTGACTGGGAGATAAAGAAGTCTCCCGCTTAAAGTGACAAAAATCCAATAAAGGCATGAGAAATATGTCAACCCTAAATAGCAGTAAAATCAATATATCTACATCATTCTTACTTGCGCATGCACTTAATTGCATCCAACAGGATTTGATTTTATACTAAAGGTTTTGAAGACCTCTGTCCAATCCATTAGACAATGAACAGCCTTTTTCCTCCTTAGCTTTATCTTCCCATTCTTGTTCGAAAAACATAATATATCAGAAAATCTCAAGATCGCATGCAACTCAATGTCCAATCATACAAATTTTCTTACATTAGAGTAGTTCCACTTAGGAACTCATAATTGAGCAACAAATAGACTAACCACTTGCATTCTCCCTTTAGAGAGGTGAAGGGAGCGTGACTTATGGTTTCTAAGCATGGCAGAAAGAACCCAAAGTTACTAGTTTCAGCAGAAACATATTGAGACACAACAGTAGACAGGAGATCTAGGGGGAAGGACCTCTTTCGTGGTAGGCCATGAGAACCCTAGTGGAACTATTTGCAAACTGGAAATACCAGAGAATACCTCAAAACAAAAGGGCCCAAGATTGGCCGTGAATAAATGGTATATGTACATATAAAGCTACTATTTATCACGTCAGAAAACATTCCCTAAATATTTATAAAAGGATCTCTCATAGTCATCTCAAAAACCCTTTTACTCACGCCTTCATGTTGAATCTCAAAAAACATTATCCTCTATCTCCAGCTACTTAATCACAACTTGAATCTAACTTAGCATAACTATGTTGCCTGAAATCATAAAAAATCTTTAAAACTACCATAACAGAATCCCATGAAGGCCAGTAAAATGACCCACTATAAGTTTTAAGAATTCACCATTAACATCCGTCTCATGATCCAGGGTGTTCTCCTTGTTATTGCACTTGAAGAGGGGCCCATGTTTTCTTGAACCTTTTTTCTTCTTCACAAATGACAGTCCTTCAGATGCAATTTTTTGAAGGACAACATTGTCTCCAAAGTATTTAACAATCTGACAAGCTGACTCCTACGGATAGGAAAAAGTTAGGAATACAGTCTAAGCTCTCATGTAACCCTCTGAATGCAATCTGATAGGACCATAAAGAAGAAACGCAGTCCACCAAAGAGAAGGAACAAGTTCAGAACTTACAGGACCTAGGCCGTAAACTCCTTGAGAGTAGTCACTGCCAAGAAGTAGGGCAAGGGTAATCTGAACATCACAAGTACTGAGTCACCAAGCTTGTTACAAGAGTAGGAAAATCAAATCTCAATCGGTATTCATACATAACAGAATCTAAGATGAATCTTTTCATGGTGCTGACTGCTTTCTTTCAAGGAGAAATGAAGTCCTTGTGACTAATTCCCAAAAATAGAAAATTAACACCCTTCATTTCTTGCAATGCAGTGAACACAGTAAACAAAAAGCCCCATAAAATGGAGCTTCCAGCCATATTCTTAGAGCCAAGACACAACTGCTTTCAAACCTTAACGCCGCCCTATTGGCCTTTCTCAAAGTTTCCCGTTTAGATGGCAACAACTGAAAAATAAACCTTGACAGCACCACTACGTTTATGGATGCACCTTACTCAATTGCAGACTGAAAGATTTTCTTTGGAAAAAAGGCTTCAATAGGATATTCAAATTTACAAGGGAACTAGAAATGTACCAATGAGTTCCTTCCATATCCAAGCTGTCTTTCCACGTCTGCCATTTCATAGCAAACAACATAACCACCATCTCCTGATTTATTAGCCAAACGGATGCGTAATTAGTTCACAGAAAATAAGTTATCCCACAGAAAATCAAGAAAGCCTATATACTCACCAAGGCAGATATCTCTGTACACTGTCCTTCCACCAAATAGAAAGACATCTGAATCTGAAGTGAAACATCCATCCTAGTGGCCAATACGGAAATATTAACGACAATCGTAATGATGATAACAGTGTTTTAGATCTTTTATCACGCCAATACAATGGAGGACAATTTGAATGTCCAATGCATACCAGATAATCCCAAGATAAAAGAAGAGTGAAAAAAATTCACTCACACATAATGCTGAGTTTAATAATGCACATTGTGCTTCAGCCTCCTCATCCTAAACTTAGGAAAATACAAGAAAGCATCATTAGTCCAGATCTTTTTCTTTACAATAGTACACAGAAAGGCTAAAAGAGTACCAAAAAAGCACATGAACTATCTCTCTCTCTCTCTCTCTCTCTCTCTCGCTTTTTCTTTTTTTTTTTGTACTTCCAAGGCTCCATCGTGTGAGATAACCTTTGGTTTCACACAGCTTTTAGTGTGATACCACACAGCAACTTGTTCTGTCCATTGAACTCTTTTGTTTTACAAAGGGGGTCAACAAAGCTGGCCCATAAAAAATAGTCAGGCAGGTGTTTCACACATGCCACATACCCCACATTCCAAGCTTCAAGGATCCCCTTTTTGTAACCTTTTCCTTGATTAAATTTGGGAGCTAAAACTTTGCAATCCAGCTACCTCATTCCCAAGTTTTTTGTCAGTGATGCAGCGGCTTCTTCAAAAAGAGATAGTAAACTAAGTTTGTGGCAAATTTTCAAATAGAAGGATTCCAATTTATTCGTGAGTGTCACGTTTCATGTCTATTTATCCTCCACTCTCTTTCTTTTGTTTAACAAAAAGAAATAAAGCACTCCTTTGAACGCGTATTCTCTTTCAATGTTCAAAGGAATACTCTATTTATTCCACCATTTTAAGCTCAAACAAAATTATAGTCTTTATAACATTAAAAAGAAAATCGAGGACACAAGGGAGACTTCCCCTATGAATTTTCACTGAAGAAGGTGATCCATTATAATTTTGTCTAATCTCATGCAAACAAACCATAGAGGCCTCACAAAATGTTAGGTTAGAAAAACATATTCTCAGATTAATAAGCTCAAATGAACATACAATAGTATCTTACTTTTCTTAGTTCCCATTTCTTTTCACCTTTTCATCGATTAAACAGTCCTCCTCAACAAAGCAAGATATAAGTTAAAATGTTTACTGTAACACTGAAGCTTACCCATCCAAGCAAGGAATACCAAGTGCCATGCCCAAAGCTTTAGCCTCTTTTATCATGCATGAGAATTCAGATCCCATATTTCTTTGTAGTGAGGTTGCCTTTTGCAAGTTTCTTCCTTCTTGTGTGAACTGCCTTCACAAATTAAATGAAGTTAACTTAAAAAATATCATTGTTATCTGATTATTCTTTTGAACCAACTGAATGTATTTATAAGACATGGTACGTTAGTGGTGAAGGAACCTAAATAAAAAAAGTTAGTTTGTAAACTTTAAATTTTGTTTTTTGTTGGGGGGGGGGGGGGGGGGGGGGGGAGACCAGATCAGCCACGACAAAGAAAAGAGAGAGAGAGAGAGAGAGAGGAAAAACTGCACTTTGCTATGAAATGACCAGATCAGCCACGACAAAGAATTGATATATATCCAAAGTACCCCCCACCAAAAATGAGAGGTAATTTGGTCAAAACCGTGCCCGCATTTTTTCTTTTTTTTCTTCTCTTTTCTTACTTCTTCTCCCCCCCTCCCCCTCCTCTCTTTCTCTCTCTTCTCTACTCCTATGATTTGGGAGTCAAGAGCGGCCAAATTTAAAATCAGTGAAAGAAAAGCTAAAACACAATATGATTGAAGGATAATATGGAGAGAGAGACGAGCGAAATAGTAAGGAGAGACAAAAATTTAAGTAGTTCGGTCTTGAAGATCTACATCTACTCTAAAAACTCTCTATGGCTATATTTTGTATTATGAGTCCATACAATTTACATGTTAAAGGATTCTGTTAATACAAATATACAAAGCATGATAGGAAAGATATTCCTATATTTAAACTTGAATCTTTGAAATTTTGAAAATATTTCATATTAAAACTGAATATCTGATATCGTGATAATATCATATCAAATCTTATAGATTGATTATGATATTATCTCTGACAGCCTTCCTCAAACACAAGATGGAGAATATCTAAAATTTTGTATTTGAAAATAAAACCTAAAAGTGATCGGGACTTGAACAATGCACACGACATGAGAAGTGAATCGAGCAAAATAACAATAGCCAACGAGGTCATGTCTTAAGAACAATAGACAAACGACCAACCAATGGGGAGAGTAACTACCAAACATTGGATTGAACAATGATGGACAACAATATTTTTTTTTCCTCCCTTTTTTTTTTTTTTGATTGTTCGCTTCATAACTTTTGTCAAACATATCTCATGCTCTCTCCTTTTTTTTTCTCACTCTTCATCTCCTTCACTCACCTCTTTTTCTTTTTTCTCATCGCAAAGAAGAAAATCCGTGGGGACACTAGAACTTGCAAGACAACTTAGAGATATCTTTACTTATAAAAAAAACTTAAGAGATATCTTCAGAAAGCTTATTAAAAGACGCAAGCCACGGAAGCTTGGGGCCTGTAGACCCAACTTATGGTTGTAGGATCACTAGCTCCGATACCATGAAAGAAAAGATAAACGCAATACATAATTGAAGGATAATATGGAGAGGGAGAGAAATAGTAAGGAAAGACAGAGATTTAAATGGTTCGATTGAGAAGATCTACATCCACTGTAAAAATCTTCTATGATTGTATTTTGCATTATGAGTTTATACAGATTACAAGTTAATGGTCTTTATTAATAGAGAAGATACAGAGCATGATAAGAAAGATATTCCTACATTTAAACTTGAATTTTTAGGTGTTAACACTCTCATATTAAAATTGAATCTGTGATATCGTGATAATATCATATTAAATCTTATAGATTGATTATGATATGTCTCTAACAATCAGTTTATCATCACGAGTCATTAGCATCATCGTTTTCGGAGAAGTGAGAGGAAAGGTCCCTGACATTGTCACGGAGAAACAATGTTGCTACCACCAATTAACAGTGTCGATAGTGCATGGTTATGAGAAGGAATAGCGGCAAGTTGAGGTGAGAAAGAAAGGCTTGTTAACAATAATTTTTGTCATGTCATAATGCTGAAAGTCGGTTCCAACTTTTTGCTGGGCCCAGGTGGCATGTGCCGCTCAGGTATTACAATTTCCATCCCACTAAACTGGTGATTCTGATAACAAAGCGGTGTTACAGTAATTCCTTTCACATTGAAGTGCCAATCAACTCAATTGATAGTTCAGTGCGGAATTGCAAATCAGGGGTGTAGACCACAAGGCGTAAACTGCAGTTTTTCCGAGGAAAAAAAGATGTGGAAAAGAAGGTAACATGGAGTGTTTCATACTAGGATTCTCACCTCACTTCCTGAATTTAAGCGGCGTCTGTAAGTTGATAACTTGATAGCAGGAATTGATCCATCTAGAGACAACAAAAATAACTTGGGTGTCAGTAACTTGGACAGATGCTATCGAAAGAAAAGGCATCTGAACAAAATACATTCTTTTTATTTTCCTTGGATAAGCAAGAACCGCCCTCCTATTGGACTATGGGCCCATATGAAATTGGACCTGACTTAGTTTGGATCCCTTTTCAACTATTTTCAGAATATTACGGACCAATTAGGGTGGTGGAGTTCTACCACGTGGATTTCTTTTAAGTCCCAAGGATTTTGAATTTATTACCCATTTACCTTCAAATTCAAATATTTATCATCCTAATATTTACCATTTTAGGATATTAAAATTTATATTTCGGAGTCACATCTAAAATAACGATTGAGGCATTACAAAATGCATCCGACAGTTGTTTCAAGAAATTCTGGTGTCTCCATTTTACCAAGCACTGTGTACTCTGTTTTGGATAAAATGTTGCAACACTACAATACACTAAAAAACAAAGGCATATTAGCCATTAAAGGAGCCTCATTTCAAAAGAGAGGAAATGAAAACTAAGTTGGGAAAACATATACATGAATTACAAGTGCCAACTACTAATAGTTTTATAACAACCAAAGACCCAATCTTCACAATAAGTAAAATATCGGATGCCCAGACAAAGTTTTATCAGTAAATTACAGAATGTACAGAATCATAGAACCGAAAATTAAAGCAGGAAAACAAACAAAAGCGGGATATTAGTACCTGTAACGAAAATAAGGCTGCAATTAAGAGCTATGAGAGCTCTGAGGCGGTGGAACAAACCTTTCAGATAAACCTTCTCCTTCATACAATAGTGAGCTTTACTTACATTCTGAAGTTGAACCATCCAGCAGGAGAGATCTATGCACAACCTCTTGTTCCTAAACCGCAAATTCAAAAGCAAATACGTACAACCCAATAAAGAAAAGCAGGATAATTATGATCTGTCCGGTTTCCCAGAAAATAAGGCAAAAGACTGGGGGGCATACTGGAGATGGTGGAGTGGAAGAGTTTTCTTGCACGATTCCAAGATATCCCACAAGTTCTTCACGCCCATTTCCCCGTCCTGTTTGAGAGAGAGAGAGAGAAAGAGAGGGAACTGTACAAGCCTACGAGATACAAATTTTAGAACCTCTTATTTATCCATATAGAACTGGAACAAGGATTATAACAGATTCGGCCCGTACTCCATGTGATTGGTTTGGGCTTGAAGGTTTCAGAGGAGTGCTACTGGGCTTCCCTTGAACCCGCGCATCCAAGCCCATGTGTATTCGTATTCCTTCTTGGAAAAAATATTCAGTTTACAAGTATAGTCAGGATTTAATTATTAATAAAACAAATGGTCATAATCTAGTCATATGTCATTTAACCAAGTGAAATAAAATTGACTTGACTTATGATGACTCATTTTCATTAAAACACGTAGCCAGCTTTAAACTATTAGATTTATTTATTTAAATCATAACGTATGCTTATAAAAATTCAAAATTTGACTTCTTATAACAAAAGTTTCTCTCGATTTCTTGAGTAAGTTGTCTAAAATATATTCTTTATCCTTTGTTTTACTTTTTCCTTTCTCTCTCTTTTTCTTTCTTTCTCCCTTACTTGAATTGTCATAGATGGTCAAGGTACAATTCACCATCCTAATTTTTTGAATGGAATTAAAAGAACTAATTCCACTATTATCAACTTTTCAATCAATTTTATCCATTATTTTGTTAATTTTCCGACTAAAGTTACTTTAAAGATATGTAGTCTCGATGAAATTTCACATTAAATAGTTTTGACTTTGAACGATGAATTTTAACTGCATGATTTAAGGTAAAACCATTATGATATTTTAAGTTTCATTTTTCTGGGTGAATTTTACAGTTCATAAGTGTTCATATGCTCATATGTTAAAAAGTGATGTTTTTAAGTTCGTTAATTAAATTAATTATTAATATCAATTCATAGTTTAAGAACTTCATAAATTACACATCAAAGTTTTGATTGAGATGTTAAAAACCCGTAAATTAAACCTTAAACACGGAGTGAAAATGAAAATAAACTATTTATCTAAGGATTCACATAAATTATCTTCAGAATAAGATGGATGACTTAAATTAGAAAAGTGACTTAAGTAAGAGTGTGCAATGGACTCGTGGTGACTATATTGTACTCCTCATCGTTTTCGTTTAAACATTACAATTATTTTAGTCATTTAGTAAAACCAAAATTCGCCACAACATTTTATTAAGATATTCGTTTTGGTAAAATTTTTAAAATTTGAAGTGTTTTGAAAATTTTTAAGTAATGTTAAACTTTATTAATATGCCTGTAGAAGTTATTTAAAAATAATATTAAAAAATATATTCGATTTTAAAATTCACAAAAATATTAAAATTCTAAAAACACCGAACGACCCTTGACCTTGAAAAAATCCAAGGCATTATATACGCGTTTGTTTGCCCAATTTTTTGGAGGCCCAAATTTCCATCACACCAAACACATTTCACAAACTCCAATAAACTTCACACTTTTACACATCCATTTCACACTTTTCACAAACCCCAATAAACTTCAACATTGAAAAGATTCTAAAAATTTTAGGAATATTCTCCAAAATTTCGATAAACAAATGCTCCAATTATAGAAGATGTTCGGTGTTTTAGCATTCTCAGAATTTTTTGAATCCTGAGAATACACAAACCAAATATATTTTTTAACATACCTAAAAACAACTACAGCATACATACCAATAAAATTAATATCACCTAAAAATTCTCAAAACACGAAAAAATTCTCAAAATAGTTACTAACTGAACAACATCCGATGCACTTGCCCGAGAAAAAGACAAAGAAACGAAAAAGAAGCGTGAGGATTGTAAATCCTAAATACGTCAACAGTCAACCGCTGTCCTATTCCTGTCCACATGTTCTGCGTTGTACATCCTTAAGCTTGGATTTTTCGGATCTAACCTGTGGCCTGTCGGGAAGGCTTGCTGGAGCCTGGCATGTCAAGCTGACCGGTTCTTGGGCAAGTTTGTCCAAGACGTCCGAACTATTTTAGTAAAAACTTACTTCGTGAATCAGCGTTTCTCTCGTCGCCAGTTCAGTTTCGAATAGCGGGGGTGAAAAGAAACGAGAAAACAAATTGACAGGTTATTCAGTTTCGAACCCGACGGAGACATCTGATCGAGCCCTATCACAACTGATGACTGAATGAAGGTCTCTGACTCCCTCTCTCTCTCTCTCAACGTGTTGTTCTTTTTATTTGTATGTATCTGTACGTGTGGGTGTGCGTATGTACGTGTGTATGAGTAGTTGGATGTGGTGAGATGTGGAGGGTGAATGTTGGGCCAGGACAGGAAGATCGGATTGGAATCGATGGGATGCAGGAAGTTTTGAATTATTTCTGGGCTTTGTGCTCTTTTATGAACTTGAATTGTTCAAACCAGATGTAGATTTTCCGAGATCTTGTCTTTGCTGGGAAAAGGCAGTTTTGCTTTGGGGCTTGATCTGTTAATGGGTTCATGGCAATTTCGAAAATGAATATGAAACACAGTCGACTAGCAGTGGTTTTCTATATATCTCTGTTTATGTCCAGTCGATTAGCAGTGGTTATCTATATATCACTGTTTTTGTCCGTTTGTAGTATTTATGTTTTGCATGATTCCTAAAGAATCCTTGTATCATTTTTATTGTTTGCCTGTGTACATATGTTTTTGTCAATTTCTGATCTTTGAGCCAGAAGGAAGTACTTCTATGTCCATCAAACATTATGTGGATGTTCTAATCAGTATGGTAGTTCAATTGATACGCTCTGCAATTATTATTTTCTCGCTTAGAATTACAGACCTATTCTATTGTTATAAACAATCTTTCTGTACCCTTATTAGTCTCCAGTGTTCTATTTTGCCCGTATATTTTGTATCGAATGAACGTTATACTTTTATGCCTTCATATTTCGTGCATAGCCATGGACCATAGTTGCAATTTTTCTTTTGTTTTTTCTTTACTTCTTTTCATTTGATTGGTAAGTCGGGCATGCAACTGGTTGATTTTGAACCCACAAACTGACCTCCATGGGATTCTTCTTTGGGCTGGGTTGGGTTTTTTTTGGGTGTGTGTGTGTGGTGGGGGGGGTGGAATTCTATTTGATCTGAAGCTCATTGGGTCCACTGTTCCTTTTGGACATGATATGTCACTTTTTATCAATGAGGCGATTGGACAAATCATTCAATCTTCCTTCAATGTCTCCCTTTTCGCATGCTTAGAATTCCCTTGCTGGGGAGACCTACTGAACTTCAGTTTGCAATTTGCATTAATTGGCCTTCACCAGGTCCTACAGTCTAAACGATTAGGCCCATAGATTTTAATTGTTGTCACTTACAACGTACATAATTGCAGCTGCCATGATTAGGTTCTTTAAGCAACCTCATTGGCCTTGCTTTTCTTAGTCGCACACATAAATTAGTCGCACACTTTTATGTGTTTGGAGAAAATTTAGAAAGATTATTTCATTGGCTAGAAAATTGAACTAGCCCTTTATGGTGTAGAGTGTTAAAAAAAAAAAAAAAAGAGCCGAGAGCATCATGACATTTCAGGATTCAGAGTATTTTGACTGTTCAAGGAAAAATTTGAGATGTTCATAGTTCCTATTTTGAGTATAAATAAATGTCTGAAGGAACTTGTTTGTCAGAAGGTAGGGTTTGGGGACAAGATGTGAACTTTTTGGGCTGCAGACTTCTTAGATACAAGATTATGTAGAAGGGAGTCCATGGAGAAATATCTACCATACAAACCCATTCTATGTGGCGCGTAATGAATCCTATTTCCACTTGGTTGTGCAAATAAAGATATGTTTACTGAACTTTGAGATATGCTACAGAGCAAGCCTTCCTCTAATTAAAAAGAAATAGCAATTAGCTGGCTGCTAAAACTGGAGTGCGTGAGAGGTGCATTAGATCAAGACTGATAGTATCCTATTGCATCGTTAATGATATCTTCTCTCAGCTCTGCACAATTTCCTCTGAATGATGATGTGATATGTACTTTGGCGCCGTACATTTTTCTTTCATTTGTTTTCAGGAACAGCTATTTGTATTACTTACCACACCCCCCCCCCCAAAAAAAAAAAAACAGCTATTTGTATTTATTGATCTTCTCCATGAACAGTTACTTGTGATAAGTGCTTTGGACCAGATGTGTGCCTTAAACCCACTAAAACCACTGATATTGTCCCTAATGAGTTACTGCTCCGGCTGTTGTCTCCGTCGTCGTTCTTATTCTTGTTTTTTATTCTCATATAGGTTATTGCTATTTTTGGTACTATTTTACAATAATTATATTACTTCATACTGGTAGTCTGCCAACCATATGATCGAACAATTTTATCTTCTTTGTTCTGCACTGCAAATTGCAGAACAATCCTGATACATGTCAAGGATATTTATTACAATTGTGTCTCTGGCAATTCCTATGGATCTCTCAGATAAATGTACTAATTCAAGGGATTAGGTTGTGCTTTTCTTTTGTGGTATCATGAATGAATTGTTTTTATTTTGAGTTCAACAATTTTTCGAATTTAGCATTATATTGAGTCCCTGTACTTGTTTTGATGCAGAGATTTGGACAAATTAAATTTCTTCGAGAGTTTGGAGAAGCTGGTGAAATGGAAGACGGTTACTGTGATGTGAGGAGATGGGAGGACCTGGACACTGATGTTCTGGTGAAGATTTTCCAGTCCTTCAACGTCTTTGAGTTAACTTCGGGAATTGCGCACGTCTGTAGTGCATGGCGTATGGCTTGCTGTGATCCTCTGCTTTGGAAAACACTTGATTTATCAATGTTAAAATCCAATTTCATAATTATCCTGTTAGAGCCATATGTTTATGTTGATAGCCGGTCTGATAAGACACTAACTCGTCTGTTGAAGATTTCTCTGAGTCTCAGCAAGGGAAACATAACAACCTTGATTTTCCATTTCAACCTATACGTGAGCGATGATCAGTTGACTTATACTGCCGAAAGGTAATTCCACTAATTCTGATATCTGTGAAGCTGAATTTGTTAACCCTCCTGAAAGTTTCTGATAGTATTGCTCATATATCGTTTGTATGAATATCTGAATCGTGTAAAAGCGGGGGTTGTGGAGAGGGGATGCTATTTCGGTTGGTTTGCAAACCACACCTATTGTTGTCGTGATGGATGTTATATAAACCAGTGTAGCCACCTTGAACTTTGGTGACCAATTGTATGATGAGTTCATGCGTATTTTATTAGCCACTGTTGAATTGAGAATTAACCAGTCTTTGTTTCAGGTGCCCACGGCTCAGACGTCTTGTTCTGCCAGCTTGGAACAGAATAAAAAAAACTGGAATATGCAAGGCCATTAGCTCATGGAAAGATCTTCAGTCCCTGACAATGCCAAGGATAGCAAACCCTCCATACCTTATGGAGCAAATTTCCAAGAACTGCAAGAACTTCAATAAGCTGAAGATTATGGGCCATTTTGATGTTTTCTTCGCTTCTACACTAGCTAAGTATCTTCCAAAGTTAAAGGTCCTAAGTCTCCGATGCTCAGCAGTATACAAGGACGCTCTGATAACCATCCTGGATAGTTTACAACACCTAGAAGTCCTTAACATATCTCACTGCATTTTTATAGAAGTCCTTCCTCCTCCTGCATCTAAAAAAGTTGTTAGAGAACTCGATGAATCTATACGGAAAAGGGCTTCTCACTTACGTGAATTCCTAACATGCACGGATGACTCATGCATTATGTGCCAGCGAACCAGAAATGATGATGGGCTCATGAGGTGGTACAAGTACGAGGAAGGGCTTTGGAAAGCAGATGAGGTGAGTTCTCTCGCTCTTTGATTAGAGCCTGCAGAGGTTGTAGTTCCATGACTTAGTCGCTGTAGTATATGCACCTTTTGCTTTGGTGATTGTAATGGTTTTCTGCTAGAAACAGAATAAAATGTCGCTGAATAACTGTAAAGAAAAGCCATCTTTGTGGTCTTGTGTTGTTAAACACATTCTCCTGGTTAGTGGATAGGTTGGGGGTGGGGAGTTTGAGGTTTCAACTCACAATCTGCTTGTTCTGGGAGATAATTATTGATAGCTGTATTTTCAGTGTACATGTTGTAAGTCCTTGTCATGATGGATTGTCAATTTTGGTCACCCCCTTTCAGTAATTATGAAGGTCTGATGCTAAAATTTTAGGGATAAAGTACTCTTTAACTTTGTAATCTCATGTACACTATCCAAAATCGTAATACGAGTATTTGGTTGTACATTTTCTATATCACAACTTCTATGTCAAGATAGGCCACTGACACTGGATGTTATTCTCATAGTTGATTCTTGAAGGATAGAATGGTGGCCCCTTCAAGCTTTTCTTGATTGTTCCAAATGTGGGAAGGTAGAGTATGACCCGTTAGGTAGTATGAGAAAGTAAAATGGACTTGCTTTATTTCAATTGCACGTAGATGTGTTATGAAATGAGCTTAGCCAATTCCTAAATCACCAGTTCTTGGTCCAAGTTAATTTGTCTCGTCTATGAGATTATTATGTTAGGACATACGCTCGGCTAATCCATCTTTCTAAATGCGCCCTACTGGGGGCAGACCCTGTGGCCGGGCAGTGGCTTTTTTTGTAATCCAGTTACTACTCAATAAATCTGTTGTTTTATGCTTTACTCCAGTTTCGTATCTGAAGCGTTTTGAGTGTTCAGTGAAATATAGACTAATTTTGCTATTTCTATTGAATGCTGATATGAAGTCTCTAGAGTATACAGAGAAATTTGCCGTGCTTTTTTGCAGTTCTTACATCATAACCTCAGTTCTTAATTGATAAATTCTAATTTTGCATCTAGAAGTGTTTCTCTGATCAGGATCAGAGAGTAGATGGAAGCGAACTTGTGTTGCTTCCCATTAGAAATAAAAGACAGCAACCCAAAAAGGATTCGGCTGGGTTTGGTCAGGTATAGGTTGGTACAGATACTAATGTGATTTTTTTTTTTTCCGATTCGATTCATAGACTTCTTGTCCCCACACCTGCTCTTGGGTGCCTTTATTTTCAGACTGCCAAAATCAATTGTACTCTTGTGGGGTTGTGGCGATAGTCTCCCCTCTCAGGGTGGGTAGTTATGACTCAGACATTATGTAATTTTGGTGGAGACTCCTATGGTCACGTTCAGGAAGAGTAGCTAGTAGGCTACGTCCAGTCGCTCCCTTCTGCCCTTTTAGGCAGGAAAAAAAAATCCGACTCATTGTTGACAAATTGTGCTTTGGTAGCTGCAGTCAAAGGCTTATGTCATTGATGATTATGGATGTCAAAACATAAAATCCTACTCATTGTTGACAAATTGTGCTTTGGTTGGTGCAGTCAAGCTGATTATGTATGTGTCAAAATATGTAGGTGCACTACGGCCTCGTCAACTTTCTTGTATTCTGCAAGATTGCAACCTTTTAACTTTTGATTAAAAACCGAATTTTGTGAAGAAGAAAAAGGTAGAGAGAGGAGAGAGCAACATTCTGGAGTCTGGATGTTGTAAAATATCATAATTGCTTAATTTAACCCAAGTTATTAGACGTTATTGAAATTTTAATCCAAATTGAATTCCTATCCTCTTGAATAACAGTGGGCTTCACTCAATGCAGTCAAATCTTTTTGCACAAACGTGTAGATCTTGAGAGCCATTACGGCCGTGCTTTTCTCGAAAGTTTCATGGCGATAAATCTTTGAGATTCTTCACTTCCCTTGAATTCAAAAGGTAGGTCAAAATCTAGCCGTACCGGTTGATTGAATTCGGCGAGTGAATTGAACTTTTGGGCTATGGCCATGGTTACATTTCCCAAATGGTGTAAGCATTTTAGATTTTAAAAAAATTCAAATCTATCTGGTGGGAGATTTGAAGCTTTTTAATTATAAGAAGTCGCAGCACAATTAATGAGTTGAGTTCTACAAAATTCAACCAGAAGAAAGGTATGGAAGATTAGGATCTCTACAAACAAAAAGCATTGCACCTCAAACAATAGAATAAACTACCAAAAAGTATGAAAGGTGCTGCATGGATTCCCTTGAACAACTTCAATGGCTCACTTCTTGTATGATTGTATCAGCACTACCTCTACCTACTTCTCCATAATTATCTCACTTAATTATCTCTAGTGAGCTGATGGGCCTCGGTTTTGACAAAATTCATGTTTTCAATAAAACCAATTAATTTTTTACTTAATCGAGAGTTAGAAAGTGAGATCAGTTACGTGTCTGATAATGGCAGTACAATTATTTCTCATATTAATAAAAAAAATAAAACAAAACAAAAAGACAGGAAAATATATCATTTAATTTAGTACCTCATGCACCCAAAGCTTTTTTGAAAAAAACAAGCGCGAGCAAAAAGTCCGGTGGTTTATAGTAGTCCAATTGATGGCTAATGGCCCTAGTTATATGTGGTTACCACTTCAAACGAATTATATATAACAAGTATTCAGTGTGTACGTTATTTTATCAACCTCGTGCAAAATATCTTAATACCAACACAAATAAAGTATAATAAATATCAACCTCGTGCAAAATATCTTAATACCAACACAAATAAAAGTATAATCTGTCACATAAGAATACTAAAAAATTATTGTCTTGATGGTTTATGGCCACCTAACTCCCACCAATATAGGTTGGGAGGAGTCTGACTGCAATGTGAGAAAAATACCAGTGAATTTTCAAAATTAAAGAAATGTAGGGGTCAAAAAAGCCACTTGAGGCAATATTTTAACTCTGTAATTCCCTTTAGTAAGCGTTCAAACATTAAAAAACCCACTATTGATTAGAAAGAAAAAAAAGGTTAACAAAAATGATTAGTCCACCGCCCTGCCATAAAAAGTTGGATCGTCCATCATCCTCGACCACGAGGATAAAAAATTACATAATTAAAAGAAGAAGACAATTACGCTCGAAAGTCCCCGATCCAATCTAGTATGTTGTGGAATCTTTACAAAAATAGAAGAACGGATAAATTCTCTAGAAAAAAATAAAAAATAAAAAAACAACAGGCAAATTCATAAAAAAACAGTGAAGAATAAAAGATTAAAATAGTAAATGACGTAGCAAGTTGGAAATTTATAGAGCACACCCCCAAAGACTCGAGAGTTGATAATACCTATAAAATTCTCATTTCCTCTCTCTCTCTCTCGTTGAAAATCAAGCAAAACCGAAAATGGCTCTGCAACTCTGGGAGACACTGAAGGAGGCGATCCCAGTCTACACGGGGCTCTCTCCGGCGACCTTCTTTACGGTGGTTGCTCTGTTCTTCGCCGTGTACTACGTGGTATCGAGCCTGTTCGTGTCGCCCGATCAGCATCAGAGGCCCAGGGAACAGGAGCTGCAGTCTCAGCCTCTGCCGCCTCCAGTACAGGTCGGGGAGATCAGCGAGGAGGAGCTCCTGCAATACAACGGATCCGACCCCAAGAAGCCTCTGCTCATGGCCATCAAGGGCCAGATCTACGACGTGTCGCAGAGCAGGTTATTGGGCTTTTTTAAAGGGGGTTTATGGTAGTTTGAATTTGTGGATTTTTTCTTGGGTAAATGTGAATTAGGGGTCTGGGTTTGTATCAGCTTAGGTTTACTTAGAATTGTTCGAGTGTTTTGGTCTTTGGGATTCTGGGTATGTGAAAATTGTGCAGCTTTCTGGGGGTTTCTTTTCTGGGAGTTGTTTTTTTGTTCCACTGGCGCTTTGGTTACTGGGTAAAGTTTCCGGTGAGTTTGCCTTTGGGTTTGTAAAGGCAACTTTTTGCTTGGTTATGTGCTGACCCAGTTTTTGCTCTCTCTCTCTCTCTGGTTCGCACGCATACTTGAAAAGGGATTTTGGGGGGTCTTGGTTTGGTACTCATATCGATGGATTGGTTTCTAGGTTTTTAATATGATTCCAGTAATTGAGGTTTTATTTTTTTCCTTTTAGTGCGTCTTTCCCTTTGATATCCCCTGATTCTACACTTTTACTGTTTGTTTTCTTGGGTAGAAAAGGATACTTCTTCTGAGTCACGTATTGACCTTTTACCTCTAGGTTCGGTTGACTCGCAGGGGTTTATTGAATATTATATTCTCTTGTAGTTTAATGATCCATGGGATCTTATGTATGATTCAACATAACATCGACTTTACCATTATCGGGGTGATAATTTGGTTGCCTCAATATGGTTGTGTGCTTATTCGCGTACCTCTTAGGTGGTTGTAATATAGGTTGGATATGCCAATATCTGTATCTGAGCGAAGGGGTCTTTATACTTTAAACCCTTAAATTTTTGTTATTCTTCTCATGACTTGCGTGATAACGAAAAGTTCGTGAGGCAGGAATTGAAAATTTGCAGTTAGCTTGCTTTATTTTTCATGACAAGTTTTCTTGTAGATTATGGTTTGACATCGTGCAGCTGGATGAAATTACGGCTTTGTGCCAATAAAGCAAATTTTCAATTAAATAATATAGTTCTTGTACTAACAAAGTGTGTTCATAGTTTGATATGGCAACCAAAATGAGAGACTATCTGTTGTCAGTAATGAACATCATAGTTCAAATTTGAGTGGCACCACCTTAAGGCAGGGATGGGTTGGCATGTTGCCTTCATGGTTGATGAACCTCTTTTTCGTGTTTTCCTATTTGCTTGTTCTGAATATGAGGGTGCTCCTTGTGTGTTTTCACCAAACTTGTCTGCTTTTTCAAAATGCTTTGTTCGAGTTTCATTCAGGCAATACATTTGTTAATTTTGTGTTAAGTTAATAACTAACCTACCTCCAAGCTTTCTAGGGGGTAAGTTTTGAGCACTGAAATGAACTGCTCGTTTTTATTACAGGCTTTTAATTTCTGGTAAATAAATTGTTTTCATGACTACTGCATTATAAATGTCAATGTATGTTTTTGGGTAACTGGTAAACATTATGTTGATGAAAATGTTATCAAGCATGTGACATGGAAGTTTGCTCTTCATATTTTTTCTTTTGGGGTAGAATAATTAGTGAGTCTTCTAATTTGAGCATCCAAATCCATGTTCCTTGCAGATTATTTTATGGGCCAGGTGGACCTTATGCACTGTTCGCAGGAAAAGATGCTAGTAGAGCTCTTGCAAAAATGTCTTTTGAGGATAAAGATCTGACTGGAGATATAACTGGTCTTGGCCCATTTGAACTTGAGGCTTTGCAGGACTGGGAATACAAATTTATGAGCAAGTATGTTAAGGTTGGAACTGTCAAGAAGTCTGTTCCAGTGACTGATGGGGCACCCACTGGTGAACCTGAAGAATCTACAAACCGGGACGATGCTAAACCTGCTGAAGATGGTCAATCTGAAGCCACAGGCGCAGCTGTTAAACCTGCTGAAGAAGGTCCATCTGAAACCACAGGCACAGCTGTTAAACATGCTGAAGACGGTCCATCTGAAACAACAACTAAACCTGCTGAAGATGGTCCATTTGAAACCGCAGGCTCAGCTGTTATAACAGAGGAAACTCCTCCTGAGGCTGATGTTGCAAAAGAGTAATGGTTGGGCGGTACACACCTCAAGCTCAGGAAGAGTAGTATTGGGTGCGTGTGTTTCATGGATCATGTTTAATACTTCACTCAAAGATGGTAGTCTAGGATATCCTCTTACGAGCAGACTTGTTTGAAGTGTATTTTGTTAAATAATGTTTTTGTGATGGTAAACGTTGTGGGATTCGCAGCTGCAACTTACCTCCTTCAGTGTCTTTTATCTGATAGAGGATTGTGGCATAGATGTAAGATGAATTATATTTTGACGTTACCTTTTTATCAATATATTTACAACCTTTGGTCTCTTTTAGTTTCCAGGATTTGTTCTTCAGCATTTTTTTTTTCATATCTTTCCACGAAAAGGTGATCATACTATAGGACCACACTACAGATATTACTCCGATCTGAGACACCATTCATAGGCTACGGCTGTGAACTACATATCGTATTTGGGCTACGGTAGGCCGAATCGCAGGAGAATTTGAAGGTGATTTCTCAATAAGCTATTTTGTTAACTATCGTAAGTCAGGCCCGAGCAAGCTGGGCAGTGACTGTCAAATTCTTCCAAATCGTAGCCCGTAGCGGCCGGCCTACCCATAGTGGCTGCGAGAAATTGTTGAAAAACTGGGGTGAATGGTAACCAAAACGGCATCAATTAAGAATTGTATTGTACCACACTACCACTTCGAATGTCTTTGCTGATGGATCTTTCCAAGACCTTAAAAGTTGTCTCTTACGCTCACTCGAGAACATTTACATTGATTGGGTCTAAAGAATTATTAAGCTACTTTCAAGTGCAAATAAAATAACATTTAGCTCTTGTGGTCCTTGCGCTAGGGATGGTAGTTTAGTGGTGAGCGGGCTGTGTTTAGGACCCAGAACTTGCTCCCAAAGATGGTTCGAATCATGATAGCTCGATTAAGTTCTGGTGATCTCTACGCCATGTAGAATTTTAGAGTTTAAGTGGTGGTGGATTTCGATATGACTTAACATATTGACTTATTATTTAAATTATATTTCTTAACACTTCTTTTATATGTAGGCAAGATTTTCCCTTAATTGGTAGACCCAACATGTAAGCTGAGCAAATACACTAACAGAAGTCAATTTCATTGCCACCAATACCGCCACCAATGAGCTGTCACTATTAGAATTTTAGAGTTTAAGTGGTGGTGGATTTCGATATGACTTAACATATTGACTTATTATTTAAATTATATTTCTTAACACTTCTTTTATATGTAGGCAAGATTTTCCCTTAATTGGTAGACCCATGTAAGCTGAGCAAATACACTAACAGAAGTCAATTTCATTGCCACCAATACCGCCACCAATGAGTTGTCACTATAATGAAGTGGTAACGGTACTGGTGAACTTTTGTATAAAATTTCAAGAATTTTAAACTGTTTGCAATGAAACCACAACCACGAGGTGCTTCCACCTTAAACCTTTTTTTAAAAGAATTACAAAACAATGTTGTTTCACATTAAAAGAACCAACTTAGTTTTGATTATGGTTAATCATTTTTAATCAAACAAGCTTAAAAAGTTGCCATTTTGAGTAGCGGTTGGAAAGGAAACTGCCCTCAATTACCCAACTCTATCAACACTTGTAATATTTAACTTAAATTGAGGTGAAGTGTAGAGTCAAATTTTGAATTCAAGACTTTAATTCTAATATCAAATGAAACTACTGTTATCTTTGAAAAGCTTAGACTATAAAAAGAAAAGAAAAAAGAAGAGATAATTTTTATTATTTAAATTATATTTATTAACAAATACTAGCGGATTAATTATTCTTTGAAGACCAGATACAGGTTCCCAGTTTTGCACATTACACTTTCTGAGGCTAGCTGGAAGTTGAATTTGGGGGCACTGAGCTTTATGCAATTTCATTACATGAGTTGGACCCTTCAAAACCGCCGTTTTAGATAATTGTCCTCCTCTGCCCGCCTGGCCGACTAAACACACCCTGGAGCCAGACATATTTGTCCCGAGTAGAGTGCGACGTATCAGAAACTGATTGTGTTCAGCCCGCGGCTGAAGCAGAGAGCCGCGCATATTCCCTCGGGCCTCGAGCAAGGAGATGGTCTCGGAAATTGGGAGCCTATATCATAACATATGTTCATAAGAACTGAATTTTACATGAAGACTGGAGCGCTCAGCCGCTCATACACTATGCATTCTAGTTCTACTTGATGCATTATCGAGATCGTGTGGTTTGATTCTAACCAAGTAACTTTAAGAATACAAGGAGGACGAGAATGCTCAGAGGAAGAACATTTACATTGATTGGGTCTAAAGAATTATTAAGCTACTTTCAAGTGCAAACAAAACAGCATTAAGCTTTGGTGATCCCTAGCGATATTAAGCTATGGTGGTCCCTGCACTAGGGATGGTAGTTTAGTAGTGTGCGGATTGTGCGTAGAATCTAAAATTTACTCTCAAAGACGGTAATCCTATTAAGTTTTGATGGTTTCCGTGTCATGTAAAATTTCAGAGTTTAAGCAGTGATCGGTTTCTATATAGCTTCGATGCATCCCTCCAAGGACTTTTTTGCTTAGAGAAAAAAAAAAAAAAAACAAAACAGCAATAAATTGTTGCAAAGTATCTTTACAGACTAAAGTTGGCGCTACCAGCTGCTTGTAAGGAGCAAAGTTTTCACAAATATCTTTACAGACCAGGTCGTAGCTACCAACTTCAATAGTTACTCACGATTCCAAACCATTCCACATGCTTGGAAGTCCAACTCCATTCTTTGTCGCTGGCGAATTTCATAGAACCAACAGTGGTTTCTTTTTCTTTCCATATTTTATTGTTTGATCCACGCAAGAGAATGGCAATCCTAAACAGAAAAGTGTTAGTCAATGGCGTAAAATGGGGGAATCATTTTATAGACAGAATATTTCAGATCTCATGCATGACAGAAGATAGCAAGTAATGGTGTTTTTTAAATCATATTAAATTTCTGGATACAGCACTTATATTGTCTCGGAGTAGCTTGGTCAATACCTTCCTTACTCCTTACAGTTTCTTAAATAAGGTTACAGGTTACAGGTTACTGGTGTATTCGTAAGCAGCCTATTTTTTTTTGGAAAGATGCGATGAACTTCAAAAGATTGAACAATCTTCCAAATAGAAAATGGCAGGAGAAATGAATTTCTCCTCATTTAGGCTGAACTGGAAATAATCTAGCAAACCCGAGACGCAAGGATGTCACTGATCTGATTATTGATATAAATATATGTCCCAGTAACAAGAAAAGTCAATGTATAGTTTCCGAAATCAACTTGTAGCATAAGCAATGATTATCACGATAACCAAACGAGGAACACGCATTTAGCCCATTCATTGAAAATTGACGGAAAAATGGCGTCCATATAGCCACTCTCTCTCCCGGAAAGCGACATCCCCAGAAGTCAACTTCTGGCACTTTCAAACGCATGACATTTTTGCTTGCAAGGAAAACTAGATCATATCAAAGACTTGAAAATTGTTGATATTTGAAGATGCGAGTTTTGGCCTAGTCTTCCTAACTAGGTTTAAGTGTCTCTTATATCTAGACTTCCAACCACCCAAATCACAATAGCTACAGAAAAAACATATCCACCCTGTTCTCTCGACTCTCTGCTTCAAGCTTCGTTCCCTTTCTATTTTTTCGTCCTTCAACTCATGAAAATTCAGAAATCCTTACTACTCTTCCTACTGGTTATTATTATGCTTCCACTCATGCAAGGTTCCAGCTCTCATTATATTCACCAAGCTTCGAGTCAAGAAAAGGAACAAAGTTCAAGGCTAAAGTATTCTTCCATGTTTTCAGGAAGCTACTCCGCGATCCTTGCTTCTGTGGAGTCCAGGAAGAACAAGATCTCTTCAATTCACGTTGTTTCACGCCGACTTGTCCCCGAGGGACCAAACCCACTTCACAATTGATTAGATTATAAGAGTCGAGTCGAGCCTCTATTCCTTGATGGCAAAGAATACAATACACGAAGTTCTTTGGGTTGTGGACTGAAATATGTTGAAGCTTTCTTCTTATGAGGAAATTAATTTTGTGCCTGCAGTTCTGAAAGTGTAAATCCTCATGTGTTTCCAAATATATATTGTTGAACTTGGGCTATTTAGCTGCATAATACTGCCAACACTCTCTCTTTGTCAGCTGCATGCTATGCAGGCTCAGCAATACTGCAGTTTATTGACCGTAGCATTGCTTATCAGAATTGTGCATCTCCAAACTAGCTACTATATTTTCTACTGCAGAAATGAGACCACATATATATGACACAAAATACAACAGCAAGATTTTTGTATCTCTGCACTTTCTCAGCCTACAATTCCTAGCACGCAAATAGTTCCATGTTTGGCCTGCAATTCATTGGGCCATCAATCCATTTAGCATTTAGTTCACAATCTCTTTCCTAATCAACAACTTCGCAAGGTTCCTTGGAACTGTGTTCCTTGCAGAGATTCAACTAACTCAACATGTGAGGAAAATCAACATCTTTAAGAAGTAGACGAAAAGGGACACAGAGAATTATCTAGGTGATGTATGTTAGTTGATAGTTTATCTAGACCCTATTTATAGAGGACGAGGTTAATATTTATGGAAACTAGGGTAGGTGGATTAACGTGGTCAACTACGCTCCTGTAAAACCATGATCTTTTTAACATTTTCCTTAAACTTCAAAGGATTAGGAGATCAGGAAATCTTCAGATTCAAGGCGACATTTACAGAAGCGTTGGGATAGATACCTCTAGTTATTTATTTAGATTATAAGTAAACCTCGATGCGTTGGGTATAGAAAGATGAGAAAGATACCCTGTATTAATTTTTATTAAGGAACTACATATGTTGCTCAAAAAGTTCTTACAGAAAGGAAAAAAATTATATCTTTTCGATTTGAACAATATGCAAATTGATTTTATTTAAGAAATTAAAATCTGGAGTATGTAGGATTGAATAATACGAATATTGTACTGGTAGAATCCCATGAAGTTCATAATACGTTGAAGAAGAAAAAAGACAGCACACGAACTCCGGATACAGTTTTTCGCTGTCTTCTTACCCCGGTGGAACAAGAGTTCTTTGCCTCTCCTAGATATACTGTATAGCTGGAGATTGTACTTCGGGACACGAAGTCTTTGGAAGGAAATGAAAGGACATTATGAACCATAAACGTACAAGGAGAAGCAGCATGTGTCTGGGAAAAGTAACGGCAGAGGATAAAGTATAGATCCGGACACGTTTAGGCCGCACCAATTGCAACACTCAGTTTATGGGAACACGTGGTTCCGGAGTGTACCCCTTGTCCCAACTCCCACTCCACGGTCCATTCTCGAGGGCTTGACGAGAGAGAGAGAGAGAGAGAGAGAGAGAGCGAGCGAGGAGAGAGAGATTCATTCTCCCGACGATATTCGACGAAAAAGTTCAGACTCCCTCAAAAAATGACGGACCAGAGTCCGGAGGACTGGCTACCGCCGGGTTGGACCGTGGAGGTCAGAGTGAGAAAGAACGGAAAAAAGGACAAGGTAATTTTTTTTTTTTGGGTAAAAAAAAAGGTGTAATTTTTACCCTCTAGCTTACTGCTTGCCTTTTCTCACTTCAAGCTTATAGTTTCAGAAATGTGCAAGATCTTCTATGAAAGGTTGCTGTTGGGGCTATTAATCTTAGCTTTCGTTTTCTCTGATTAATCAGTTTCTATTTTTGGTTGATAAACATTTTTGGTAAAGAGTGCTTTTAGAAATACCAGTAGTTAGATGGGTTTTCTTTGTGTATGTTGAATTACGCATATTCTTCGTATTGATTTAAGGATGGGTTTGAGTTTGTTTCTGGGACAAGGCCGTAGTGGTATAGAGTGGAAGACGCAAACTATGAAGTTTTATCATTTTTTTTTCGGTGTTCAGATTCCATGTGTGTTGCATTGAAAACTTTCTGTGTGTTTAGTATATTTCCAGAAATTTTGAGGTTATTGGAGATTTCTGAATGATGCATGTTCCAAAAATTGAGGACTGTAGAACTATGTGCACCGTCACAGTAAGATGAAAGAAAAACTGATGTTCTTATGCTACAAGCACAATGGAGTGCGAGGTCTTAAAAGATAAATTCACGATGTGCTTTTCCCAAATTCTGGATACGACCTTAGAGAGATTGCTCTTTGAAGCGTAGAGATTCCAAAGGCAGGACACAAATTTGTGATTCGGTGGCTTTCAAAGAGGGGTGTCAAGAGAAGCATTTTGGAAGATTCCAATTCGTTTCTCGTGTGGTTTTTGTGCCATTTCCTGACTATTTCTTCGTGCAAATGGTAGGCCTTGCAGCATGTGATTGATGGTCGTTACTGGTTCTGAAATACTTTGTTTGATTACTTGTATAGAGGGGGAGTTTAAATAGGCAAACTTCCCTCTGATGTGAAAGTTTCACAAATTTTTAGAGATTATGTACTCGTTAAGGGTATGTTTCTAAACTGGCCACAAGCTACATGATTTCCTTGGTGTGGGCTATACATATTGGATATCCTTGCTCCCATAGGTTATTGGACTATGTAGAGATTTTGTAGTTAGTGGGGTGTCACGCCCCCTCCCCTCCTCTCTCCTTCTCCCTTATAGAGCATTTGGTGTAGTTATGCGTAGGGAAATCTTGCAGTTGGTATGGAAGTTCATACAATATTTCACTTATTTGATATATTCTGTCATTCCTACAAGTCGCTAGAGAAAATCCCATGGGCTTGAGTATTTTTGTTTATTTGTTTCCTTAGTTTTCTTGGCAAGATGGACTGGCAATAACTGTCACCATGGAAATACCTGTTTAGCTTTCTATTCTCCTTGACTTCTGATTGGTAATTGAAACAAAGACCCCAACCTGGAGGAAAGATGATGGGGATACAGAAGCTCCAGTTTAACATTTAGCCAGATGATCTAATGCAGGTTTATAATGACCATTTGTGCTTAGTGCAGTATTACTTTGCTCCCTCAAGCGGACTGAAATTCAATTCCAGGGCAGAGGTGTCTCGCTATCTGAACACTCGAGAAGTCTGCCATCTTAAACCAGAAAAGAAGATAAAAGATACCCTCAAGCGATCTGCAAAAAATGTCTGTTCAGTGAAAATGAAATCAGCTCTTCGTGATATTTTTTTATTCTTATGATCTAATGTTAATCGAGATTTTATTAATTTGGAGATGAAAACTTTGATTATTCAAGCAATCTAGGTTGTAGTTGAGAAAGCTATAGCAGAAGATTTACCTCCAGGATGGATCAAAGAAATCAGAGTATCAAAAAAGGGTCATAAGATCAGAAGAGACATGGTACTCAAACTCTAATTCCTTTTTCTGGTATTTTAATTGTTCTCTGATATGTGTGTTTCATAATGCTTTTCACAGTCGTACAGTATCTAGTCTTCTGTGGGTCTTCACATCTTGCTAGGTTCTTGATATGCTTGGCTTCATCATTTTCTATTTGCAAAGGGTTTTGTGCTTAGAAAAACCTAGATGTTATGAATTAGTCAGCTGCGGAAAATTGTAAATCCTAAATCAACATTTGATATCTGCAGCTATACACTGATCCTGTCAGTGGATATGTATTCCGCTCTATGAAGGATGTATCTCGGTATCTTGAAACTGGGGACTTAGGAAGGCTAGCATACAAGCCAAAGGATAAAGGCAGCTTTGATGTGGAGTTGGAAGATGATAACAACTCTGTACGTCCACCTATGATTGATTCACTAATTTCGTACCTTTGTCTTCTTGGTTAAGTTTCTTTAACATGTGGAATATCTTTACTTCTCCCATCTCAACACTAGGGTTGCCAGTTTGTAAATGGTTGACCTCAATATTGAAATGGCTAGTCTGCCTTTCAGAAAGCTGGGAGGGATTCTGCTTTTAATAAATGACACTTTATTGGACTGAGAGGAAAAGTGAAGTTCAAATACAAACCACTGAGGCCTCTAGTAGTTATCTGGACTAAAATTGGTTGAGCTGTCCATAGTGCAGTTATATATTTGGAATTCTATTGAATGTTAGATATCCAAGTCTTCCTCATGCAGATCGGGCTATGTGATATTTGCGGAGTAGATAGATTTGGGGTTTCTCAATGGTTTATCTATCTAGTCTTTGGATACATCTCTGAACCTTTTACTGTTCACATGTTGTTAGCTTTAAGACGATGAACGAATTTGCTTATTAAACTTGGTTTCTTCTTTTTGTTGCTCTCTTAGTCACCTGATGTAGAAGAGAAGCAAAAATTAGCACTCACCATCACAAGGAACCAGATTATCTGTGATCAGAGCTCGAAATTGGATGAGATGGTAACGGATGAACAAATAATTAAATCTGTCTGTACAGAAACATATGTGCCCCTGTCTGAGTACTGCTCTCGTCAAGGTAAAGTTCTGAAGTTACTTCTCATTATGATATTGTTTCAGTGCTGTCGCATATTTCCCTCATCGATTTTCTTTTCATCACCTCCTCCTCCTTTGAATGGGGTATTACTTTTAGAGTTTTATCTTTATCATGGGAAAGAGTATGAAACTCTACAAATTGCAAAAAAAAAAAAAAGAAAAAAAAATTCAATGAAAAATGCTGATAACTACTTACTCTCGAAGCTTAAGCTATTGGTGAATAGTGGAATGCTATCCTCAACAAATAGATTAGAATGTCTGTTTTTCAATTTTGAACTTGCTTATTGTTTCCTGTTCAATAAGACATGAATATGTAAATGTGTTTAATTGGGGAGTAATGAATGTGTAACTTACTGAAAGATCTGCGTTCAATTATTGATTGTCTGTAGGGAATACAGATATAAGAAGTCTGTTCCTTGTTTTTGGTGCAAACTGCCTTCACTTGCCTGTATGAAGATGTTGCATCTGATATGTATTCTTTGCATGTAGCAGGAACAGTAGAGACTGATTTGAGCAGCTCAAACCTGCTAGAATCCAAGGGATTAGAGCAGATAGATGGGAAGAGTGATTCTGCGGAGAGTATGCATGTTTCTGGTCCTCCAGCCAGATTTCTTTTAGCTAATCAATCATCCAATAGTGAGGGGACAGCGCAGGAAAGTGAAAATACCCGACTTGGCCGTCGCAAATATAAGAACAGAAAAGAATATAACTTGCCTCGCCGAGCTTCAAAACGACTTGCTGGACTTGATATTGACCCGACACCAGAACTGAAAACTAGCCGAGTCCGTAGAGTGGTGGTTAAGCAGTCAGATGATGCAGGGGCTAGTACACCTCCTTGTTCTTCTCCTGGTAGTTTGGCTCATTGGCCATCCCAGCAGCCTTCTCCGATTGAGGTGGGGCTGGAATCAGGGAGTAAGTTTGACGGTTCCAAAAGCACTAGAGTGGAGCATACTGGAAAGATTCAAAGAGCGAACAAGGATGAGCAAAAGCAAGATAGCTCTGCTGTTTTGCCAATGGGGACTGCATCCACCTCAGTGGAACATGCTGGAAGGGTTGAAAAAGGGGAAGAAGACAATGAGAAGCTAGATATCCCTATTGACCTGCCTTCCATGGATCTATGGTCTGATCCATGTATTCAGTTTGCCATAAAAACTCTCACTGGAGTAGGCATTGAAAGTCCCAAAAGCACAGAACTGTCGTTTGTATCAACTAGTAGCCAGCATGCTATTGGGGACTTGGCGACTTCAGCTACTCCAGAGCAAAATAAAATGGTGGAAATGAGAAGTAACAGTGACAGGAAGCAAGGATGCACAGTTGTTTTGCCTTCCCAGAACCTAGCTATTCCAGAACAGCATGCTGGGAAGGTTGAAGATAAGTTAAAGGACAATGAAAAGCCAGGATCACCTCTGAATATCGATTTTTGTGATTCATGGATGGACCCTTGCATAGAATTTGCCATAAAAACTCTAACAGGTGCAATTCCAGTGGATTGTGTTCTTGATATGCAGGAGTCCTTTCAGTCACAACAAAGCTCATCCCAAACACAAGCAAGTTGTGGCTTGACCTCCTCAAATGCCGGTTTCAGTAACTCTTGTCAAGCTGATTTTTTGTGTCAGCAATTCGACACTCTGGAGAAGCCCAATTACAGACAGCAAGCTTTGGTAGATCCTGTCACAGGACGTGTCAGCTTGCAGAATTCAGGCACTACCGTTCTCCACCAGCATAGTGAAGGGAGAGGCAATAGATGCCAATAAGAGCCATTCCACTTTGTACTGACTCCATATGTACAGCTTTAGAGATCTCGTAGAAGGATACTTCCAAGGCCTATAACCTTTTGCTTTCTCGTGTTAATTTTTCCCACTGCAACACGATGGCTGCTAGCTCCCCGATTCTGTGTACTCTTTAAGGAGGAGCTAGGCTCCAGCTTTTAGTACTGTATGCTTTTGTCGCTGGGGTTGTATTGATAGTAAGCTGACATGCATTAGACACTATCAATTTTAGCCTGTGAAGTGCCATCGGGCTTTCTCGTTGCCTCCAATTGCTATTGTTGCTTGATCTGTAAGTTAACAACCAAACACAGCCATTTATGATCATAGCGATTTGTGGATTTAAGTGTTGGTAAATTTTACTGGGGTGCGTCAATAAACAATGGAGGGGTTTAATTATCAATGTAACGATGGGACAAGTTTATATGTTAAAGACGAGTGATAAATGATAAAGAAGAACCAGACGGCAAATAACAAATTTAGTGGGAAAAAAAAAAAGACAGACAAATAACAAGTAGGGGCCGGCCGCTTCCTTCCAGGAACGACGTCGCTTCGCTTCAATGATTCACTCTTGACATTATAGGCTTTCGTGCCCTGCAGACCTGCACATTCTACGGGCGGGGAGTTTCAGTAGTGTTCCCGCCAATTCCAAAAAAGACGGAATTAGTTGCTCAATTTCTACGGAGACGATCAGACCAAAAAAGAGATAAAGCAGGAGAAGAATGCAGATTCGAGTGAAGTGCAAGTGCGGTGAAGGGAAATGCTCGGAATGGGCAATCGTCGAGTTGCAAGGCACAGTAGAAGCTCACCTCACCTTCCAAGACCGCCTCCAAAACCTCGAAATCGGCGTCCTCTGCCGTCCTTCTTCGCAGGTTTTTTCTTTCTTTTTAAAAGAAAATTTATCATTCCCCATCGATACCCGAAAGATTTCCTACTTTGATCTATTGCTAAAGAAATATTCTGATGTGGGTTTCGTACTTTTTTTCCTAATTCGGTTCAGGAGGTGTATACTTTTACTGTTGGGTATCATGAATTGACAGGATCAAAAGCGACATTGAAGAAGCCACTGTTAGTGTTGAAGAAAACTAAACTCTCCAGCTCGGACCTTGAGAGCGGTGACGCAAATTCTTCGTCGGGAGGAGAGCTGGAAGTAATCGGGATCATTCGGCATCGGATTTTGTTCAAGACCAGGCCAAAGGCCTTGATTTCCAGTTAAGCTTTCATTATGTTTCTTTCTCATCAGGTTCATATGGTTTACTTTCATACCTAAGGCAGAATTCGTATAAGTAAATCCCTTGGCTTGAAAAAGCCTGTAATTGCTTCAAGTAAGCACCACTCGGCCCCTCTTATCACATTGCTTGGGGTTAGGACAATGTGACTCTTCTCTTAGCTAAATCATGTTTTCATTTGACCTTTATAATATCATTATTAACTATTCCAATCAGAACCAAGCATATTCTCTAGAATCTAGTTTAGTCCTTGGTCTTTCTTAATCACTTGCAAAAGAACCTAGCTTATATTCTCATTTTTCTTTCAGCATTGCTTCCTGTAGCATCTTAAACGTTCCCTGATTTCTAACTATTCCTAGCCTTTCATTCAGTCACGCCGCTAAAGCGTCCATGGAAATTTCGTTCTCTGTTCTATCTCCACTCATCCATCTTGTCAGCCATTTTTGAAATAAAGGGGTAAACTTACAACTACACTCAAGTTGGGGATCTATACATACTTCTTTCTTATATATGATGACCGGTACCTGCTTTAGGGACCAATAAAGCTTAGAGAGATGCCACTTCATTCTGATTGAGCGAAAGGAAACATATGTTTACATTGAGAAAGTAAACCCAACATGTTGTCCGAAAGCTGTAAGCTTCTAGATTTTCTCTGTTTTCTGCCCAGTAGGACTTGGTAGGATTTCTTGAGAAAGTGAACACCTTTGGACAATTTGACCGCATAGGTTTGCCAATTTTTTTTGGAGCCTGCCCGACAGCTAGAGCAAGTCATTTGCCTTGAGATTTGCTATTAAACTCCAACATGGTATCGCTCTGAGTGTGAAATTTTCATCATCCTACAAGCCCCTGCTCCCAGAGTCCCAATAGAACGGTAGTGGGATATCACTAGAACCCCCACAGCTTAAAATTCATAATAGAGAAGGCTTATGAGTTCTGTCGCTGCTGCATTGTCAAGATCATAAAGCTGGTTTAACTAGGACTACAAATTACGTGATTACTCTTTTATTCTTTTTTTGGCACCTATATTTAACATCAAGACTAGCCTCTTCATATTTCCAGTCACTGTCATAGTTTACATCTTTGTGAATTTTGATTGGCCGAAGTGGCAAAAGCTGCTTTCAATCTGCTACACAAAGATATGCATATTTACATACCTAGGAATACTTCGTGCATCAATACACATCTGTATGACATGCATAGATATTAATGTATCTCAGCTCTACTGCCTTGCCTAGATGAGATGTTCTCTAGTGATTTATATGACAGTTCAAGGAAAAAGAACTTCAAAAGTTAGACTTAAGACTCCGTTTTCTTACATGAACTGAAGCTTTATTGATTCTATTCATATTTTTCTCTCCCTTCTGTATTTTTTGTCTTCAACCTTCTGTTACACGTTTTTAAATTGTAGTGGAAATAGATGTTCACTAAATCTAGCTATCCCTTTCATGGTATATTTGCCCAATAACAACAATCTCCGTTTTTTTTTTTTTTTTTGGCTCCCTTCTTTTGCAGAACCACTGCCAGCAGTCAAGGAAAGAATCAGCATGCCTGGTTTTGTTACCTCAAACCCAACAGCATGATTCTATATGGTAATTTGGGAACTTCAGGTGCTAAAACAGTCTATTTGCATCTAATTCTGACTTGTGTAGCTTGTGTTTGATTGCTAAATCACAATGCATATAATTTTAGCGTTTGTAAATCAACCAAATATCTCTGTTTCCTTTTGATTCAAACTACGGGAGATAAGCTGGACCGTGGCTGACAGCCGTAGCCTGTGCTGAAAGAACAACCTTTATATCCTTTTAAGTTCGGCAAGGCACCATTCCAACCTTCCTAGTATGGCCTGTGGCATGTGTTGTTACGGCGGTTAATGGAGAGGGAGGAGAAGATAGAGATAGTTAGAGGTGACAAACGGATACTATAGAGCACGTCGTCAACGGATTGGTATATGACTACTCATGCCCGCTTCCATTTAGCCAAGTACTTTATACTCGTATTCCATCCAGCCCATTTTAGTTGTTGCCGTTGGACTCGGTCACTCGATCCTCCTGTAAATCAATTATTCATTCGTACACGCACACCAACTTCCTTCAACTACTCAGTTTTCCATGAATAAAGAACCACACGATGTCTATAGAATACCCAGCAAGGCGCACCGGTCAATGCAGTTGATTGTCGGGGCTGATGATGGAACCCACGTTTTCGATCATTGGAGAATGGAAACAGTCTGCCAAGTTGCATAAGTTAGGGGACGGAAATCGAATACCCTAGCACAGACTGCTATTGTTCGATGAGGTCGATTAGTAAATGGGCCGATCTTGGGTTTGATTGGGCTTGTTTCAGCCAATCATTTCATTGGGCTCGTTGGGGACTATTAAGTTTATTTCTTTGGGCCTCATTTTTTTTTTTGGGTAGTAGGGCACTTGGCAATCGGCCAGATTGATTCAATGGAATCTCATCAGAACATTGGAAAACGAAGCAATTCTTTTTCACCCTTTCCGCTACGCGGAATTATAACCACCGGGTTGAGAGAAGCATCGAGAACTTGGACGAGAGAGAGAGAGAGGCATCAAGAAAAGGTGGGTAAGATGGGTTCTATTTTAATTTTTTAATGTAAAAAGGAAGTAAAAAAGGTACATCATGTATCTAACTTCAGACCTCTAGCCTTCTATAGGAATATGGTGCTGCATGTTTGTGATACTTTCTTGGCTTGTGTAAAAGGGTTAGTTTAGCTCAGGCAAAAAAAAAGAAAAAAAAAAGGCTGCCGTTATCACACCAAAAACATTTGCGAGCAGGATAAGACATCACTTGACTGTAATACAAATCAGAAGATAAAACTACGTATAATCTGTAATTTGGCCAGTCAATACAACAGCAATACTTGGCTGAAGTTGTTTATATTAAAAAAAATTCAATTCTAATGTTAAACCTGATTTATCTACACAAATTCAAGAACAGCAACAAAAACAACTGTAATCGATGTTCTCTCTTCTATGCAGAAGCCGAGCTGGTTACACCTGCACGAGCTCTCAACATTTCAGTTCTCTTGCTTCTCTCCATTGCATCCACCAGCCATTCTACACTTTCTTTAATCCCCATCCTGCAATCAAATTTCATAGATTTGTTTTTCGTATTTTTGAACATTCGGTAAATCTGAGAGCTGTGAAGAAGAATATGAAAAACTGGAATCACGCAGCAACCAGCTTGATTCATCTATTTACCCGTCATATGCTGACACAGCTTCAAACATGTAAACCCTTTCATCTAACTTTTTCAGATCAAGATATCGGCCAAGTTCTTCAGCTGATACAGCTTCAGCAAGATCCTGCCATGCAAATGATATCTAATTAGATTACCATGACTAGCATTCGTCTAAAACACAAAGAGGTAGAGAGAAGTGAAAGGCATGTCACTCTAATCTGTTTCCTGCAAAGAAAAAGAAAGCAATGCAGAGAACATGCTTTCAATCTCAGGATATCAAGCCCTAATCAAACATTTCCTCTTTTTCACATAAAGCACGGTGAAATGGACACACTACTTTCATCAGGGGCCAAAGTTTATCAGCGACCAAAGACACTAGGTTTTGACAGATTAAAAGATTAAAGATGTTGGAATACAAGAGATAGGAACAGCAATATGCTTCACATACCAATAAAGAATCACAACATACAGACAGAGAGAGATCGTGAATACCAATTAGACCAAAGAAGTCGTACACAATTTTTTTCAATTTTCACCATGTTCAACATCCTTGTTGCTAACCTCAAGAAATTGCTAAAAATTGCATGACCTTGTTGGGAATTTGAAAAAAAGGTTTGAAGTACTTTTTGAGCTGGAAGGAGGCAACAGTTAATCTCACCTGCTTGTTTGCTAATATCAATAGAGGGGCTCCTTGCAAATCCTCGTGTCGGAGAGCCTTTTCTGGTAATAAATCCAAGAAATTAGCACATAATTCAAGTGCAGCCTCCAACAACTCTTTACTGCAATTAAAATAGTAGCCAATTCACTCGGCATAATGCGTTGCCAAGTTAAAGTAATTGAATGTCACTCACCTAGTGCAGATTTTGCATCTTCAAATCGTGATGGACAAGCAGCATCAATTACATACACCACGGCATGTGCCTCTTCATAATATTTCTCCCAAATGGAGCGAAGACCAGGCTGATAGAATCAAAATCTTGCGTCAGTGACCAACTTCAATAACCCCCCCCCCTCCCCCCCTACCCAAAAAAAAATAAAAAATAAAAAAATAAAAGAGAGAGAGGAAAGAATATCAAAAAAGAAAAAATAATAGATCAAAAAGCTTGTGTCAGATTTCAGTGCCACGACTCAAAGCAGGCACTAAGACACAACACTGCTATCCAGAGTTTGATTTTCCATCCATAGCAGCTCTAGCATTTTACTTTTACACATTTGCACAAGTTTGCTTTTCCATCTAAGTTTGTCAACAAAGTAGTAATCACACAGACAAAGCCCTTTTCACGAACTAAGTTGATTCCTTAGACCCTGTCAGATTACGAACACAAGCAACATTAAATCTTTTCCCGATGAACAACTCTGTCAGACAACACAGGCGTCAGGCAGTTAAGTTACTATAGATGAGGTGATGACAATTGGAATCTCAGGAGAAAGATTCCATATCCCCAGCAGGGGCATACAAAGGAATAAGAAAATTTGACTTGGTTTCTCTTTGAGAAATCCACCCAGAGCCATGTGTAAAGAACAAAATTTGGTCCGGAAAAATGTCAAAGTGGCATTTCTAAGAACAATGATCATCAGTGTAAAAACAAAAGAACAATTATGATCAGCACAAATGCCCCTAATTTATCTGTTCTAGAACCAGGTTAGCTGCCATCTAAAAGTAACAACAAAAACACCAATAGGTTGTAAAACGCTGAAAAAGATGACCATCCTAGTTGGAAATAGATGCTCAATAACCTTTATAAACTGTTAGCCAGCAGTCCATGACATTTTAACATTACTCTACCTAAAATACAGTCATTTCTCTCACACTTTACACGGATTCAGGTGTGTTAAAATACTCTGAAAGACTTCTAATTTTTCTGTATGAATTTGACATACCTGACCTCCAAGGTCCCAGAACACAAGTTTTGTATTCGACGCTTCAATACGAGCAATATTGAGTCCTACAGTAGGAACAATTCGATCAGGGGGAAGGCCTTCCAAGTTTGAGTACACTGACTTCAACTTTTCCAACAAAGTCTACAAATGAGTAGATTACACAAGAATCATGAGCAATGTCCAGCAAATATTTTCAACACCAACTTCAGCATTTCGAAAATCATGTAACAGAGTTCAGTAATCAAAACAGGAGAAGAGAAGAGAAGCTGATGCATTACTGTTTTCCCAGCCTTGTCGATTCCAAGAATGAGTACATGAAACTCGGTCTTACTAAACATATACTTCCAAAGTCCATAAAACAATGAGAACATCTCTGACTTGCTTACTCTTCCTTATCACTTGTTCCTTCTAACCTTCAAGGGCAGAAAGAAAAGAACTTCATAACATCTAAGTAGATCTGGTTTGCACTCTTAGTTTGAGACTTCTGGAAAAGGAATAGGCATTGTCAATATTTAAATTGCAAAGGAAAAAGAAAGAAGATTGAAGTTAGTGATTTTTTTTTGTTAATAAGTATTAGTGATTTTAGCTGTAATGAACATATGACAATAAGACAACTTGGCAAAGTCCAACTATTTCCAGGAATCAGATGTTGCAACTGAAAGAACAAAGTTCAGACCTAGTGTTTGGCTATAACCAGCAACAAACAAACTAGAATTCTTCTAATCAAAATGTTCTGTCCTCTTTCAAACACTGAGAGAAGCAATAAATACAGTCATCCATTCACCTAAGAAATTGGTCATTCTAGTGGAATCAAAATTTTGAGTTATCATCTAATGATTTTCATGGACTTTCTTCATTGCCTTGGATCCACTTTGTGAAATATTGGTACAACTCTCTGAAGTTTGGGCCAAAAACACACACATACATAAGAAAAAATCGACCAGCATCAGATCCTTCTCACTTAGCCTCCTCACCATCCATCTAAGAAGGCTTTAAACATTAAACATTTCTTAATTGCTTCAGGCCCATTTTCAATCACCAGAAATATGTTAGTATTATCAGCAGCATCCCATGAAACGTCTAAACCAACAAACAGACCTCAAACACTCACATAAACCCCAAATGACAGAAGAAAAATATAAAAGCTCAATGGAATTAATATGAATTTCCTAAAACCAAGCTAATTATATATAATAATATAAGAAATAACAACGAAAGGAAATCATTTCTGAACATTATGAACTATGAGTTCAACCACAATCACATTCTGTGATGAATTCTGAAAAGTGAAAGTTTCCCAGTTGCTTTTCCACCATGAAAATCAAAGCCGTAACCTTCAAAGACCCAGATCAAGAAAGAATCTTCATGCATGAGCTTTTCGGATTAAGATTAGTGAAAGTTAGATCCAAAGTTAGAATTAAAGGTTGAGGGAAAGGCCAAAGAAAATAGAAATTGGGAGGTCAGAATTTCATACTCTTGCGGTGCTGAGAGCTGCTGAAAGTCTTTCTGGTTTTCGTTGGTCCTGTAAAAATGAGACCTCCAGAATGACAACTTTTCTCTCAGTGCTAATTTTTCCCGAGGTTCTTTCAGATTTGACCCCGTCCCTCTCATTCTTTTTTCCCTGTACCCATTCTACCCTTGGCGAAGCTTTCGCTTCATGTTGGTGGGCCATAGATGTAAACTCACCATCAAAATGGGCCACGCTGGTGTGGTTCGATGCAATGGGCAATGATATGTTCGAGCCTTGAGGTTTACATAGCGTTTGGATATAAAATTTAATAAAATAAAATTTTAAATTTTAAAAAATAAGTGTATTAAAATTTTAACGAGTAAAAGTAAAAATAAAAATAAAATGTGTTTGATAAAAATAAAATTTTAATACTATGTTAGTTCTTTTTCGTTCTGGTGAATTTTTTTTATTTTTTTGCATGTTTTAGGTGTGAAGATTATATCTGTTTAATTTTTTTCAAAGAAATTAAATGTGGGAGGTTTGAAATGAGATTTTAAGCTTACTCATAAGTACATTGGAATTCTACAAAATCATCAACCTAGCATTTGGCTTTCGTTTGTTATTAGGAATAGGAGCTCAAATTTAGGAGAGATTCCTATACAAAAAAACTAATCTGCGGTTTGCAGAATAGTCAAACAAATGGACGGTTGTAGACAGTTTTGCGCCTTTAACAAAAATCAGACGAGGGCAATCCTGGAAAACGGAAAACACAAAACGGGGTGGATGGATAAAAGGGGGGACGAGCATCTTTCTTTCACTATCTTCGCTCTTCGCTCGCAAGAGTTCATCCATTTTCAGGTACATGAGGATTTCTTTCTAGTTTTCATATTCGGATTTAAAGATCTTCACTACTGAAGTTTTCATTAATGATCGGTTTGATCCTCGAGGAATCGTGAGGAAAGAAAACAAACAAAAAAATTTGTATTCCATGCAAAATGAAGGATGGAATTGGCTGCGTGCTTTCTTTAGCAATCAGAGTAGTGTACAGGATCTATTGTTTTGAATGCAGTCATTTTGGTTTTTGATATTTTCAAAGTCGTGTTTGACTCTTGGTTAGTTTGTTGATCCGTTCTCTCTTTCTCTTTTGTTCTTTTGTTTCGATTGATTGCTGGATTTCAGTGTTTTATTTTTGTATGTGGTTGGTTTAGAGGTTCAATGATTCGAGAATGGACTTCGATTATGTTGAATTTGATTGTGACTGTAGAAGAAAATTATCTGCGTATTATATATGACCTCAAAGTATGTGTTCCACAGGGGATGCTATTAGAGAAATTGGATTCCTGTTCTAGTTCTTGTTTTCTCAGTTCTGCGGACGTCATCCTCAGCTTTCTTTGTCTCTCCACAGTTTGTAAAATGTGGTTTTTTGGATTTTTTTTGTTATCTCAGATGTGCTCGTGTTTGCATCTGCTTGTTGCTTTTTGGAATCTTTTTTTGTTTTTGGATCTGGATCGAGTATTTTTAGGATATAGTGTGTACGCTGGAGGGTCCTATTTTTCTGCTATATTATAGAGTCCTTGGGAAATTTGCTTTTGACTGTCCATTTTGAAGGTGCACATCATGAGCTTGCTCTTATCTTTTAAGATACATTTATGCTTGTGATTCAGCTGGTGTACAGGGTGTAATTCTGCTTTTTCTGTGTGTAGCTTCCATTTATGGAGGTGGAAATTTCCTTTGCCTGCATCATATTCTATGTAGATTCCCGTATATTCAGTACTACAATATTTGATTTGAGGATCTAACTAGAGATTCTGCAGTTGTACCCAGTGAAGTAAAGTGATTGAACTACTTTTCAGCATCTCAGGAGATCGTCGCTCCAGAAAAATGAAGTAATTTACATGCTTTTTTTTTTTTTAATATTTCTGTATGAAAATTGGTTAATGATTTGATGTTTCTGAAATTTGGTAAGAAAGGGCTTTGTTTTGGCGTTTAGATATATAACTTCTGAAAATAATAGTGAAGCAGTAAATTAAGGCTCTTCAGATCTTCATAAGTTAGGATGTTGATTAGGTTGAATTATTTACCTATGAAAATTGCTTGTAGTTTCTAATCTTTGTTTTCTTCATTTGGTAACACACGATAACTGGGTTGGAGTGTATGTTAGAATTAGATTATTATGGATGCTACAGATACTAATTTATTTAGAGAAAAATGCTGGGAATCTTTAAATGATTGTCAGTAAGGGAGATGGATTAATCATGGGTGGATGAGAGATGATAGGTTTAGAAAGATCGTGAAGTTTTTGTCGCTTCTTAGAGATTTATCATCTGACGCAAGAAACATCAGAGTGAGGTGACAAAGTGCAACTCCTATGATTTAGTCATGCAGTGAAGAGATATGATCTCAGCGATAGTGGTCGACTTAGTTAATACAATTGCTAGGGGAACAAGAGGGCTGCTGAATATTGTTGGTCATGGCCCTAGAAAAGAGCTTTGATTTCGTAGGTCTGGATTGAAATGGCCAGATAAACAAGCAAAAAAATAAAGATGTGAATTTAGATGGAGGAGTTATTTTCTTATCACAACTGAATTTTTTGGACTTTGTAGATGCAAAGCATGAGCAATTAGCTATTGCAATTGCTGTTTAAGTCCTTGGAACAGAGGGGGTGTACAGGTGTAGCTATTAAAAGTGCATTACCACAGATGACTGCCTAAAAATTATATGATGTGCACTTTTAATATGTTTGAGTTTGCAAGGTTGGAGAAAATATTGCATTGGCCGTTTTAAAAAGAAGCTAGACAGTCCAAACCAGCCATAATTTTCTGGTGTTAACTGCTAATTTTTGCTATGTTGCAAGATATTTTTGGTGTTTATTCTTTCCATTTTCACTTCCCCCCTCTTTCATTAGAATATTCGATGTGTCCTTTTTCTATGATGTTTAATTAATTTTTTGTTACAGAGTTTTTAAGACCTCAGCATTTGTTGCATTTCAATAACAGGGGGCGCGTAAGATGGGATGAAGCTAATCTGGGGGAAATTGAAGCAAATAAACCTGTGAGGCAGAAGATAACTGAACCTAAGACACCATACCACCCCATGATTGAGGATGACAGTGAAGGTTTAAATTTTGTTATCTTGTCTGCAGATTCCTCTCAGATGAATGTTTATGTAGATGCATGTCAGAGCGCACGTTAATCTTGTGCAAGGCCATAGTTAGTTGATTAATACTTATGATACTTCCAATAGGATGTTTGGAATTTGTCTTCCAATAACGTGAGGATCTTTGTCTCCTATCCGGGGTACCTTTGATGAATGTGTGGCTGATGCAATGCACGCTGAAGCAATACGGACTGCTTTGAGTGATGTGGCTTCTTCAAGTAAAAATGAAGGCCGGAAAAGGTGGCTGGACATCATCTGAGGATGAGGCAGATGCTATGGAGCAGGATGATGAAGGTTTTCATTACATTCTCTTCCGTTTTCACCCCTTTAGTCTTTTGGTTTTTTCTTTTTCTGTTTGGGCAAAAGGGCCCCAGGGAAGGTTGGAGGGGCCTCCCTGAAGCGAGCCTATTCAATAGAAGGTAATGGCAAGCTGTCCCTCGTGAAGGGTTGAACCTACATCTCGACCCAGTGTTATTAGAGACATAATGATGAGAATGCCTGTGGGTGGTGATAATGGGTCATAAGTCTTGTCCTCTTGGCATTGTGTCTTTGAAGATTCGAACAAACTGCCTTCCCGTGAATAGGCTTTTACTACTAAGTCAACCCCTCCAATGGTAGTTCTCACCTTTTTATTCAGCCTTTGTGACAACGTTCATTCTAAGATTTTAGAAAAAGTTGGATCTGTTTTATGTTTAATCATCCAAGTTCACTTACCAATCACCAAAAAAAAAAAAAAGTCATATTAGTTGCATACATTCATTTTCACAGGATTTTGATTGTTTCTGGAAGACATTAAAGACTATTGTTAAAATTTGGGGGGATGTTGCCAACCAATTTTTATGTTGTTATCTTCTGTTAACAATATTGTCAAGGGTTTTTATGTATGTTACTTATTAGAGTGCTCTAGTTATTGTCTCCTTCAGTCGCTGCAGTTGGTTGATGCTGAAGGACAGAAAAGAAGATTATCGAAATAATTCACTAGAAAGTCCCTCTTTTCCTGGAATCTTTTTCTCCGTCTGAGTTAAATAGCGAGTTTTGCAACTTCAACTCCAGTTATGATGTATGCCCTCCATTGTCTTTTTGTGGAAATTTTTCAGATTCTGAGGCCGATAGGAATAGTTTGAGTTTTAGGGAGCACAGAAAAGCTCACTATGATGAATTTCGGAAAGTTAAAGAACTCCGGCATAAAGGTTCATTTCTGGATGATGTTGATGAGATTGGTGGCAGCGATGTGAAGGACAGTAGGAAATGTGAGTCATCTGCATCATTAACTGCCGGTGTGAAGGAAATAGACATCAGCGAAGAAGGTGCTGCAATTTTGCCGCAAAAATCTTCTGCACCTCCAGCTAATGGAGCTTAGATCAAGCCAATCAAGGACTTAAAAACTCGTGACTATTTTGGTTTTTGTCAGTTGTATGTAAATAACATTCAATTCCTTTTCCATTATGACATGCAATGTGAGTCTTCTCCTCGCTCCATCAAAGCATTTCTTCCTCGAAAATCAGCTATTGTCATGTTTTTTTGGAAACTATCAAGCTATGTGGCCTCGATCAGATTTTGGGCAGCTTGTTTTTGCTCAAGACCCGGCCAGCACTAATTTTAGGGCAGCTCTTTTCTGCTCAAGACCCCTGTCGGTAACAATTTTGTTTTGGGGGTTCATTGAGAGGATTAACGTTGGCATTAGTGGTTCGTGGCCTCGAGTACCAGTACCATGGCTTGATGTTTCGTACTTGATGACATTTTCATTTGTCAAATGTTTTCTGGAATGTCATGAGTTTGTTTTCCGATGTATCCCAATGAAGTTGAAAAAGTGGCTTGACTCTGCTTGCTTTTCGTTGCGTGTTTCTTTGTTTTATTGTTTACTCGCTTCATTTGTAACGCCAGCCTTTGGAACAACTAACTAGGTCGTCGGGCCCTAGACATTGGTTGGGCTTGTTCCGTATGGCACCGTTGTAGGTCCTGGGGTTGGGCTCTTCTTACGACTGACATTTGTTTTAAGCTCCCAACAAATTTTAATAATTTAAGGTTATATTTGATTTATTCTTAAAAGTTTTTCACAATCACTTTTAGATGGGGGCGTAACAAGAATTACGAAAGATTATTATTAAGAACATTAGTAATATATCTACAAGATTTTTATAAAAAAAACAATAAACTCACAAAAATAATTTGATAAACTCACAAAAATACGAGACGAATTTCTTTGTATGAAATATGTCATCGGGAACCAAAAAAAAAAAAAAAACTACACAAATAACAAGCCAGCAGAAGGAGGTTGGTAAATTCTGTCCCGCTCATAGGGAAAACAGCAATGGTAGGAGCAATGGCATAGCCGCATGGTTACATTTCCTGGTCTCTCTTTTTTCTTTTTTGTCTTTGGGCAAGTAAATTTCTTTCTTCCGCAACTAGACAAGTTAGCCACGTTACCTTACCTTATCCATTGATACACCTGCACACCCACTCGTTCCCACTCACAAACTCCTCAAGACAAACATACGAGAGAGAGAGTTTCCAATGGATTCCCTTGCTTCCCAAATATGCTCGGAGATATCCTCTATCTTCTCAAAACCCACTCGCCCCCACCCACCACCCTTGGACCTATTAGTGACCGAGTTGACCGCCACATCGGCCCAGAACGGCCGGGTCTTCCTCTACGGAGTGGGTCGAGAAGGCCTAATGCTCAAGGCCCTCTGCATGCGCCTGTTCCACTTGGGCCTCTCCGCCCACTTCGTCTTTGACATGACCACTCCCCCCATCACCGCCAAAGACCTTCTCATCGCCTCCGCGGGGCCCGGCGGATTCTCCACCGTGGAGGCTATATGCAACGCGGCACGGTCCGATGGCGCCAGAGTCCTGCTTCTGACGGCTCAGCCAGAGACAGGTTCGTGCGTGAAGTACGCGAGTGCGATTTGTTACGTGCCGGCGCAGACTATGGCGGATGATGCCGACGTGGAGAGATCTCGGCCGCTGCTTCCAATGGGAAGTGTGTACGAAGGGGCTCTGTTTGTGTTGTTTGAGATGGTGGTGTATAAGTTGGGCGAGGTTTTGGGCGAGAGCCCTGAAGCCGTCCGATCACGCCACACTAATCTGGAATGAGGCTGGTTGTTCTTAGGGTCTGTTTGGATGGTTCTCCTTTTGTTATATTTACATTTTCGCCTTATGTTTTGTTGAAATCAGAAATAAGCACAACGCCAGTAGCAGGGGTAGCTTTACCATGGAAAGGGTCGAACTCTGTTTTTTCTTTTCTTTTCTTTTTCCTTAGCATATGTTTAATATTCCTTGGAAAGAAAAAAAAAAAAGTGTTATTTATAATTTTCTCTCTCAAACTACCACCCGATTTTCAAATACATTTATAAATTTTAACTCGTTATAACTCATCCTCACAAATTATACTTCTCATAATGATTTCATCTTTAACCTGCTGAAGTCAGTGCCGGCTCAAGGGTAAGGCGACTTAGGCAGTCGCCTAAGGCCCCACCTTGAGCAAGGCCTCATAACTTAGACAATAAAAAAAAAAAAATAACAGAACATGCTGAAAAAACAAACAAATTGAGAGAAAGCAACTTGTAAGGTTAAACGTAAAACAAAACCTACTGACATGCAAAAGAAAGCAGCATTAAGCATTAAATGAAAGTAGCCTTTTTTCCATGAAAACCGTGAAAAGAAGTGTAAGAAGAAAAGTGTAAAAGACGTTATTTGTAAGCAAAATGAGAAATAGTAAAAAAAGGTCTTCCTTTGTGCAGAAAAACGGGGGCCTCTGTATAAAACGGAAATTGCTGCAAAATTTATCAACGGCTAAATTTATAACGGTAATGAATCTCAAATTTCCTATATAAATCTAAACTTATACTTCATACTCCATCTCCTCAATCTTCTTTCAAAATTTCTCTCCCTCTATTTCTTCTCTTCTTTATCTCTCTTTCTAATTAATTTTAGCCTAATTGTTCTGAAATTGTTTTCAAATTCAACCACTTATAACCTTGGTGTCAGGTTCTATTATTCTAATCTTTACACTCTTGTATTTTAATTTGAATATTTATTTTTTATTATAGCATTTATTTTATTTGTTAGTGTTCTTTGTTTATATCTACACTATGTCTAATAGAAAATATGAATGTGGTTATGAAAACTTAAGAAAAATAGAAAAGTTAATCCAATCTCAAAAAGGAGCTCTTGATAAATTTATTATCAATGATAAAAACAATATAACATCAAATTCAGCTGAAGAATTGATTATTGAACAACCATATGATTCAATACAATTAGGAGAGAATATTGAACCAATCCCACAACATAATATTGAAAATCAACTTGTTAATGATTCACAAGTTTATAGTTCGATAATTCTTGATGAAGAACCTAACAAAAATTTAGAAACCAATATAAAAGATAATGAAAATTTAGAAACCAATGTAAAAGATAATGAAACTATAGATCTCAACGCTTTGAGTACAGTATCTATAGATATTTATGATTCAAGTCAATGGAAAACTATGGATGCAAAACTTAGAGATCTATTAGTAGAGAGAGGTCCAATTAGAATTGATGATATAGACTTTCCCAAAGATGAGAATAATAGACACTTCTCTATTACATTTTATATGCAAAAATTATCAAATGGAGAAAAACATGATAGAAAATGGCTAGTATATTCAAAACATGTTGATAAAGTTTATTGTTTTTGTTGCAATCTATTTAATTCAAAACCGAGCACGAGTCAATTGGTTAATGAAGGAACTAGAGATTGGAAGAATTTTAGTGTTAAACTTAAAAGTCACGAAACAAGTCATGAACATATCACCAATATGAATAATTGGATTAACTTGGAAATGAGATTGGTTAAAAATAAAACAATTGATAAAAAACTTCAAGAACATATTAACAAAGAGAGAGATCATTGGAAAAAAGTATTATTAAGAATTATTGCTGTTGTAAAAACTCTTGCTAAAAATAACTTAGCATTTCGTGGAAAAAACGAAAAGATCTACCAAGATAATAATGGGTGTTTTTTAAGCCTAATTGAAATGATAGCAGAATTTGATCCAATTATGCATGAACACGTTCGACGAATACAACATGGTGAAATTCATAATCATTACTTAGGACATAACATACAAAATGAATTGATACAAATATTAGCATCTGAAATTAAAAATACTATTATAAACAAAATCAAAGAAGTAAAATATTTTTCGGTTATACTTGACTGCACTCCTGATATAAGCCACCAAGAACAAATGACTCTAATATTACGATGTATAGATACTTCAACATGTGAAGTGAAAATAGAAGAATTTTTTTTAGAATTTTTAGAAGTAGATGACACCTCTGGTAAAGGTCTTTTTAATGAACTTCTAAATGCCATAAAAAAACATGGATTAGATGTTAATAACATAAGAGGACAAGGATATGATAATGGATCAAATATGAAAGGAAAACATCAAGGTGTACAAAAGAGATTATTAGATATAAATCCTAGAGCATTTTATACACCTTGTGGTTGTCATAATTTGAATATAGTATTATGTGACATGACAAACTCATGTCCCAAAGCTATATCTTTTTTTGGAGTGGTACAACGCATTTATTCTTTATTTTCTTCTTCTACAAAACGATGGAAAATTTTACAAGATAATGTATCTACATTAACATTGAAACCATTGTCACAAACACGTTGGGAAAGTCGCATTGAAAGCGTAAAAGCAATAAAATATCAAGCTCCAAAAATAAGAGATGCTTTAATTCAATTAGCAAAAACAAGTGAAGATCCTAAGACAAAGAGTGAAGCCACATGCTTAGCTGCATATGAGATTGAAAATTTTGAGTTCTTATTAGGCATGAATATTTGGTATGATATTTTGTTTGCTGTTAATTCAGTGAGTAAGATCTTACAATCTAAAGATATGCATATCGATGTTGCCATAGATCAATTAAAAGGGCTTATTTCTTATTTAAAAAATTATCGAGAAACTGGATTTGTATCTACTTTAATTTCATCTAAAGAGATTGCAATTGAAATGGAAATTGAACCTATATTTCCTGAAAAACGAATAATACATAGAAAAAAACAATTCGAAGAAAATGTTAATGATGAAACAATAAAATCAATTGAAGAAACTTTTAGGATTGATTATTTCATATATATAGTAGATCAAGCTATTTCTTCAATTCAAAATAGATTTGAACAATTCACAGTATATGAAAATATTTTTGGTTTCTTATTTAATATTAACAAATTCAAATCTTTAGAAAATGCTGATTTAAAAACATATTGTCTTAATCTTGAAAGTTTTCTTAAAGATGGTGAATATTCTGACATAGATGGTTTAGATTTATTTTCAGAATTAAAAGTATTAAAAGAAGTTTTACAACCTCAAATCAATACTCCAATTGAAACATTAAATTATATAAAAAAATTATATTGTTTTCCAAATGCATGCATTGCTTATAGAATACTCTTAACAATACCAGCAACAGTTGCTTCTGGAGAAAGAAGTTTTTCAAAACTTAAACTAATAAAATCCTATTTACGGTCGACGATGTCACAAGAAAGACTAAATGGATTAGCCATTCTATCAATTGAAAGTGACATATTAACAAATCTTGAATATAAAAGTTTGATTAGTAATTTTGCATCTCAAAAAGCTAGAAAAATTATTTTTAAATAATTTTTTTATTAAAATTTATATTTTTTAAATTTATATAAAAAGGCCTAATTTTTAATATGGCCTTAGGCCTCATTTTTTATTGAGCCGGCCCTGGCTAAAGTTGTTATATCAAATAATTTTTACCTCACATAACATACACAAGACATTCTCTTTATGTGAAAAGATAATTTTATCCTAGTTTAAGTCCTCTTTAGTCTTATACAATGCTTTTAGCAATACGTAGGGTCAAAAAATAATATATAGTTAACTGATTTTTTTATTTAAAGAAAAAAGATTACTCACTTAGAATCCAGCTAGTTAAATTTATTTTTTTAAGTAAAGAGAAGGTCATGTGTCGTTTATGTAGGACGAAAATCGTTCAATATAATAATCTCAGCCGGTTGATGAATGAAATTGTAATGAAAAGTATAGTTTGTGAGGTCAAGTTGCAACGAGTTAAAGTTGTGAGAGTATTTGAGAATAGAGTGATAGTTTGAAAGAGAAAATTGTAATTAATAAAAAAATATTAATTGTCTAATTGAGATTATCAGATATTTTGTCAAATTAGATTTTTTTTTTTTAAGTTACGAAAGAAATCTGGACACTTATTCACGTGTACCGAACTCTGACGAACCTGGCTCAATATACGCACGAGTTAGACTAAACGCCACGATAAGCTCTGGGTTAAACAATCCTCCCAAGCTGCACATACCAATTAAGTCTAATTTTTACTGTAAGAATAACCCTAAAAAATTATTTATATCTAAGAAGATTCGAATTTGAGACCCTAAAAAAAAACACACCCCTTAACCCCGAGCCTTCGCCACTCAAGCCAACCTTGGGGTTGTCAAATTAGATTTAAGGATCAGGGACCAGCACAGGTACCTTTCAATCGCTATCTTCGATGTTTCCCTCCTCTTTCTCCGTGGACTCAATTGAATAAGTCTTTATTGTTTCTCTTTCTTCATAATGTTGGACGAATGATTTTAGTACTCTTTTTTCCACCTTGTTTCAAGAGAAATTGCCCTCGAAGAGTTCTGGTCACAGCTAAAGTTTCTCTCTCCTTTTGGGTCAAAATAGGGCTTTTCTTTTAGCTGCTTGTCAATTTTTGTTATTTCCACCAAATTGTCCTGTCTGATTATTTGATGGGGATCTTACACGTGTCTACTTCAACAAAATCAACGAAATAAATAAATTAAAAAACGGAAGGAAAAAAAAATCCGTAACACTTTAAAAGTAGCCCCAGAATAAATTATCGAGGACCTGTTTTTTTGCTCTTCTCTGCCTTCGATTGGATAATTGATTTTTCGTTGGTTGGCCATACGCTTTGTCCTAACTTCACGGCCTCCCCCCCGTGTCGCTTAGGCTCCATCCTGCGTGTTCCAGACTTACACGCAATCGTACTTTTCCAAAACCTTACCTGACAGACCTTCGGACGGATATTTTGAAGGCACTTACTTTGTGTCCAAAGTAGCCTCTAAAAAAAGAAAGACGCTTCTGGTGAGCTTTGTTTGGAATTTACTCGGCAAATGCTGCTACGGGCGGCAGCTACTTCGTGACCGCTAATATCCTCTGCGGCACCAAACCAACACGTAATTTGTAGAGGACTTTCATCAAGCAATAAGCATGCTCCACCCGCGTCTCCAATATAAGTGCTCCGCGAGACTCGGGAGACTGAGAATTAGAGACGCAACCAATCGGCACCTTGTCTTTCACCGTTATCGAATAAGGAAATTTGCTACAATCTAATGCAACCCAGAACAGAAGATTACATAACATAGAGATATAGGAATGGGATTAATTTGGTAAGGAAAAAGTTATCTTTTTTTTTTTTGTGTGATTTATACAACGATGGACCGCCGGAAAATATCTTCCCGATGAAACAGGATAAAATACAACTGGTATCTGAAATGATAAAGCCCACGATTTACATAGTTATATTTATTAAAGTAAATTCAGTATCAAAAGGAAGCCACGGGAAAATCTTTCTTTTTCTCTGTACAAAAATAGATTCCAAAATACTTTATCTTATAATTTATCCGCTCCAAGTGTTATTTATTCGGACGTAAACAAAGGGCAAGCGGGTCCCAAAGTGCCAATGATATTTTTTGAGAACATGTGACGCCAGTGGATAAGAGAACGTTGTATTTTGACCGACCCAATGATAGTTTCGTAAATCTGGTTTAAGAGGAGGGTCATAACATAACGCCAAGAGAAAAATATCAAAACCCCCCACGACGGGGTCAGTGACCATCACATAAATCCCCTACCAGATATTTTGATCCCTTTTTCTATTTTCTTATTTCTCGGAACGGATTATTCATTATTTGACGGGTCCCAAAATATCTACCAGTTCATAGTTTCCTTTTTCTTCTTAGAGCATCGGAGAAAATATCTTCGCAGAGCCTGGAGAAAATAAAGATAATATCTTCATGGCCTGTAAAGCTCTCAGATATTTTCACCCACGTGATTCACGCCCGTAGCCGCTCATCTACATCAACGCTTAGGTACTCGCGCTCTTTCAATTTGGTAACCGCACTTTTCCCCTATTCGTCAAAGAGAAGGAAAAAAAAAAATTCGCTACATTTATATGTTATGAGCCAAATTCTTATACTAATCCTAAATTTATAGTGGGTGTTGATTAATTAAACACATATAATGCACATTTTTATTGCTTAAAAAAAATTCTTATGACTTCCGTCAACATAGAAAATATCCGTGAAGGGAATTAGTGATAGAAACCGACGTCGTTTTCGCAGTATAAGAGTGTGATTAAGGCAAATGGAATTTTGTAGATCAGAAAGTAGGAGAGAAAGAAAAGGAATAATTAAGAAGAAAAGCACGTGTGCCACAAAGGCAGCGAGTAACTATTGCCCGTACTCTCAATATAACTACCCCCACTGTACGTGCTTAAAAAGAGGATCGCTGCCCTACGCCTATTTAAACACCAGGAAGGACTCCAAAGCGCAGTGCGAAAGTTTAGAACACAACCTCGACCCACATCAAAATTCAAAACAACCGGCCGGCTGTTTCTCGGCGACGTCGGAGGGGGTTATCCAGTATCATGGACTCGCGATTACCAGCCCTTAGAAATGGGCCATGGACCAATGAGAAGCACGTGCACTTCTTGAATACAATGGAGGCCTCCTTTGTGCGTGCAATGTTCGATGGCAACAGTCGGATTCTCCGTCTGGATCGTAACTTACCAGACAGCTCCGAGTCTACCTTAGATTTGAAGGTACAGAGAAGGGGAAAACATGGCATACCAGGTAATTATGTTCTTAATGTTTTGATCATCGATTGTCTTTATCGTGCGCAGAGGGGTGGATATGTATATGGCAATACGGCTGAAATGATCTTCTTGTTAATTTGGGGTGGGGGGAGGTTCGTGATAAAGTGATTGGAGTCTTGGTTGGTGCACATTTATCTTAATGAATTAGTTCTTTTTGGCTAAGAAGGACTGCCTTAACAATTCGAAGTTGGACAAACTTTTACCTTTGAGTCATTGGTTTTAAACTTTTTTAGAAGCAAAGGGTTTCGACTCGTCGAACAAGCACAGCAGAAATGAGTATCGGTGTGCTGTCGTGCCTCGAGATATTCGTGACATTAGGATATCACTATTTTCAGCTTTTTTTGGTTCCGTGTTGGAGTTCGTTTGAGTTGATCACGTTATAAGTCATCTGTTCTGGATTTCTTGCAGTAAGTGATACGGCCAATATAGGCACTGGAGACAGGATGGACGGTAGGGCTGAGAAGAGAACGAGGAGAGGATTGTCTCGCCCGTGGAATCCATCACAAGATCAGGTCAGCTTCATATAATTGCTCCCGGGCCCGGCAGTGTTAAGAATTGAAGTAGTCGGCCATGAAAAGAGAAAAGAACCAAAAAAGAAAGGAAGTGTGAAGTAGTCTTCAACCTTAACCATCTGATCATGATAAATTTTGTTGAATTTTAATCCGAGACCTCTCAACTGCCAAGTTCCGATCCTCTTGAACCCAAAAGAGATATCTGTAAGTGTTTATATTATTTTAAGTCAATATATTAGGACTTCCCAAACACGAGACTTGAGAGAGGACAGCTGCGGAAGCTTTCTTGCGTTGGTGTTTAATGGCAGGAGCGCCCGCCTTGTTTCCTGCTTCTCTTTCTTTTGTTAGGGATTGGTTGGTATGCAGTTGATCTTTATGGTAGGCTAAAGATTTATATGCTCTTTTACAGGTGGTCCCGCAGCTGGAAAGCAACTCAGGCGGTGCTAAAGATGAGATTGGCCTCCCTAACGTAGCCACTGCACATGTCAGCTGAGCAAGATTCTTTTTGCAGCGTTTTCGTTTCCCTTTTTTTTTTTTTCTTTCATTATTCTCCTTCTATAACAAGGTTGTGTTATAGAACATTGTAGTAGTTAGAGAACATTGCTTGGTTTGTTCAAATGACCGAATTGGGCTTGCATGTGTACTTTGTGATCAGCATACGTAGGTTTATTCCCGCAATATTCTTGATCATGTGTCTCACCCACTTGCGTTATTCTTAGATGATGAAGAATACATGACTCAAAGTGCAAATTTGTATTGGACTTCTTTCCTTTTTGAAGCTTGCTTTACAGATAATTTGAATTAGATATTTGGTTAAAGGGCCCCGGGCGACTTTGATAAATTTTTTTGCAATTATAAACTTACAGCCCTTTCCATTATTGAAACACTATAACGACCTAATTGTACCAAAACGAAAGAATACACAAAAATAGATTGAGATTCTCTTCGAATTGTATAGTAAAATTTAGAGAGAGACAAACATAATAAGTGGATCTTATTGTAATATTTATGTTGTTTTAAAATTTATATATATATATAAACAGTATTAAATGGTGTAAAGTTGTCTTTTTTTTAAATTTTAGAGGTGAATTGCATAATATCTTAATCCTCCGAAAATAAAGACAGCCATAGAGTTTTTATCATCATTTGTCGTGTATTCAATAATCATCTAAAATTCGTTGGACATTCCCGTCATAATTACGCACTATTCAAAGCTCTTTTATCTATTATAACTTTTTGACAAGGATGGAGTTTTTTTCTCTGATTTGATTATTTTTAGTCCTTTTTTTTTGCTAGATATTTTTATGAGTATAAAATTATTATTTTATTATTTTATGTGCCAAATAATTTTTTTGTCTATAGTAGAGAAAATTTTAAACAAATAATATAAAGCATCTGAAATCAATATAATAAAAATTAATAGTTGAAGCTGTAAAATTAAGAAGTCCACTATTTAAGGTTGCGAGTTGTCAGCATTTCAAGTCCATGCACTTATGTATGGAGACTGCAGGGTCTAACAATGTACAAGCAGGTTGAGTTTGGACATGAAAGAAGACACAAACTTCGGACATTGTCTTTCGTTTCCAATGTATGACCTATTTTCATCAAGTTCAATGGGATTTATTAGGTAATTAATATATCCTTTTACAACGGGCACAGACACAATGCTTACCAACTTCAATGAGGCTGTTTGCTCTTCCTAATTTAGTAGCACCTTTTGATCCAATACTGAACGGATTAGATGAACCGGCCGGATTCAATCGAGTTTAGGGGAAGTAGAAGCGACAATGTGTAGGATATATTAATTAATGATATATAGCAAAATCTTTATCTACCCTCAGAAACAAACAGAAATTAAAAGGAAGTAGATGAGTTTAGATGTCATCAGATGGATCCATGTCAAGGGGTATCGTTCTTATATCTGATCCAATGAAAATGATAGAAAATAGAAAGTAGGAAGCAAAGAAAATAAAGGGAATAGAAAATTTTCCAAGTTGAAGAACGCATCTATTCTCTCCCGGACGGACGACCCTTTCATTTCCGAACTTTGAGATCTCGTTGTCACACCTTCGAACCAAAAACCTTAAAAACCATGCTCCAGTTCCTCGTAGCCTACAAGAACCCAATCCTCCACACCTGTCTCTCTCTCTTCCTCACTTTCATCTTCTCCTTCTTCAAAATCCCGTCCCTGTTCCTCCATGGCCTCCACACCTATATCCAACCCGACAATATCAACCAAGATGCCGTCCGAGCGGCCATTAGAAGACCCGAAAGCTCCAACCCGAGCTCCACTCCTCAGGGCTACCAAAACTTGTCTTCCAAAGCCAACGTTGAACCCAGGAAGAGGATCAAGTCCAAGGACAAGGTCGAGTTCGATGAGAACAATGCCCAGATCTTCAGGATAAAGCTCGACGACACTCATATCAAATCCCGGCTCTATTTCAACGACTATCGCAGAGCTATTACTCTATCATTCGTATGTCTTCCTTGTCTATTGCTTCAATTTTACTTGGGTGGTTCAGAGAGTTCTGGGTTTTTCGCAAATGGGATTTTTGTTCCCCTTCTTTTAGGATTTTTGTCTTTTTGTAATCTAGTTTTGTCGGTAGCGAAGGTTTCGTTCGAGAAATCTTGGTCGACGCAGTCGGAGAAGCAACTAAGTGTGCTTTTTGGGGGTTTGGGGTTTATGCTAGGGCTTATGATTTGCTGTGAGATCGTTCCTTCGGGTTTGGATTTCAGTTTTGGACGTATTAATGGGATTGGGAGGGTTTTTGTTGCCGTTTTAATGGGCTTCCTCTCCGGTTTTCTGCTTGTGCCGGCATTAAAAAATGCAAGGGCGTTTTGGCTTGGAACTGATCAGCTTCGAAGCAATTTGTCGATGATTCATTGTGGATGGTTTGCTAGAATGATTCTTTATGCGAATAATATGTTGATGATCTTCACGGCATTGCTCTGGATTAACCCGTTTGCTGAAGTTCTTGTTAATAAGAACATTGATGACACTAAAGGAGCACGTTTGGTTCGTGAAGTTGGGGATGCTGAGAGGTTGGTTGGCAATCTGGGTATGTCCCGTTACGATTTTAATAAGCTCAGGCTTTGGTGCTTGTTGCTGGTCGGTTTAATGCAAATCGTGGTTTTAAGACCAAACGTGCAAATGTATTTGAATGAGGCCTTGTTGTGTTGGTACCAGCGGTTGCACGCCAGCAAGGTTCCGGATTTGGATTTTAGCAGGGCGAAGGTCTTTCTGCACAACCACTACTTGTGTCTTGTGGTTTTGCAGTTTCTAGCGCCCCCAATTCTGGTACTTCTATTTGTTGGCTTATCTCAGATTGATGGCAACTCCTGTATAAGTTTCCAATCTGTTTGTAGTCTGCAGCCTTGCTTTCCTTTTGCTAAGGAGCTGGCTTTGTTTTTGGCTTGGTGGGTTGTCTTCATTTGGGCTGTTTTCACTTCAGGAAGCCTCGCATTGTATCGTTGTGGCATTTGGTATGTGTCTTGATGACTGACTTTTGGGTTTGCCTTCAATTTCTGCCCTGTTGGGTTTTTGGTGATTTTCGAGAGGAGAGTGATGTGCTTGTAACGTGCTTTTTTCTCCACGAATGTACAATTTTACCAAGCAACAAATTATTTGGTACTTTTATTCTTCAACTCATCTCTCCAGCTCCTTATGCATACATTATGGTGACTAAAGTAAGAGGTGAAATATTATGTGTTTATTGTTCCATCCTAGACTTCATCTTTTCGTTACTGTCTTGCATATCTGTCATATATGACATGTTCTACCATATAACTGGATCTTTCTGCTGTAGCTGTGTGTTCTTTAACAGGAGAAAAAGGCGTCTAATAAGTTGTCTCTTGCTTGCATTCTTTTGTAACACAACTTTCTAGCCTTCAACATATTAAGCAAGAGGATTGTCTATTCAGGATGCTGGTCTTATCTTAATATGTTACTCGTGTTGACATCTTATCCTGTGCCTTTTCTCTGTACAAATCATAAATTTGACTTTGTCATCATCTCTGTGATAGAGTTACATGGCACTACACAGAGTTTAAAACACGGCTGCCAGCCTGCCACTCTTAGTTATCCACATAATGGATCCAAAGCTACGAAGCAAATTTTGCCTCCCCCATATCTAGTACTTAGGTGGACAATTTCCTCCATTTTGGTTCTATTACCCTTCTACACTGTAAAGTACAAGTTTTGCTACCTGCAAATGTATGTTCGTTTCTGTTTTCTGTTTTTTTTTGTTTTTTTCTAGCCATCTCCTCCCCGTGTTCAGCTCTCTTGTGCATGAGAAACACTCCCATCGTTTCCTGACTATGTAAACCTTATGCTGCATTGAAGGCAAGGGACTGTTAGTAGTGTAAATTATTCTTCCTACTTTCTGTCAAAGACCTTTTTATATTTTATACCCGAATTTGCATTCAACTGCTCAGTTATAAGCTTTTTAGATCTTTTTTTTTTTTGAGAATTCGGATTGACTCATTAGTAATTAATCCGTTATTCATTTTATTTGGGCGTTCTTGTATTTTAAAAGACTTGAAAGGACCTGTCTCGTCTCACAATGGATGTCTTTTTCAAAACTTCTTTAAAAGAAGCTGATGTGTATGGGAAGACTTCATTGCCTGAAGCTATCTGTAGAGATTCGCTCTCCAAAATCATGTGGACTTCGCACACACTGCATGTATCTCAGCCACTGATTCCAGAATCTGTGTACTCGGGACTCTATTCTAAGTAATGATCACCATACCATGTTTGCTTCTAGCTGCAATTTTTATCTACTCATGGAATCTGTGGTTTAATGATTAGAAGGTCACTGCTTTTCGGCGACCCATACTGGATGGAATGATGACCGTTAGGAATTTGTGGTTTAATGATTAGAAGGTTACCTCTTTTTTATGAGACATACTGGTGATGACATGGCGGCCCAGATGTGGTCAGTGTTTCTTTTCCTAGAGGAGAGAGATCGAGTTCGAGAGATTAAGCTAGAAGAGAAATTCTAATTTGTCGAACCAGTTGGATTCGACTCCATTAAGAAGGCAGGAAGAAACTGCATATATAAAGTCAACGGTGTAAATGTCATCCACATAAACAATTGCTGTACCGAGACTTGTACTTTGTTTTCTGTTGCTGAAGAAATTAGCTCTAACAAACTAACCAAAAAGTGAGTTTTCCTTCGTAGGATAAAAGCTTATATTGCCCGACAATTCCTTTGTGGGATGATAAGAGTGAATTTGTGGGGCAACCGGGCAAGACTTTGTGTCCCAAACGCATGCGTGGTTGTACGCTCCCAGTAAATGGATCAAATTTGGAGCCTTTATGGGGGACCGAGGAGGAACGTTTGGACGAGAAGGATCTCCCACTTGTGGAGTTAGAGGAAAGCTTTTTGGGAAAAAAAGTTAGTGATTCCAGACGAAAACATTTGGTAGTTGCGCAAGGGGTGGGAATCCAGAACATATCGATGGAAGTATCTAGTCAGATATCGATACAAACTAGTGGAGAGGCTGGAGGCACACTTTTTGGGATGGCAATTAGTAGACTTGTGCTTGTCTATTTAGGTTCAAATTCACAAACTAATTGTAATTTGACATAAACTTTGACGTCACAGTTTCAAGAGATTTGAGGAAACTTCTGCAGTTGTTGTGGATTCCACTAACGAGATAGCTCTCCATTAGAAAACAAGATTGCATTAAAAGGGGCATGAATGGTTGGATGTTGAATAATTGAATCACGTGCTCCCAAGGCGATGACCTAGTGGTAGATCAGAGGTGTAAAAGAAATATCATCTTGGGAGAGCTCACTTTAGGTTCACCCGAATTTAAATTGATAATAATTGGACCGTCCTCCCTTAATTTGTTGTCGTTATCTTTGTACTTTCAGGCAAAGACAAAAGGAAATAATTGTTGGTGTCGTACTGTTTTCCTTCTCTTTACTTTTGCTCTACGCCTGCAAGGCCCAGGGTTGAGTCGATTTTCCATCTTACCCTCCTGCCTTCTGGTATCTGCCGTTTTTTTTGTTTCCTTTTTTAGGCACAAGTCTGGATTAGACTTGAGCCACAAGTCAGCTGTACGTAGGACTCCTAGCTAGGAGGTCTTCCGTCTTTCGATATTTTCTATAGGAGGATCTGTGGGCATCCGGTGACTTCGCTTCCTGCTCGAAGTAAAACGCAAGTTGGATTATTTCGGGGAAATCTTAACCTCCTTGACTCCTTGCTCCACAACTTCTGCCGGGCCAACAAAATTGAAGTAACGGGCTACTATTTCCTCTCGAAAACCAAACGTCGATAGCTGGATGGGTGAAAAGATCAAGTACAATCTATTGACACAGCTTAGATGTTTTTTTTCTTTAAAAAAAAAAAAAATTACATCCATGGGTGGTCAAATTGTTTAGTCATTAATTTCATTCACTTGATCAACTTTGGGAATCATCCACGAAAATTAGACATGGAAGATTCATGTCATCCTACACGCTCTTCACATTCCTAAATTCAAAATGTTCTCGGGTAACGACTTTCGTTACAAAATTGGTGCACATGTATTTTGTCCTGAAATATATACAAACATCTTTCCTTTCGAGCTAGCCGTAATCAACAACTGCTCGTTAACAACGTTGACAAGTAAGAAGATGAAGATAATACTCGTGACCCAAGAAACAAAAACAAGATTAATGAATTAATTAGTGAAAACTAAGATCTCATGACATTCAAGAACTTGCGTGAGTGGTTAAACTTTTCCCTTTATACAATCTAGGGAACTGCAAACCGTGCAAAGACGATGAGGATATTTACAAGTTTATGAAGCACTGCTTCCGTCTTGAGAGGCAAGTTTAAACCGCTTCTGCTGTATCTCCTTTAACCTGATCAAAGAAAATAACTTAGATCTCGATCTCGTATTGAGGTTTTGCGGACAGGAATATGGCTAGCAGTCGTGTACCCCGACACAATTGAGCATTTTGAAGACGACCCATGATAGCGTTAGTAGAATTAATGTTTTGGCTCGATGGTGAGAGATAAAAGACACACGATGTCTTTCATTATTTGTATAGAAACCTAAGACTGCACGTGGGATGATTCCGGTCACTGCAATCACAGAAAGAAGAAAAAGGCAGAAGATACCGAAAGAAACAAACCAGTTCCAAGAAGAAAATCTATGAAAATGCTTTAGCAAAACATTATCACATTTTGATTTGGCCAAGGAAAAAGAGTTGAAAATTATAATTAACTATTTTCCGGCATGTTACCTCTTAATATTTATATTGTTTTCCCACCTATCTGTCCTTTTCTATAACAAAAGTACAAAACCAAGGTGCCGTATGTCCGCCAACCCATACTTGCTTAACAGAGCCTTAACAAATTACCTCCCTCCCAGCAAAACGACTAAGCAGAGGATAAAAGAGAAGAATTTGGCAGAAATTCCGTTCGAAACATGACTCTTTGTTTTCTACTACAATAAAAACCAAAAGACAGGATAAAAGGCTTTTCAAGAAAAGTTGGCAGTAATCCCCTCCGAAACATGACTTTTGTTTCCTACGACAATAAAAGTTCCATACGCATAATAATACATTCCACCAACTTAAATAAATACGGAACACTTCTCCTGATACAAATAAGGGACATGTTTGTAAACTTTTATATATATAATTAAGTCAAATTTTTAATTTAAAATAATAATGATAAAAATTTCAAATTTTATCTATTTTCTCATCAGCTGGTTTCTATATATTATAATAAATATAAAAAAATCACTAAAATTATCTGTCTCTTTATTTTTGTTGCGAACGAGAGTAAAAATTTATTTTTATTAATTTCTTACAAAATTCAACAAAAATTTAAACTATCTCAAATTTTAAAATTCTAAAAATTTGGGGTAGATAAGTTATGACCAGGTAACCGATTTTAGAGCAAATACAAACTAAAGAGATCGTGATCGTATACACACGCCCACTCCCACACAGCACACGCACGGCAAGGGGTTAAAGAAGGCCTCACACGGAAGTTTCTCGAGATAAGACGTAGCGTAGTCTCGTTCTTTCCTTTCCTTTCGCTCTCTCTCCTTCTCTCTCATTCATTTTTCTTCGTTACCATGTCTCTCTCTCCTACTCTCTTCTCTCACCGTTAGATTCTTGAAGGAACCTTCTAGAATTAACAAGGAGGCTCTTCCTCTCCTCCTCTGCCGCTCTGTCCATCCTCTTCTTTGAGATTTTCTATCAAAGTTTTCCATCTGCAGTTTTGGTTTGTTTAAGTGGTTGGTTCTGTTATGGCTCCGCCTGTGGAGCAGAACGGTGAGTCAACCAGCGGCGATTCACAGAGATCCCTACCCACGCCGTTTTTGACAAAAACGTACCAGCTAGTCGACGATCACACGATAGACGATGTAATATCATGGAACAATGATGGATCCACCTTCGTCGTCTGGAACCCCACCGTTTTCGCCAAAGATTTGCTCCCCAAATATTTCAAGCACAACAATTTCTCTAGCTTCGTTCGCCAGCTCAACACTTATGTAATTCCTCTCTCTCTCTGTCTATGTTAATTATGAACCTTTGTTTTTTCAGATATTGATTTTCTTGTCTATATTCGGTTCGGTTCTTTAGGGATTTAGAAAAGTAGTACCTGATCGGTGGGAATTCTCGAACGAGTGTTTTCGCCAAGGGGAGAAGCGGCTCCTGCGCGAAATTCAACGCCGGAAGATTTCATCTTCAGCGGTCACAGATCCGGCGCCGGCGACGGTAGCGATACCCCTGTCGGCGAAGCCGATAGTCTCTCCGTCAAATTCCGGAGAAGAGCAAGTTATCTCTGCCAACTCGTCGCCGACAGCAGCGCCGGGCGATCTCTTAGACGAGAACGAAAGACTGAGGAAAGAGAACGTGCAACTCAGCAAAGAGTTGGCGGAAGTGAAATCGCTCTGCAACAATATATTTACTCTCATGTCGAATTTCGCCAGTAATAATCCATTCGAGAGCACCGGAAAACAACTGGATTTGCTGCCAGTTAAGCGGTTCGCCGGAGAGACGCATACGGAGACGAAGACGAGCGCGAGGCTGTTTGGTGTGGCCATCGGTGGGAAGAGAGGGAGAGAAAGCGGCGGTTTGGCGGCGGATGATGAGACAGAGTTGAGGCTGCAGCAGCCTGGGGCGGGGGTTGCCAAATCAGAGCCGTTGGATTGTGAGAGCAATGGTGAGGATGCTAAATCACCGTGGCTTAACTACCGCCACTGGGAGAATAACAATCAGAGCGTGTGTAATTGACTAGAGTCCAGTTTCAGATTGGGACTCGTTAGATTGGATTAGCAGTGAACCACTGGATCTGAGTTCCTTAGAACTAAATGGATCACGTGCGCGTCGTCAACCCAATGGGACCGATGCCAAGAAGTTTCTTAGAACTTCTGTTCCCCTCCTTTTGAGGTTCACTTTGTATTTTTTTTGGGAGGCGTGCCTTTTTTCTTTTTTGTAAGCAGGAAAATAATGGCGTTATTTATTATATATTATTTGTCTTTGCTGGTCCTTGAACGCGATTCTTGAGAACAATAAACTGAAAACAGAAACAATACAGTCATATAGATTCAAGTAACAGTAGTTTTACGGGCCATTTTTTTTTTTAAAGATTATAAATATATTATACGATCTATTTGTCTGAAATTTTACCCGGCAGAATTAAAGACAGTAAAGTTTACATGGTGTGTCGATTTTTTTTAAAAAAATTATGATTAGGTATGAAATTGCAGAGAATTATTATTTTTTAATTAAAAAATAACAACTTATAGATCAGATAATATAAATGCTTTCATCGTTGGCGCGTTAATAGGATATTTTTATGGGTAACGGGTGTGTTAAGCAACTTAAAATGTGCCCAAGTTGTTGGATAAAATATTTGCCAAAATTCAAAACGTTGTTTGGAGAAAGTGGGGTGGGATAATGAGGGGTGAGATTTGTTAATATCCAGCATTTAGATTATGGAGGGATGTGCGTTGTTCTAGTTAGTAGTTATCAATTGCTTTTAGTATTTGATTCTTTCTCTCACCAATAAGATTGGTTGGTACTTCTCATAGTTGGATGAAAGAGATGCCAAGTGGAGGCTGGATCTCTTCTTAAAATCTCATAAGTTTTAGATTATGCTGTGTTGTTAGTGGAAGTGCCTGTAAACCTAAGTTATCTACTATGATAAATGTACATGATTCCAAAGCTCTTTCAGCTCAGACCAATTTTAAGTAGTATTTGCTCTGCTACGCGCTTTGAAAACATGTGAAGATAACTACGTTGCTCTCTATAATGTATTTCTCAGGCTGACATGTCACATAGAATTTCTACTGGCTTTTGTGGGTTCCATGCAAGACCTTCCGGGCAATAAAGATTTCGTTTGCTTAACCTTGGCGTCTATAGACTTTTTTATGCAACTCGTTTTCCCTCTTTGTCGTCTGGATATGGGCTAATCAGTGAACTGACTCCCAGGGACTACTTTTTACTTTATTTTTTTCTAATACTTCATGTCGTCGTATTATATTTAGATTAATGATTTTTAAAAATTCGTCTTAAATTTTCGCATTTATTATCCATAGTCCTTAGATTTTATGATGTTATAAAAATTATCTTTTTCGTCCACTTTCGTTAGTAAATTGTCTAATTAACTAATGATCTCACATGTCATGACCAATCAAAAAGACGTTAAAATGACACTTCAATTTTTTAAAAAAAATTAATGAAAAAATTCTTAATTTACTTTTGTAAAAATTAAAATTGACAATTAATCGGTCATGACGTGTATGTCAGCAAGCTAAGTAAGTGAACAGAACGACAATATTATAAAACTATAGAACTATATGTGATAAATGCGAAAACCTATAGATGAATTTAAAAAAGCGATGAAACATTCAAAGAAGAAAATAATTGTTAACCCTTATATTTACTGTTTTCTTTTTTCTTGAGTCAGAATTCGGAAATTGCACTTATACGCCTCCTCCGGTCTTTCGTCCAATCCCCTTTGGGCTATAGCTGTTGCACTTCAGTCACAAGACCATGTTTACCATTGGACTTTGGACTTGGAGTAGAGGCTTTTTCTTGGTGGCTAAAAGGGGCAGACTAGCTCGAGGAATTCAAGATTGCAGTGGTAGAATGTATAGAGAGGTAAAAGGATAAAGAGAGTCAGGAGAAATCAACTAACTCATAATCATGTTGGAAACTGAAGTTGAGGATAGATTACAAACTGAAATTCTTAGTCTGTTACAACTTAACATGGTAACCCTAATTAGCTGACATAATTATTGTAACAACAAACCTACGACCCCTAAGAAGACAAAAGAACAGTATCATCTACTCCTCTTTGATCGCCTTAAGCAACTTCAGTACTTGAAGCATGGTAGGCCTTTTAGCAGGGATATCAGAGAGGCATACACAAGCAATCTGCAGCGTTTGCAGCATCATCTGTTTTGAATCGGCATTAAGAACTGCTGGATCAAGGACATCAGCAGCCTGGCCCCGACTGATCTTCTTAAACGCCCAACCGACCAGATTCCCACCTTCGATTTCTCTAAAATCAGGCCCAGTTGGCTCTTTGCCGGTCACCAATTCAAGTAAAATCACCCCAAAACTGTAAACATCTCCCCTTGAGGTGGACCTCCCACTCTGCCCATACTCTGGAGGAATTATCTATGTTTTTTCACGGATTTTAGAGCAAATTAAAGAGATCGTGATCGTATACACACGCCCACTCCCACACAGCACACGCACGGCAAGGGGTTAAAGAAGGCCTCACACGGAAGTTTCTCGAGATAAGACGTAGCGTAGTCTCGTTCTTTCCTTTCCTTTCGCTCTCTCTCCTTCTCTCTCATTCATTTTTCTTCGTTACCATGTCTCTCTCTCCTACTCTCTTCTCTCACCGTTAGATTCTTGAAGGAACCTTCTAGAATTAACAAGGAGGCTCTTCCTCTCCTCCTCTGCCGCTCTGTCCATCCTCTTCTTTGAGATTTTCTATCAAAGTTTTCCATCTGCAGTTTTGGTTTGTTTAAGTGGTTGGTTCTGTTATGGCTCCGCCTGTGGAGCAGAACGGTGAGTCAACCAGCGGCGATTCACAGAGATCCCTACCCACGCCGTTTTTGACAAAAACGTACCAGCTAGTCGACGATCACACGATAGACGATGTAATATCATGGAACAATGATGGATCCACCTTCGTCGTCTGGAACCCCACCGTTTTCGCCAAAGATTTGCTCCCCAAATATTTCAAGCACAACAATTTCTCTAGCTTCGTTCGCCAGCTCAACACTTATGTAATTCCTCTCTCTCTCTGTCTATGTTAATTATGAACCTTTGTTTTTTCAGATATTGATTTTCTTGTCTATATTCGGTTCGGTTCTTTAGGGATTTAGAAAAGTAGTACCTGATCGGTGGGAATTCTCGAACGAGTGTTTTCGCCAAGGGGAGAAGCGGCTCCTGCGCGAAATTCAACGCCGGAAGATTTCATCTTCAGCGGTCACAGATCCGGCGCCGGCGACGGTAGCGATACCCCTGTCGGCGAAGCCGATAGTCTCTCCGTCAAATTCCGGAGAAGAGCAAGTTATCTCTGCCAACTCGTCGCCGACAGCAGCGCCGGGCGATCTCTTAGACGAGAACGAAAGACTGAGGAAAGAGAACGTGCAACTCAGCAAAGAGTTGGCGGAAGTGAAATCGCTCTGCAACAATATATTTACTCTCATGTCGAATTTCGCCAGTAATAATCCATTCGAGAGCACCGGAAAACAACTGGATTTGCTGCCAGTTAAGCGGTTCGCCGGAGAGACGCATACGGAGACGAAGACGAGCGCGAGGCTGTTTGGTGTGGCCATCGGTGGGAAGAGAGGGAGAGAAAGCGGCGGTTTGGCGGCGGATGATGAGACAGAGTTGAGGCTGCAGCAGCCTGGGGCGGGGGTTGCCAAATCAGAGCCGTTGGATTGTGAGAGCAATGGTGAGGATGCTAAATCACCGTGGCTTAACTACCGCCACTGGGAGAATAACAATCAGAGCGTGTGTAATTGACTAGAGTCCAGTTTCAGATTGGGACTCGTTAGATTGGATTAGCAGTGAACCACTGGATCTGAGTTCCTTAGAACTAAATGGATCACGTGCGCGTCGTCAACCCAATGGGACCGATGCCAAGAAGTTTCTTAGAACTTCTGTTCCCCTCCTTTTGAGGTTCACTTTGTATTTTTTTTGGGAGGCGTGCCTTTTTTCTTTTTTGTAAGCAGGAAAATAATGGCGTTATTTATTATATATTATTTGTCTTTGCTGGTCCTTGAACGCGATTCTTGAGAACAATAAACTGAAAACAGAAACAATACAGTCATATAGATTCAAGTAACAGTAGTTTTACGGGCCATTTTTTTTTTTAAAGATTATAAATATATTATACGATCTATTTGTCTGAAATTTTACCCGGCAGAATTAAAGACAGTAAAGTTTACATGGTGTGTCGATTTTTTTTAAAAAAATTATTGATTAGGTATGAAATTGCAGAGAATTATTATTTTTTAATTAAAAAATAACAACTTATAGATCAGATAATATAAATGCTTTCATCGTTGGCGCGTTAATAGGATATTTTTATGGGTAACGGGTGTGTTAAGCAACTTAAAATGTGCCCAAGTTGTTGGATAAAATATTTGCCAAAATTCAAAACGTTGTTTGGAGAAAGTGGGGTGGGATAATGAGGGGTGAGATTTGTTAATATCCAGCATTTAGATTATGGAGGGATGTGCGTTGTTCTAGTTAGTAGTTATCAATTGCTTTTAGTATTTGATTCTTTCTCTCACCAATAAGATTGGTTGGTACTTCTCATAGTTGGATGAAAGAGATGCCAAGTGGAGTATCTTCAAAATCTACCGCAAGTTTAAGGAGTTTGTTAGTAATTAAGATTTGGATCTCGGTGTTATGTTTCTTTTAAGATTTTATATTTAAAATCTCATAAGTTTTGCAAATCTCGGTGATTATGCTGTTTATGTGGAACAGACCGACTGCACAATACTAATTAGTGGAAGTGCCTGTAAACTGATTTGAATACTAAGTTAAAGAAAAAAAAAATCTACTATGATAACCTTTGTTTGTTTCCATGTACATGTAAAATTCACTTTCTTTTCCAAAGCTAAGATAAGAAAAATAAAAATAAAATATCTTTCAGCTGTAAATATTTAATCAGACAATTATTAGTTTTTTTATAATTTATAAACTATTGAAAATAAATTTTAGTATTTGGTCCGTAGTATTTGATTCTCTCTGACTTTTATTCAAAATATACTACTATTTAAAGAAGAGAGGAATAACTTACTTCATAAATTAATAAATCTATATACACGATTAAAAAATAATAATAATATATCTATATACACTTTAATCGAGTTTTTTTTTTTTTGAACGTTTACTCCCGTTGCACATGTGAAGATAACTTTTGGATTAGTCGTGCGTTGCTCTCTATAGGCTCGGGATGTATGCAAATAGCAACGTCAGGATCAGGCTGACATGTCACTCCATAGAATTTCTACTGGCTTTTGTGGGTTCCATGCAAGACCTTCCGGCTTCATTTTAAACACATTACGCAATCTTCTTAAAGATTTCGTTTGCTTATTTTCTTACCTTGGCGTCTATAGACCTTTTTAGAAAAGGATATGCAACTCGTTTTCCCTCTTTGTCGTCTGGATATGGGCTAATCAGTGAAGCAAACGGGCAAAGCGAGGAAGAAAAAGGAGCTGCCTTTACTGACTCCCAGGGACTACTTTTTACTTTATTTTTTTCTGAGCAACTGCTCTTTACTTCATGTCGTCGTATTATATTTAGGATTAATGATCATTTTTATCTTTAAATTTTTATTATTTTTAAAAATTCGTCTTAAATTTTCGCATTTATTATCCATAGTCCTTAGATTTTATGATGTTATAAAAATTATCTTTTTCGTCCACTTTCGTTAGTAAATTGTCTAATTAACTAATGATCTCACATGTCATGACCAATCAAAAAAAGACGTATAAAAACATTTATTTTAAAAATGACACTTCAATTTTTTTAAAAAAAATTAATGAAAAAATTCTTAATTTATTTTTTTCTTTTGTAATTTGTTTATTTTATTGATGTAACGCAATAAAATTGACGTGATATATATATATATTTTTTAAAATTATTCTTGTCGTTGTTTGATCGGTCATGACGTGTATGTCTATTTGTTGATTGAGCAATTCGCTAACGTAAGTGAACAGAACGACCATTTTAACAATATTATAAAACTATAGAACTATATGTGATAAATGCGAAAACCTATAGATGAATTTAAAAAAGCGATGAAACATTCAAAGAAGAAAATAATTGTTAACCCTTATATTTACTGTTTTCTTTTTTCTTGAGTCAGAATTCGGAAATTGCACTTATACGCCTCCTCCGGTCTTTCGTCCAATCCCCTTTGGGCTATAGCTGTTGCACTTCAGTCACAAGACCATGTTTACCATTGGACTTTGGACTTGGAGTAGAGGCTTTTTCTTGGTGGCTAAAAGGGGCAGACTAGCTCGAGGAATTCAAGATTGCAGTGGTAGAATGTATAGAGAGGTAAAAGGATAAAGAGAGTCAGGAGAAATCAACTAACTCATAATCATGTTGGAAACTGAAGTTGAGGATAGATTACAAACTGAAATTCTTAGTCTGTTACAACTTAACATGGTAACCCTAATTAGCTGACATAATTATTGTAACAACAAACCTACGACCCCTAAGAAGACAAAAGAACAGTATCATCTACTCCTCTTTGATCGCCTTAAGCAACTTCAGTACTTGAAGCATGGTAGGCCTTTTAGCAGGGATATCAGAGAGGCATACACAAGCAATCTGCAGCGTTTGCAGCATCATCTGTTTTGAATCGGCATTAAGAACTGCTGGATCAAGGACATCAGCAGCCTGGCCCCGACTGATCTTCTTAAACGCCCAACCGACCAGATTCCCACCTTCGATTTCTCTAAAATCAGGCCCAGTTGGCTCTTTGCCGGTCACCAATTCAAGTAAAATCACCCCAAAACTGTAAACATCTCCCCTTGAGGTGGACCTCCCACTCTGCCCATACTCTGGAGGAATATAACCAAATGTTCCTGCAATATCAGTAGTAACATGAGTCTCACAAGCGCTGATCAATCTTGCCAGCCCAAAGTCTGCAACCTTTGGCTCAAAGTCTTCATTGAGTAAGATATTGCTGGCTTTAATATCCCTGTGAATTATGTGGGGAACGAACCCATGGTGAAGAAAAGCAAGCCCACGGGCAGCACCAGTTGCAATCTTCAAGCGTTTGTCCCAGTCGAGGACTTCAAGTGCCCCTGTCCTATTTCTCAGCCACAGATCTAAGCTCCCATTGACCATATATTCGTACACAAGGAGTTTCTCCTCACCGATGGAGCAGTAGCCAAGCAATGGGACAAGATTTTGGTGCTTTACCTTTCCCAAAGTTTCCATTTCTGCAATAAATTCTCGGTGACCCTGTGTTTTAGCTTCGCTCAGCTTCTTAACTGCAACTATTTTTCCGTTGGGCAAAGTCGCTTTGTAGACAGTTCCAAAACCTCCATCCCCAATTATGTTGGTCTTGCAGAAATTGTTAGTGGCTACAAGAACATCAACTAAGGTTAGTTTGAGAAGAGGCTGCTCAAACATGGCTACATTGATGCTCAAAGGTTCCCTCGATCTGCTGCTGCTCAAGAAATAGAGATCTTGATCTATAAAACTCTTTAGTTTGCCTTCCTCAATTTCGTCAGGATCATTCTGCCTGCAGTTTCCACTAATACATCTCCACAGAGTGAAACCCACGGTAAGGGTGATGAGCACAACTCCAACCACAATCCCAGCAAGTCCCCAAGCATTTAACAGTGCCGATTTTTCAAAGCCTCTAATCTGGCAGTCTACACCCATAATTCTTCCACACAGATCTTTGTTCCCAGCAAGTGAAATTCTAGATAAGTTCAGGCAAATACCATTTCTGGGTATAGGGCCTTCCAATCTATTTTCCTCCAAATTCAGGGAAAACAGGTTGATCAGGCCGCATATTTTCTCTGGTATACCTCCAGAAAACCTATTCCTCGAAATATCACAATACTCGAGTTGCACCAGGTTCCCAAGGTCTGGAGGAATATTCCCTGCAAACAAATTTCCATGAAGATCCAATCGTGTCAAGTAGGACAGATTGCCCAAAGCTCGGGGCAATTCCCCATCAAATAAATTACTACTTAGATTCATCGTTTCAATCTTCCAGGACATGGAATTGGAGAATAGCTCATCAACCGGACCAGAAAGCCTGTTCTGCTGAACGTAAAGACCCACAAGGTTGAGCATTCTTGATAAAGATGCAGGAAGCCCACCACTGAGCTCGTTAGAGCTCAAATCTAAGTGGGTCAGCCCTTTTAAGTTCCCCAAACTCTTTGGAAGAGATCCAGATAACTTATTACCTGTCAAATTAAGCTTCACCAAACTACCCAATCGACCAAAACTTCCAGGGATTGTGCCTGTGAGTTGGTTATTTCCGAGATACAATCCTTGAAGCTTGAGGGAGTCACCAAATTCCAGTGGAATGGAACCAGTTAGCAAATTCCCTGACAAATCCAAGGTAGTAAGATTGGCTAAGCGAGATAGCGATCTCGGAATTTCACCCAAAAGCATATTGTTGCTGACTAAAAGATCTACCAACACATCACAGTTCCCCAATTCTTCAGGTATCGGGCCAGACAATCTATTGTAAGACAGATCAAAGACACCATGGTGTTGAACAAAGCTCAAATCAGGCATGCCGTCCTGATGAAAATACAAAGACGGCTTTGAAGGAATGCAACCAGATAGACTATTGTGGGAAAGGACAAGACATTGTAACTGAGCCAGGTCGGCAAGTTTCTCTGGAATAGAGCCATTGAGAAGGTTATTTCCAAGGTCCAACGTGGTAAGTGCATTGCAGTCTCCAAGCTCCATTGGAATGTTCCCTTCCAGCAGATTGGAATTCAAGTTAAGAACAGAAAGAGCTGTGAGATTACCAATCTCCCTGGGTAGAGTACCCCTCAACTGATTATTACTGAGAACAAGCCTTTCCAAAGCAACTGCTTTGCCAATCTCCATAGGAAGATATCCCTCCAGCATGTTATTCCCAGCAGAGAATTCCATCAAATTTGTCATATTCCATAGACTCATAGGAATTGTACCAGTAAAGTTATTTGAGTCAAGGTCAAGCACCATCAGAGGAAGGTCTGAGAGGTACCCTGGTATCGAACCAACAATCTGATTATTCACCAAAACCAACTGGGTGAGATTCCTACACTTCAAAAAGGTGTTCTCAATCGTCCCAGACAGGAAATTACTGTCGAGATCAATCTCAATAAGTGAGACCGCATTACATAACCCCTCAGGTATCGGACCTGTCAATAAATTATTGCTCAAACTAAGGTGCCTTAGCATAGAGCAATTCCCAATCTCAGTAGGAATTTTCCCGGAAAATCGATTGCTTGAAAGCAAGAGGGAGTCCACCATTTCCCACTTTCCAAGCCAAGAAGGCAATGGCCCCGAAAGCTCGTTCTTTTCAGCAGAAAATGTCAATATGGGAAGCTCAGAAAGCTCTTCTGGTAATGAACCTGATAACGAATTAAATGAGAGCATCAAAGTTTTCAAGCTCCTACAGTTTCCAAGCTCGGCCGGGACCGACCCATTGAGCTCAGCATAAACAAGATTCAAAATACTCAGATTATGCAACTTCCCAATAGACTTTGTGATTGAACACCTGAGTGGGTTGTACGAAAGGTCGAGTTTGCTCAGTGATTCCAACTTGGAGAATTCGTCTGGCAATGGACCCGTTATTAAACAAGACGGTGAAAAAAAGTCTTCAAGCTTCTGTAGCTCACCAATTTCTTTGGGAAACTGCCCAGAAAACTTGTTAATGCCAATGTAAAGGCCAGTGAGGTTCTTCAAGCAACCAATTTCAGGCGGGATCGTGCCAGAAAATGAGTTGTTTGATATGTCAAGGGAAGTTAAAGACTGCATCTTTGTGAAAAGTGTCAGCGGGAGAGAACCTGAGAGAAGGTTGTTTCCAAGGTCCAAGAACTGGAGCCTCGTCAAGTTCCCGAACCGGGTCGGGACGTTTCCGGTGAATGCGTTGGCGGAGAGGTCGAGGATTCGGAGATGGGTCAGTTCTCCAAGCTGGTCTGGGATTTTACCGCTGAGAGAATTAGCACCGAGTTTCAGGGTTTGTAACTGAGTCAACTCAGTGAGTAGAACCGGGATCTCCCCCGACAACTCGTTGCCGCCCAGAGAGAGCTCTTTCAGGTTTTGAAGATTGGATATATAAAATGGAATTTGGCCGTAGAGGAAGTTGAAAGAAAGGTCGAGGGAAATCAGGCCTGAGAGAAAGCACAGAGAGGGAGAGAGTGGGCCTTTGAGGGACCGGGTGGGGAGGGCGAGGTGGGTGACACGACCGAGCTGGCAGGTGACACCGACCCAGTCGCAGTGTGGGGTTGATGGGTTCCAATGAGAAAGAATGCGTGGGTCGTCAAGTGAGTTTCTGAAGGCCAGGAGAGCTTTCCTTTCTGGGTTTCGCTCAGTTTGGTCTGAGAGGGAGAAAAGGAACAGATGGAGCACAAAGAGAGCGAAAATATAAAGCTTGACAGCCATAACAGCTAGGAGCAAGACGCTAAATGTCTGCAGAGAGATAATTGGACTCTGGAGAGACAGGCGGGGAGAGACGGGTAAGGTTATATATACATCCAATCTAAAAGAGAGAGGGGCTGCTGAGGTGGGGAACCAGGGGAAGCTCGAAAGCCATAGCCAATACATAAACACCGGAGAAGGAGAGGTAATGTGCCAAAAACCAAAAGAAGTTATGCGTGTCAGAGAAGGGCACGCAGCTCACGTGACTTTTGGCCACAGTAACGGCAATGCGTTTTGGTTTGCAAGGAAACCCCTGTAGGTCTTGGTATTCATCGTTCTTAGACAAAAATGCGTTTTTCTGTGAGCAGGATAGAGGGAAGGAGTACCTAATGTAGCAATTCGGTTTTAACTATAGTTATGGTTTATTGGACGAGCCGTGACCACAACAACAAGAGTAAGCAACTAATTAGTCTTAACTTATCTATTAGGCTTAAGATCAAATTTTATTTTCGCAAAAATTTTCAATTTATGTTCGTTCAAACATCTAATTTTTAAACTAATGGATAGTACAAACTAGAACACAACCCTGTTATCGTCTGACAAAAATCCTAATGAGAGGTACATCCACTACAAAGAATCTTCCTACTCGGTTACTTAAAAAACCCCGGCTTTTTCTGTCTCTCTAGCAATTCATATTTTTTTAGTTGGCGAATAGGAGTGTTTTGTCTCCTCCACTTCCTTCTGTCCTTTTTTAAACCTTATTTATTTCATGTCTTTCGCTTTGTTCTTGTGTTCATGAATACTTTGGGTGCTTTTTAGTTTGGGTGGTTTTCGCACTTTGCATGGCTATAGTTGCATGGTCGAGTGTAGAAACTTTAGCTCCGTCCTATGAACTCGTTGTAGTTTGTTAGATGTTTTGTTTATTGTTAATTCTAATACTTCTGTGCCAATTTTAATATTGGAAAGAAGAATCTCCTGCTCTTAAAAAATGGGAAAGCAATCGAAGATTGTGTGTCAAAAGGCATTACACGGTCGTGTTGGTGGCCTTTCCCATTTGTTTAAGGGCCCTCTACATCTCGTCTAGATACACTTTAATTGTAATCATCTCCCATATGATATCCAACCCTTTGTTTTTTCTCACATGGTCCCAAGAGGGCTCGGGACACAAACACAATTAAATATTACAGAGGGTTGGAAAACAAAATTGAATGGGAATGGAGGGATGGAGGTGAAAGATGAAAGTTAAAGCTTGCTTTCAGCGTGACTGCGTGAGTCGCGTGAGTGTCCTTTGAGAAAAATCACAAAAGATGCTCGGTGCGGAGAATCTACGAATGGTACAGTTGAGAGGGTCAGGCATATCGAGAACATTTTGAACAGCTTTCTCTCTTTCATTGAAAAATGATCGGACAAACAGTGCTCAGGTGCGAAATCACAGAGACAAAAAGAGAGCTCTTCAAGAGAGTTCTTCTCTACTTCTGATTTTGGATGCTTTCCCGAGAGAGAGACAAGAATCCCTGTTTTTCATCAGAACTTCTCAGAGGGAATAAACGAAAATTCATCAACTTTTTTTCTGGGTATGCATATAAAAATTCATTTAGGTACGCCAAGAGCTATACGAAAAAGGTGCCAAAATGTACTGGGCAGATGGATATTCGTACAATGGTACGAAGATTTGTGTTGATTTTTTTTTTTCCTTTCTTTCAGAATAAAATACGGATAAGTATAAATTTGTTTACAGAGAAACAAGAAGAATCTCATTTTTGCCCAAATTTTGCATCCATTTTATAAAGTACGTATGGGCCCCTCCCGCGATCAGCTTCTATCACGCAAATATTATTGGGCCCCAGGAATTTCGAAAAAAGGTGTACTGTCTGAGTCCAAAGATTCAGATTTTGAGCCCAGTAGCTGGTGAATTGACGGAAAGCCCCTGCTAAGGGACAAAGCTGCGATTTGCTCTAGCCTGTAGTTGTTGGCATTTAATTTATAAGGCGACGACCTGCAACTCACATGGGGGATTTTTGTACGGATGAGGATTTCAGGAATCAGGACTGGTGCTGGTCATTATGGTAGATTTTGACTTGAACCTCAGGGAAAGAGATTTGATGGGACGCGAGAAGAAGCAAAGTGAGAGTGGGCCTGTGGCTACGGCCTTAGGGCTTCAGCTGCGAGCTGTCTCTTCACATGAAGCAACCGAAGAACAGCTGAGTTTATAATAGGTGGCCGCTGCTGCACCTGCCTTGCACTTTTCGAATTTCCCTTTCCTTTCCTTTTGAGATCATTATTTCAAATTTTAATACTCCATTTTCTTCACCGTAAAGTTCATCCTGGAGAGGACAGGAAAGTTGGGAGTGCTGGGTAGGTGTCTAATAAGTGATGTCCTTCTGGGATTAGTTGGTGATAGGCCTGAAGCTTTGAAGCTTAAGAGGGTCAAGGAGAGCGACACGCAGCTAGTCAGCTGATTTCTAATCACAACGGAAGACCATAATTGCACAAGAATTTATGGTACGGGGGGCGTTTAAGAGAAGTAAAAGATAAAGTAGAGACGCTGGGAGATAACTTTCAGCAACAACAGACACGAGACATCAGACCATCAATGTTAAGTAGAGACAGAAACAGAAGACTTTAATTCAGAGGAAAATCAAAATATGTTGTTGTGTTTGATTGGAGCGAGGGGACTGTTGAAGCTTTGTTTCTGGTCATCATTGTCTTGAAGATATGGTGGTGTTTCTTCCCTATATTACAGAGAGTGAGAGAAAATAGTACGTCTTTCCTACTCACTGAACCACAGTGATTGCTTACTTACTCAATTTTCCTTAGTAGCAGGAAAGAGCTGGACTGTCAGAGTAGCATGGGCTGCTAGGTGTACCTAAAACCCGAGTAGCAATGGCAGATACTATTCACTATTCAATTATGCAGCTCATAATTTGTTTGCTATGTACGAGAAGACCGAATCAAACCTGTAGCCGTAGGAGGGAAATTTTAAAATGTCAAAATTATATTTTGCGTCATTTAACTAATATATATTTTTCAATTTTCACTGAAGTTTTTACACGTTACGTCTACTACCATCAATTATTTTACATTTTACACTCCATGTTATAATTTAACAATTATTTGTCATATTTTTATTTATTTATTTCAACAGTAAAATTTTACTATCACGTGCAAAATGTATCACAATTGAGAATTTAGGAATGCAATGTGTAGTTGTTAATGGCACAAAATAGTCTCGTGAGAATGTAGGTGAAATGACAAGGATAAATGTATTTCAAAGAAAGATAATTGATTCTAATATCTATAACAATAAAAATATCGCGACTTTAACTGATATATAAGATAAGAGACCATTACACATGTTCAGAATTTATTATGATATTAAACTTTCTAGCATGATAATAGCCAAGTTCGAGCACCACGATGCACAAGAGTGTTGTGGATTGTCTCTTATTACTTAAAAAAAAGATAATACAAAAAATGGTTTTCCCTAAGAAGATATTTGGACATTAATTATTAATTATTAATTATTAATTAATCCTGCTGGTCCTTCAGGCTTCAAGACATGGTCACCAGAGAAATAAGTGCTCATGGGCTACAACGAAGTATTAAATTATTAATTGTTTAAAAGTCCGAATTAATACAGTTTTCTCTCAATATTTCCCCCCTTAAAGGTTTACAATCCGAAGTTCTAATGTGTTTTGTCTTTTACTTGGTTTTTCTTCTCATGGTTTTCTGTGCGACAATGATGTTATTTTCAAACGAAAATATATGTATCGGGCAGGGGCCACATATCTATCGCAACAGCAAGATTTCTTACCTAAAGATACAAGCCATTTATGAGTAGGGTATGGGTTCTTTAAAAGGCATAGATGCGTGCACGCCTTGATGATTACGAAAGTGAAAAGAACAAATCCAAGAAAAGAAAAAAAAAAAAAAAACCAGTTTTGTTAATGTGAAGCTTTTATAATGGCATTCATGAAACCGTGGAAAAAAATTGCCGAAAATAGAAGATTGGGAAAGATCGTGAAATGACAATGCAAGACTGAAGCAAAACTGAGGCATTAGCAGATTCGCTAGGTCACTCCTTTCTCTGTATAGCTCTTGGGGACACGGGTATCTTTAAAGCAACCAGAAAACTGGCAGTTCACAGCACTGAGAGTGAGAGTGAGAGATATTGCTCGATTCTCTGGCTGGTGATGGATTGACGGGTTTGATAGATCCATGCAACGGTTCCTCGGGTCAAGTGTGCTAGTATTTGTTCTCATCTTTATCGTGGCATATATATATATATAAGAAAATAAACAAATATTTTGAGATTTTTTTTCCTAGGCAATATTTGGAAATTTTGACTGTTGGAATTGTATGACTTACATGGACACTTCCATTGGTGTCCAAGACCTAATATACTGGACGATCCTAACAAGAAAAGTCCATACTATTTGGTGGGCTGGCCCATCTAATGAGTGTTTTTTTTTAACCTAAATCCATCTAATGAGTGTAGAAGCTACAGAACCATATGTTATAGCCCGGTGCAGAGATCCTTGTTAAAAGGGGCAAAAAAGAATTGGTAAAACAGAAATCGGGGAGATGAACTCTTTTGGAAAAAGTATCAGTAGAAGCCCAGCTACTGGGCATGAATATTTAGGCATCGAGCTATGGGCTTAAGCCGTAACGGACCTGCAACTCATTGCTGGACCCTCTCATAATTGGGTTAACTCTGCTTCACTTAATGGACTTGCTCGTGTCTAAGTAGGAAGGAATTCGGTGGCAGCGTAGGGCGGTCTAGACACTCATCAACGTAAATCCAGAATAAAATTCACGGCCTCCTCAGAAAAAAGTGACAACGTGCTCTGTTAAAAAAACTCTGCATTCCACTACGCACAGCCTATTGAACTGGGCCGCCCCTAGAACTTCGAACGGATTCCTCTTAAAAAGAGATTTTTGAAATTACCTTAAGAGATGAACTGTCTTTCATCTAAAAAAATCTAACGGTTTTAATTAATTTACGTTATTAAATGAATAATATAATTTATATAAGTGTGTTCAGATTAGTCTTAACTCATTAAATAAAATAAATTAATTAGTAACTAGTTAGGGGATGGTAAAACCGTTCTCCACTTGAGACTCTGCTTTTGAATTATGTTATTGAAACATTTTATCTTCGAGCTTCAGCTTTCTTTCTCATACGTAATGTATAGGATACATGATTTTAACGGATAAAGAGACCACTGCCACCCACAAGATCATCTGTTTGGTCATGAGGAGCGTTAAACTCGTGCTCCTTTGATCTGTACAAGTCAATTAACGAATGCCAATGTCCCAGGACAATGGTATGAAAGTCACACTTGGGAACTTGTGGGAGGACACTAAATTAAAGGGTGTTATGGTCTCTGTGGAGCAGTCTCTACTCTCTAGCAGCTTGAGGTAAGGACCGTCATGCAGAATAGCCGAACAGGGAGTAGTGTGACACTTGGTTGGGACTAATCTATATTCCAAATAACAACCGGCAAGTGAATACTTGAGAAGAATCTTGCGTAGTGTAGGTTCAGAATTCGACGAGCATCTGCCATGAAAGACCAGTGATCAATCCACAATGCTTATCTCGAGAATGGAATTTAGGATCGTGCTCTCAAATCACAGAGTAATAACTGTCACGCTTGACACGAGGCTACCAGGTGGATTTCTTTCTTTCAAATTTGAGATGCTCTACTACAGTAAGTCGGATTGTACGCCGAATAGAATGACACATGGCCTATTTGACCGGAAAAGATTGAGCTTCTTCAGAGTGCGAGAGACGTGTCAAACGTCGGAGACAAAAAGCAGTTTTCTCCCCTTAATTTATGCTGATGATTGACGAAGGGAAAGCATGCCGGTCAAGGAAAAATGGGAAAAGGCTTGCATTTTGATACCTAATTCTTTTATCTTAATTTTTCGCAGACATATCAGCCTTTCTAACTCAAAGACGTGTCAAGCGTCCAGAGGTTTATTCCGTTCACCCAGTTTAGACCACCGGACCAGTGTCTACACCCTTCACAAATTCCTTTGGTCTTTTCCATGTAGCTGCTTTACGTGATAAAAGTTTCAACTTTTCCGTTTTCCGCCCGCGACAAAAGTTGGGCTCAAACCTGTCAGTACCGCGCGAAAACTCTACATTCCACCAACTATACGTATGTGAAAGAGAGCGGACCCACATCCCAAAAATCTGCTGAAATTATTGGCCAGGCCTGGATAAGGACTTCAACACCGTTGGCTGCCACTCTGATTCTTTACAGCTGGGGGAACATATCCAGTTTGAAGTTAATGGGTTTCTGTGAAATAATTTTAATTTGCCTTTTCTTTCATAATGATCGAACTTCGAAGGTTGTCCACTTCTGCCATATAACAACGACATTATCGAAGGAAGATAATAGCCGTCGTTTCCGTCAACCTTGAAATTGTAATCCGATAGGTGATACCGCTGGGGAGTTTCAGATATGGTCGGAAACGTACGTTGAATCAAGTCGAACTCTGTTATCGAGTTCCAGCTGAATGTCAACTTAAAACTGAACTCTGTTTTCCTTCTCAAACTTGGTTCACTAGTTTTGTCTAACTCTTTATGCACACGCTTAACTTTTGATACGGATATTTAAGACTTATGTGAGCTGAGCCTGAACGGCACTTGATCGCCTAAATCCTAATTATTCGGCACCGGAGCTAGAGATAAATTAGACTGCACAACAGAAACGAGAACATTTGACAAGAAGCCTTTGTAGTGGGATTTCCCTCTTCGCTCCTAAATTCTATTGTTTTGGGCCTTCCCTACTCTGCATAGTTCGAGTCCTTGTGTCAATAAACCAATTCTGACAATTCTACGAGCAATTCTCCCATGCCAGAGGAAACTCCCAAGAAAAAGGCAACAAGAGATGGATTGAATGAACCACGTTAATGTACCGCTCAGCTGGTCAGCTATGCTTTTCTTTTCATTAGACTAAAATTCTGTTTCCTTTCGAATCAAATTCTTTCAATGTTGATTGACCAAGCAGTTACTGAAATGTTTAATTGGACTTCTTCACATACCCTTTTGACATTCAGTGTCAGCCAAAATAGTACTGTTTTCCAGAACGCGTATCTTCCGTGTCAGTATGATCGCATAGTGTTGCCAAAGATGCTGTCGTCCATTAATAATCTGGTTTGCTCACTCGTCAGGTTTCACTGCGGTATTTTTATTTTTTATTTTGGATTGAGTCATTTATATTTGGGTAAAAATTAAGTTAGTTATTCTTATTTTTCAATCTAACAATTTGAGACCCATAACTTTCAAAACCTATCAATCTTTGCCCCCGTCTAAATTAGACGTTAAATCAAACGGAAAAGCATGAAAAATTGACCAAAATGCCCCTCCAAAATAAAATTACTAAAAAAAATAAAAAAATTCATTAAAAATAAAAAATGATATATTTTTTTTAAAAATAATATTTTTAAATAAAATTATTGAAAATCTATTTCAATAATCTATTTATTTTTAATTTATTTCTTAAATTTATATTATTTATATTTATTTTTTAAAATTTAGCCTTGGAGGGGCATTTTGGTCATTTTGTACGATTTTCGTCGGACTTAACGCCTGATTTAGACGAAGGTGAAGATTGATAAGTTTTGAAAGTTATGGGTCTCAAATTGTTGGATTGAAAAATAAGGGTAATAACTTAATTTTTGCCCAAATATAAAGGGCTAACTATGAGTTTACCCTCTTTTTTTTTTTTTTGTGAAGCACCCGCCCGGGGCGGGGTGAGGAGTTCTTTAAAGGTTGGATACTTGCTCAGATCAGTTTGATCAAAGAAGCAAGCTGTTTAATTTTTTGGTGAAGGGGGAGGAGTTCTTTAAAGGTCGGATACTTGCTCAGATCAGTTTGATAGATGCAAGCTGTTTAATTTATTGGATATGCTGTAGTCTGTACTAATCCAAACCAAAGAAAAAAAAACACACCCGCACACACAACGAGAGATATGTATAGTATTTTTTTTATTGGAAGAACTGTCTAGGGTTCATAAATTGTGCAGTGCCATACCGTTTAAAGATAAACATCGGTAATAGAAGTTTGCAGAAGCAAACTGCATGTCTATATTTTTTGGGCAAAGAAACTTTCTGCACTTGTAGCAGTATGCTTGCTCCAATCCAAACAAAAAAGAAAAAGAAGTCTTCCGCTATTTTATAAGGAAAAAGCAGTTTAGAATTCTTAAACCATATGCTGTGCTATACCATTTAAAGCCCAACATCAGTAATATAACTAGCAAACTTCTATATTAATTAGAGAAAGATAATGAGGACGCTTGAGCAGCAATATGCTTCAATCCACAAAAAGAAAAGAAAAAGGTCATGAGTCTCTTTAAGATAGAAAAGCCACTCTAGAATTCCCAAACTATACTTTGCCATACCATTTAAAGCCAGGTGATAGGATATTTATCAAGCTCCAGTTGCTTGTAGTATTCCTATCCGTTCAATGAGAAACACGTTCCCCAGCAGCTTCTTATATGAGACTTTCCCTCTCTAATGCGAGAAAGCATGTGACTGCATGCAGAGAACACCTCAAAAGCCGAATTCCCATTTGCTCGAGATATTTTATTGTAATGGGAAAGTGTATTATTCTCCATTCACGTAAAAACCAATAAGCGAAAGACACGTTAGATTCTGCAAGACAGACAATAACTATATTATAATATACAGCTTTAAGCTTAGCATGAGAGGGATATCTGAGTACAAATTGAGCAAATTAACCCTTCTCAAATTAGTGATATCTTTCCACATTCTTGAAAAGAGACATTTCGGTTCGGAAGCTTATAACATACGTTATTTCCATAAATAGAAATCCGTTTAACTTATGTATGGATTCTCTGAGCTTCTAAACGAAGCTCTTCGTGGTTTTTCCCCCCTCCCTTGAGCCTATAAAATCCCCATTGCATTCACGTTCTTATTACACCAACATTACCACAAAGCACTTCTTCGTTCTCTCTCTTCATCTCTCTCACTAAGAGAATTTTATTTTTCCCTAGCTATGTCAAGACTCATGGAACCATTAATCGTGGGAAGGGTTGTGGGAGAGGTGGTGGACATTTTCAGTCCAAGTGTTAGGATGAATGTAATTTACAACTCAAACAAGCAAGTAGCCAATGGCCATGAGTTCATGCCTTCTGTCATTATTTCTAAACCTCGAGTAGAGATTGGTGGGGACGACATGAGGACTGCTTATACACTAGTGAGTTAGAAACTCGGCCGTTGTGTTGTACTAAAATATGTTTTCCAACTATAACTGATTCTCATGATTCTGTGTCTTTCTTGTTTCTTTTCTTGAAGATTATGACAGACCCGGATGCTCCAAGTCCTAGTGATCCATATCTAAGAGAACATCTCCACTGGTTTGTATCATCAAGCCATAGGTCTTCTTGTACATGCATGCACTGCCTTCAATATCATGTATCTCTGAATGTTTTTACTGGTACCATAACTTTCAGGATGGTAACAGATATTCCTGGCACAACTGACGCTTCTTTTGGTGAGTTTCTATCCCCCCCTTCCCCAATTCATATTGTCCTTCGATACGACAATGCATGAGCGGTTGAGCGATTATTACTTAGCATCACTGACTTTCAGTACTTTTGACGGCGTTTGATTTAAACAGGAAAAGAAATAGTGTGCTACGAGACTCCGAAGCCAGTTGTTGGCATCCACAGGTATGTGTTCATCTTATTCAAGCAGAAAGGAAGACAGACAGTGAGGCCTCCAGCAACAAGAGACCACTTCAACACAAGAACATTCTCAGGAGAGAATGGTTTGGGCCTGCCAGTGGCGGCAGTGTACTTCAATGCACAGAGAGAAACTGCTGCAAGAAGAAGATGATTCAAAAAGTGAGAAAAAGTAATTAAGAAAAATTGGGTCTTCCTCCATCAGTCATAAAGGATTGCTCTCAACTTCCTCCTTGTCAGTATTTTCTCCATGGTTTCAGAGTTTGGAACGGAGAGCCGTTATTTCTTACTTTATTTCTTGCTTGTTTGCGTGTCCCTCTGGTTACGGAGGATGTGCCGCCCTTGGCACTCGTATGAGTCAAGTAAGCCACTGCTTAACTTTAACCTTTACTACTGGGTTTTGGGACTTGATGGGGCCCGTGACCTTTTAGCTTTCTTTAAGGATCTGTTTGATGAAAGGATGGGCATAATACCTGAGTTTCAGTTTAGGGTACGTGGCATGCAATGAGATGTGTTTTAAGGTTGTAGCGATCGCTTCTCCTTTTACAAGAATAACTCAAAACGTGTCATACTTCTATTGTTTCTCTGGATTTTACCTTGCAGTCTCATTACTTTCCTCTGGTATAAAGAAGAAAATTCTCCGATTTATACTCCAATAAAATGACACGACACTAAAGTCTTAACTACTGTTCAAGCATAAGTTGTATAGAAAAGAAAGATGCATAATTTGACGCCATTAATTTGGAACTGGAAAAATATTGAAGAAGGACAAAATTTGTGGCTTTGGACTGTCAACAAATGGACAAATAGTGGGTAGCATTCACAGACTATTAACAGTCCCCCATCAGAGCCAATGATAAGTGTGGAAATCGGGAGGACACCCGCTTCCGTGCCTCGTGAAAAGAGAAAGTAATTCCTTTTTCAACAAAAGACCAGTTCGTGAGTCAGAGATCGATCGATGAACTGCAAGAGAAGCGGTCTGCCAGTTGTGACCGCTAACATTAAACGTTTTCGGTCGATGGACCACCTCCATATCAAGTTATCAACAATACGAAGACCCATCCTTCAAGAGCCGATACTCCAAGCCGCGATCCAGGATCTCATTGACCGGTATCAAAGTCTTTGGTTGAGACAATGACATTTGCAATCCTTGAGGCCCTACTGCCTGCTTGCTTCAAAGTTCAAACCATTGAGCAAGGACCTTATTTATTTATTTTTTTTTTATTTTTCTTAGTAATAGTGGATTTCATTGCAGAAAGAGAAAATTACAAGAGGGCTACATAGAGATGGGCCTCCAAGGCCGGTTTACAGAAAACAAAAGCTTAAGCACTAACTTCCACAGTATGACGGGATGATCTCGAAGGTCACATTGTGTGGTTATAATGTGGAACATGCCTAATAATGTCTTGCGAATCAAATCCGCAGACAGAAAAGCTATGGCGATAATGGAATCAAACAATCTAAATCCAGCAATTTATTTACTCGCTTGATAAAATCCAAAAGTGAGAATATTGCACAAGACACTATATTTTGGGATAACTAGCATACGAAACCCCGTGAGAATTTCGGAAAGAAAAGAATTTCTGTTCCTTCGCACGTTCAATTACAACCAGTCACAGCCACAACACACTAGTTTCACAACCCCCTAAGTATCTTAAAAAGCAATCCAAAGTGCGGCCAGTATGCAATGATGCGAGGCCCATCTGTCACCATGTAGCCAGCCGAACAAATACCGGATGCAAACATGGATTCATGTATAATCACTCTTGGGACAGATTCAGATGGGACACAACTTCGGATTGCAGTGCCTGTTAATACAAATATTGAGAGAAGAATGGACCATCCACCAAACTTGTCAAGCATTTATTTCAGAGTTGCACTGATGCTCTCTGCTGCAGCTTCTTCTGCCCCAAAACATGCTTGAACAACTGGGTCTCTCCAGTCTTGGCCCTTCCATCTTATCATGATCCATTGACGGTGCTTGAGAACGACGAGGTGATTCATCCTGTGATTCCACCTCCCGAGTTTCAAATGATGGGCATGGACCATCATTGCAGGTACATAAAGGAATGGCAACAGAAGGAAATGGACTGCAAGTGACAGGACAGAATATATCAGAAGAAACTGAAGCCACACGATTCTTCCGGATCTCTGGTGTACGAGCTGGAGATTGACGGTCAAGGTCACGAGGGTGAAGCATGCATGGGGTACAGAGGCCGAGAGATATATGTAGTTTATTTTCTTTTGCTGGAGAACCTGGCATTTTGACGAAAGATATAATTCCATATCTGCATAGAGGGCAGGGAATGGACCCAGGTGGGCCCACCAATTCGGAAGGAATGTTGCACGTTGAGCAAAGATAGAGAGCACATTTTATGCAAAGCTCGTGTCCACATCCTGAAATAATAAATACATCAATAGATAAGTGGAAGAGTTACACCAAGTGGCAAAAAATTGCTGTTAATATTTGGCTTCATGAAAGAACTCTAAAGCTGAGTTACGAAGATTCAACAATTAATCCAAAACTAGTTATAAAAAAATGGGAAAAATACACTTTTCAGTTTTCACCCACAAACTACCGGGGTAGTGACACATTGCACCCCAAACTACCATCTTTAAGACATTGCACCCTCAAACTATCAATGTTAGACACTTTGCACCCTAAACTACCCACTTTGACACATTACACCCTCCAACTACTAATATTAAACACTTTGCACCCTCCATTTGACAATAATACCCTTGAAAAATTAATGAATTGACAACAATATCTTCAATATATGTAAAATGGGTCAAGGGCATTATCGTCATTTTAGTATGAAAAATTGATAAAGGGTGCAAAGTGTCAAAAATTGGTAGTTAGAGGGTGCAATGTGTCAAAATTAGTAGTTTAGGGTGCAAAGTGTAAAATCTATGGTAGTTTATGGGTGAAAAATGTATTTTCCCCTAAAAAAATCGTATATACATACAGGAAAAATCAGCTCAGCCCCTCAGTTTGGCAGCCAAGAAGAGTACAAGACAACCCCCCCTTTCTCTCTCCTCTTCCCCCTCTTTTTTCTCCTCTAGGTGACTTCTCTCTCTCTCTCTCTCAAAAAGTCCATTTCCCTAGTGAGTGGCATTCATCGATCGTAGAAATCTCAGTTGACTTTCTTACTTTTCCCATCAACCAAAAGCACAAAACCATAATCACTAATATCTTTCAGACCGAAGGGATCGACAATGGAAGTTATTCCCTTACCAAATTTTATTAAAAGTGAGAAAGCACCAAGGACAACACCTCAAAGTTCCGTAAAAATAATGTAGCTGATTTGAGCAAAGAACATTAGCAAGACTTATAAACAAGATCAAGAATGTTTAAGTGGGATGCAAACTGTCTCAACAGATGTAGGCCAGCTTGGATCAATTTCAATAACAAACATGGTCATATTGATGGCAGCAGTCAGTTCACAATAGGTGTATGGAAAATGAACTCTAATCAGTCTAGAGAATGAAACAGAAAAACAGGACTACCATCTTCTTTGCTCCCAATATATCCTTCCTAAAGAGAGACCAGCAGTAAACAAATCCTTTTCTCCCATCAAGGTCTTTATCTGTAGACATGTAACAAATGTGGTAACATCAGAGAACGGGTCAAGGTTACTCCAGCTAGGATTCGAACCTTTAGCGTCTAAAATCATAAAAACTCAACTCAAATAATCCCTAGTCCCATCAAATAGGGGTTCAGCTAACGAACCATTTTTCTCCATTCAGCGCTCTTTGATGTTTTCTTCCTCACTCCTTCAACCACATAAATTTTGGATTTCCTTTTTACCATCCTCAATGCCCCATCTTTGTCACATATGATCGAACTAATAATCAGCTGGCCAACTGGAAGTTAACCAACCTTGTCAATAAACTCACTTGTCCATGTTCTCAAAGGTGTAAGTAACATTCACTGCATTGAAAGAAATAGAAGCTGCAACGTGAATCCACATCCCTATCCTTCTCAATACCAATTTTATCCTCGACATACTGCAGAGGACTTTACCTCCAAGCAAAAGAACCAAAAGACCAACGTAAAACTTACATGCTTCTTAAAGTAAGGATGCTCAGAACAACTGCTATAGCTCGAAATTGATGAAATTATAACTTAAGTCTTCAGCTATGTTATGGTGATTAAGTAAAACAAAAAGAGGAGAAGAAAAAGAACAAACCAGAACACGCATACCAGGAAAGAAACAAAAAGATTAAAAAAAAATACTAGAGATACAAAACTATCTACTCATCCGCATGCCAGCACATGCACCCGTGAATGTCATGCACAAAAGAAAGGGAACAGACCTTCAGCAGCTACAGAACATGCTCTCTCCAAGCAGACAGCACAGACGTCAGTGTCATCAGAGGAGGTTGTTGAGGACTGCAACCCACACTCTCTACAGAGGATACACAATGCATAATCTTAGTTTCATTACTGATAAGTGTGCCTTGCCCAATCACATTATCAGGACTCAACCGTGAAGAGCAGGCCGTAGTTCAAGAAACAAAAGAGATGCTCTAGACTTCCATAATTCACTCCCCCCACCAAAACAACAAAATCCCCAAAAAGAGGTTAAAAGTAGATTTTATGTTTTCTGAAAGGTATACGTGCAAACCATGTACCAGAAAGTATAAGTTTAAATACACCAAAATACTGTATTTAAACTAAGTTAAGCTTCCATAACTTTCTTTTCTCGCTACCTGCTTACCTTCAACTTCAGATTTTCTGGGTAAATCAGTAACAAAAATTCATGACTCATTTAAGCTATAGAAACAATTTACGTTAAGTCCTAGCAAACAATGAGCTTCAGCCAGTGTATGCAAAAAAAGAAAATCACGTGGTTTTGCAACCTTCAAAGGTCCTTAATTCTAAATAACATGCTCCAGAAAAGCTAGTTAACTATGATGATTGCCTGTCATCAAGTAAGTTTTATACTACTTACATCAAGGAGGACTTGACCCACTACTAACTGCACAACTAGTTCAGTTCCAAACGCTTCAACTTTGAAAATTAAGACTTCGTAGTCAGTACCCACGAAAGTCCTCAAGTGAAATTCAGCCAAAACCAAAGGACCTCTATGAAGTTGATCATCAAATGCCAAACTTCCGTGATCTCTTTACACAAAGAACAAGACAACACTTTTTCAGAGCCATAGGAAGCATTCTAGGCATAGTTCATCGTAAAATACCTGCCGATGTTGAGTACACTCAAGAGAGGCACTGATAGGTAATTAGAAGGAGGGAAAGTTGGTATTATCGAGTTGGAATTGGGTGCTAGGAGTGGTTCAAGCCAATGACGCCCCCACATCCTGGCAACATCAACAGGAAGCCACCTAAAGAAAAAAAAAATTCTTTCATTCATGTCAAGTAGAATAACTAATACTAGACTGAAAATCAGAAGACCTAGGTCAGATTTTATACCCATTGCAATTCAAAGTTATCCTACTGGCACCTCTTGCAATGAGGATCTGAAAAAGAAAGAACACCATCATTTCAAATTGATAAGAGACCGCAAATATGTTTAAAAAACAACAAGGCTAATAGTCTTGCCTGACAGCATTTCAGATTACCCCCGCAAGCAGCATAGTGCAGTGGTGTGCTTCCAGCGCCTGGAAATATGTTCTCATACTTCAGTTTGAAGCATGAACAAGAAGCAACCATCACAGATACATGCTACTAAACTTAAGTATGGACCATACCAATCAAATCCATGGATGTCCCGTAATGAAATGTCACAGCTGAGACATTTGAATGCAGGTCAAGTAGAAGTTGTACACACTCAAAATAGCCGTTCAATGCAGCCATGTGAAGAGCAGTGATACCACCATCAGCCGCCTTATTAACAAACTTGGACAGCACACTGCACTGGATAAACATAAATATATAGCAAGAATAGAATGTCCAAATGGAAGGACTCTGTGGCATGCTATAATCACTATGTATGGGCAGATATCTTATCTGATCATAGCTTGCCCAATCAGTTATTCACCCAAGGGGATGTCTCGTTTTTGTTCTTGTTAAGTGGGTAATCTTCTATGGCTAACGAAGCACTTAAGCTCTCAAAATCTTACAAAAAGGAATAAACCCATTTTATTACCATTTGCAAGTTAAAATCCTAGCAACATCTACATGTATAATAAAACAGTTCCAGACCCACACCTTTGGTCATACTTATTCTTCACATCAGGTGCATCACCTCTATCACCATTAGTCTGTGTATGCATAGCTTCAAAAGGAGCACTTGGAACAAAATCAGCCATAACAAGCCTTATACATCTCGGATGGCCATTTATGGCTGCAAAATGGAGTGCTGTCCTCCCACTAAGATAATCTGCCCTTATTACCTGTAACAAATGAAAAAGAGTTCAAAACTAGTTTTCCTTGACAACACCTACAAAATATAAGCATAAACCGAACAAAGGTATAAGGATGAAATCTGACACCAAAGCATTGACCATCCCTTTGGCTTAGGACTCTACTCGGAAATAAATAATAAAGAAACATGTTGGAAGCAGCAAAGATGGTTTAAGTAAAAAATATATATACATAAACTAAACTAAACTCACATTGCATCTGAAGAGAAGAAGAGTCTGCACAACTTCCCAGTGCCCATATCTACAAGCTTGCATCAATGCCGTCTTCAAATACAAAGGCAAATAAACAGTAATGTCAATGACCCAAGTCATATAAACAAATACAGTGGACGATTAATCAGTTTATCCTAGATTATGGGTTTGCTTGAATTTTGTTCATAATTGATTCTACACATCCAGTAATATGTTGTACATTGATTCTAAACCGTATGCGCGTATCGAATAATACCAAATAAAGAGTCAGCAATATAAAACAGGACCGAGACGAGAAAACCACCAAATCTCGTACCTGTCCGCAGTAATTCCTCGAATTCACATCAGCTCCATTCTCAAGCAACAACGCCACAATCTATTCCAACCCACATACCCAAAACAATAAAACAAAAAATTAAAAACAATATACTTAAATGATAGTCAGGAGACTAAAATAGAAAAGATCAATAGTGACAGCTGCTAGATGAAAATAGAAACTTGAAAGAGGGAAAGATAACCTCGTTGTGGCCCTTAGCAGCGGCAAAATGGAGAGGGGAATTAAGGCCACCGAAGGTGGAGTACTTGGCCAGGCACGGGTTGCAGTCCAATAGCATTTTGGCCTCGATCAAATCGCCGTCTCGTGCCGCCGATACCAGCCTCTCACCGGACGCAGAGCACCCAAATGAATTGCCCATTTCTGTCTGTCTGTCTCTCTCCCCCTTGTGCGCGTGTATGAGGGTGCGCTTCGGAGTGGGAACGAATATATTAGGTCAACCGTCGTACAACATATTCAAAGACAAGAAATAAGAAATTCAACGGAAGGCCCAAGAGGTTTTGAATTCGAACGGAGTACCGGAGATGGTGACGCGGCACTTCTCTCTCTCTCTCTCTCTCTCTCACCCCCCGTTTCCCTCACTCTGTGTCCGTATTTGTGAGTGTAATGGGTTGCTTGTGTTCATGTGCTTTGAGACCTTCTTCGCTGCAGTTGTTATTGGTGGGGCTTACGGGGACACAACAGGAGGAGAAGAGACAAGGAAACCGAGACGACAAGTAAAAGACATAAAAATACCTGTGAAGGCAACCACTTTACCTTTTCCGTTTTTTCTTTTTCCTCCAACCTTTTCCATTTTCTTGTTTGTCGTGATTTTAGAACTAAAATAATAGTAGATCAGCGGCCAGTTTCCGTGTTTGATGTATGTTTGAGTGAATTCTTGCAGTGACGTGCATATACGGTACAAATCCTTAAGATTTATGGCTGTATTCTTAGAAAGTAATTAATTTTAGACATGGAAAATATATTAATTTAACTGTATTTAAGTCATTTCCAAAAAAAGACTCCTAAAGGTTGTGATGAAGGAAGGTTTATCGATGACGCAAACTTATGCTTAATTTTAATACAATGTAAAGATATATGTGTCCTTGGAGGATATGAGTATGTTACAGTACATCCACATAAAATAGCACAACGAGCTGGCTTTTATAAACCCTCTGAATATCACTTAAACTTATTAACAATTGTGGTTTATTTCATCTTTGTCGTTCTGTATTGATGACGAAAATAGTGACAATATTTTACTATGAGAAAGATGCTTTTTTTTTTTTTTGTCAATTTATTGGTCTACTGTATGGAATCTGAGGTAGCTTTTTTTTTATTACGTGGCAATAGTTTTTTCTAACAATTATAAGTGATAGAAACCATAGAAGTAAAGATTTAATATATTATATGTCAAGGATTTAGAATGAATTAAAATTTATTATAGGATCGTACGTAGAATTTATATATTATATCTCTATTTTTCTAATATCAGAATTATAAAATAATTTTAAAAAATAAAATAAAATAAAAGAAAAATATTCTAAAATTTTAAAATTAAATATATTTTTTAATATTATCTAAAAATAATTATAATACACATACTAATAAAATTAACACTATCTAAAAATTCTTAAAACACCGAACAATTTTAAAAAAACATTCTAACCAGCCATACTCTAAAAGTGCCGTTAAACCGTGGACCGCCTGCAACACAAAAGCTCATTGACTAGTGCGACACCTGTCCAATATCCGAACACAAGCCTCGAAAAAGTGGCCCACGTGGATGCACCCGTGTCTAAAACGGAAAACGGAGAACGGAAGACTGGAAGTCCAGACGGAGGCGCGTGCGCCCTCGGTTTTCTCAAAAGAGATGAGGCACTCCCAAGATCACGATAATCATGTTCGCGACCAAAAAGTAGAAGCGTGAAGAAATCGAGAATAATGGGATCTTTATTAGCGTCAGGAATAGGAAAAGTGGGACACAGTCAGTCAGTGGTCCAGAATCGGACAGGGGATGGAAGGCCCAATGTTAAAAAGAAACAGGATTGGATAGTTGGGAAATTTAAGCGAACTGCGTACTATCACGTACGAAGGTGTAGGTGGGTTCAAACCTACTGAATTTACCCATAACTTTACGCAAGGGATTAGGTGCATTTCGGTTGGGGGACCTGAGGGGCGTGGACTGGCATTTAGGGAGTGAAAAAATAAAGCCACTTGGAAGGCAAGCAAGTAGAAGCAGGGAAAGAGGTAGCAGTTTAAAAGTAAAAATTACAAAAGAATTCCTCCCGCCGAGAAATGTAGGTCGATGGAGAGTAGTTAACGACAAAATAGGAATTAAAAATTGTCATTAATATCTCATTTGGCGATCAAATTAAGCTGTTATGGAATTATCTTTAAAATCCTCACTCAGATGTTCTGAAATCCTAAATTGTATATTGCATAAATTTATTATAACACGACTAAAATTAAGAGAACCTAATCTCAATTTATAAGAACATGATCCTAATTCATGTCAGGAGCAGTTCAACTAGATGGAATAAAAAAGATGGTTACATTGGGTTGTGAAATTGGGTGACTTCTTTATGAGTTATTGATGTCAAACGAGATATAACTAGTGGCTATGACTTAGATTTTAGTGGTGTGCTACTTCTAAAGTCTTAACTTGAAAATTAAGTGCTATAGCTGGCTGTCCAATTTGTGTAGAATGAAGGACTGTATAGATTTCAAAATTAGCTATATTACATGTAAGCTGTGCGATACCTATTTAAGAAAACAAAAAAGTAGCCAGGAATTTTAATGGATTGGGATAATTTAGTAATATGTCTCTTTTAATGCACTGGTTGGTACGGGGATGCTTCTATCAGACGAGCTAGGAAAAGGATTTGTAGAGGGCCCAGAGTTGTCAAAGCGGCTATGGCCATTGACCCCCTCAAAATATTTGTCCAAATAAAAAAAGAAACCTTCTCTGGCCTTCTGGAATCTGAATCGGTCCTTCCTAGTTTGCTTGAGTCTGAAAAGCGAGTGCTTTTTTTTAAACAAAAACAAGCTGTATATTTGTAAAGTTTGACCCAAAAGTATTCCATTAAAGAAAAAAATCCAATCTTTTTATTTTTCTCAAATCTGGAGTTACTCTCAAAACTCAAAACTTAAATAGATTTAAATTTTGAAAAACCGGAGATGTCGGTTTCCCTCAACTCGGGTGCAATCATGCAGGGGTTGTGAGAAGATATGGACCGCTTGAGGAAGGTCGCTAGGCTGGCCTTGGGTTTTGATTGGCGTTTCGGCCGAAACTCTAAGCTTTTCCAAGGCAGGCTCCAAGTTCCAATGGCACTAAGAGCACGAGTGATGCCAACTGTCTATGGTGGAGAGGAAGGACCAGGAAGAATTAAATGAGTAATAAAACGGAAGCAGCGGTAGAGAAGCGTGGCATGGAAAAATAAACTCTTTACCCGAGACCATGCCATGACAATTAACAACCTAATTTCGCTGAGGCCCGAGGGGTTTCGTAGGGGAATGATTTTCAGAGGCAGTTCTTGGAATTAGATCAAACCTCGGGGAAGTTTAGGTTTATCGCAGCTGTCCAAGGCAAAACCGACCGTTAAGGAAGGATCTGGAAATTGACATCGATACAGTTATCCATTCAAGGTTTAAAGTAATAATTCCAGCAGTATCAGTTTAGAGGAATCGTGGCTGGCTGTATTACATTATTACATCGTCGGAACTCTCTCTCTCTTGCTCGTCCTTTTCAAACAAAAAGGGAAATCGATGCCCTGCAAACAATGCTAAAGATGAGTTCTAAGCACGCCAAGAGTTTGACGTGTGCGTGCATACATCCCAAACAAATTACATTAAAATACACTTTGGTCAAACTAATGGGGGGAATAACAACCTTAAAATACATGGATTAATTAGATTATTAAAGAGTATCCAATACCTGACCATTTAGATGGGATGACAACCCCAAGCAATCTCATGCCCGTTGAATTTCCAAGGGCAAATATGGACTTCCCCAACAATGGAGCCAGGAATTGAGAGATGATGATGCATGCATGGTAGCTTAGTTGCCTTATAAAATGCTGCTAGCTGCTCCCCATTAGACGTCAAGATATATAAGATATTAACTCATCACAGCTTGTTAGCTAGATTCAGTAGCAGTCACCCTCAATATTATGTATATCTCTTCAGATCAGGCACCAGAATTAGTAAACTACCATTCACAAGGATTCATCCGTTAATATCTATATATATATATATAGTCATTTCAACCCTACCAAGTATCCAGGGACCAGGGTTCCCTATATTATATTATAGTTCTTCACAGTCACCATAATTTTTATGTTGCATGGAGAAATCAAGGTATAAAATAAAGACGAGTTCTCCGATCCTTATCATGTTTGATCAATATGCATTGAATCTTCTGAAAAGACAGATTTATAAAAAAAAATAACATAGACTATACGTCCCTTCGTAAGGCAGAGACAAATGAAGCCGCGTTTACATGATTTCGTAGGGAACAGCTAGCCAAAGGATCATGATTCATTATTCATTGGGCTGGCCATCTGGTAATTTAGTCCTCTTCGATGATGTTGAAAGATGAGATCTGAATCGAGACAAGAATTGCACGTTCCGTCCCAGCGTCGTGTTATCTGCAATGAATCTAGACAAGAATATATTGCCTTCTGCTAGCTGTTAAATTTCCAACATTTTTCTTTTATATATATGAAGAGCATTAGCAATTTAGCACGAGAAGTAAAAGCGCTCTGTCTTTTCCTCTTAACAAAAAGAAAATATCGAGTTCAACACATGGAGATCAAAGAAAGTGGCTCTGTCATTTGAGCAAGACGCTAACTCTTAAGATATGACCAAAAAATAATAAAACATTTTGTCACAAATCTTGTGATATTCCAGGAATGTCCAAGAATTATCTATTTATTATCATTTGTTACTTTTTATTATTAGCTATTAGGATAATTAATTAATTCAACTACGACAAGTACCAATTAATTTGAATAATAGTCGTACTAGATCAACTATTAGACTAGAGATCATTTCCTAGATTTGGAGTTTTATTGCATTCTTATAAATATAATATCGATTATCAATGGAGGAAGCAAACGTTATTCATGAATTACATTGTTTACTGCATTAGGAGGCCTAGCTCCTTCGAAGAGCTAAAAATTTTTTTTTTTTTTTTCTTTTCCTTTTTCTTTGCATTGAGTTTCAAGAGCCTAGATAATAAATTTTCAATTTTTGTAACATTAAGTTAGAAATTACAATTGATAGCATAACACAAAAGTGAAGTTGGTCCGCGTCACCTCAGTAAGGTGTATATATAGTTATCAAGGCATATATTGCTCCATTTGCTTTCCAAGGGAGACGCAACTTCAAGGTTTAAGACCAAATCAGAAATTGTTTAGGCCGTTGACAGGTGTAATGGTAGGTGTTAAAGAGTATAAAAACGCATCAAAACCTCTTGTTAAGAGGCCGGTCACTAGGGGAAACCATTACCACTACCTACCTTTTTTCGCATTCACGGAACTTAGGTAAGATGTGGCCACAAAATCTTTTCGGCCCCACATGTTTGAAGCTTTGATGTCTAATCCACCCAATTCCGACCTAACTTGCACACTCTTCTCCTCATTAGACGTAGCTCCTCACTTTAACATTAACTTGTCGTTGCAGGTTTGCAGCTTAATTACCAAATGCTTGCTTTCGATTGTTTAATTTGCTTTTGCTCCGCCTCAGCTACTACAGACTGCAGCAAATAGCTAGCAGTTACAGCATTTGTACCTGATTCTCCCTACTGTTCTGTTCCTTCTTCTGTATTCCTATTTTTCACATACGCACACAAATATTCCTTTGTTGTAATTACTTAAATAATTTTGTTTGTCATAGGCTTTTGTGTTTTCATATCCCCGGGGGAAAGGCGTCTATTTCTACTAGAAGACCAGAACCCTATGTATGGTCTACTTTTGTTAGTACTTTTTAAGAAAATCTCAAGTCCACTTCTTTAGTTATCAGCCTTGAGTGCTTATGAAGCAGGTCATTCGACTTCTGGGGATGTGAATTGGCATTTCAAGGCCGTTGATTTTTTAGATATTCTCTGACAAGGCAAGAAATGCAAATATGTTACACACGTGTGATATACGAGTACAAGGTGGTTTGGGGACAATTGGAGTCCAAAGGAAGGAGCTAGAGACAATATATATTATTGTGGGGTTTCACCCAAGGGTCAGTAGGCCCACGGACTGCGCGAATGTCTAATTCCTCTCTTGTGCTTCGTCCCCATGGGAGGGCCCAATTGATAGAAAAAACTCAACCTATTGGATTACCCTACACGACAACTTGATTCTCTATAGGATAGGAGAGAACTTGTATTCATATAAAGCTAATACAGACAAATATGCTTCTGTACATTTCTGTCTACAGAGGATGAGCCTCTATTCCTCCCAGTAGGGCTATGCAAGCCCACCAAACCCTCACCGGCCACCGGTGGTTCTTGGTGACGATACCGGTAGTAACATATTGTTGCTACCAGTGCTCTCACCTTCATCAGGAAACCGCCAGTGAAACCAGTAGTCACCATTTAATTTTTTGTTATACAAGCGACACGTCATTTTAGTTATTATAAAGGCACAAAAAAAAATACGAAAAAAAAAGGCCTAGTTTCTCTCTCGACGCTCCCGTCGCCCATCTCTGCTATGCCCTCTCTCGTCTCTCTCTCCTTTGGCCAAAACCGCCAATGAAACTGTATACCGTCACCGTCAAACCAGCACCGGCAAATGCCGGTTATTGTGGCCAGTCGATGCCGATGCCGGTACCAATTTTGACCAAATTGGCACCTATATCACCGTTAATCACCCCTACCTCCCAGTAGTACCGCTTTGCTGTTGTGAAGAAGCTTGAAAGAACAGCACAGGGCGTCAATGGGACAGTTTGCAGAAACAAGAATAAGTGCAATTCAGGTTTGAAAATTTTGACGAGCTAAAATTATGCAGCAACAAAGCTTAACACTTGAGAAGACTGTAGAATCCAAGGGGAAAAAAAAAACAAAAAGTATATAGAATGAAAGTTTTTTTTGCACTTGATAGGTCTGGAATACCTGGGACATTCAAGAAAGATTTTGAACCTCGCTGTCAGATTACTCGAAAGCGAAAAGTTACGCCACGGAGACAATTGAATAACGTATCCGAGCGAGAGACAGGGAGATCAGCGGATGAACCAATCTACTGCCATTTGTTTTGTGCTAGTTGTCGTCCCTCAACTGTATACATTGATGAGATGGCAGGAACTATTATTGCATTGCAGTTTCTTTGTAAGACTAAAAGCATTGCATTTCAGAATCCTATCACAGCCTGAAATCTGAAGGATGATCATTGCTCGAGTAGCCATCTCCCGAAATCTGAATGATGATTATTGCTTAAGCAGCAACCTCCTGAAATCTAAAGGATGATTATTGCTTGAGCAGCCATCTAGAGCAAAATTGCGAGTACTTCATGCTGAAAATTTATTTCCTCCAGTTGCTCAAAATTCTTCCTCCAAACCCAGTTTATACAGAGAATACAACTGACTTAAGCCACGTTAAAAATCGAACACTTCTTATCAAGCACTCAACTCCATTAAGCATACATGTAAGCGGACAAACACTATCCTGCCATTGTAGATCTTTAAGTAAGCATACAGCCAGAATCTCAACCATTTATTGCCAGGTGGTGGTCATGACAACCCAGAGAGCACACATGTCACTTGCCCAATAGAGTCAGTTAGATCGTAGATATCCGTTAAATGACCTCCATAATTATGCCCCGCCCAAAAGAGTCAGTCAAGACAAGTAACGGAATGATCCCATAAGCAATCTGTCTGTCTATAAGACCCAATTTGCCATCGACTAAGCAGTAGGAATGTAGGATCTAACTCTTTTCACTTTCTAAGTGGTGAGGTAACAGGTGGAACTGAATTTCACATGCCATACAGACAATCAAACTAACCAATATAGAAATGACACCTGTTCTTTGCTGATTCTACATGAACCATTTCATCAAGTGAAGACATGTGAAGCAGCATCTGATACAGTGCAGTCTCTTTCTAGCACAACCTTCTCAACTCAGAATTCTAAGACAATCAAAATAAGGAGGATGATCATCAATTGCTTAAAACTTTTCTGCCAATCATGGCTTCGAAATTGATACAGAAGACAATATGTAGAAATGACCAGATGGCCTATATTCTGTTGACCCGCATTTCAAACTGAAATCACCTCAATTCCAAATATACTTCCATTTCATGGAGAAGCGAATAAAGCCTTTCGGGCCCAAGTGTTATCCTCCTATGCATGGAACTTCTTTATGATACCAATTCCAATTGGTGGCGCTTCTTTGCCCAAAAATTGTTCATTTTTCAGTGCTGGTTCTCTTTCTGTTATGCAGCACTTTTTCCTAAGCCAACCAACGTCAGGCCTCAACTCAAATACACTAGAGGTTATGCTTTGAAGTAGCAATTGACCAAAACTAATAAAATCCATAAATGCAGTGAAGCCACTGGCTGTATTTCAATCACTCGATAACCTGCAGGCATCCTCAGCATCCACAGCGTCAAGTATATCATCATCCCCATCAGTATAACTAGAGCCAACGCCAGAACCACTATCAGTGGCCAAATTGTACTCTCCCTCCCGATCTTTCCCAGCATTGTCTTCAACTGCAGAATTATGAAAACCAGTCTCCAAAAACTCACTTCTAAAGCGCCCTGTTTCACGATCTTCTCTATCTGTCCAATAATGAACCAATTCCTTATCAACATTTGCCGTCCTTGGGCTCAACAACACCAAATCAGCCAACTTCCTCCTTGCCAAATACAACTCATTCGGCTCTATCAACTCTCCCCGCTTATACCCCTCCCTAAGAAAAACTGTATGCAGCTTCCCATGATGCCCTCTCGTCGAAATATAGAATATCCCTTGATGCTGAAGAAGAAAATCCTTCAATCCCTTCGGCAAATTCATCGCCAACCTAAAATGTGCAATCCTCTCCAATGTAATCTTGTTCTCCACAGTTAATGACAACAACTCATGAATTGTTGCTACCGCCCTTTTCTCCATTCTCTTCTGAGCCTCTAAAGACCTCAAATCATACTCCGACACATCCTCATAAGGTGACCAATACGGAACTCGTTGCCATTTCCACACTGCAATCCTATAATACTTGCCAATCTTAAATCCAGGTGGGAAGTTCACAATAAAGGAAAACCTTATATCCTCAGCGTCAATCCCTTTCTCCCTATATTCTCTCTCCCTAGCTTTCTCTATAGCACACACCGCTAAACTCTTATCCCTCTCAACAATCTCAATGTACTTATTCCTAGTCTCTTTAGCATCAAATAACCGAAAATATTGAGGGTACTTGAGAACTAACGAGTACTCGAAATCTTCAGGCAAGCCGAACTCTTTCCTCGCAATGCGCACGTGTTCAAGGCGTAGCCGACCAGTATTCGACATCATCAGCAGCTTCCGGAGGCGGGTCACGGCGTCGGGAATTTGAGCAATGAGAGCTTGCTTTTCTTGCTCAATTTGCAATAGGGCTTTCCGGGTTAGTCGAATGTAGAGTATTCTTTGAACCGGATGCTCGTAAATCTCGAAAACGTGAGGGAATTTGAGAACGAAAGCGCCGGCTTCGTGCTGCTCGAAGCCGATGCGGCGAGAGAGGAGGTCGAGGCGAGAGGAGGGGAGGACATGGTTGGGTTGGGAGAGGATGAGGTTCTGGAACTTGAGCACCTTGCGGGTCTTCTTCTCGATTTCCATGTAGTTGTCAAAGCCATGGTCCCGTACACGTTGAAGCTTTTTGGGGATGGAGGTGGACTGGGACAGGGGTCTGGCGAAAGAGAGATTTGAGAGGAGAGATGAAAGGATTTTGAGGGTTGGGGTTTTGTGCTTGAAGGGACTTACTAGGAGGAGCATTTTTTCAGGGTCAGGGGTTTTGCTCAGAGTTTCGTCTTATCAGATATTTGGTTTTCAGGAACTGGAGAGGAGTGGCGGGAGGGTTTTGAGGTTAGGGTTTGGCCTGAGATAAAAAGCATTTTTGAGCATTTTCAAGGGTGTTTGCAGAGGGTTGCTTTGCTCTGATGAGTGTAAAAGAGGAGGACAACGAGAGAGGAATGGATGTTTTGATCGGGGGGAATGGAGGAAATTGTGAAAATAGCAGTGTGGAGGCTCTGGTCGTTAAGACGCTAAGGGCGCAAAATGTACTGCAAGTCTGCAAGTTAATACTGGGCCTGGGCTCATCAAAGACATTTTAGGCAGGAGGTTGATGGCTTGTAGGCCCACTAAAATGGGTTTTGGTTACTATGGACCTGGTCTCAGTCAACCAATCAATTTAAGACAGGAGGTGGTCGGTTTGTAGGCCCAAAAATGTGGTGTGGTCCACATTGAAGAAGTATGTTTTTTTGGCGAAGTGCGAGAAGAAAGGTAATCTACGTATTTATATATTTTTCACATGAGCTAGTACGTAGTTGATTCTCTTATTTGATGTCACTGCCAAAAACTTTCTTTTCTGTGACAAAGAATTAGATAACATAGTATCAGATTGTCTTCTAACTTTAATCGGACAAACAAACAGGTTCAATTCGTAGCTATGCCCAAACCAATATGCAGCTTTCTTTAAGAATATGCCAATGAAAATTGTAATGGACTGGTTGATTACCCTGAACAAGCTACAAAACAAGGTGGCTCAATAGCCAATTATTTTTTCTTAGTTTCTTTTATTTTAAGGATCAGAGAGACGACCAGCGGAGACTACCTTACCTAGGCATTTCTATAATATTTCCTACCCGTCAAGGAATCGTCATCTAGGAACCTAGACAGGAGAATGGCAGCAGTCCTTAAGAAGAGAGTTAAGCCATAGCCTGACTTTGACGCTGATGCACCGATGTTCAGTAAAGACATAGCTTCCGTCAGAAGTTGGACTTGTGACGTCATGGGCACAGTGAGCCAATTGTTTAATTGTAGATCCTTTTTCATATTTCTTTAATTGTAATCTTTACCGTTGCAGGATTTTCTTCTTTCTTGTCCCTTTTTTTGTCCAGCATGACTTCAAATCATCACGTCTTGATCGTGATGAAGCACCCTGTGTCTTGATCAGCGGTCGTGGCCTACATTGGGGAATCTCCAGAACAATGCTCAGGGAAGAATTGTCGTAGCTCTACTTTGAATGATCAAGCTGCCTCGCTTGGCTCAAACAATAGATAGCTAGAGTCTGGAAGTACTGGCGTTTCCTCACTAGATTAGACATGTTTGCATGCATCTTACGTACGAACCAGGGAAAAAGAAGGGCGAGCGAATGATACGTCGCTTTCGACCACGTCATATTAGTTATCCAAATGATGCATGCACAGACAGACGGTACATTTCGACCAGCGAGGCGCCGAGTCATCAAAGTAAAAAAGCTGAAAAAGTGCAAGTCTGTTGGAAGATAAAGATACCGAACTTTTGATTCGAATAATTGGAGATGACAGATCCTACAATTCAGACAAAAGAAGCAACAAAACAAGGGAAGCATACTTCCACAAGTGTCCACTCTATAGGATTAGTACGTAACAAACACATTTGGCAAAGAGAGGGCCGAGCCAACCTCACGGGTCCACCGAGTCAATACCCGAACCACCATTTCCCAACCTGCTATAACTTCACCCCCAAAACAGTCAAGACCAAAAGTCATCATCTTGGCACTCTAATTACCGTGCAGAGTTCCCCAGATGTGGTTCGTTCTTGACTCGAAACCCTCACGAGAATTTTAATCTCAAGCTTCTTCCACCTTTCTATCCACACTATCTCCTATACTTCTTCATATACGAGTTTGCTTTTCATAAAACAAAAGTTAAAACAGCGTAGTAATCCACCATCACAACTATGCTACTTTAAGAGCCGCTTTAATCTTCTGAATAGTGCAGGAGACCAGATTGTTAACAGTCTCGACCGACTCCACAGTTAGCTTCGCAAACGGTTGGCTATCCAGTAAGATTTGAAATCCAACTGTAAGTAAGCATCCACCTCCATTAGAGCCATTATCGCCTGCTTGTATCATTGTCCCATTGCAGTTGTTACGTCCACCATGGCTGGGTTGCTCACCAGGAAGAATTGCGAAGCCTGATGGTAGGAGAGCCACATAGGCAGAATCTCCACCCCCCATTACCACATTTATAGATGGTATGTCAACTGGAGCATAAACAACCACTGAGCCGGAGGCATCCGTCCAAGTTTCTTGCAATATCAGCATGTTGTTGTCATTGGCATTAGTTGGCTGCAAAATCGCACAAATACCAAGCCAAGCAGAAAAATGAAAACGAATGTGAACATGGTAAGAGTAATGAATATTTCCAAACTACCAAGGTATGCTAATTATTGACTACTCCAGGCAGAAAATGATTACTCACACTGCCACGAAGAAGAGAGACACAGTTGCCTTGTTTATGGCCTTTTGCAATATGGACCATCTCTTGTATTGGCCTGCCAATGGATAAAATGTCCCACTCGCTCCTCAACCGGTCATCTCGCAGGAAATCAAAGAGTCTCTGCTGCGCTACAGGCATCCAAACAGAAGTTGCAGCACTCAACACAATCCCAGGAGGCTCACCGGGGTCATCCAAATTCTTCCTCGTCATAACCCTCACATCTTCACCCACATTTCCAACATGCAGACTGTCCCACTTGTGAGCCGTTGAAGCACAAACCCCAGAACAGAAGTTATAAGTCATGCGCTGTGCCAGCTTTAACATGCTACTCCTACCAGCTGGGCTAATCACTGTTGAAGAAGGGTATGAATCAGAACGTGAAAATTAACTAAACTTATGAGTGAGAATGATAAGTCAGCGAAAAGAAACCTGCGTGATCTTCATTAAGGATTGTAGATGACATGATGATTGCCAAGAACTCACATCGCCTTTGTAGGGTGGCAACCCACCTCTGTGCGCCAAATCCCATGCCAGCTCTAATAAGTTGTTGGTAGAGATGGTGGATAGCACTCTCATCATACTCTGAATGTTCTACCCAGGTAACCTGCATTTTCATGCACCAACACTTGTTAGAAGCCATTTACTTACAAAACATAGTTCACAACAGAAAATAGGTAATGACATTTGCAAAAGGATTTGTCCGGTTAAGCTCCATTGTCCCGGTGACTAAATTACTATAAAGCTTGTAAGGATCTAGTTGTCTCTTCAGTTAGCTTTGTGGAAAAGTTCTTTCAATACTTATGGTTTTAAGTTCTTCCCTTAATACAACAATTTCTCAAAGGTATTCCAAATGCCACAGGCTATTAAAGGAAGATTGATAAGGTGAGATGGTGTCAAACCCATCGAAACACGACCAACCCAGATGAAGGTTACCACCAAAACTAGGCTTTTGTAACAAACCAGCAGCATCCTCTAATCCCTGGACATCTTTTACATATAAACAAGTGTTGGAAAATCACAACTTGAGTCTTATGACGGTATAACAGTATGGCACGTAACAATTCACTAAAACCCTCCACCGAAATAAATAAATTTATGAACCAACTTTGAGTTTGTTCCCACCATATTCATCTTCCACATGATGCTCTACATTGGTTGTGAATGTACTAAATGGTCCAGCAGCATTGTTTTGATGCAGATCTGGTTAGAACATACGGAAAAAAAAAAAAAAAAAAGGCCACCATGTGAATGAAAAAGAAAGGGTCAGGGCAAAAGGGCGGCAAACAGGGGCGGAACTACACAGGGACAATGGAGGGCAGCCGCCCCCCATCGCCTGAAAATTTTTAAAATTTTTTTTTTATTAGTGAAAAGCCCAGCCAGATCCCCATATTAATTTGTGAATCTATATATGAATTTGTGAATTTGATTATGTTTTATTAATTTGATTTAATTTGTGGATTTGGTTAGTAATTTGTGAATTTGATTATGAATTTGATTATGTTTATATTAATTTTTGAATTTGACTAGCTTGATTTGAATTTTGGAAAGTAGTAAGATGTATATGATGTATTTTGTCTCATTGACTCACTGTGAATTTGAATTATTTGAATGTGTGATTGTGATTAGGATTAGGTTGTGAAACTGTGATTAGGTTATGAAATTAGATTGATGAATTTTGTTTTGTTTTGTTTTATTAAATAATAGATAAGTTTTTGATAAATAAGCCAGTCAGTGTAGTGTACGTGTATTTCAATATTTTAGTTTTAATTTTTGATATTTTAACTCTAAAATATTTTTTTGCATTACGTAGTAAAAAAAAATTTTTTTATCATTTTTCCTTAGGAGTTCGACCCCCTTCAATTGAAATCTTGGTTCCGCCACTGGCGGCAAAGGCATTAGAATACAACTAACGTGAATATCGTAGTCTCTAGATAAGGGTCGAAATGAAATCCAAGGCTTTCATCACTTAAGATTGGAATATGGAGGTCTACACCAAGGTTGAAGAGCAAAGTCAAAAATCCAGCAGTAAAGTCAAACAAGATAAGGACGCGGCACTTAAAGCTGGACAAAAAGGGTTTCATGGAGTTTTATTAATTGTTAAAATGGAAGCTACAATTTTAATAAGAAAATGAGATCTATTATAACATTGCACGGGTTTCAATGTACAACAATATAAGACTGATCCAGGTCATAGAGTCTCGTGGGAATAAAATGTAACCCTAAGAGAGAAGGAAGATATAAGGAAGAGAGAGGAATAGAAGCATCAAATATATTGTTTAGAGGACAAAGATTGAAAGTTCCAACGTTACCTACATAAATAAATTGTAAAGATCATATGTTCGAGATGGCAAAAAAAGAAAAGGAATAAACGGCTTACACAAGTATCAGACCGAGTGGTGCATCAGATTTGCTCATCTCTAACAGTACCAGGACATTAATAAATTAAAGACTACAACCAACCAATCTCCACATTGAAGTTTTGAATGGTATAAAGTATCTATATGGCAGCATCTTCTTCAGTAAAATACTCATAAGAAGTTCAGATTCTTAGGTAAAAGCATAGTTTATCTCATAAACAGCAAAACCATCAAAGACCGCAAAATTTGGTGAGTGATAAAAAAAATGATTTCTTGGAAGCACAAGTCAAGTAGGGTTGTAAATGGAGTCCAAGTGGCCGTAGTTTCACCTTGATGTAGCATCCAGGACACTCAAAAATTGCATTTATTTCAACCAACTCATTAAATACGCATAATAGACAATATAACCACACCCGAAGGCACACTAATCATCAAGAAAGGATACTAGAGGGCATGTAAACATTTAACAAATTAACAAAACTTTTAAAATTACCTTGGAGTAACCATTAGGCATATCTTGGACAACAAAACCGGAAGGAAGCCTCCTACAGTTCACATATGGGTGTGTATTGGTAGCTTCTTGGCTAATGTCCAGCGAAACATCAACCACAGCCCACACACCCTCTGCCTGCTGCTTGCAAAACCGGAGGAACTTCAACTGACGTGGAGGGACCAATGGTGACAGAACTTGAAGCTCAGCATGCATCTAAAAAGTATGCTATTAATTAGTTTCGTAGTTCAGTAGCCAGAGAGAAATAAACAGACAGCTGGGAGACATACCACTTGTAGAGCGCCATTTCTGATTCCAGCCATGCCATTTGATATAAAATCAGTGGTGGCAGCTCTAGCAACCATGCACGGAAACATTTCCTTCCATCGACCCTATTTCAAAAGAAAGGAATGAAACCAATATTTAAACTTCAAGCATTGCTTGTGTTCTATATTCAATGTACAATTTTGTCAAAAGGATTGCAAATCCTAAAAAATGTTATCGAATATATTGATTGACGTTCAGGAACACTAATATTCTGAAGAAACAATCTATGGCTGTTGTGCAACCCTTATAAAAATATTATTGTAACAAAACCATGATGAAAAAAATTCTTTCAGAAACTTGACAACTCCAATAAAATCACTTAAAGCTCCATAAAGGCACAAAGGATTAGTTTGCATACCTCGTCCATGAAAGTCTCCACAAGAGGGAAGCTGTTGATTATTACCAACCCAGTCTCCCTTGTAGCCTCAGTTACAAAACTGGTGGGTTTTGTGCCAATACAAGGAGAGAACATCCTTGAATACTCCTCATGGTTCAGTGTTTCCTTCCCTCCATCCAAACTTTTGATCCAAAGGGGGCTATCTGTCTGGGCCATCTTAATTAATTCATCCATAGCTGCCAAAGCAAGATCTATAAACACTGATTTATCTATTGGAGCTTCATTGCCCATCAAGCCTATAGGAGGCTTAATTAGAGGCATTGCAGGAGAAGCACTAAACACACCGTCTCCTAGATCAAGTCCGGTGCCTACAGAGCTTAAACCACCAATCACATTTCTTCCGACAGCAAGTTCCAAACCAGAGTTTGAGCTAGCCAAGGACGAGAGAGGCCTTCCCAAGAACTTGTTTGCCAAAGCACATATACGGTTTAATTCATCCTTCAGTCGAGCATTCTCAATCCTAAGTTGGTGCTCCTCAAATGATATTTGGCCAGGGATGGCCGGGCCACCACAATTGTTGCATACTGGGTTTACCATAGCACCCCTCATTATATCATTCTCAGCTTTAAGCTTATCATTTTCTTGTTTAAGCATCATGTTTTCATGGCGTTCCAATTGGGTCTGATTCAAATCCACAATTTTCATTTACGTAAGTGATACAAAACCTATTGGACAATAACTGGAGGACAAATACAGATATAAAGCAATATCAACTTACCTTCATTTGGGTTCGCCTATTTTGGAACCAAAACTTGACTTGCTTGGTCTCCAGGCCAAGCCTCCTGCTCAGTTCCAATCTTTGTTTCTCATCGGGATGGGGACATTCCTTAAAGAAACTAAACCGAATAACAAACAAAACAAAAACCCCTATTAGCAAAGCCTTAATTGCAGTGAACCAGGAACTAGAAGACATATAGATGAAAAACCATACCCTTCAAGCTCTTGAATCTGGTGTGGTGTGTGTCTATGGTACTTCTTCTTCTTCGACCGACGACCATCACCGGTGTCCTGATCATCACCTGATGCGCCTTCAACATTATCACTCCCTGACCTGCTCTCATAACCATCATCCCTCGTCCGCACCATCATACTAGTATCAAATTTCTCCCCAATCAGACCCATCTCGCCATGGCCCTCCATTTTCCTTGGCTGCACAAAATCCCGTCACTTGCACAAATATTATGCAAAAGCAACATAAACAAAGAAGTAAACCATGAACCGAGAAGAAAATGTTTACAAAGAGAGGAGAGGAAGATGAGGCATACGATCGAGAGAGTGAGAGTAGATGAACTGTGCATTGAACTGGGAATAGGAGTGGGAGGGGGTGGCTGAGCTATGGCACCAATAGGCATGCTTGGACTTTGTGGAGTAAAATCAGCCAAAACTCTTGCAACCCCTCCACCACTACTACCACCACCGGCACTGCTTATCAAACCCCCAAAACCCATCACAGAGGAAACGAAAGAGAAAATTCAAACCCTCGGTTCTTGTGTCTCTCTCCCTCTCTCCTTCTGACTCGTTGTCTCTCCAGGCTATTATGACATAGTCACTATCACTCTCACAAGGTACGCTTAGGTTTTGCGTCTTTTTTATCTTGCATCTTTTGGCCTTTACCCCAGATGAGCTAAGACTGACAATTACGCTCTCAGCAGAAACAGAAACAAAAAAGCTGTTTCCTTGTCAACGCCAACGCAGGAGCCAACCCCCTCTCTCTCTCTCTCTAGAAAATCTGTTTCAGATAGAGAAATAAAAAGAGGAACAAGACAAGTAAAGCCCTTTTCTTTTCTAGTCTCCCATTCACACCCCCTCTCTTTCTACCTTTCTCCCCTCAAACACGCACAAAATCATACTTCTGAAAAAACTTCCAAGTGTGAAATAAACCCGCAGTTTTCAGCTTTTCTGCATATTCTGACCTATTGTTCGTCGGTAGCGAAAGAGACCCAGCAAGTAGAACACCAAAAAGGGGCTCAAGGGATGTTAAAGTGGAAGACAAGCACAAAAAGATGAAAAGCTTATCTCACATTCACACTACCTACGACTTTTCAAGGCCATGATACCGAATCCAAGCAAAAAGACCCAGTTGACCCCTCCCTCTCTCTCCCTCTGTGCCTGAGTCTCTCTCTCTCTCTCTTATATTTATTACGCATTAAAAAAAACAAGAAAGAAAATAGAGAGTTAGATGGCATACAAAGTTGCAAACCAGACCCAGTACGGAGAATAGGCTACCCTGTTATGACAGTGAGCCAAGCAAAAAGCCGAAGAAGTATACGGTTACGCAGTCTAGAAAGTAAAAAAACAGAAAATAAACTTTCAGATCCCCGCTGTCACTCTCTTTCTCGCTCTCCGGCTCTGGGATCTGCGGAAGAGAAAAGACGGAAAAAATATGTATAAACAATTGTGATACAGATATATAATAAAAAAGGATAGTTGTGAGCTGACTTGCAATGACACAGAGGGAAGATCACAGAGTCAAAAGGGGTTTGTTATTGTTCTCGCTTTCTTCAACGACAAACTCCCTTTCTTAAAGCCTTTGATACAATAAAACGAAAAAAAAACCCCCGAAAACCCTACCGAATCCACACTCTCTTTCGTTTCCAATGGCCTCCGCTCCTTCGCTCCATGCACAAATTTCTCTAAACTCTTCTTAAATCATTCTTTCCCTGAATTGGAGATAAATATATGAGAGAGACAGAGAGAGGAGTGGGGCGGTGGGCCCCAATCTGAAACATGGGTTCGTGAAGTCCGCCCTACACTAATTTCACGCAGGTGCACACGCGGGCGCGGTTCGGCGATTGTGTTCCTCGTCTTGGCGGTGCGTTACTAAGGTGCGAGCGTAAGCAATTTTACTGGTGCGGCGGACTGAGGACAGCCAATGAAACTAAGGCAACGCTGATTTCTGACTGTCCCTGTCTAAGAACTTCCAGAGTCACTTGGAAAGATTTGTAAGGGGCAATCTAATTTTGATGCAAGAATCGCCAGGGACGCAGTCCAACGCATCGCATCACTGCCGTGACTTTAGGCTCGCTGATTTTATTACCATCACCGTGTACAACGACCGGATTTTCCTCGAACTTTCTCTACAATTTTTTTTTTGTTATGATCTAATAATATCTTTTCTGGCAGTCTTTTTTTTTTTTTGTTCTTGGATCTTTTCTGGCAGTCTAGTATAATATTACTTATATTTTGGGAAAATGACCGTATGAAGAGGTTTCCGAAGAGTGGTTCAATAAACGAGATATGCTTTAACGAAAGCTTTAGGAAATTATCGTACAGCAGAAAATACGGGACCGTCATAGCAAGGAGCATATCACCTTTTCGGGCATGATTCTGATTAAAATATTGATTTACATCAGAGAGACTAAACAGTTTTGAGATTCCCTAAAGCCCAATAGAGAAGCAACGTGGGTACAAGAATCTCCAATTTATAGATCTCCTGCCTCCGTCCTGTGTCCATAGAGTTTCCAACACATTCTAACCTCTGATCTCCCGTACCATATAGAAACGACCTTTTACAATTAAATCAATATTTTATTTATTTATTGAAAATAGGGACATATATATATAAATAATTAGTTTCCATGTCATAGGATCGAGCTGTAACGTCCATTATTATACCGATTGAAGCTTCCTACAACTTACTTCATTATAAAGTTTTTGCCTTTTGAGATGTGAAATTCATGGCGACAGTATTATGACATATATATCATCGTAAGTGAATGTTTTCACTTATTGTTTCGTACCTAGCTTAGCATATATATATATATATATTTGATTATCTTTGGGAAATGCCTAGCCTGGAACTTGTAAATTGAAGAGTGGCATTTATAATAACGAATTAATTAAAGCACGAGCTCTGAAGATCAGAAGAGTGTCATTTTGAACGAGTAAATTTAGTGTCATTTTTAATGTTGATTTGCAATATCGATCGTTCTCCTTCAAGTCTTTCGAACATGGCTATCGTACTAGCAAAGATATTTGGTATCCAAATTCCAATCATTACAAATTAACAAGCATAAGCAGGCAAGCAGCTTGTCAAGTTCCATAGTCGGAAGAGAGAGGATGAATACAGCTATTACTGCTGCTGTTTGGCATGGACCGGACTTAGTAATTTCCCGATATTCATGGTAAATTTAATGGTCTTGATTGAAAACTCCTAAAACTCTCATCTTAATTTTGTTCTGTCGTGGTTTATTTTCAGTCGGTCATTTACTTCAGGCCAGTTCCTCATGAGCTATTTATGAGCAAATGGTATAAATGAAATATTTATAAGCGTGGACCCAAACCTCATGATTATATAGCACGCTTAGGAAAACAAATTCTCATAACTAAGAAAGTAGCATGCGAAAAAAGATCTTTCTTTATTCTTCTGTGGGAATGAATAATGTTTTGGTGGAAAATTCCGATTCTGAGAATATTGGGCCTTAGGGAGGGAGCGTAAGTGAAGGTTTACTAGCTAGAGATTGTCCTCTGAAGTCTGATCCAGCTTGCTGTGTAGTTTATACGTATATTATCACACACGATTCATGATGATCATGCCATACCCTTTCGAAGATATAAGGGTTCGGGCCAGCAAAAGGGTATTGACTGGATCTACGTTGTTGGTGTTTCGTACTCTCCGTGCATAACTGTCACAGATGGAGACTAATTTATTCGATTATTGAGGCAAGTACAAGGCCGCATGCAGTTATTGATTCCCTACCAAAAACTGATCATATATAAAAGAGGGTTGAACATAGATTTCTGCTTTCCCACCCTGCCCAAAGGCTGATCAGTTTGATGCTCAAAAAACCAGGATGGAAGATGAAGCCCAGTGCAAATTATTAATGGCGAGCATTTAGTGAAAAAGAACCCCCCACCTAGATCCATCTACTCCGGAGGTTTGGGGGATAGATGGCAAGACTAACTGCTGAGAAGAGATAGCACTGGACCACAGAACCATAATGTAAGTTACTAGCCTACTTGAATTACACATGAGCTAGCTGTCGGGTAAATGCAGCTCAGGTTTGAAGTGTATGTTTGCGTGCGATTAGCTAGGTTATATCTGAGAGGTATTAATCCATTCAATGTTGTTCAAACAGTTTCGTTGGTGAGTTCATGAGAGGACTTCATGACTCGGCAACATGAGTACGTACCGTGTTGTATCTTTTCTGTATTTCCCTTTTAGTTGGGGGCCTTGGAGGTGTTAAATGTCGGTGTATAATCCTGTACTTTTATCATAAACTATAAAGCTCATTAGGAGTTCTTAGACTACATGGAATCGAACCTCGTCGAAATTTTTGAGCTGACAATTTTATATGGATTAAAGTTGGAATATATATGATTGAAAACTTGTTATAAAAGTAAAGACATTGTGGCATCTGATGGAATATTTAATGCACAATGTTATTTTGGGAGGTGAATCATAGGGCTGAACAAAACCGGACCGCAACCGGACTGAACCAAACCAGATTTATAGTCTTAGTGGTCTAAATCAGGTCCAATCTGGACTGGATTTGAAAAACCAGTTATATCCGGTTCGGTCCAGGCCTTTTGGGAAACGGTCTTGACCAGACCAAACCGGATTTATTAATGTAAATAATAAATATTTTTTTTAATTTTGTTATACAAACTTAAAACTTCTACCCTAAAATTATGTGTTTTTAGTTCTTTGATCAGACCCTATTCATTCATTCTCTGTCGTATGAGATCTAGGGTGTTAGAAATATTATGAAAACCATATTTAGGGGGAACAAAAAAAAGAAACCGTTTTGGACCACTTAAGTGGTCCAACTGGACCGTTTTGGATCGGACTAGATCGAACAGTCCGGTCCTTCAATTTAGACGCAACCGAAAATCCTGTCTAACCAAATTCTAGTCCAAAAACTGAATTAGATTTCCGATTATGCAGCTCTAGTGCAGCCATTTCTTTTTCGATTTTACTCCACTTTTGTTTCCTTTTGATATGTGCAACCATATAGTTTTACAATCCATTTATAAAAAAAAAAAAAAATGTATATATATATAGTTTTACAATCCTCTCCCCCGATGTTTCTCGCGGTATTTTCATTTTCCTCGGACCCACCCCCAACCAAAAAAAGTCCTACGTTTGGACGTGCCATTAGCCATACGGTCTCCATGGTCGCCAATCCATGGTTCACTGTCCCCCTTATGTTTCATTGAACCAAACATGAGACTGAGTACGTACCCCAATGTTACAGGCATAGCTCCATCTTAGGTTTAATTGCACGGACGGAGCTAGCTAGACGGCCAGGCTAGCTCCCAAAATCATTAAATCAGTGGGATGGGCATACAACAAATTTTTTTAATGATTTTCTTATGTTTTCCGTATTTTTGGCTCCTCAAAAAGTCTATTTATATTTATATATCCCCTAATGTTCAATCCTGATTTCGTACATGGTTCCTTAATTTATATGACGTTCCTACTCCTTCATTAGTTCATTCCCTGATTTTTGCTAGCCGAATCGCTAAGCTGACTAAATGAGGAATTATCTTCCAATGCATCAATTATTCCAGTAAATGGAAATTTTACAATACTTACTTTTTAAAGAATATGACATTACATTTGAATCCTAGTTATATAAATATTTACGTGTGCAGGTACATGTCCTTTTTTTTTTTTTAATCATGTAAATGGAATCACCAATTCCAAGACCACGATAAAATGCATGCACTCATTAAAAAAAAATCATTGTAAAATGTTGATGTCAAAAATCACCAAATGAACAAACGATCAGCCAACTTAAATCCAATACTTGAATTTGTTAAAAAGACCTGAGGTTGCACCAGAGGGGAGCCTCTGACGCCTAAGTTAGAGATATTATAGATATAAAGTGTACAATGAGATAATAATGAGAGTGTGTAAAACATGTATCAAGCATCTTTGGGGTATGTACTTTGTCTTTTATAGATCCTAGAGAGACACAATCTCATTAAGACTGAGCTGTTCGGAGTGGTTAGGACTCTTAAAGCTAGTCTCCCTTATTATGAGGGGAGTTCTCTTATCTTTATGCGTATTTTGATAAGTTAAAGACTTGAACTCATCCGAAAATGTTGGAGAGGTGGAACCTTAGTATATTCTAGATAATAATTCAAGAATCCTGTTAAAGCTTTATTTCTTTAATAGGCTATTGCGTGAGGGCTCTTTATACTACTGGACCGACTATATCTCACCCTATTATTTAAGATTAAAAAACATAATTTATATCATGTTCATGGGTGATTGGTCCTATTTTTAGAAGTATTTAAAATGCAAGTATAGTTAATTAATTAGTGGCACGAGCTATGGTTAAACAGCAAACAAAAAGATTTACACCACCCGATATTTTTAAAGTCATTTAATCGACTACTATATTATTATAAGAATCGACTTTTATATAGAAAAATCTACATCACAGGACCATCTACTCTGAGCATCTAATAGAGGCCACTTTTTTTTGTGTCCAATAATAGAGGCTACTTGATTTCATTACAAGCAATAGTTAAACAGAAACGGACTTATTACAGGACCGAAAATCTAAAACGAGCTCAGCGGGGGAAAAAAAAAAAGGAAAAAAAATTAAAATCAACATAGGCCGATTGGGCCGATATAGCTGACAACCTCACGCTGATTATGTTGGGCCTCCATTCAAGGAAGTGACTGAAAAGGTGGGCCAGCCCAGACTTGTTTTACTGGATTACTTCAAGCCTAATTTAAGGTACCTCCACCTCACCCCACCCTCACAAAAAAAAAAAAAAATTCCTTTGCCGACACGACTGAAAAAGGACAGACAAAATGGTGTGGTGGCAGTCTAGGGACGGATAATCTTGGTAGGTAAAATGTTACTTCAGAAACAACGAAGGCATTGGCCAGGGACACGGACAGTTGGATATGCAAAATGGGTATGAGGCTATTGTTGGGCAAGGCACAATAATCAAATTTTTTTTTTAATTATTACTACTATGAATTCAGTCGACAACTCCTCCACCTTAACAACATGCGAGAAACCGGACCAAAAAAAAAAAAAGGTTTGGTTAAATATGATTTTCAAAATTTTGAAATTTGGAGTCGTTGGGCTCCAAAAAATTACTTTTTGAGAGGTGGAAGGATCTATGCCATCATCTGTAGCCTCATGTACGTTTGAAATTTCATGTCCTCTTTTGTGTCGGCGACACTTGGAAGGAATTGGGCCACATGATAGGGAGGGCAGAGTGATTTCAAAGCAACAGAACCAACCCAACCGTCTCAACTAACCAACGGGCAACGAACTCTACCTTGACAGACCCAGAAAAAAAGAGAAAAGTGCAAAAGCAAAAAAAAAAGAAAATAAAAAGGTCTACCGTGACGGATAACAAATGCGAAAATCTTAACCATGAACGGTCAACATAATCTCTACGTATCGTTACAGTTACTTAAATTTTTTTCCTTCAGATTAGCTCTAGAAAATAACTTTATTGGTGAAAAGTAGAAGATTCATCCGTTTTATTAGCACTTTTTAATATTATTCAATGAAGTTGGAGTCCAATATAAAAAGGGTAAGGAAAGAAGCACTTCTGTCTCTCTCCCCCCCCCCTTTGGTCCACAACTTTTGTTGTCAGATGGACAACATAAATGAACCACAACGAGAAATATATTCTTCATGAGTTGTGAAAAGAGAAGGAACACGAACAGCTAGTTCAAAAGTCCAAAGGTGGGGGAATAAAGCCAAATATATAGAATCAGCCCAAGGTTCGATGAGACCTGAGTTTTAGAGAAGTCGCAAAGCATTTTGTTTCTTAGGATATAGAATTAGCTTCCCATCTTGTACTATGGTTTGCATGGCTGTTCGCATGTTCTCGAAACAGAATAAACACAAAAACTAACATATATTTTTTTTTCGTTATAAAGATAAGGGGAAAATACACTTTTCACTTATGAAGTACTATAGATTTTGCACTTTGCACCATAAACTACCAATTTTGACACATTGCACCCTCTAACTACCAATTTTTAACACTTTGCACCTTTATCAAATTTTTAGACTAAAATGACGATAATGCCCTTGACCCATTTTACATATATTTAAAATATTGTTGTCAATTCATTAATTTCTCAAGGTATTATTGTCAAATGGAGGGTGTAAAGTATTTAATATCAATACTTGGATGGTATAATGTGTCAAAGCGGGTAGTTTAGGGTTCAAAGTGTTTAACATTGGTAGTTTAAGGGTGCAATGTTTTAAAGATGGTAGTTTGGGGTACAATGTGTCACTACCCCGGTAGTTTGTGGGTGAAAAGTGTATTTTTTCCTAAAGATAATATATTTAATTGGCACAAATATTTTGTAAAATTTTACTTGCAGCAATCTTTTTACAACCTCCAATGCCCTTCTCAAAAATCCTAATAACAACTTTTAACAACAAATTTCATCTTTCCTATGAATCAATTACTTTTATAAATATTTAAAAATATATATTTTAAAAAATTGGTTTCATCATTAAAAAAATATTCTTAAAATACAAGCAAATATCCACACTTTTTAAATGGCTCAATTTTAAGACAACCATGCCCCCAAGTTTCAAAAAGGCGCTGTCCCTTTAACCGGGAATCGGGATATCGCGTTAAGGGGCAGCAATCAACTGTCCCAACTCTCCATTCTTCTGAAACCTTCCAACCCAATTGGTCGCCACGTCGACCAAAGACAAGCAAAGACTGCTCATCCTCAGATTGACAGTTGGCCATGTAATTGTGACATGGGCAATCATTATTGGCTGCTCTTCGAATGTTGTAGCAGTAGTTTCCCACCGAAGGTACACAGCTTCCCTGCAAACTGTAGCAGTTAGAAACCTGAAATTCCTCACCCACTCACCCCACGTATCTTCCCCACCTCTCCATTAAACCCTACACCCCCTTCATCCACCCCAATCTTCTCAAACCTACACTCCAACACACATTACGAAGAGAGAAACGCAACTTGTGGAGAGAGAGAATGCCCGGTGATGATATCGAAAACAGGGGAGGAGGAGGAGGAGGGATAGCGGAAGCAAAAAGCAGAGCAAACAACAGAGCAAACAACAGCATCTACTCAGCCTCGTCTACTTCTTATATGATAGATGATTCCGAGACCCAATGGACCTCCTGGCTGATCCCAATGTTTGTGGTGGCCAACGTAGCTATGTTCCTTGCGGTCATGTGGGTCAACAATTGTCCCAAGCACAATCTTGGGATTCAGGGGAGGTGTGTGGCAAGGTTTCTAGGGCGATTCTCGTTCGAGCCTATCAAGGAGAATCCTTTATTTGGGCCTTCTGCCGCAACGTAAGGAACTGGTTCCTTAAAAGACCAGATCTTAGTTTTTGGGTGTGAGTGTGATCATTAGATTTTTCTGTCCCCATCTCTCAATTTATGGTTATTGTGTGTTTTCGCTTGGGAGAATGTGGTTCTGGTACGAATTCACGTGATTCTTTTGGGCGTGTTGCTGTTTAGGGATGAAGTTCTTGAATGGGTTCTCCTGCTGATACTTTAACGTCTCACAGAATTTCTGCCCTTTTTTGATATAACAGTTTTTTCAATCTCTTTCGGTTAGATAATGAGGTTTTCCCGGAAGGAATTGGGTGTTGTCGGTGTTTGATAGGTTTTCGGAATTTTGACTGATCACACACTTCGGTTGAATTGGGGGATCTCGTGTACTGCTTCCGTTGTTTAATTCAATGTTCTTGGGGGGTACCATCGGGCTTTGTAGATGTTTGTTCTTTCAAGTTTCGTTAGTTTAGAAACTTTGCGGGGTGGAATGAAATCTCATTTATTTGTATTCTTTTATCAAAGGTTTTTGACTGGTTTGACTTTTGGTGCTGAAAGTTGAAAACTTCGTAGGATTTAGTGGATCCTTGTCTGCTTTCGGGTACTCGGTCTCATTTTTATTTTTTCAGTGACGTGTTTTCTGTTTATCCAATACAATTTCCAAAATGAAATTGGTTGCGATTGACTTAAGTTCCTTCACCTGTGTGAATCGTAACTTTCTTGACTAAATGCTTTGAGTAGGGATTTGTTAAATCTGTCGGGATGGCTGTCCTTGACTTCTCTTTGTATGTCATTTCTTAGCTCCAGCCTTCTCCTTCTCCTCGTCTATTCTTTTCGTTTGTTTTTCTTTTTTGGAAATTCGTTAACTCGGTTCTAGACTATTGACTGCTACATGACACTCTTTTTTGTATGTCTCTTGGTGAACATTTCTGGGTGTGTGATATTACTAGGAATTGGGTTTGCTCAGATTTTTAAGGTTATTATTAAAGACAGCGCCTGACAAAGTCGAGCTGGGGTTTCTGAAGAAAATTGACAAAATCTATCTAATGTAACCACCTGACTGAAGCTTTTTTTTTTTTGGCCTTTTCCTTACAGATTGGAGAAGCTTGGGGCACTTGAGTGGACTAAAGTTGTCCAGAACCATCAAGGATGGAGACTTGTCACTTGCGTCTGGTTGCATGCTGGAGTTATTCATCTGGTTGCAAACATGTTGAGCCTGGTCTTCATTGGAATACGGCTTGAACAGCAGTTTGGCTTTGGTATGTTGCTAATCCACCTCTTTTTTAGACGAGTGCTGAAACTTGTTCATAATTAGCATGCCATTGACCAATCAACAGTAAATTACATTTTGAAAACAACTGTTGATAGCTCATGAGACTCTACATAAATTACTTGTAAATGCAGTAAAACTAAGGTCTTTATCTAGATTAATATGCTCTTAATCCTATTCAACGTCAAGAGCTAATCCAGCCTTTTATGCATTTCTCGTTTTATAGTTTTGCTAATTCTGACGTGAGGGATATTTTTCTTGGAATTTTGCAGTTCGGATTGGAATAATTTTTTTGTTGTCAGGCTTTGGCGGGAGTGTACTTTCTTCCTTATTTATTAGAAACAGCATCTCTGTTGGTGCGTCTGGCGCTCTTTTTGGGCTTCTTGGAGCAATGCTCTCAGAACTTTTTACAAACTGGACTATTTATACGAATAAGGTTAGCAATGCTAGCAGTCTACAGAGCTGGTTATCTGTAAAGTACATGTCAGTGATGGTAATATTTCGAATTTTTTTCATTCCATTTAGCATGTGCTATGTGCCACTGGGCGTAATGTAACCTTAGCTTCAACTAGGCAAAGGCTGTGAATGTTGGTCTTATAGTTATTTTTAGTTGGTCTGGCTAATTCTTAGTTTCTTCCACAGGCTGCGGCACTGATCACACTTCTGGTCATCATTGTTATCAACCTTGGCATTGGAATCCTGCCACATGTTGATAATTATGCCCACATTGGTGGATTTCTGACGGGTTTCCTCCTTGGCTTTGTCTTACTTCCTCGTCCCCAGTTCGGTTGGTTAGAGCAGCAGAATCTTCCTGCTGGTGTTCCTGTCAAATCCAAGTACAAGGCTTATCAATATGCATTATGGCTTATTTGCCTAATTCTGCTGATTGTTGGGTACATTACTCTTCCGTCAGTCAAACTAATGACAATTGTGAACGCAGGGTTTTGAGGAGCCAGGGAAAAGAAAGATCATGACTTTTAGACCATCTCATTTGAATGTGCACTTCCACTAGACACTAATTTTCCACGATACTTGCCAGGTGTAGAGCCATTTTTCTTCCATGGAGAAGGAATATGACCTTGATTTAAAGGCGATGAAACAGAATGGAATTGTTTCCAAACATCTTGATTTGAGATTCTTTTTACACATTGAATATTGGTATTAGGGGTCATGCTTGCTCACCAAAAAAAAAAAAGAATATTGGCCATGGAATGTATAGATATTTGGTGGCACGGAGAGATCGCACAAAAGTGATTCCTTTCTGTTCACATTCCTTCAAATAAGCAAGTTCTAGTATGAGATTAAATATCGCACTTCATGAGTTATGGATGCTATCAAATTTCAATGGCAGTTCTGATGAACAAACACTAACTTGACTTGTTTCTGTTCTTAAAATGATGCAGGTTTACAGTTGCATTGGTGATGCTTTTCCAAGGGGAGAATGGGAATGATCATTGCCACTGGTGTACCTATTTGTCCTGTGTCCCAACCTCTAGATGGCAATGTCATGAAAATTAGCTTCTGGGGTCTTTTCCCCTCAAGTAAAGGCGTAGTTGTATTAGAAATCAGTCTTTGCTCTATATCCAATTCATATCACCTTTGAACATCAGCGAGTGTTGTATATGCTTTTACTCTTGACAATTCGGTTTGTGTCATATAGTTATAGTATACAGAAATGTTGTGTATGTGCAGCCATTCTTCTTCTTATCTGCTAATGCTTGCTTGGTTTAACATTTTGAACTTTTAGTGCGTGAGATCTTCTACCGCTCACAAGATAAATCTGAACCTCTATACGATCTGACCAGTAGATTCTGATCTGCATCAGATTTCTTTGATCAGGGTATTTTAAAAATTGCTGTGAAGAAAGATCCCTCAAATTGAGCAGCTGAAACTCAGACAACTGCATGATCATATATGGGGGTTCGGGAATTTTCAGCCCATGGCATGGGCCTTTTTATACTGAACTTGCTTGCTCATGATCATTTCAATTGCAACAGCTGTGCAGTAACGTGGTTGGTGGCTGAATGCGATAATGTGAACGAGAGGAATGAAAATAAAATAAATAAGAAAGGGTTTGGCGTCGCCCGGACTCGAACCGGAGACCTTCAGTGTGTTAGACTGACGTGATAACCAACTACACCACGACACCTTAATACCACTGTTTGGAATTAAGTTATATGAAAAAAAAAAAATTACAAGGATGAAATTCACACTTAATTGATGAAGAGCACACGGTCTTCATTGCTCACCAACCCAACATGCTCCCCACACTATAATTACAGGTGTTGTTTGTGGTCTGCGATTCTTAGCTAGCAGTAGTGGAAGGTGATCTCTAGTGAAATGGATAGCCACAAAGCATTCACGATTATAGGGGTATTAATGTTGCTAGCATTAGCAACATCAGTATCTGCTGCCGTCGAGTGCTCATCTGTGACAGCACTTGTCTCAACTTGCTCCACGTTCATGACATATGGTTCACCGGACCCCTCTCCCAGTTCACCATGTTGCAATGCCATAGCGTGGCTGAACGTCATTGCTGAATCTACCGACAGTCGAAGATTTGTTTGTAGATGCATGATGGGCCTCATTACCACGTACAATCCCAATGCCACAGCTCTCGCTACATTGCCGGGCTTTTGTAGAGTCTCTTTGGGCTTCACAATCGATCCAAATACTGATTGCAGCTTGTAATTCTCTCTCCTCTCTCACGCCGACAGAACACACTCATGCACTCATGATAGTTATCTGTCCAACGTCGATGGTTTAATGAGCTCTGGCCCAGTTAGTTCGAGAAAAGGATTGTGTACATTAGAGTTGTCCATTTATAGAACAAACACTAGCAGCTCACTTTTTGCATTCTCATTGCAGGGTTTCTAACGCTTTCTCACATGAATCGTGCAGAATAGTTTGATCCGGGAATAAAAGGAATGAAGTTGGATCGAAGATGGACCAAATAAGAATCCTGTCTTCATCTTCAGCTGCATAGCGGAAAGGAGGGAGAATTTGTGGTATCTGTTGACGATACGAATAACTGATGCTTATAGCATTGAATGCATAGTTCATGCTTATCTGCGCGTATAATTAAATACACCCGCACAAGTCTTATGAAACTTTTTGGCTACAATGTGGAGGCCCCATACGCCATACATCTTGAAGAGCTTCAATATTGCCAAATCACAACGCACATATCAATTATAAGTATAGTTTTCGTTTGAGATTTATCCTTGCCAAGAGAAAAAGTTCAGTGCAAAGGTGAGAAAGTCATGAGAGATTATTTGGGAAATGGATCCATGGAGGCGAATAACTACTAATTCCAGGAGTTTCACCAAACTGTAAAGTCTATACATCATTGCCTGTATCCCAAACTGTCTCCTCTACAGTCTCCACTCTTCTCTTTCGAATGAGAAGGTGCTATTCATGGCCGCCTGCGGTAAGGCTGCCGAGGCCTTCAACAAACCTTCTTTCCTGAACATGTTATGTTAATAAATTTTTATGATTAGGAAAAAGAAAAAAAAAACAGAACAGACTCCAGTACTGCTTCCATGAACAGTGGAATGTAGCTTTCTGGTCTGGTTAATTCCATTTGTTATGATAGACAAATGAAATGACTTTGGGACACTCAAGCCAGCTATCATGCTTTTCCAATAGATCAAATCATCTCTTAAGTTGCCCTATGAAGATTTGATTCCATATGATGCAGCCACTATGAATGAAAGTTATGCTAGGGGCCAAAAGTGGAATCATAAAAAGAGCAAAAAAAAAAAAAAAGAGATCAATCTATGGGCCATCAATTCATTTTTTTTCCCGGTGCGGGTTTCTCCTACTTGGTTCATTGCTCTTTCTTATCAACTCTCATAAGCAGTGTCACATCATCCATTTAACTGTATGGCTTGTGAAGAGCATCCAAAGATTGCATCTGTTTCTATCTGGGCAGTAGAAAACATTGCAGGAGGTCTTCTTTTCGACACAAGAAATTAGTGCAATGCCAGATCGTTTTGTTTGCTCCCTCGGGACAAACTAGTGTACTTGGGAAAAGTGCCATTTGGGCCACCGAAAGCGAACGAGTGAGGATTTTCGCATCAGTGGTAGATGGCAATCAGGAGGGGGGTCCAATGCAAATTGGCAAAGTTTTGACTTCATTGGGACGTAAGAGCAAGCTCTAGCATCAGCAACTCTAATTCGAAGTACAATACAAAAACCTCGTATTGAATGTACTTAACAAACTTTACATCATTTCTCTACAAACTGAAATCCATACGGTTTTGAGTAAATTACGTGGTACCCCACTTGTTGCAGTTTCCAGACTTCAAATCAATGGAGATGGGGACCTTGACACGGAAACAACAAAAAATAACAGAATTTGCAGAGGAAAAATCTGGACAATATGCTCTCCTCATAGGTGTCTGGCTCCCACATGCAAAACGTTAGAGACTGCTGGAGTTAGCGGTTTGACACAGCGATATTTCACTCAGCTGGCGTGCTCCCAGGTCCCAACCATTTGTCTCCGATTGTAGAGTGAACTGCAAACAGACAAGGGGTGTTTTCCTTTTTCTCCTACATCTTGCTTGCTTGGATCCTTGCTTATTTCATAGGCTAAACCCTTCCTTGCATGAATGGGGGTTGAATCTTGCCTCCCTTCACCTCCTCTCTTAGGGGAAAGGCCAATTGACTCCAAATACATTTTGTTAACCAGAACTTGCATTTATCTATCCCAAGAGTTAAGACTTGTGCCTTACTCTCTCCTTTTTATCAACAAATAAGCGACTAATGTAAACAAAATCATACACCACCGTCAGGAAAAGTTGGCCGCAATACGAAAAAAATTCCAGGATGCTCTTCCACACAAAGTACAAGATTCAAGTAACTAAATGAAAATAGAATCTGATTCATTTTCCTGAAGAGAACTTGGTGCTACAAGAAATGGCGCCATCAAGGGGCTATGAACAAATCAGCAGTAAAAGTTAAAACCACGTTGTTGTAGGGGCCTGGAACATATCTTAATATATTAGGAGCGATATTAAAATATACAAAAGATACGGCATAACAAATGACAAATAATATATAAACATGAGTACAACTAAGATTATCATTAAACTTTATGGTCACGAACATTCGGTGTTCTGCAAGCTTGATTCGGAAAGGACAGATACAAGAAACTCAAAACTCAAGGTCAAATACTTACAACTCTAGTAATCTGCCATGCACACACACACACAAAAAAAAAAAAATACATGCGGCATCACCTTAGATTAGCACTCCCAAGTCTATTCAAGCGGCCAGAGAATGGATAAGCTTTGTTTCTGTTATCAGCTTTTTGGACAAAATCCCCATCTGAATTAGTGCCTGCATCCCAAAGCCCCTGAATAGACCTTCTGATTGAACCAAAGTTGTCGAACTCAAGCCTTTGCCTTGGCGCACTTTGTGACCTAACCTTGGCCCGAGATGATTCCGTGTTAGCCATGTAGTTTGGGTGACCGGAGTAGCCACTAAAATAACCCCAAGTGCACTCACTCCTTGCAGGCGTGAATGGACCTCTTCTGGCGCTACTTCCTGGCCTAGACGACGCAGAATGCACTTGTGGGCTGTTCTCAGCAGTCCTCGTTGCTGCTTGATCTTTTCCTATTTTCAGAGAGGTCAGAGACAGAACTTCCCCCGAAGATGAAGTAGCCTGAGTGGGAACTGGGTTTAGAGCTTTTGTCGAGGATTTTAATGGAGAGTTGTATGTCATAAAGCTCTCCTTGTTAACATCAGAAGCAAAGACATGCTGCGATGACTGAAAACTTCTGTTACTTTGTTGAGAGTTCAAATGCGGCTTCCAAGTATCTACTTCAAGAATCTTGTCACTCTTCTCATCATCACCACATCCATTTTTCAATGAAATGTCTCGACGATTGTTCCATAGACTTTCTTCCATCCAGCGGTCTAACCAGTTTGAACTTGGATGTGCTTTGTCCAGGTCCATGGTGTCCCTGAAATTTGAATTTGAACCACATCTCTGTGTGGGACCAGAAGAGTGAAATTAATCTTTTGCACAAAGATAATTTGCATGGCATCCAGACCTCATACAAACTCAACTTCAAGAGTATTTTGAACAAGAATGTTGATATTCAAACGTTTTTCCCTTTCGTTTTTCAAATCAAAGATCTAGATAAAGCCAAAAATAAGTGACCTATGGAGAATTGGAACATTAGAACATTCTTGATTTAGTTATTGTCCCCAACTTACATTTTAAAAGAGAAAATCAGATGACTTCAGAAGATGCACGTAAACCAGTCAAGAGATTGAAGACCCATCAAACTTGGTACTATAAGTACGAAATTGGCGATCATTTATCTGGAGTTGCAGGGACCTGTGAACAGATGCAATAGGATCACTAAAAGCCCATAAAAATCAATAACTTCTGTGAATCCATTATTAGTTTATGGTTACGAAAATGAGTCATTAATTCCATTATCTTTGTTCTTGGGATGCTCGTGCAAAGCAACTGATTTCGCTCTAATGAACTTCTACAAATCATGGAGAGTTAACTCCATTATTGATGCTGAAACTTGGTCACAGCTTCGTGCTCATATTCTTGCCAGAAGCAACATGAATAGGTAACGTTTGCTTACAGGGTGGCCATGCATTCTGATAACGACTTGCACACTCGGACCAAACTCAGCAAAAACCAAAGTTTGACCAAAAGCGCCCTCACTTAAGCAGATTCAGAGTCCCTGGTCTATCTATTCGGCCAGAGAATGGATAAGCTTTGTTTCTGTTATCAGCTTTTTGGACAAAATCCCCATCTGAATTAGTGCCTGCATCCCAAAGCCCCTGAATAGACCTTCTGATTGAACCAAAGTTGTCGAACTCAAGCCTTTGCCTTGGCGCACTTTGTGACCTAACCTTGGCCCGAGATGATTCCGTGTTAGCCATGTAGTTTGGGTGACCGGAGTAGCCACTAAAATAACCCCAAGTGCACTCACTCCTTGCAGGCGTGAATGGACCTCTTCTGGCGCTACTTCCTGGCCTAGACGACGCAGAATGCACTTGTGGGCTGTTCTCAGCAGTCCTCGTTGCTGCTTGATCTTTTCCTATTTTCAGAGAGGTCAGAGACAGAACTTCCCCCGAAGATGAAGTAGCCTGAGTGGGAACTGGGTTTAGAGCTTTTGTCGAGGATTTTAATGGAGAGTTGTATGTCATAAAGCTCTCCTTGTTAACATCAGAAGCAAAGACATGCTGCGATGACTGAAAACTTCTGTTACTTTGTTGAGAGTTCAAATGCGGCTTCCAAGTATCTACTTCAAGAATCTTGTCACTCTTCTCATCATCACCACATCCATTTTTCAATGAAATGTCTCGACGATTGTTCCATAGACTTTCTTCCATCCAGCGGTCTAACCAGTTTGAACTTGGATGTGCTTTGTCCAGGTCCATGGTGTCCCTGAAATTTGAATTTGAACCACATCTCTGTGTGGGACCAGAAGAGTGAAATTAATCTTTTGCACAAAGATAATTTGCATGGCATCCAGACCTCATACAAACTCAACTTCAAGAGTATTTTGAACAAGAATGTTGATATTCAAACGTTTTTCCCTTTCGTTTTTCAAATCAAAGATCTAGATAAAGCCAAAAATAAGTGACCTATGGAGAATTGGAACATTAGAACATTCTTGATTTAGTTATTGTCCCCAACTTACATTTTAAAAGAGAAAATCAGATGACTTCAGAAGATGCACGTAAACCAGTCAAGCAAATACCTTTAAGATTGAAGACCCATCAAACTTGGTACTATAAGTACGAAATTGGCGATCATTTATGTCTGGAGTTGCAGGGACCTGTGAACAGATGCAATAGAAAACAAAGATCACCTAAAAGCCCATAAAAATCAATAACTTCTGACCTTCACTACTGAATCCATTATTAGTTTATGGTGACAGAAATACGAAAATGAGTCATTAATTCCATTATCTTTGTTCATGTTGTAGGATTTGGGATGCTCAACTTTGGTGTGTGCAAGTGGCTAGCAACTGATTTCGCTCTAATGAACTTCTACAAATCATGGAGCAATTTATTCAATCACTTCTCAGTTAACTGAACGCTTTTTTTTATTGGATAAGCATTATTGATGCTGAATTTGACTTGCACCATAAAGTTGACCAGAGGCACAGCTTCGTGCTCATATTCTTGCCAGAAGCTCCCTTTTAAATCCACAAATTTCAACATGAATAGGCTAACAAATCAACAAAATACAAGAAAAAACGTTTGCTTACAGGGTGGCGAAAGAGGAAGGATTTGCTGTTAGAATGCAAGGATTCTGATAAGTTTGCCCGACTTGCACGTGCTCGGGCCTGCACTCGGACCAACGTTTGCATGCGCCTCAGCATGTCTGCAGTTTGCTTTCTTACCATGTGCCCTCTCACCAACGCTTGGAGTTTGACCAAAGCTTTTAGCGCCCTCAGTGCCCTCCTTGCCTTAAGAATTCCCATAAAGTAAAAAAAAAAAAGTTAACCACCTTCCCACCTCAAAAATAAGGAAGAAAAACCACCCTCAGATCCATCATAATTCAAGTCAGCTACAAAGTGGCACATTTCAATATTGATTAAAACAATTCTGGATGACAAAGTCTGAGTGGAGATTCTAGTTTCCTTCTCTGTTACGATCTTCCCTCGAGACCATTCAATCAAGAAGGAAATATAAAAAACTTCAAAGCTAAAGGAGGTGGTGGGGCGGGAGAGCAGAAACTTAAAAAATACTTCGAACGAGACTAATATGTAAATTTAAAAGGCAAGAGGGTCGTGGATGAAATCATTCTCTCCCTCTCCCTCTCTCATATGCCCACAAACCCTCAATAAAATAAGCATTTTCTACAAATTAACTCCGCTCACTACGTGACCTCTACGAAAGAGATCATAGCATGGGTATAGTGAAGAATCCGGTGGAAATAGTAGCTCGATATGTGGTCCACATGCAAAAGACATTAAGACTAGAACCAAAAAATTCAGGACCTTGATCATTTCTCCGTAACTGTACATATTAATTGAGCAGTACCTACTAAGAAACTGTATGCAATTGGACAACCACGCCAAAATAAAATAAAATAAACGAACAGAACGGTATCGAAAAAGGGCAAAAAAGTCCATGATTACTCCAATTTCAACCCACTTTCAAAAAATTGACGAGAAGCCAAAGAAATCGACAGTCAATAAATTCAACAACTTGCAAGACAAGTTTGAACTTCGAATTTCGGGCGTAATGAAAATAATTGCTGTAAAGTGGATATTTAAAAATTAAAAGAAAAACCACAGGAACTAATCCCAGTACAAGTACTTTCCTTGGAGCTATTGCATTTGTTATTCAAGAATTTCAAGGAAGCTAACCCAACTAAGCAACAGGTTCATCAGCCAAGCAGGAAGGAGATGCGGTAGGCTGCGGTAAAACCATGAGAGAAAATGGAACAACAAAGCGCGTGTGCTTCACACCACGCCAAAAATGCACACACGTGTGGAATGGCCACACGTTCGAGTTCCACAATTTGAACTTCACCAAAGTACATGTGATGTTAGGCGGTAAAGCACACAGAAGATAGAAGGGAATCAGTTCTCGTTGACAGCGAAATGACCCATCGACTAGTCCCAGGCAAAGCAGTGCCCACATACCAAGATTTCTGTCATTTCTAAATCATTAATTTTCAAACAAGTGCCCGTGAAGCTTCAAAAATGGTTTCTCAACCATGTTTGGTTGCCTAGAAAATTTGGTAGGAAAATCAAAACCAGTTGGACGAAAACCATTTCTTTTCCGAACGAACTCAATTTCTTCAGCTACAAATTGAAGGGGAAATTCTTTGAAAAGCAAGTCAAGCTGGCACCGAAGGACAAACGACTAACCAGATAACCACGGAACGCGGACTGTATCTTGACGGCTGCCAAGTCCTCCGTCCACCTATTGCGGGAGCTACTAACGTGTGCCGCGGAGGCGGCACGTGTCGCCCCGCCACCGACGCCATTAGAGCTTGTAAGCCTGACCACCTCGGCAGCCGCATGAGCCGCCGCGAGAGCAGCCTCCGCCACCGCGGCAGTCGCGGCCGCAACGGCTATGGCGTGCTTGTTGGCGTCCAGGCCCTCGGCAAAAGAAGCCTCCATGTGCCGAGACGGCGTCGATTGAGCGTTGCCATGATCTGTCGAACTGACGTTGGAGCTCCGTTTATTCTTTTCCTTTCCGGATGTCGGATTCCTGGACTTTTTGTTGCCGAAGCCGAAGAGCCGTCGGAGGAAGCCCATGGGTTTGGGATTTTCTTTTTAGAGATGGGAGCGGGCCGGGGGGTTCGGAGGCTTTGTTAGGAAGAGCATGGTTTATAGTTGGGAAGTTGGACGTTGGAACTGAAGCAAGACTACAATGTTAGGTTGAGGGAGCTTGGGACTTGGAGAGAAGCTATACGCCCAGGTACTGACGGAGTCTGAGAGCTAGACTCTGATTTTGTACCCAGAGAGATAGAGAGGCAGAAAATAGATGCGAGAGGAATTTGGGTCGGCAGACGCGCGGTTGAGGAGTTTGGTGACAAGCGCACGTTGTTTGCTATTTCAAGAATCGGAATCTGTGCCCCCTCTCAACTATGAACTATTCACGGGTTTACCTCTCCGGTCTTCTTCTGTTCACAGGTTCACCAATTTTTGTTTTTATTAGCTTTAATTTTAATTACTCTTGATATTATTTTAATTTATTAGATAGCAAAAAAAAATTTCATGATTTTATTTAGGTAACGAGAGAATAAATACAGAAAAAACAGGCTAAAAAGGAAAAGGAAATAGCAGAAGAAGGCGCGCTTGGATTATAAAATATCTTTGGTTGTTGTGTGCGCGAGTCTGTGAGGTGGTTGGGTAGTGAGGCCCACGCAGTTTAATTGCGAAAATAAGTTTTTTGGTGCCAACGCGACTGAGCTAAGACGGAGTGGACACGTTGGTCACAGATGGTTGACTCCTGTACACTTACGTGTACTGCTCAGATTGACGTAAGTCACGTAACGATCGCCTTCCTTGTCACTCCTTTCCCCTCCACAATAAAACTTTAAAAACTGTTTTTCTTTTTCCGTAAAAATTATATATTGTCGTGTATCAAAATAAAGTATTTTTTTCCGCAAAATTGTTAACTTTACAGTGTTTAAGATTCTTCTTTAATTGGAACCCTATTATATGTCATTATTTTCTAGCGACAGGTTGGAGGATAAAATTCGATGCATCCAAAAAATAATGCTTAATCATCTATCCCTGGCCCGTCCCTCATTCTGCGTCCTTTTCTACCTTTACCGTCCTCCCTATTTCTTCCCAACCAAACACTCTCTCATAGGGTGATTGGAATGTTCCTGAATTGGAGAAAATGCTCTAATTCCCTGTTACTTGGCCAGACGAGAATACATGCGTGTCTATGGAATGAGGAATAGAGTTTTCTTTGACAATTAGAGAGGAATGAGAGAATAGAGTTTTCTTTGACAATTAGAGAGGTAAAATTTGAAGAAAGAGAGAGGAAGATGACAGATTGTAAGGCCTAACTGTCCAAAATTGCGCCATTTCGCACATTTAGGCCCAAAGGCAGGGCCGGAATTTGGGCTTGGGTTGAAGGTCAGTCATTGACCCTGCTACTAGAAGACCCGCCAGCCGCAACGTCCTATTTCGGATCCTACATATTTAAGAAACCAATCCCATGAAATAAAGCAGACTGTAGCATGATCTGGTTCATAGTTCTCGGCCCAAGCTCAAGCTCGTTTGTACAAAAGCTGCCTGCAGCCAAGAACTACAGACATAAAATCAACACCTAATATCCTAAAAAGAATGAAATCCCGTAGCAATGATGGAAGATAAAGACAATTGGTCCCTTTGCGCTTTCGAGATCGAATCTATCTGCCATGATGTTAAGCAAATCATCCGAACAACTTTTATTGTGAGATTCACCTTAGTTCCTCATTTTTCCCAATGTCCTCGCCAATGCAATTGTGGTGAAAACTAAGGTGTCGTCCGCCAGTCATTGGGATTCCTTTTCCTCTCTAGCATGAAGGCTTCTTGGATTTTAGGATGTGACTGAGAACAGAGAAGAAATTAAGAAGAACCAAGACACAGTGATGAGAGATATCAATGTATAACATCGCGTATTTATTTAGCAGTACTTCACTGAAAATAAGAAGGTGCTAAATTAGCAAAAGGAAGAAAGCAAGGAGAAAAAGAAGAAAAGAAAGAAGCGCAAAACATGCACTATGGATCTACATTTATCTTTTGGTATATGGAGTAAACCTGCCTTTATATCCTCTGAGGTTGACCAAGTTGTGTGCTTATCAAATACAATGTACAAATTTATGCATTGGAGACTGTACAGCACACAACAGACAATAATTAGAGAGAGAAGAACTTTCCCATATTCTTCACTTAGGGCCAAGGTATGTGTTGGAAGCTCTGTATCTGTCGTCATAAAGCAAGAATGAAGATGAATGCGGATGATGGACATCAAGATCCATTGCCTACAGTCAACAAATATAACGCAAATTAACTTTTATGGAAATGGTGGTCTATTCCAAAAGCAAAAACTGTGAGCCAATTTATTGCCATTGCTTCTCTAATTTTACCTACCTGCCTCAAATGACTTGTGCTAGAGACGGACTCCTGGTATGGGTTATGGATAAGAGGTTCCTGCATGGCAACACATAAACAGTTAACATATGGGAATACCTAAACATCACAAAATCGCAAGTGGTCAACAAGTACTTGTAAAAGTTGAGATTGCCCAGGTGAATCGTGATGGTTAGAGAAGTAGTTTGGTGGTTGATAGGTATTAGGATCGGTTTGCTGATCCATGACCAAATTAGATTGTTGGTACATGCATCGAACCACCTGATTTGCTTCAAAACTGTACATACCCTGTGCAAATGCAAGAGTAAATGTTACATAAGCTTAAAACCAAGAAAAATAGAAGCCACACAAAATCAACAATAACATTATGTGCTATAATGGCAGTACTGTAGAGACAAGCAAAGTATCACCTGCATGATGTTATTTGGTGCTGTGGCTTGAGATGAAATATATGGCCTTGGGGAACTTGAGATGCAGGCAACAATAGTCTGCGGGGATACTTCTATATTCTGAACTCCTTTTGTATGAGAAAGTTTTCCGTTCAAATTGGTTAGACAACCTCTATCAGGAATAGCCCTCACCTTTTCTTTTGCTTCTTTTATAGTGTTCTCATCCTGATCCTCTATTGCATCTCCATCAAGAAAAATATCTGCATGTTCACTCTCAGATGCATTTGCACCGGTGCTACTTGAGGTGATAGCTTGAGCATCTTCAGGTTTTAAGGTCAAGATTTTCTCCACCCTCTCCATCAATTCATCAAGTTGTCTGGCAGCAAATTGAAATGCGTCCTCAGACTCGGAAGCCCGGACTGATAACTTAAGCATTCTGTTGCACAATTGTTTGTAACGGCTTGCAACAACCACCTTAGGATCATCTGGCATGGTAACCTCGTAACTGTCTCTCATGCTTCCCGACCTTCCTTCTTTAGTCCATCTCTTCCAGATATATCGGGTTGGGACAACCTTTATGTTGTGATGATCAAGAACTTTCAATGCATGGCTACAAAGAAAGCCAACATACTCGAACTTCATACAACTGCAAATAACTGAATTATCAGAAGAATTAAATGTAACAGTGTGTTCTCGATCTTTCCCAAATGTGTTGGCTTTGTACTCCAACAAGGACCCATTCTGACTGCACTTGTTCACAACGACATTTAAACACTTTTCATATCCCCTCTGAAATACTTCAAATGCCCTTGGAGTGTAAATTTCACTGGCATGCTTTAACAAAACCACATTTCCCATCAGTCTTGGCATACATCTGCTCATTTCCTCATTAGCTTCAGTTTCTTTGTTCCGTAGCTCATCTATTACCCTTTCAAAATACTTCATGAAATGAAGAATATCAAGGTCAGGGTTCAAGTGACTCCTCAAGTCATTAAATAAACACTCACCCAGATGCAAGCCATCCATGTCAATAAAAAAAGTATTCCTCCCATATACTACAGCCCATTTCTCTCTTTCTCTAAACATCCATCTTAACCACTCATTCTGCTGCAGACAATATTTGTCCAGCATAGCCTCCCAGGCAAGAGTGAATTCCTCCTCATCCTTGTGGTCATAAATGCAGCTCTTCAAATCTTTGGCAAAGGACTCTGTATCTTTTATTATATGGCTAAGGTGTTTGAGAGCATTCTGATACATCTGCCACACACAAATACGATGGCTTGTTTCAGGTAAGACTGAATTGATAGCTTCAACAATTGCTGCATCTTGATCTGTGAGAATGGCCTTTGGTTTCTTTCCGGACATTGCTTCTATGAAAGTTTGAAACAGCCATTTAAAAGAATCCACCGTATCATCATACAGAAGTCCAGCAGCAAAAATCAAGACTTGTTTGTGGTGGTTCACTCCTATAAACTGTACAAATGGTGGAAAATCTTTGTTTGTCCTGGCAGTTGTGTCTAAGCATACTACATCGCTAAAATGGTCATAGTCCACCACCATATTATCATCAGCCCAAAATATGTTGGTTACCTTGTCATCAATATCAAGCTGTATTGCATAAAAGAATGATGGATTTTCAAAGTGCTGCCTTTGAAAATAATGCAACAGTCGTGCTGCCTCTCCCTCCTTCATATCTCTTAACCTTTCAGACTGAAGGTAATTGTCAGACTCGAGGGCAAGATCATCAAGGGATTCCTGGACTTCAAACCGTCTAGTCATCAACTCAAATGCTGATTTTGAGTGTGGTCCCGTATTATTTTCTGAGACAGCTTCAGTTTCTGGAGAACAACTTAAATCTTTTTGCAATGATAATGTTTGAGCATTAGTAAGGTTTACATTGTCATGATTGTGTTTCGCTTCAAAATGTGTAACCTGGTATTTACCATTAGACTGACGGGTAATGATGATATGTGCCAAACAACCCGTTCTTGTCTCCTTTCTGTGTTTCTTCACATTAATGTCTCTTTTGTCCTTCCTTCTGTAACCCTCTTTTGAGCAAGTGAACTTCCTAGATACCACTTGACCATGTACCTTACTCCTATTTACCCAATCTTTACGAACACTAAAACCTACCAATCTGGCATACTTGTTGTAGAATTTGTATGCATGTTCATCTGATTCAAATTCTGTACCAATTTTTAGTCCGGCATCGTTACTGGCTTCATCCTTTAAGGAAAGACTGGACTGGGCGCCATTACTATGGACAACTTTTGGGCTGCGACACTGCTGCTCCACATTCAAGTCCAAGTTATTTGATATTTGAAGTCTCACATCCAGGTTCTCTTGAAGGGGACTTTGTAAGCTATCATCATCCCCATCCATTGACCTTCACTACATGGACAATAGAGTAAAACATCAAAAAAACAAAAAAGAAAAAGAAATGGATAAAGAAGTTATTTAATAATAGTGTCCAAAAGGAAATGGACAAATGAAACTAATTTACTTTTTTTCTAGCAGGCAATAAAACTAACAGATTGCACATCTCCATCCCAAATTGTCTTGTAAGGCTATAACATTAAATTACTCGTGTCAGGATAATCCATCATAGAGGCACAAAAACATAAGACCCCTAATATTTGGTTTTCAAACAAAACAACACGGCAATTGCATTAAGACAGGTATAAACACACAGACACACGTATAGAGAAAAAAATTTGGAATTTTTTCACAAATCTCCACCAATAAAAATTATCCAGAAGTAGTGATGATGTCTGATTTATAACTCTTCAGTGAAATTCAATATCTCAGAGTTCAAAATAGTGGTTCTTAACATGCCTCGCTTTGATTCTTGAAACTTAGATAACAATCAAAGAATTAAGCACTAATTCAAATCAATACTGTCTGGAAAATATGTAAGAAGTAACAAAGTCAATTTAAAGCATCAATTACACAGAAGAAATTTTGCATTTACAAATTCTGCACCTCCATTAGCATTCCCTCCAAATGCATCCTGCTTGCTTTTGCGTATAAACCCGAGACTCCCTCTATGAATACCAGCAAAGTCCCAGGCTTTGCAAATTTAAACGTTCAAGAGTTCAGAAAAATTGGAAAATTTTCTAGAATATCTTTTAAGTGCCTCACTTCACTGAAACCATACAGCATTAGAATCCCAATAGCTCAATTTGAGCATAGTTTTCATATCAAACACACACGACAAAACCATACGTGAAAACATTCACAAAAGATACACTAATTTGCAACATCGATGTGAACAAGTGCTTTAATTGAAAATTTCGGCATCACGCTCGGACAGAGATTGAGTGTACCTGAGGGGTTGTCTTGGAATCAGGGTCTCAACACATATAGGTTTTCAGATTACGGCAGGCTCGCGTCCTTCTTCGCCAGAGAGAGAGAGAGGATGGAGGCTCACCGGGTTGGGTTCGTTCAGGTCCGACGGGTGGGAATTCGGATTCCAGGAATTTCAGGGAGTTGCTTGTCGAAAAATGAATTCTCAAAATTCCACCTCATGAAGGTCCCTCCAAATTTGGAACCTTTGGGGAATGATGTAATTGCTAAAATACGCACCATTTGCCTACAATTACGGGAAACTACGCGTATGTCATCGTAATTTTTGAATTTCCAAAACGTGCCCAAATTCTGCTACAGCAATAAAATAAAAGGAAAGCGAGGCTACTGGTTAGTTAATTAGGGGTGACTGCGGACGTGTTGGCAAAACATCATCCATCATAAATTTTTTACTATTCTAAAATTTTAATTTGTAAACACAACTAATTTTAATTTTTTATTAATAAATAACTACAAAATAATTTTTATCTCATCAAATTATCTCTTTTCATTATAATAAATATAAAAAATACATTCAAATCATATTTCTTTTCACTTTTTTACCGACTCTAATAAAATTATACTTCTCTCGTCACTTTTACACCGATTCTTATAAAATTTTATTTTACTCACTATTTTCTCACAAAATTTAATAAAATTCTAATTTTTTCAATTCTCACAACATTCTTTAAATATTTCATTTAGTTAGAATTTGCAAAAGCATCCTAAAACTGGCTAACCTGATTCGACCTTTTAAGGTAACAAAACTTGCGATTTGTCTGAAATTCACCATGATTGTATGAATTCTAGTACAACCAAAATTAGCCACGTTAAGCCTAGCGCACAAGGGTGCACCAATTGTTTCTCGTTTCTAAAAATAAAAATAAAAAAAGAAAAATACTTTATGCTAATTTTTTATAATTTTCCTCATTGTTTTTTGCCCATAGTTTTATTCTGAAAATGCGAAACTCATGTGTCATTAAAAAGGAATAATGAAGTTTTATCTTTTATTTGTCACTTGTCAACAGTGTAGCTCAGTTGGTACTACATGGTATTCACTAAATTCAAGGTTAGAAGTTCAAGTCATGACATAGTTTATTCTATTAATGATTTTGTTGGTATTGTGGTAATGGGTTCACCAAAGTTTGTAAAAGTAAAGCCTTATCTTATCCTTAGTGGATAGACTAATGACTGGCTGATGATCTTGATAGTGCTGTAGTGACGGGCTCGCCCAATGAACAGCAGTTATAGCTCAAATTGAATATTCTACAACGGGAGTACTCCTATCAACTTAGTCCAAGAGGGTTGTTAAGTTAGTTGCTCCCTCCCCTTTAACTATCAAAAAAAAGTTTTATCATTATTTGTTTCATAATTGCTCCCGAGAAGGCTTATTTTATTTATTTATAAAAATAATACATTACTCATTTGTTCACGATTCCTCTACATACACCTCTTATACAATTCTTTTGGTATGGCTATTTATTTGCATATTGATTATATGTTACTCATTTTGTGAGCTCTATGCCATGCAGGGGGAGAGCGAGGAGGATTGAGGTGGGGGGCATTCTCTAAATTGAAAATTTTTGTTCCTCTTTATGATCTCTTCTCCAAACAAAAAAATAATACAAAAGATGCCCCTATCCCAACCAAAATTTTAAAAAACTTTCGGTAGCTTTTTGTATTTAAAGTATGTTATTATTATTATTATTATTATTTCAGAAACCAGAAAATCATAGGACAGGGATTGAGATAAGTCATATATATTATATATGGGTGTCTTGTTAACAATGATTATGCATAAGAATTTTTTTTTTCTAAGCAAATGTTCGACATTACAGGCAATATCGAGGTGGATTTTAAATCTAGTCACAATTAGACACAAGCGGGGGAATTACAGAAACATTGAGTTGCCCAAAAACCCAGAGAGTGTAGCCCACTCCGGCAATTTGTGAGCCAACCGATTCTGCTTCCTTGAGATCCAAGCGATGGACCAACCTGAATGATTCCCCAAATATTATCTTAATAACATCAACTCGTCCTGGACATACGTATCTAGATCTTCGGACTGCTGCAAGGCTGCTTTGACAAGTAAAAAAGAATCACCTCAGGCACACATGATCCATGTGATAGAAACTCGTCATTTGACATGCTAGAAGTGCTGCTTTCAGTTCTCCCTCAAAGGGAGATTGGCTGGGAAGCAAGTCTGTCTAAGCCTGCAAGATGGTTCCTTCGTGATCTCTGCACACAGCAGTAGTAACCGAGTAGTGACTCCTACAAGCAACATCAAAATTAATTTTCACCATCCCTTTGGGCGTGGGTATCCATCTCTTTTTCAGTTCCGATTATGCATAAGAAATTGTATATATTGGTGGTATTATATTTCGAAAGCTGTAAGCCATTTCCAGCTTCAGTACTGGAAGATGTCATCCGCCATTATTTGATACGTGAATCTGTGTAACCAAACAGAGGTCCCTAGTCAATTGGTCCTGAAGCCACATACGCCACCAGAAGATGGATCGGGGGGAATTGTTAATCTTATTCTGTTCAATAAATGCCTTTTTTCTAGCGTGGGCTGAATGGATCGAGGGGAATTGTCTTCTGGCTGAATGTTACAAGTAAGTCAGGAAATGCAGTTGCCAAAGGAAAGAGCCAGATGTGGAATTCATCTATTTCCTAAAGCACTTCGTGTTATTATTGATGCAATCGTAGAAAACTACCCACTTTATTACATAGCATTTCCCTTTGAGCCAGATTAATCTGTGCTCTTTATTTAATTATAACAGCAAGTTCATCTCTGATCCCCATAACACTGCCTGGTCCACGGTCGCAGATCAGAAGACATTAACGGGGACAAAGGTTGGGAACAAAAACAGAAAAAGGAAAATAGATAAAAAAAATTATTCCGTGATCAGTCCGCCCTGCTTCGACTTCATTCTTTTGAGTCCTATCTGGGTACGGAAACAATAAGAAATTGTTAGCGCGCGGTTGGAATTTAAAGTCAACAATAAGTAACGCATATGCTGCTGTGCATGTGTTGCGAAGTTTAATTAAGTCTTCAATCATGCAGGAGGACAATCAATGCAGCTGCTTGGTATGAGTAGTGAGTACACGTATAGCTCTTCAACTTATTACGGACGCATGCATATGATGTCAATCAAGCGGTATATAAATCCAAGGAAATGGTAGAATTACCACGCGCAGGTGATGGGAGGGAGATTGCATTGACTCGGAAGCCGCGAAGAGATCCTTAGGGTGCTGCAGAGGCAGTCATGTCGCACGGCTTCGAGTGCACCACAGCATTCAGGACTGGGGGTGGTGGCGGCGGTACCTGGCAGCACATATGGTGCGCACCGGTTGAGGTTGCTGAGCTCAGCGGCGCAGCTCTGCGCATGAGCAGTTTGAGTCTGCACGGCAAGTGCCATGAGCAAGAAGAGCAGTGCAGATTGAGAGCTTAGGGAGACAAGGGACTTGATGGCTGCCATATTGACTTGGTTTCCTTTCAACGACTTGTTTATTAGTCTCTAAGTTAATTATTCTTTGAAACTGTTAGGTCCATTTATAGTTAAGAGTTAAACAAATAGAGACAAGTCTTTGCGTGAGTCACCTAACTTGCATATTAGGTTCGTCACACTTCACAACGGGCTACTGATCAGTAGATCTGTACACTTCTGACATGATTCATATGAGATGAGGGAAGCGCTAACTTCAATCTAGAAGTGAATATCAGATCTCCTTAAAAAGCCCTACAATGCAAACTCCCCTGGGCTGACAAAGCGGGTTAGGTAGGAGTCGGTCTGTGTGAGACTGGCTTGGGTTTGGGGGGACGGGGAAGAAAAGGAAATTGTTCATTTGACCTAAACTCTTCAAATGGTTCAACCCGTTCGCCAATATTAAAAATACGAAATATAAAGCTGCTTATCTGTACACGATACCAAAACAAAGTGGGATGTTGGAAAACGCTAAAAGATGTTACATAATATTGAATTTGACAGGGCAAACATGCTCTGCTCTTTATTGGCCTGCATTTGGACTAAAACTATATCCTGTTCTACAAGTCCCAGCTTCTTTGGCCAATTTCTGATTATGAAAGGATTTATTTTCTCCTCTTTGGGTTGATAAACTACTCTCGCGGGCACCCATGTAGCCATGCCCCATCATCCTCCACCAAATTCTTGGAGGGGAGGAAGTACCATTTGAACCTAGGATTTGTTTGGGACCTTGTCATTTACAATAACACCTTGATAAAATAGAAGTGTTTGGGCAAATATAAGATCTATAGAATTAGAAGCACAACCCCCTTTATTCTTGGACCCCATTCCAGTTTCCCTTCTCTTGTTTGAGAGACAATATCTAACGCATTGATCGGTGATATACTCAGATGCCAAAGATTTTTGAGAAGGGAAAAACAAGTTTTAACTTCAGGGTTCAAGGTAATCATTAGTCTAAATCATTTTTGTTTGGTCGGGAAGCAGTGCACAAATCTCCCGCCCTAAGGTTAACAGAATAAACTTTCTTGATCTCCATTGTTAACAAAATTCATTACAATTGAGTGGTTGATGTAAATTGGCTGCTAGAAGAACGCTATATTCTACGCTGCAACATTTCAACTCCAATAATCAAATATTAACCAACCGGGGGGGAAAAAGAATCAGTAAATGAAAAAAAAAAAAAAAGGAAAAGGTAAGGAGAAAGGGGACAGAAGTAAGCTCTTAAGAAGTTTTTTCGGATTCTCCTTGGTCAGGAGCAGGAGCTGTCCAATATTTTTTCACTGCAACTAAAAGCTTCTCCCTCTGATGAGGCCCATCTTCATGGTCGACAATGCTACTGACCCAGTCCAACCCATCAATAGTATTCTTAATCTTTATCACAATATCAACATCATCCCTGAAGATTACAGTTCCTTCTGGTCTCAGAATTCTATCCATTTCCAGTAGAATGTCTTCCATTTCACATCTGCAGCACACAAAAAATGCAAGCCAAGAAATTATACAAGTTGTGATCCTGCTTCAGTTTTCATAACACTGATCACCTTCTCCATGATTCAGTCTTGCCTTCTTAAAAAGATTTTACGATCAAGAATACTGGGTCTTTTCAAATATTTACCTGTCCTTGTAGAGACTAAACACCGAGTCAGCGTGAATGAGGTCATAAGTTCTTGGATAAGTAGACATGGCTTCACACCTGCAATCCAGAAGTTATGAGCCACACACAGGCTAGCAAAGATTTACATAATCAAATCAGAAGGAAACAGAAAGTTTAAGTTTTACCAATTCTGATACGTTCCAATTAATCCCCGTTCATATATAACTCCAAGGGTGTTAAGCTTTGCCTCAACTGGAACCGCATTCATCACCCATAGTGGGTAATCAATCAGGGCAGCAGCGAACCCACCCAAGTGAGCATTCATGTCTAAAACGTTGCGGTATCTCCCAGCTTGTCCTAACTGATTGTTTATATCCTTATAGTATGCCACCCTCTTCTTCCATAGCTCTGCATCTTGTTGGAAAATTTCAGCTGTAACGCCTTGTACAGTTCCTCTACTGATCCTAGGCGGTATTGCATATAATCTTTCAGGCCATTTCGCCAGCTCTCCACCCGCTACTTCCTGATTGTTGGAAACTTCAGGCAAGGGTGTCAAACAACTCTCCATTTCTGTGTACCTGAAAATGGTCAAAACGCACAGATATGATCAATTACTGCACACATCCACAATCTACGTAAATGCGTAATAAGTCCTAAAAATCAAGGAAGTACGAACCAGGCCTTGTCAGGATCTTGAGCCGGGCAGAAAGGTAAATTTTTTGTGATTTTGCGGCTAACTTTGCAGTTCAAGTGATTGGTAGGTTTTTGCCATATGGCAATATCGTCCTTCTGTATCACCTTTTCCCAGCAAAGGCTTTTAACAACATTCTCAATGGTTGTCTGTTCAGCATTCAAATCCTCCTTCGTTCTTTCCCAGCCTTTCCAATGTCTCTGCCAGTTGATTGGTGGACCGGACAATATCCAGTAGCCACCGGGCCGTAGAACGCGATCCACTTCAATCAAATAAAGCCCACCTATAACGAATCAAACACGAAAGAACTATCAGGCACGATTTAATACGTTGAACAATATAAAATAATTCTGCATAAGTTGACCGTAATGTGTCAAAAACCAACATTCTTTGTGCAGAAATTACGGGGATAAATAATAATAACTGATTTATAGTTAATGGGAGAAAAATATAATTAACAAACGAAAAACTGTACCGTATTGGCCCCATGGAATGAGGCAACGAGAGCAATGGGCCATATCAAAAGATCTGGAGGGGTAAGGAAGTCGCTTGGAGGCAATAATTCCAATCAAAGCAGGAACACCTCGCTCGAGAGCAAATTGCACTTGGGCTTCGTGGGTGTCCCTCGGTGCGAATGAGATTGGCAGAATATTTCGGGAGAGAAGATAAGCTCCCCAACTTGCAACCTGCGTCAGGGAATATATATATATAGTTTAGGCAAATCGAAATTTTCGGGTCTACTCTTTGGTTCATGATCATCACTATCAAAGACAAGGTGAGTTACAGTACTGCAGAGAAATGCACGTTAAGGAAGAATTAATTAAAAAAGGCGTTTGGTCTCTGGGTAATTGAATGCACAGAAGAAAAAGATAGGTGCATTGACAAAAGAACTAAATTCGTCATATCTTGTCCAATCGTGAAAAGTCTTAGCAGTTGGCAATATTGAATATTGCTCGCGACGCTATTGGCACATAGAATGTGACCACTGAAGAAGGCGACAGGACAGGTTGGCTGTTTGTACAAGGAAACCTCGTTAACTATAGAGGGCGTTTGTTTCCTGGCCTTAACATTTCAGTCTTTATTAAAAAATTATAAAATAATTTTTTTTTTTTCATCAAATAATTCTTTTTTATTATAATATTTATTTAAATCTTCTCTTTTTTCACTTTTTTACCTATTCTTATAAAATATTTTTAAATTTTTTACCAACTTTAATATCCCAATATTTCTATAATCCTAAAATTTTCACAAACAAACACCAGTAATCTTAAGTTAATTCGTTCATTTCCCAATAGATTTAGCAACCCAACCCAACCCATTTTAAAATAATTATTCTTAACAAACTCCAGACAACTTGGCCAATCATCTTTAACATTAATCTACAATCTCCCGTATTCGATCAATTGAGCAAGACAGATGATATGTATCTGACTTCCCATAAAATCCTTTTTTGCTAGCTTATCTCTCCAAGATTTAGCCGTCCAAATTTGTTTAAAATAGAATAGGACAGATAATTTTGACCTGTCCAAACATTCATGCTTTCAATGCAAATCTTCAGTCTGTTCATCGTATTTGAAAACCACAAAACGTTAGCAATCATGTGCTCCCTTGCAGTGCCGAGAGAAAAACTAAAAAGATGCTAAGACTACTTCTCTATTCTATTTTACTAAAACCGAAAAAAGTAGTCAATTTTTTAATCGAACCAACGGCTCTAGATGGTTGACTGTTATGAGTAGAGTAGAATATTCTGTACTCAAATATCTTCGTACTTTAAAAAAAATTAAAAACGAAAAAAAGGCCAAAGAAAATTTCCTGGAGAAGAATGGTCAATCTTCAAGAAAGGAGAAGCAACAAATCCATGACCAGATTGAAGAAAGCTTACCCCGCAGCCTGTATCAATGGCGGTCCTAATAGACCCATCGTTGAGATTGATCAACTTTCCGATATCGTCGATGTACGCATCAGCACCATTAGGAAACATGGTACCCCCTCCCGGAAACCTGAACTTGTCCCCTTCATATCTGATCCAATTCTGCACCGCCTTCTCCACCGTCAACTCCTTGTGCGGCACGTTCGCGTACCAAGAAAGATCCCGGCTCACCGGCCACGAGAACGGGTTCTTGTACCCGTATGGGGCCGGAACGCGACACTTCAAGAGCTCAGTCTTCTCGGGGCAGTGCCTCTCTCTATATATCAATCTGTCTCTGCTGAACCTGAGCGATCTATTTGCGTCCTGGCATGGAGTGTACTCGCTGTACTTCACGTTGCATGGAGGGTAGGTCTTAGGGGTGCCAGAGAGTGAACTGGCGCCTGCGTCGTTGAGGTTGTGGTGGGCGTCGAAGTCAAGGTTGGTGTTGTTCGTGGTTGTACATGGGGTAGAGCCTAAAATATTGTTGGCGGTTGTGGCGGTGCCGCTGATGGGGATGGTGGTGAGACCGTGTTGCCAGGAACCGAGAAGATAAGAGACGATGCAGAGGAAGACAACTAGAGCGTAAACGTTGGTGGATCTCCAGGAGAAGAAGGAGGCCGTGTAACCGGTGGCCTTGGAGGTTTTGGAGGTGGGATGGTATGATGGTAGGTTGGGGCTAGCCATGGGTAATGGCTAGTTCGGACGACTAGTATGTTTCTGTTTGTCTCTCTCTTCCCTTTGTCTCTCAGGACTTATGTATTTATGGTGCGATTTGGGCATTTGGCGGAGGTGAGATGATGAGCTTGCAACGAAATAGGTTCTGAATCAAGTGGGTCATCATGTGGGCGAAGAGTTTTTTTGTATTGTAAATTATTTAAAAAAGATTAAGGAACTTCAATTTGTGTCAAGGCTAAGTTGGGTATGCTGCTCTCCTATCCTTTTTTTTCCCCCCCCCTAAAATTTTGGTGGTAACTAGGGGAGGAGGAAACGTGGGTGTGGGCAATAGACAGAGAAGTGGGTTTTTTTTTTAAATGGAAAGGAAGAGAATACTATAGCTGAATGGTGGAGAGGAGGCAATGACAGTCAATAAGATTTGACACATATAAGGACAGTATGAACCATTTGGGACGTTACAAGATTCTGACCTCGTTTACTAAATTAGAATAATGTGTGTTATTAATGATGCGGGAAGTGTGGCCCGGGCCGGGTTTGTATGGCTCCTGTCCAGTAGATATTTCCCTGGTTAGGCATTTTGGTACGCCCGGCCGGAACCTCATATACCTACGTACGTTTTATTTTTATAACAAACGTTCAACAGCAGTACCATTGGTCAATGCGGATTCTCTTGAACTCTGAAGAGGTGCCCGTACTGAAGGCTGTGGCAAAGGAAATGTTAAATAAATAAGCATTGAGCCACAGTTCGTCGGTTATGTATTGGTATTAATTTAGGGCCGGAACTTGCGGATTCTCATGTAATGCTACCCTGGTCATAGATATTAGAGCCAACCCATTGTAAAATTTCTCCCAAGAATACGTGCATAATTTTTGTTTGCTAAATATTGCTGCCTTTCGAAAGTGTTAACTGATAACCTCCTCTTTTATCCCTGACTGGACCTGCCGCCCAGGGCTCCAAAGAGCCAATCACGTAATAGGGAAGAGAATGGTCAGAATGGATCGATAGAGATAAGCTGTAAGCAATAAGAAGAGTAGTGTGGGACCGTACGTAGTGGACGACCTAATGGTTTTTGGTTTTGATCAAATGGTTGACCTCAGTTTTTTTTTCATTTTTTTCCACATAGACGAAGAAAGCCTAGTCCGACCATAAACGAAAGCGAAAGGCTAAAAAGGAAGGAAAAAGAAGAATTACCCACCGAAAACAGCATCATCAGTGAGGATGATAGCGAAAAATACAGACAAAAAAGTTTGGCCGTAAGTCCAGACTCCAATTAGTTATCTGGGACCACGATCCTCTGTAATTTCGGTGATCAAATTACAGTGCAATTCGTGTAATTGTGTTGGAACCCACCACTCTCTCTCTCTCTCTCAAGAATTGTATTGCAATTCGATCGCAGGCTATCTAAATCTGCATAGAGATATCCATGCTCAGACTGAATTAATTTCTTAGTGGTGGAAGAACAAAGTACTGCAGGCACAAGATTTTATTGATAATGGTGGGACGCTTTCCTAGGTCTCATAAGTCATAATATTATTCTTAAAGCTACACACGTACTAGGGATCGAATTTCATCGGATAAAGACAAACACATTAACCAGAACATGATAAAAAGGATGATCTGCACATAACAGGTACATCCTCTCTAATAAATGGAAATAAAAATATTAAATATTTATTTCCATATAACTTCAATCATATTAAATGGAGTCTGCATATATGTTTTTTTCTAATTTCCCGAGCAAAATTACAGAGTATACATATTTTAAGTATCATTAATTACATCCTCGTTTAATATATAATTGGAGTAGAAGAAGGACGTTGCTTCTAAAACACATCAACCCAGGAGACTGCAATTAAAAGAGGCAGGCTTTAATTGATCTAATTACAATAATCAGGGAGCGGGGAGCGGGGATATATAGATTATAGAGCACGAACATCGACGAAAGCGCGTATCAATTATAGTACGTACTTCTTCAATTTACGGTAAGACTCCAAGTACCTAATTAAGTACTTCAAGGGTAATATATATATATATATATATATTGTTTAACACTAACGAGGGAGTCAATCTCGAGATCGAATAAGTACGTTTATATATAGAGTACCACATGAGAGACCTTCATGACTTCTGATTCTCTTATAATTGTCAGGTATTTGATAATTAAGCTTATAATATGAGTGCACCGGAACCTTCTATGATCCATCCCCCCCCCCCCCCCCCCCCCCCTTCGAAATATTGTATCATATTGCTAATTAATTAAATAACTATCCCGGCCCATTGGTTCACAGGGATCTATTATATATCCAGATTGTACCTTGCAAATTGACTCATATTTAACGATATTCTATGGTTTTTTTTATATTACTTCCACGGTACGTACCAAGTAGTACTGATCCAATAGCATATGTTTATGACTTAGGCTTTCCACGTTTTGTTTTTTATTTTTTATTAGAAAGTAACTTTTGGTGTCGTTTGATCGTCGGTTGAGTATTAAGACCCTAGTTTTGCCTGCATAAAGTCGCATTAATAAAACATACATATACAATATCGACCTAGCTAATTCCAGAAATTATTTTCACTACATAATTAATTAGCTGGTGCATTTTCGTCTAATGCACGATTAGAAATTTTTTGGGCTTAATATATACAAGTAGAGGCAATTTTTCTTCCAGCTATTATAAGGTGTGGTATTATTTACTTGATATATATGTAGAATTATGTTAAGGCCGTTGAGATCCACCGACATGAAGGACTTAGGACTAGCGATTTTGGTTTTCTTCGTTGGCAAACGACATGCACGTATCCACTAAAGATGCTCGATCGACGTCCTATATAATTTTATGATTGGACGCATCTTTAATTTGACAAAAGAGTCAGTAGATTGATCAAATTATAAAAGAGGAATATTGGAAATCTAATCATGTGCCCGGGGGCCGGGGGTGTTGGTCGAGTGCTAATCTCGGATGATCCTTTCTAGGGGAGGAACATATATGGAACGGTCCAAGAAAATGGTCGTATACCCCCTCTTAATTAGGACAAAGAAAAAAATTATCAAAACCCATTTCAGTATATCAGGATAAAGCTATTTATATTATACGAGCTGTACTCCAACAACTCTGTAATTAATTAGTTATATATTAAAATTGGATTCAACTCGTATAATGTTACAAGACAATTTAAAAAAATTAGAAAGTACTTGGACATTGTTGGTTAGTTTGTTCATTTACCATTAGAGAAAATAAATCTTATGCTTTTGTGGCATGAGGGGTTAATTAGTCCAATGTATTTGATCAGAGAACTAGATAACACCGCCATTGAGAATGAATGAATTAGTAAGGGACAACTTTTTAATTAATAAAGCAAGCCTGGGAGATTCATAATATAGTCCTATTATATATAGTCCTTAAAATCCTACTTTATTTAATAATTGGCCTCTAGAATATGGATAATGACCTTTCAAGAGTCGAATTTTCTGTGTCTTTTGTGTAATAGAGGCTGCTTGTGCCAACATATTCACATTCTAATGTTATTGTTAGTCGGCCCTAATCTCTTGTGTCCAGAACTCAGTCACAAAATTGTGACCACAGGGGAGACAATGACCAAAAATAAATGAAATTATAAAATGAGAGAGGTCATCTTTTATGGTGGCCAATGTATGCGAAGCACCGTAAATATGAGAAAGCCGTGGAACCGTGCCCGGTTGATTAAGTGAGCTAATTAGTATATTTTATTTTGTGTGTGATAAAATCACTTTGAATTCTCAAATTACTAACGTAATCTCAAATATAGGTCTCGAGTAACACGTTTGACACATTGAATCTATAAATTATTAAATTCCATCAAATTGAGCCTTTACAAAAAAAATTCAAACATCAAACTCGTGCCATGTGTATTATAAATGAGTTATTGGCACTATAAGATTTAATTTTATGACACAATCTAATTAATTGTGGAAGTTATAATGCTTAATATGTCAAAATTAGTAATTTAAACACTTATTTTAAATTTCATTGGCAAGATTCAAAGTGAATTATATCAATGGTCATTAATGAAATTATTTAACGCAATTTGAGCAATTGATAAAATTCATTAATATGTTAGGAACATAATAACTCTTATTAGAAAGTTTTAGGACTAAAATATTTCTAGTCAAAATTAGTAGTTTAGACGCCTTTAAATTTTCATTAACAGTTAGAAAGTTTAAAGTTACTTTTTCCCTTTATTTATTTACATACCGAAGTCGAAAACAAGCAAGCTACTATGCAGGGGTGGAACTACGTAGGGGACGATGGGGGGCAGCCTGAAAAATCCATCAATTTTTTTTTTTTTTAATTATGTGTATTAAGCGTAGGCTTGACTTGGTGCGCTCTAGTTGGAACATTGATTTTGTTAACCTTTTTCAAATTCCTTTTTTTTTCTCCTTTCGTTATTGCATTTTTTTTACAACTCATTGTATTCTTTTCTTCAACTATATATTTGGGCGAATCCATCTCTTACACTTCACACTACTATTGACTAATAGGCGTGTTTAATGGTTTTTTTTTTTTTTTCTAAATGGGATGATTTTTTTTTTGAAAAAGTCAAAACCTTTTGTGTGAATAATTTTATCACTATGCCCAATATGAAAGACATTATTCAAATTTGTGGTCGGGGAAATGTTTCGCCAAGTTATTGATTTGATTGCTCAGGAGATAGATAATCGTTTCACAGAAGCAAGTACTGAGTTATTTATTTATATAACACGTCTTGATCTAAAAAACTTATTTTCAGCGTTTGATCATGCTAAGGGCATGTTCGTCTTGCTGAACTTCATCCAGAAGATTTTCTCAGCAATTGATCATATTGTACTTAGAGATCAACTTTGAAACTGCATTTATGATGTGAGAAGTCACGATACTTTTTTTGGGCTTTAAGATATTAGAGGTCTTGCTGTGAAGATGGTTGAGACAATAAAGATATTCTATATTCATTAGTTTATCAGCTTATTGAATTGATATTGGTCTTACCAGTTGCGATTGCAATCGTTGAGAGAGTGTTCTCTGTGATAAATTTTATTAAAATTGACTTGCGTAATACGATGGAAAATAAATGAATCAATGATAGTATGGTGGTATACATCGAGAGAGAAATTTTTGAAACTATTGAGAACGAAACTATTTTACAACGTTTTTAGAATATACAGTCCTATAAGATCTAATTGTCACCTCTCAATATCAGCAACCAGTATAATACGTGTATTTTAATATTTTTTGTATTTTTAATCTTTAATTTTTAATGTTTTAACTCTTAGATATTTTATTACGTTAATAAAAAAAAAATTGTCTGTTTTTTTTTTTTTTTTTTAAGGAGTTTGACCTCTTCCGATTGTAACATGGATGTTTGCAATTGTGAATTGATCTCTCACCCCGCTGTTTGGGATTATCTTTCTATACACAAAACGATAATTTATTTTCTGGGGGCTAGTGGCCAGTCAGTGTCGGCCGCCTCAAGGAACGTTAATGGAGCGTGGACTTCAAAAAGGGGCTGTTGGACCGTCAACTTGGGTTAAAGCATTTTGGGTCAACAGAGATAGCTATTGTTAGAGATATGTCAACTAATTGTGATGTCTAATTGCCAATGAGCTTTAGCTCAGGTGGCACGTCCTCCCTTCGGGGAGGGTCAGGTACGTGGGTCGAATCCCCCCCCCTCGGGCTAAGGCCTTAAAAAAGAATAAAATTGTGATGTCTAATTAATCTAATTCGTTAACTTTTGCTTTCAATTATTTTGCCTACTGCAATTTGTTCAGTCTAATAATTTTTTGCTCACCTACATGAAGGTACAGTCCGTGAGTCCATCTTTATGGATCGTGATTAGGTAGGGTACGTACTTATCATCCATATCAATATCTACTGATATAATTTGCATCTCGTGAAGCCTATATATAGATTTCTACGAGGACCCGATCATTGAAGGCATTCCTTCAACAATCTATATAATATTTTGAGGTCACAAGATGTTATCTTAGACTTTGGTATAGACATTGTAACTTGGTCCGCTTTCCACTTAAGAAATGTTAGACCATGGACTTTGGTTTGACACTTATTATTTACTTAATTTTGTCTTCTTAAAGTAGCCGTTTATGACCAAGTTGATGATTCTAGCTTACGTTCGTTAAGGATGAGTAAAAATTCTTATAAAAATCGGAATTTTGGATTTCACTTCCGATTTTGGAAATTCCATTCCGGTTCCGATATATATCGAAACTATAACCGAAGTCATTTTGACAATTTTTTGAATCGGAATCGGAACTGGAAATTTCGACTGAATTTTCATAATTTTTTGTTCACGTTTTTCTAAAAAAATAAAATAAAAATAGTGCTCAAAATAAAGTATAACACATGTAATTTGATTTGAATGTTTATTTTAGAATTTAAATTTTGGATGAAAACTTTACATTTGTTGTTAATTTATGATGAATAACTAAAAAATTGAAATTTTCGATTTATTTTTTTAAAAAATAGGACTTAAAATAAAGTATAAAATATGATGAGTACCGAATTTGTTTGAATGTTTATTTTAGAATCTAGATTTTGGTTGAATTTTATTTATTGTTAATTTATGATGAATAATAGAAAAATCTTCCAAAAATTCGGTCAAAAATTATTTTTGCTCGTTAGGGCCCAAAAAAATATGTCCAAAAAAGCTCATATGTTGAACCGGAACAAAAAAATTGCATTTCGATAAATACCGAAACATAACTGAAATTAATCATTCTAATTTTATCCATTCCGATACTCACACTTAACGTTGATGGAGTTCAGCTATAATGTTTCTTACTGTTTGAGCTTTAAAATAAGAAAGAGAATGAAGAAAGAATGCCACGTGCGGGGAAGTGGTTGTGGCTTAATTTACCCAATTAGTGGAGCTTAATTGCTAATTAGTTGAAAAGAGTATCCATTTATCATTCGGATTGTAAGTTATGGCAGAGCCACAATCACCAAGGTCCACTTCTCCTCCCTTCTCTCCGGCCGCCCAGAAAATAGGGAAAATATTGAACTGAAAACATAGGAAATGTATTTTACGGCTCATTCGATTGAATTTGTTAGCGTTCATTTTGCAGATATGGAGAATATAAATTTATTTGATGGATTTCTAAGTGTGGTCGTAATATGAAAACATTGGAACATCACCTTTACCTAAAAATTTAATCATATACGATATAGTTTCAGCTGTTTATATTATTCATCGAACTCCGAAACTATTATCTCTTATGGCTAATTATCCTTAACATATAATTTGAATCACGTGGCGCACGTGCATGATCACCGTGTGTAAGGATGTGATTTTTTTTTTTTTTTTTCCAGGAGCAGATTGATTGGATTTCTAGGAGCGATGCTGGGCTTGGGTAAGTGGGTTTTGGAGAAGAATGGCCGAGGTCTCGTCAAGGATCACGAGACAGCTAGGAAGAGGCACAGAACGCTTACGTAAATGGGCTTCTTGAAGCCCAACGAAGTGGGCGTTGTTCTCTTACCCGAGGAAGGAGTGTGTTGAGAATTGAAATTATGAATAGGTCAAAAAATTGTAGAAACTATAGTTCAGTAAATGGATGGATACTCACTGAGCTTATATATCTGCTCGTTTTCTATTTGTTAATTTTTTTTTTCCAATTTTCCTTCTATTTTGTCTTTTTTCCTTTTACAGATTTTTGTTTGTTTAGTCTTTTTATGTTTTTCTTTATAATTTAGTTTTAGTCTTCTATGTTTATTTTTTTAAAAGAGCTTTAGTTGTGTCACATGTCATGTCAGATGCCTCTATAAGTGTACGAATACTGTTATTTACTTTGTAACTTAGGATAAAGTACATATAAATTAATGCGTTTTTCGTAAAGTTTGACATCAGAATTATTCCTAAAGTCGGAAAAGACATTGCAATATAATTTTTTTTAAAGAAAAATAAATAACGTGGTAGTTTAGGAAAAACGTAAAAAAAGAAACGGTGTGTCACGTCTAATATTCCAGAAGATCAGGGGGGTTCAGCGATATATTTAAAACCTCGAGGGAGCTAATTGATATTGATCGCTCTACATATAATCCACGAGGGCGTTCAGATTTTGGCTACTGAGGGTTTTTGAGCCGAAGAAGAGCAGAGAGGGAAAAGCATCTTCAGCAATCAACAATGGCCGACGAAGATTACAACGATTTGGACATGGGGTTTGCTCTCTCTCTTTCTGTCTCTCGATCTTTATAATTATGCATCTTAAATACATGCCTACATAAGTTCAAATTAAGGGGTTTTTTTTTTGTATTGTCATATTCTTTCTCTTGCGTTTGTTTCGCATTTATGTTATCACCTTTGGTTGCTGGCCAAATTTTGGATAGGAAAAGGAAACGAAGTTCAAATTCTTCCTTTTTCTCATTGTTCTGGTTTCTTTGAGCTCTCTTTTCTATTTTTCCCATTTACTTGGAGAGTTCCTGATTATCTGTTTAGTTAATCGGGTGCCGTGATATTTTCAATTCATGAAGTTTCGTAATTTTGATTTTCTAGGTCTCGTTTAGGCTTCTTCGGATGTGTGATTATGGTGTAAAAATTTGTTACTTTACTTCTTTGGATTTTGTGCACCAAAGAGATATGCAAACACTAGGGGAATGATTCAATGACGTGTGGATTTGTTTATTAGTGGTTAGTAAGAGATAAGCGCACAAAAATTTTGTGGTGATGCTGGTCCTTGAATCAATTATTTTCCCCATGATCTGTAGGCCTGATACATCTAATAATCAATTTAAAACCTTGGAAATATTGAACGAGTTAATGCAATCAATGGGTAACAAAAAAATATGGTATAAGATTGAGTAAATGCAATAAGTTGGTGCAAAAATGATACTTCTCGGTTATTTGTTTTTGCAGTTTTTAAATATTGTTTATCAGTGAAGCTGTTACTGGTATGGGGAGGGTATGGTCAGCATTCATTTAATTACACTTTTGGGCGACGTATAGCATGGAGAGCTAAAACCAATGTACTCACCCTGCCAGTTAAGGGTGCTTGTTATACATCCAGCCTATGATACAGTTTGTGTAAAAGAACCTCAACTTAGCGCTAGGTGAAACTGGGCTCCTTTTCTTAAGCTTTAAGATAGTTGTTGGTGCTACTATGGAATAGATCTCTCATCGCTTGAATGTAATGTGAGGGTTTAGAATGTCACTCCAAGGGGACCCATTTCTAGTTCAATTATGAGGTGGCACTCAATGGATTTTGAAAGAAAAGGTTACATGAAAGTGTTCAGTTGTCCATGGAAATTATATTCAGAAAAGTTCAGTTACCTTCATAAGAAACGTCCCAGTATGTTCATGAGATGAGTTAAAGCTAGTGAATTGTACAAATTTTTTGGCTATGGCAGATGTTTTTCAGCTTCTTCTTTTTTTTTTTTAAAATATTTTTATCAAGGCAATAGTTCCAGCAATTCCACTATATTTGGAAACAAAATGCTGCTGTTGAGATAGTTCTTTGTTTTTAATGCTAAGATTTTAAAACAAAACACAATCGTAATATATCCTATATAGCATAAATTTATGTTGGGTAATTTGATTTCTGCAATTTTCCCTAGGTCGTAATTATGATTGCTTTTCAGGAGAGCACTTTAGACGTGGATGATTCATCAATTTTTTTCGTCTTTCAACTACCATATTGATTAATTAGGCTAATAGTTACTGGAATAAATTTTATGCATATGTGTATGCCTATGCATGGATAGTGGGATTCTGCAGTTCTAGAGTTATAGTTTCTAATGAGCCTTTGAAAGATGCCTTACAAAATTTGTCTGCAGATATGAGGATGAACCACCGGAGCCTGAGATTGAGGCAAGGAGTGATTATTTTATTTGCTTCCTGAATGAATGTGAATAGTTGAATGTTTTATGTGTTCCCAAAAGAAATTTGAATATGGACTGAATGATTGACAGGAAGGTGCAGAGGAAGATGTAGAGAACATCAACAATGAAGACGTGCCTTTAGATCCTGTTGAAGCTGAGGATAAAGAAGAACAGCAACCGGTTGAACGTCCTCGTAAGACCTCAAAATATATGACGAAATATGAGCGTGCAAGAATATTAGGAACCCGTGCTCTGCAGATCAGGTTTATTTTCCTCACCTATCAGTCTAAAATTTGCAGACCAATTGAGTTGATTTATACATAATAGCAATTCACTTCTCGGTGAGCAGCATGAACGCTCCTGTGATGGTTGAGTTGGAGGGCGAAACTGACCCACTCGAGGTTAGATTCTTTAACAGCTATGTTGGATGGCACTTATCCTAATAAATGTGATATCATTTGGAAGTAGTTCTTTGATTTGACTCATACCACCAGACCTTGATTTGTCTCATACCCTCTCTTTCCTAACGTGCGGAATGCTGTTATCAAACCTTCGACCTCGTCAATTTTACCTTTCAAGTGCTTGACATGCGTAAAGTTGACATTGTTGCACTTATGGGCAGATCTTTTGTTCTGTTTACCTCTACTTTTTGGTTGAGATTATGTCCGAGAACTAAAGCAAAGTAGCATAACTGTTAATACTTTGTGGTTAGCTTAATTCTCTGCTAGTGTTCCACAATTCAAATTCTCCAAAGCAAGGTTTGTTATACTGCAGTTATCTACAAGTATTCAACCAGTCTAATCCTACTTCTATCGGAGGGTGAAAGTGGAGTTTTCTATGTGGTGTAACCATAATAACACGAGAAATCATTTGATTCTTTATAAGAAGGGTGAAATATTTAATTTTTGCTGTAATTCTCTTATATTTATGAGAGTGAGCAATTAGTGATATCTTATTTTGTCAAACCTTTTTCAGATTGCAATGAAGGAGCTTCGTGAGCGGAAGATACCATTCACCATCCGTCGCTACCTGCCAGATGGAAGGTAAAAGCTTATTTTGAAGTTTCTGATTTATTTTATCTCCAGATACAGTGAAAGCTTGTAGTTGTGAACTAAGAACAATTATTTGTAATGTATTATCATCAGTGGGAGCAGCCTTTTTTGGGGGGGCATGTATGTGATAAATTTCGTTTTCTTTAATGTTTCTATGAATTTTTCTAGTTATGAAGACTGGGGAGTTGATGAATTGATCGTGGAAGATTCATGGAAGAGGCAAGTGGGGGGTGATTGATCTGCTTTTGGATTTGTTACCAAAGGGCTCTGGAAGTTCTGTGTGATGTGGATTTCAACTATGTAGCGCCTTCCTCTTGGCCAAAAGAAGAAGAAAGAAAAAAAAACAAGAACCAAGCTTTTGAAGTTTTTGCTTGTGATCTAATGCGTGCATTCGCGAACACAACTCATGTCTAACATGATGTAGTTAATATTAATATTATCCTCTTGACTTTGACTTCTATTTTTCTCTATGTTTTTACCTCGTCCAAAATTTTATTTTCCTCTATTGGCGATAATGTCTTCAATCTTTTGCCACCTTGAAGCATATCCGTTTGCTTGAAGGTGGTGCCAACTTATTTCGCGCCAGATCTCCGGTGGCTGAAATCTAAGGCCAACAGTGACGGTGAGCACAGGTAACCCAAGACTAGTGGGATTGCTGGGCACCTAGAGGCTAGATCCGTCGATTTACAACTTAAATGTACGGACTTCAAAACCCTCAGGGCCTCCTAGCTTTCCCTCCGGTAGCCTAGTAGGAGGTGGTAGTCGGGTGGGCTAGATTTTCTTCTCCTTATGCGCCTCAAGTGATGTAACTCGGAACAAGAATTGTTTATTTGTTGTCCTTTTATGTTGGGTTAGATGACAATGAACCGAAAAGGGATTCATAAAGGTTCAACGTTATGAATCTTCAGAAAATTTGTAGTTCAGCCCTTCTCTCTCTCTCCACGGTTCTCCGTCAACTCGACACCCACATCTCTGTCTCTCTCACTTACCCAAAACAAGAAAATCGTCCAGAAAGAAACAGACAGTAACATAAAAACCCTTCCTTTGTATGACTATCTTGGTTGATGAATTTCGATTTATTGAAGAATTTTAGAGAATTAAAGCCCTTCATTTTTTACGTGGTTAAATTTGAATTGCCTATGAAAATGTTCAAAATGATTAGTCAATGTTATTCTTAAAACTTCTTGAATTATTATAAAATTTATTTCAACTTAATAAAGCCTCAATATGTGACTTTACTGTCTCATTCGTTTTAAATGGAATTCGGGTATTACGGGCTTCATCTGCAGCAGAGGTGAATTTGTCTTAAACTGGGGAGGCTGGCATAGCAGGACTCTTCAGTCCATGTCCATTCCAATCCACTAGACAATAAAAACTCGTTTCACGACCAGAACCGTGTCCGTATGGCTACTCACTCCTCAGATAATTCTGGGGCTAGCTGGGCTTTTCAGCATGCCTTTGCTTTTTTTTTTTTTTTAGTGCTCCTTGACTTGAAATAACCCGCGTCAGGTATTTTTTTAATGAGATTTTCCAACATGTCCTATCTCATCGCAATTTTATAAATACGGCATAATTTATTTTTCCCAGATTAAATTAGACTTCTTAAGGTTGCCACGAGCTCCAAGTACCAGGCCTGGTCCCAATTTTTGTCTTCTTTTTTACTTTATTATATGTAATTGTTAAGAGTCGTTTTATGCCACAAGTGCTGTATCCACGAATCAAAAGAAGCGAACGTGATGGATCTAAATGGAAGATATTCCAGCGGAGATAAGGACAAGTCGATGAGAATCCTATGCTACGTTTGAGGGACTCCCACAGAGAATCATATCCCAACAGCTCCGATTTTGAGGCCGCGAAACTCCAATATGTGGCAAACTTACTGGACACGTATAGCCATCCAGTGTACGGAAGTTTAGCTCAGGTGGGACTGATTGCCCGGTTGTGTCATGTATAGCACAGACGGCCCACTCAAACAAGAACAAAAATAAAAAGCATTAAATAAACAGAAAAAAATAATTAGGGCAAAAACAAAAAGGATCAAAGGGAAAAAGTGTGGAAAGAAATTTACCCAGCGAAAATAATTTAGATAAAATTAATATTATCTAATTTAATTAGAATTTTATAACTAGTCATGTGGATCACACTTCAGCAGATATTTAAATTGGATGTGTGGGCAGAGATATGAGATGAACTCCTCCATCATGTTCTAGTAGGGGCCCACAAATTTTTTTCCCTGATTTAAAAAAAATTCATTAATAACTTTCTTTTTATTGATTAAGTTATCACTTTCAACAATTTTAAAGTCTAAGAAGTTGTTCAGTTTGGTAGTATTTTGAGAATTTTTTATGTTTTGAGAATTTTTAAGTGTTGTTAATTTTATTGATATGTGTGCTGTAGTTGTTTTTAGGTAATATGTATTCTGAAAATTCAAAAAATTTAAAAACCGAACGTCCCTTAAATTCTACGTAAAAACCCAAGAAAATTCTTTAATTTTTATTTTTATTTTCTAAAAAATTCAAAAATAAAGAAGAAGGAAAAACCAAAACAAGTGGGGTTCTGAGTCTAAACAACTCCTCTACTAAATGATTTCAAGAAAACCCAAATTTCGACTATTGCACAGATGTTTCGGTTGAATGTGAACACAAAGGTGGGGTCCTTAGGCGTGCTCACTCGGTGCCACGTCCGCGTGAGGTGGAGTTCCAGCCTTCCAGGCTGTTTCTAAACGTGATTCATGTGAATAATCTAAAGAAAACCTCTTAATTTGTTTGTCTGTTTGTTTTTAAGGTGGGGGAATACATTTAACGATTTAAAAGCGGGGCTCACAGGGCATGAGGGGGGACAAAATGGTCCTGTCATTAAAAACACCCAATTCTTTATCTTTTATATTTATCGAAACGGAGTGTCAACAGGACATGTATATGATATCCTTCCCTATGAAGTCTTTTACGCCAATAACCCTTTGGCGCCTGAAAAGGAAATTATAGCTATTGGGTTAGAAAAACTCGTGCCTAAATCTATATACAATAGCATATTTCACGTATCAAAAATAGACTAATAGAAAAATTACAGATCGTTACTATTGTGATAGGTGACATATTTTTAATTAATTTTGATAATGAGATCTTATTATAAGCTGTAAAATGTAAACTCAACCATAGTTTAGAATGTAATTTGTGGTACAAATTGTAAAAGTTTCACCCTTTATTTTATTTAGGCGCATCTCGTGGGTGGTCTGACTTCTGAGACATAGGAAAGTGTGGGTCGCTGTTAATCGCATTAAATTTGATGCATTCGAACCTGGAACATTGTTAAGACAGTCTCATCTGACATGTTGAAGAAATACTTTTTTTCTTTATAAACATTTTGAAGAAAGACTTAAAAGGCACCGACAAACGTATCGATTCTATTAGGAAAAAAATAGAAAAGAGAAGGAGGCAGGAGAATTGCATTGGAGCAGAGGTGCGGCTACGACATCTACAGAATAATATTAAAACGGCAGGAAGCAAATGAGAATTTTGGGTTTCTTAATTAATGTTGGAAAATCCGTTGAGTGGATGAGTAGTCGATCATGTTAGTTTGTCTAAAAATTCAAGAATTTAAATTTAATTTTTTAAATTTATATTTTTAATATTATTTTTATACGTATATTAATATAATTTATTATTAATTTTTTTACAAACATTAATATAACTTTAACAATTTTTACATATATACTAATAAAATTTAAATATTATTTAAATATTTACACTATTTTTAAAATTTTCTCAAACTCCATAACTTTCGATTCGCTACCCATATTCTTTTATAATGAATATCTTCAGCAGTAACTTGGAAAAAAGAATATCTTCAGCAGTACTCCTTAGTTGTTCTACCAACTCTTAGCTAGAAAAGTGCATAAATTAATTCTTGATTATGGATCCGCGAGTTATTTATTGTTAACCTTTACAAGGAAAATCAAGTAAAAAAAAAGCTTGTGGTGGAAACAAGTTGGTGCATGTGCAAGCCTCGTGACTATTTGTGGTTTTTTTCTTTCTTCCTTTCTTTCTAGGCAAACGAGAGTCACCATCGAAGCCTTTATCCATACGGGTCCTTCGCTTATTTTCTTCACAGCTGCACATATGCATCATTTTCGCTGTCCTTATAGTGTTACTGCATACTTTTATTTTCTATTATATCTCGAGCCAATTAAGCGTTCATCCCGCCGAGCTCCCTAAGTTGTCTATGCAAATGCCCAATCGTTCTTTACCGGGGCCTGTCAGCAATAAGCAGACTTCTCTTGTGGGATTGGCTCTCCTTAAAAGATATATTTTTTTTTTTTGTGAGCCTCCTTAAAAGATATTTTAGTCTGCGAGTCATTTATCAAGCTAGCTAGTCCAATTACAACATTTAACGACCGAGAAGAAAAGTTGCCACTGTCCTATTATCCTTCTAAGTGCGGAACATTGGCATCACGGCATGCCTAGCTTTTGATGGAACACCGAACACTCCTCTCTCTCTCTTCTTAGCTCTTTCTCAGTTTCTTTTTACATCATAATTATAATAATATAGGCATGACGTTCGAGATTAATTATACAGGATAAAAATGATTAAAAAACTAATTATTATTCAACTTTTTTGTCGTTCAAGTAACCGACTATATCTTAAGGGGGCATTTTTTTTTATTCCCATGATTATTATTTTTTGTCTAAATAGTGTCCATGATTCCAAAATTCAACATTGCTAGAGAAATTAAGTGCAAACCCAGTCCCACCAAATGAATAAATAATGGCGTCCCTGAACGATGAAGCTAAGAACTTGTTCCATTCTTCTGTCAATTATTGCTTGGCCCCTTTTCTCCACACGCTCCAAAAACGTGTGGGAATAACATATCATTGTTCCCACAAAAACATATTCCATGCACGTCCTTATTATAGTCTTACTTTTACCTCTTTAATTTACTATTTAGGCCCGCGGCCTCTCTCTACCTTTCCCTCATTCTCTTTCTTGATGCCAATTGCCGAAGAACAACTGTGTCTCCTTAATTACACATGAAAAATGGCAGCACCATCAGCCCTCTCTCACCCCGTGTCTCATCTCATTTATCTCCTCCTTCTTTACCTTTAGATCCCTTACAGTAACAGGCTCTGGTTCTTTAAGTCTTAGATCTTGTTTATGGGGGCTGGTTTCTCTGGTTTTGCAGTGGAGAACAATGGACCATCGAAACCCAGTCTGGGTGACGTACCGGAGAATTGTATCTCAACCATTCTCACGTACTTGGATCCGCCGGAGATTTGTAAATTGGCCCGCTTGAACAGGGCTTTTCGCGGCGCTTCTGAGGCGAATTTTGTTTGGGCGTCGAAGTTGCCTTCAAATTATAAGTTTCTTGTTCATAAAGTCCTTCACGAAGACCCTGAGAACTTGGCTAAGAAAGACATTTATGCAAGGTTATGCAGACCCAGTCGCTTTGACGATGGCACTAAGGTAAATCGCTCTACTCTCTCTCTGATCTCTCTCCCCCCCTCCCTCCCCCCGCCGGGTGGGTGTGGGGTACTGTGTTGATAGGTGGTAGACTGGTAGCTGGTGATCATGAGCAACACACTGCTTAATCTTGATATATTCATAAGAAAAACTTCCCTTCTTCGCCAAGAAAAAAAAAATTTCCTTCTTCTATAAGGAAAGTTTTGTTCTATTAATCTTTTCGAAAGCAATTTTTTTTTTTGTTCCACTAGAAGAAACGGCGAGTTACGAAAAGTCATTTTTCTTTTTGTTTTTTAGGAAGTTTGGTTGGACAAGAGGAGTGGCAAGGTCTTTATGTCAATTTCGTCGAAGGCATTGAGGATTACGAGGATAGATGATCGAAGATATTGGACTCACATTCCGACAGAGGAATCCAGGTGAGAGATTCTGTTTAACGTGTCTATTTTCAATGGATATACAATGGTTACTGGAAGATCTATGTCATAGGAATTCAAGTTTTTACTTCATGTCTGGTTTGGCATGTCTTGTTTTGTTTCAGAAGACGGATATTCATGACTTGCCAGCCTATCTAGAAATTATGTTCAGAACTTCGATTTGAAAGCTTTATAAGCAGATTTCTGTCAAAAAGGCCCCCTTTCTTGCGGTCTGGGTCGCAATCGGGTTGCCAGGCTTCCAGCCCCTTCATACTTTAATCTCTTGTTAGTTTCTTAGGATGTTTAACATAACACCTCATAAGGAAAACTTTCGGGCCGGGAAGTCAGTAGGGATTGTAGAAATGCATTTTGCAAGAACCAAAAGTTTCTGCATATCAAGCAGAAACTTAATCAACACACAGAACTGATAAAGTCCTTGCTTCACTTGATATTTGGTTTCGAATTCCCTTGTAGACTTGTAGTCAAATGAAACTTTTACTAAAGGAAGAACTAAACGAAAGACGTTCTTCCTTTAGAAACAAGGAAGGAAGCGGGGAAACTACGTTCTCTACCGTAGATCCTACGTATACCGGGTCGCTGATCGAGAAACTTAAGAGACAAAAGATTCCTTTTCAAATTGCAATAATGTAGCATAATTTAATCTGTCTTTACCTTCCTCATGACGATATTAATCTGTTACAAGCAGGTGCATCATGCATGACGTAAGGAAAGAGTGCAAGAGTCAGCTTATATATATAATGCCTCGTAGGACTCGTTCAAGCTAGGCATTCAGCTTACTAGAATTTTACTCTATCATATTTCAAATTAAGATATTGTTATTCTATTTGTTTATCCCATAACTTGCCTTGTGGAAAACCATTTCTTTTTCCTCCATTCCATTTTCTTGTTCGATGCATGCCTTGGTGTACTCTACGTGGAATGTGACTAACTTCCCCCCCTTCCAGCAGTTAATTAATTTATTAGGTGTTCCTGGCCTAGACGCAAGAAGTTCCTTGCTAGTTTAGTTTTCCATGAAAATGTTTGATTTTTTTCAAACTTTTCATGCGACTGATCTTCCAGCAACTTTCAGTTGAAGCCATGAATATTTTCGTAATGTTTTATAAGTTTGAATATCCCAAATTCAATAAGTGTCCTACGTACCCTGTCAAACTGCATTTTTTTATGTCCCATGCACGCGAAATACGATCTAATTTAAAGATATTTTTTGGTGTCAGTTTCTCTTGCAATCATAGTACAACAGGGTTGCCCAAAATTTGTCCCCAAATGATCCTATGTATTTTCTCTTGACTACTAACCTATTATCTAGGATTGCGAATGACACAAACAACAAAGTAAGGAATATTATAATTGATGATGAAAGAAAGATAAATTTCTTTGAGATACTTGAAAGAAAATAAACGTACTGCCCCACCTCCTGATTTAGCTGCTCTGTCTTCTTTCTTGATGCCTAGATTTCAAACGATTGCCTACCTTCGACAAATTTGGTGGGTTGAAGTAGTTGGAGAGGTCGAGTTCGAATTTCCTCCGGGGACATACGGCCTGTTCTTCCGGCTTCAGCTGGGCAAAGCCTCGAAACGATTTGGTCGAAGGGTCTGTAGCCTTGATCAAGTACACGGTTGGGACATTAAACCTGTCCGGTTCCAGTTATCGGTATCAAACGGTCAGCAAGCACTTTCCGAGTGTTATTTGCAGGAACCAGGCTATTGGGTCCATTACCATGTGGGTGACTTCGTCGTCGAGAGCCCTAACAAGCTGACGAAGATCAAGTTCTCGATGGTCCAGATCGATTGTACACACACCAAAGGTGGTCTTTGTGTAGACTCTGTGGTAATATGTCCAAGTGAGTTTAGGGAAAGATTGAAGCAACTTTAGGCTTTCAGCTAATTTTTATGGCTGTTGGTTATACATAGAGTCTGGGTACAGTATTCAGAGAAAAGTATAGTAGTAGTGTAGCTGTTTGTAACCTTAACTATTCCCTGTCCATTATTTTCTCTGTTGGGTTTTAGCATTTGAAGCAAGTATAGTGGATGTCTTTGTATTTGTCTTCTTATTTCGTTTCAAGTGTCCATTTTGGTTGTCTTCGCCGGTGCTCTTTCAGAAAGTTGGCGTTGTGAAGAGAAGCCGGGACACAGTGCGGATTGATTGATAGATTTTAGTGGGAATCTGTTTGTATATCCTTTCTTTTTTTTTTTTTTTTTGATAAGCAATATTTCATTACTGAAGCAAAGGCAGAGCTGCAACAATGAGAGAAACCGAGCCACAAAAACAAAGGAAAGAGAGTCAAGGGGGTCCGCACCCTGTTTGTATATCCTTTTCGGTTGGGATGAATGCACTTCCATGGATTTCTATTGTTTAGGAGTGGAGTGGGTGGGTCGGAGAAACTGACGTATGCCGGAAGTGGGTGACAGCCATTTAAGGTGAAATGGCACATCGGTCGCAGAATGGTTCGAGTCCCTTCAAGTTTGTGGTGCACAACGCGCCACCAACGCCGCCTCTTCTCTGGTTGATCCAACAAAATCATGTCACCTTGTCTTTTCACCAATATCACTTGTGGGGAGAGTTTCATCTCTGTGCGTCAAGTCGCAAACTGCACGGGGCTGGTGAATTACCAAAAGCTGAGGACATCCGAACCCCGTAACTCTCGCCTTCCTTCTGGGTAATCCAAGTAAATTACATTAATACCATAGAAAAAAAAAGAAGAAGAAGGTAAATTAGATTAATATATGAGGAAATAGTACAGCGGGAATATACGTAAGGGCTCAATGGGCCTCGTTACAAGACTATCCCGCATATAGTACTTAACAACAAATAAGTGGCCCAAGGCCCACACGACCAAACAGAGATCCAAATATCATGTTATTTCAAATTAGGCCCAACCAGTAAAATCAACACCAAACGCGGCACAAGCAACCTCTTTTGCTTGGTGGAGAGGCTGCGACCAGACTTCTGAGTTCTTTCCGCTTCCCTCGAAAACCTAACATAAAAAGTTCCAGCGAGGTCATCACTCATCAGGCCCCTATCAAGCCAAGATAACGCTAAAATTTCCGAGGCAGAACATCAAACATTTGACTTACATAACCGGCGGATCAAATCATAATAAAAACGAAACACTTTCCTGTTGCTTGATTCTCGCCGAGTCACAGACAACCGCCTTAACGAAAACGACTTGCCACATGGAAATCGTAAAAATTAAAAGCAAATTGTACCTTACAAAACACGAGATTAACCTAAGATATAGGCCAATCCCAATTGGTGAGTCCTCTGTATCTCGTTGACTTGTTTGGAGCACGACTAGCCCAATTATCTGTTGAGATTGTTCTGATAGTCCGAATCTCACATACAGTTACAAGAGAGTTTAGTCCTTCATTGAAATCTTAATTGATAAAAATGTGTTTTATAATAATTTTAAAGAATTTAAAATGTAATGATGACTAATTCTTAGTTAGTGAGGTAGCGTCTAATATTATCGGTGTTCACCTATTTTTTGTTTTCTTTGACATTCTATACGTGTTTAACACGCTACAGCCATGAGAGTGCATCATCCAAAGGAACGTTCAGTCCTGTAAATGATGCAGAAAAGGTTAGGAACTTTTTGTAATATAAAAGCTCATTCTTATTTACCCCAAAAAAAAAGAAGAAGCTCGTTCCTTTGAAATATAACAGTTGACATTTTATTTAATAATTGAGAGAAAAAAATAGGGTTTTTTCAACCTTAATTTCTTTACGGTGAAACAGTAATCGAACCATTGAAGAAAAAAGAATTTAGTGTATTTTCGTAATTATAATTTTGTTGATAATCCTCAAGATATAATATATATATATTGTCAGATTTTCGTTTCAGTTTCGCCGAGCGGCATATACTCCCCGTACCACTCACGAGCCCAAACGCAGTCGGTGGCTTCGACACCGACACCTCTCTCGCTCTGCCCACCCAAACAAAGGGGCTTCTTTCAGCGTTGCTTTAGATCCGTCAATTCGCTGCGACAAAGGTAAATTCTTTTTCTCCCTATTCCATTTCTCTCTCATCTCTCTCCCACAAAAAAAAAATTGTTTGTTGTGCGTGCGCATTAATTGGGACATTGATTTTTTTTTTCTCTATTACAATGTCAGCAAATTGCTACTTGGGAGGCGTTTTCTGACTTTTTCCTTTATTGTTCTGGGTTCGTGTTGATTGTCAATAGTTTGTTTGCTGCAAATGCCCAATTGCTATACAAAAGCTTAGCTTAGTTATATTCAAGAAAAACTGATATCGTGAATGAAAGAGCTAAAGAAGTTGTAGCTTTTATTGCCCTTGTGCTGTAGAAATGGTTTCCCCACCCTGATTACAGTGCTTCTTGTGTTGAAGACAAAATTCATACGAGACATGGATTAATGAATATTAGTTTTTATTGCCACTATTGTATAGAAATACTGAATTCTGATGCACTTGTAAAAGTTTTTTTACGTACCGAGAAAATTTATATCTTGAAAGGGATCACACAATTTTTTTCCGGGTTAACTGTCGTTTGGGTTTCCCTGGTGATCTTGCTGGGTTATTAACTAAATTATATGCTTTTTATTAGGATTTTGGAATTTAAATCAGGTTTCGAGTCACTAAAAAGTCCTCAATCATTGTTATTTTTAGTAATTTTGTTTGATAAGTCTGCTATTTTTTGTAATTAATTAGAGAACAATGGATTTCTTTCGTTTTCTTTTTCTAGATAATTCTGGATTTATGTTAATGCGCTTCCTATTGTGTTTTTCTGATACTAATCAGGTTTCCAGTAGCTAGAAGGCTTCATTAATTTTTACTATGCGTAAGATGGATAATAGAAGTGACTTCTTGCAACGGCTTGGACCTGACATGTCAATTGAGGTTTTCGATCATTTGGATGACCCATCTGACCTTGTCCGTGCATCTTCTGTTTCAAACTCTTGGCACCGATTTGGTAAGATTGTTGGATTAAGGAATCTAGTTGGATTGGGCTTAACTTGCTCAAGGCTTCTTGGCAACATATTTGTACATTTTCATGTTTGCTATCTACTTGTGTATCCGTGCTTCATTGGACTTATCAACTTTAAATTCTCGATGCTCCCCTTTTAAGAATTACTGGAAGGAAATCAATTTGAACGTAAACTGATTAGAATCATATGCTGACCTTTGTTTTCTTTCTTCCTCTAATCGTAGTAATATTACAGAGGAAAAACTCCATATGATATTGAAAGTTAGAAATTGTTAATTACATAAAAAAAAAACAAGGCAATCTTTTTGTCAATGACCTTGATTTAATTACAACAAATTCTTTGGAAAAGTATGCAATGAACTATGTGATGTATTGTTTTCTCAATGGATACTGATGTGAGAATCTTCATGTAGTGATTGAAAATGGCCTCTGTAAGCAGCTTTGCTTGAAGATGTTTCCTGAAATTTCTGGTGATACGCATGTTATTGAAGTGACAAGCATGGTAGAACACACAACATACAACAACGTGACAGAACCTGCAAAACTCAGTGTTGATGATTCGTCGGAATGGGAACGCCTTAAGAGGGATCATAGAGCGTATGCCTTCTTAGCCCGAGGTCTGTCCCCTTTCATGAGAAAAGATTGCATATTAGAGCCCATTAGTGCATCAAGCACTGATAATTATCCTGACGAAAGCATACAGAATACATTGGAACCAAGGGATAGAGTTGAGAACATGGCTTCGTACTGGTCCAGCAAAGGGGAAAGTGATTGCAATATTCCTGAGACATTGATGTATAAGTTGGTTGCCAATTTGTGTGTTGTTACTGAAATACATGTTCAACCATTCCGAGGTAATTCTGGTTGTCTGAGGTTAGCCTTCTGAATTTGATAATATTTGGACGCACACATTTTTCTGATTAACTGACGGATTTAATTATATTCTTATATCAGCATATTTTCAGTATGGCTCCCCTATATATTCATCTAAGGCTGTTCGGTTTAGAATGGGCTATCCCAGACGTCCATTGGAATTTGACTATGACATCAGAGATGCTTTGTTAGAGGCACATGAATGGGTGGATGATGAGTTTATATGGATATATACTTCACCAGAGTTTCCAATGGCGCAGGTGAGTTATTTTACGTCTTTAGCATACTTATTGTTAAGTGAAAAGGAGCAGGTAATTGCTTACTCAACAAGTGTTACTAAGATTTACGTAAACAAAAATAATTTTTTGCAAACGGTATCTTCTTGCTTGCTATATATATATATATTTTTTAATCTTAGTGTCTGTTTTGATGCAAGTATAGGTGTAGCATGCTTTGCATTCTTGTGCATTTTCTCTCTGGTATTTCATATTTGCTTTATATCCTAGTATTAGTGTAAATATTAAGTGGCCTGTAGATCATATTGGGAACTTTCATAACCAAGCAAATACTTTTTTAATTTCAAAGGGTTTCATGTTAGTTTGCAACTGCATTGTGGTAGGTATTGTATACATCTGCTTGACATTGTGATAAAACAGGAGAACTGCTTGCAAGAGTTCAAGTTACCAGAACCTGTTATCTGCATTGGAGGGATTCTGCAGGTCGAGCTATTGGGTCGGGTTCAGAGACAAGAATTGGATGGATTGTATTACATATGGTCAGTTGTTAAGACTTCTCAAAAGCTCTTCCCTCTTCCCTCTTCCTCATAGATAATGTCTTTGTACTCAATCTAGGACCCGTTACAATTACATAGTATCAGAGGCTTTTTGCAGGTTAAGTGTGGAGCCATAACTGTAAGATTGTGAGACTTAACATCTCAAGTCTTATTTTAAGAGACCAAACAAAAGAAGGGAAAACAAAAAATGGATGAGAAATTAGGTATGATTTCCAAGGAAAAGATTGGAACTCAAGACTGAAGCAATTACTTTCCAAGAAAATAAATAAACTCGTCTTTTGGTAATTATAATATTGGTTTTTGGCCTTCTAATTTGTATGCTATAGTCTTCTGCTCGTCCATTTATTGTTGGGGAAAAAGAGCCCTGAATTCATACACACTGACACACTGTCAATTCTAGCTGTTAGCAATTCTAGACTGATAACATGTTAACTTAATTGAATTCCATGAGACATGCTATAGTTTCTTCTTGTGCAATCAGCATTTTTGTCTAATTCTTACTTTCTCTGGATTATATTTGTGTGGTGCAGTGTCTCCCACGTTCAAGTTGTGGGTCGACCACTCTTACCGCCATTTGATATTGAAGTAGATGATGCCTCTGGATCGTGTACCTTAAAATACATCCCAGAAAAACCGAGTAGCAAGTCTTTGACAGAGTCACCTGAGAGAGAGGCAGGTACACCTTCTCGCTTGCGTACTTTCACTGAAAGATTGATGCAGCTGTTTGGTAATGGGAATGTTGCTGGAAACGATGAATCAGATGAGGAGCCGTCAGCCTAATGTACAATGACAACTTACTTTCCATTTGTTTGTCTTCTGTGTAAATCCAGATGAGTCTGGAGAGTACTTTCTTGTAGTACTGCGACGTTGACCAGTGATAGAACTGTTAGTGCAAATTAGTGGCGCCAAATTGAATCAGTTTGTTTATCAATGTGTATAGGGCGGTCTTCGACCCGTTGGGCTGTGGTCTTGAGAATTGTTTGCCTCTGCTATAATTGTTTTTGTTTTTTTATGGAACTGTTGCTCATACTGGTGGAGCAGAGATAGCTCATACTTGAGAATTGTGTTAACACTGTCGTAGCATACAGTGCGTGTTCTTCAAGTTGAAATTCAGGGAGTCTATATCACTTTCTTTTTTCATTTCAAAAGATATCTTTTGGTCTAATCAAAATTGCCCTAACCGAATCCTGCCATTATAACTTCGGATGGGAAACGAGACCGAAAACCGATTTAAATTTAGTAACTTCACAAAAATAGTTGCCTGTTTCAATTCCCGAAAACAGATTCCTTCGGTTCTACAATTTACCCTAAGAAAAAAAAAAAAAGAACTCGTCTAAATCTGCACCGACTCGCTCAAGAAACTTGCGACATCATATGAGGACGCCGCTATTGCTGGAGAACAATTGAAGGTCCTCATGGTTTTGTATTTTATGACAATCCTAGAAGCACCAGACAACCGATTGACAATTAAAGCACAGTCGAGAGACGGGTCCCTCGGGAAAATGTCCGAAATGACCTGCAACTACCAAGGGCTTGGCGGACTTGTTGGCTTGCAACTACCGATGCAGTCAAGTATCCTCATGATTCATTGAGCAGCGACTTTTCAACATGGGTGAGTCTGGCAACTGTTTATCTCGTCTCGGTTTTCATCAGAATCTAAAGAAATTTATAATAAATGGCTGGGGTTCAGAAAGGGTTATTGAAGAAAGTATAATAGTGCGGACGATGTGTAAAACTCAGGAACGAAACATGTAAATATACCAGATTCACAAGTAACAAGAAACCGTTCATTAAAGTTTTTTGCTAATAGATTACACTTTGCAAGACTTGGGGAGATAGAAACCCATCGAAATAGATGTTTAAATACCTACTGCGTACGAGAACGTGCCGTCACAACAAATTCTGGAAAATTAATAGGGAAGAAGAAAAAAGTGAAAGAAACCCAGCTATTTCAGATATCCTGTACAAAGATATATGATGGAAACTTACCCCAGAGAACCGAACAATTGATTGGACCAAATTAGGTTAGTCATGCCTTCCAGCCATAACCCATGTTATCGTCAAAATCACCATTTAAAAAGCCATTTTCCGTGAAGTCATGGGCTATATCTTGAACTAAAATATCATCCTGCAGATGAAGATTCTGCGGCATTTCTGGAGATCTCTGGTTGAATCCGCTATTGCCACCTGCTGCCGAGTCACTGTTTGACGCTGCTTTGAAACTGTTACTCCGACTAGGAGCAGGCCCATTATTTCCTGACACATTGGCCGTGGACGGAGATGCAGCTGGGGGGTTGCCTCCAAATCCCATTCCATTCCTAGCCACACCCCCATTTGCATTTGGGCCAGCAAGGGAGTGCTGTTGCATTCCACTATTGTTAGACATCTGCAGCAGTTGCTGAATCATCTGCTGCTGTAAGGCCTGGTTGCCTTGGGAGTTCTGTAGATGGCTTTGTTGTAACATATTAGTTGTACTCAGTGAGCGTTGCAGCAGCTGCTGTGGCTGCTGGTGGTGTTGGGGAGGTAAATGGGGACTTGAAAAGCCACTACCAGGTAAATTCTGCATGGACCCTGGTATTAAAGCAGCTGCCCCTTGGAGGTTCGATGATGGACTCTGATTAGAATTATTGAAGGACGAAGAAGCCTCCTGTTGATGCGAGTGAGGATTTGAATTCATCGAGTTCTGCTTCATGAGCAGATTCTGGTAACTAGTGAGTGCCAGAGCAGCTTGTGCTGAACCACTTAAAGCTCCTCTACCAACCATGTTATGATTGTTGCCTATTTGGTTATTTAGTCCAGAATGCAGTGCCATCAGCCTATTGAGGGTGTTCCGGTCAGTTGGAAGACCCTGAACGTTTGCTAGTTGCTCCATCTCCTGCATCTTTTGCATCTGGAGCTTGGCTACAGACGCGTGTCTAGGATAATTTTTCAAGCCCTCTGCAAATAAGCCTCACAATAAGTTCCCAGCAAGCTATGGTGACACAGTAACACAACTATTCTACAACAAGAAAAATGGATGAAAAAAGAAGTTTCCAGCATTTTTTTCAGCATCTTATGCAAGAGGGATGGCAACCCACACCTGTCTAAATGAAATTAGGAAGAATTCACCAGTTCTGATGCAAGCAAGATTAAATAAAAAGGAAGTAAGAGACTTAGTTGCTCCAAACTCAAGTGTTGCTCCAAATTTTCTCATAACATAGTAAACATAGAACTCGAGAATTGCAGTGGCTTAAGCTACCATAAAAAGTTTAATATCATCGTGCAGTGCGTGTTAATGCAAAAGAACTCACACCAAGCTTCCAGCTCATCAAATAGATTCAGGTTTGCATAGCACTATCACTGTCTGTTTGAGGAGCTCTCAAAGTAAAAGTGTATTGTTGACTCGAAGAAGATAAATGTCGGAAAAGAAATGCAGGACGATATTAAGTCACAGAAGTGCCGTGCAATGACAATAACGAAAGGGAATTACCAATAGGCCCAACTTTGTGCTCCCGGCAGAAGTCTATCAGATCTTTCATGCTATTGACAACTTCGGAGATCTGCAATGAGTTAGAAAGAAACTAGAGTAAAACTAAAAACGAAAGTATAGTATCTCACCCATTTTCCTCCCGCATTTTATTTATGAATAGATAAAATTACATACCTGCAAACACCTCACATATCTTTTTGAAAAACCCAAGTCATTGAGTGACTGTAACTCCAAACTCTTCGCAAGCTGGCGCCCAGCTGTCAGTACCCTAAGGAAAAGCAACTACATGACATCAGTGCAACATTCTTCACTGTTTTTTTAACATAGAATCTATCCTGTTCAAATCTCAGACATAAGTAGGAGAAATTCTCTTTTTTTCACAAGACCAGTCTAGGTGCAAGTCACAGCTATAACAGGAAGGATTAAGTAGATGATCATAATTGAATTGCATTTTATAGCAAGCAATCAACTGGCATGCCCTGAACATCCAAAATTCCTTGGAAAGGTAAAGACAAAACAGATTTCATAAGGCAGTCTGAAAATCTTCTTTCCTAGCTGGTGTCCTTGTGGAGCATAGATATAACTGATGCTCCCGGAGCATTCGTGGTATGAGATCATGTCCCCCTCCCATCACATGTAACAAGCCCCTTCGCTGAGCACTAAGCAATCCAAACTTGGTAGTGATCTCCATCACATGATAGAGGGTAACAAAAAGGGCAAATATCTCCACTGCTCCACTTGTACCTGCTTTTTCTTCTTTACTAGAAGCACCAAGAAGCCTAATATGGGAGCTAGGACTCCTGCAAATATCTCCCACTGCTCCACTTGTACCTGTGTTTCCTTCTTCACTAGAAGTACCAAGAAGCCTAAGATGGAAGCTAGGACTCCTACTTTACGAATGTGCATTATCTGAGCAAAGTATTGATTTGAAGAAACAAGCTCCAGCTACAGAGGATCCAAGAAAATATCAAACCAATCAGGCACTCTCATGGATCGATAGACTCACATATTGCTGTTTGTCTGTAGATCCTGCTGGGAAACCCCGTCAGATCCACTTTCAGCAATTGTGCTTTGGCATTTCTGCGCAACCTGAACCAGCTGATTCACCTGCATGAGAAATGCCATTAGGAGTTCTACAAATGTTTATATTTAGCATCCTCGTGCAACACGAGAAACCCAACTAAATCTAAATTAAGAACCAAGGGTATAATAATAACTTGTATGCAAACTAGGAGGAAGAAAGGCAACTAATGACAACCTCAAAATCAGAGAATTCAGAAAGAATGAGAATAAATTCTCACTCCTATGGACTTAATCAATATTTCAGGACTAAGCCATTTCAGAATAAAACAAAATTTTCATGTCTAAACCTTTTAAGAATAAAACGAAATTTCATGCCTCAAATTCAACCTTTAAGCAGGAAAGACCATATGGATCTCCAAACTTTGGGCTGATACCAATCATGTATGGCCATCATATTTAACTGGGGTTGTTCGTTTGCAAAAGTATTCTAGAATACAAATGTATTCAACAGAATTTACAAACGAACATCCAAAATCTCAAAAAATTCATACACAAAAACCAATAACTTTACACAATCTCCAACAACTTTTCACACAAACTACAATATCTTTTCCAAAAAAATTATAATAAATCTTCTCTCTCCATACTTTTTCACCTAACTCAAATACCTTTTTATTAAACAACCATAAAATCATCCCTCTTACCTTTTTACAAACTCCAACAAAAATTAAATATCTTTAAAACTTTTCACCAACTTTTACACAAAAACCTATAAAACTACAATCTACAAAAATATTCAAAATTCTATCAAAATTTTACAAACTTTTACAAAACGAACAACCCCAAAGATATACAACATGACCAAAACTCATCTTTCCAAAATGAATGTAAGAGAGTTGCAGAGTATATCTTTTTGGAGAAAACTTTCAGGCTAAACCATCTTTGGAAATAACCAAAAGATTCCCTGAAAAATGAAGAGAAGCCCACTTCTATTTCTCATGCATTCTAAAATCAAAACACTTGGTAGAAAAACTTATTTTCTTGCAACAAGGTTTTTCTTAGAAATTTCCCTACAGTTGCTTTTCTTCATATCTAACCCTATTTTTCATACAATTGGACTTTGAAAATCTCTCATTAGGTTCTTTGAACTTTTCCTGGAGCCCATTTTCCATATCATCTGTATATTTTCTTGAAAATGATCAAAAACAGCTCAAATTTTAAAGGCCACAATCAACAGTAATGGTTATATATGTATTACAACTATTCCGTGCCGGCGCTAGTTGACAAAATCAGAATGTCAACCAAATTAAAGCGAGAGTTAATAAGGCATTGCTACTACTATGTGTTGATTACTATCAGCACGCACGGTATATGAAATTTAATACCTGTGGTGCAACCACCCTACGAGGAAGAAGTTCTTCATGCCGCAGAGCACAAAATTCCCAAGACAATATCTGCAAAACATAAACGCAGAGCTTATAATTGGCAGAATGTGGAGATTGACAATGCTTAATTTGAGATTAGAACCTTTATTAACCTTCAGATCATGGGTGAAAACGATACGAAGCTGACCCTCACGAACAACACGAAGTTGCTCGTAAACACTCTCTTGGACTGCTTTTCCATACTCTAACATCATTATTCCAGAAGGAAACCGACATTCCCGCGGCAAGTCCAAAAACAGAAGCTCGTCAATGACTCCACTGCCAAATTTGATCTCATTAAGTCTAGGAAGTACTTCAAATGTGGCCTCTGCAAAGATATACATACTTATTCCACTTAGTGATATGGAAGGGGATAGCTTCCGTAGAATTATGGGCAGAAAAAAGCATACCGAAAGCATATAAAATACTTGGGCAATGTTTTTAAGGACTTAAAACAAAACAACCAAGCCAAAGGACCAACCACCCAAGAACTTATGGCAATAATATAACTGAAAAGGCCAAGATCTAGGAAGTACATGAACAACGAACAGTAGCAGCTCCGGAAATACCAGAATTTAAAACTTAAACCAAATTCCTCAAACCTTTTGAAAATAACAACTTATCTTCTTTCCAAGATATTGAAGCTTGGGAAAATATAACTCCACAGATACATATACAGAGTATACACAGAAATGTCGTTAGATGACTCTATCTGCTTGTATTTGCAAAAATCTCTTTTAAGTGTAGCAAATATCAACATTCCATGCAAGAAGAAGTGGAAAGTAGAGATTGAGAAGAGAAAGAGTAAACTACCCATCAAATATATAATCACGTGGAAGGACAAAAATTGTTCAAACCCCCCTTCTGTGACACATTTAATTCCCAATCACAAAGCTATACAGACAGGAGGTGTGGGCTCCCTCACAAAGTAAGATATATGTAATGGTTCATTGTCCTGCTGTTATTCGGTCAGTTTGTACGAACTATTTGTTAACCAACACACAACACACAGACAATCCTAGCTTTCATGTAACTGTTCTCTACCATGCTTTCTCCACTTCTTAAAGTTGTTCAAATGCATCTTAAGCTTTCCCAAACTTCTCTTTCAAGCTTGAATTTTTCTTCATACTTGCATAAACTTCTACCAATAATCAAGGCTTCTTTGAACTTTCATGGGGAAATTTTGGGAGTAATCAATTGTTCTCTACCATGCTTACTCCTCGCAAGAGGATCCTAAGGTATAAATTCTAGACTTCCGTAAATTTGTGACATTACACTTGACACTCTTGAAGTTTCACAAATTCTTATAAACATGCCAGGGCTTCTTCAAGATTTCATCAAGCCACACCAAATTAATTCAACTAGCAACTAAATTTTGATTTATAGCCAAAATGTTTCTTAACCTACTTGAAGCGCAAAAGTCTATGAACATTCTTTGAGAAATCAACATAGCATAATTACAAATGAGAATTCTTCCTACCAAAGTACTCTACACCATAATCCTAGTTTTCTTACCAAATCCTCTTCCAGATTTGGAACCACAAATATCACACTGCCATGCGTCCTGGAAAACAAAAGAATAATAATAAGAAAAACATATTTCTACACAAATAAACACGAACGTGTAGTTCGTTTTTCTTTATGAGCCACAATTATGTAATTCAATAGCAAAGAGAATATCTTTAAATATTTAAATATTACTGTTAACTCAAACACATGGAATTAATGAGCTTTATAAGTCCTTCACTAACATGGAAGCATGGATACAAGGTCTTTGTTGACTTGGATGAGAATCAATTCATGCAATGAATAGAAAGGAAGTTGACAATAACTAATTTAAAATTTGTTATAGAATAAACTTTAATGCAGTCGGTTTAAAGTTTATGCAATAAGTAAATCTTTTCTGTTTTAAAGATAGAAAGATGGCCAGAACAAAGAACAGACCATGGCTGCCTGAGGAAAAACACCGAGTGCATGATGCCCAACGTTGTCATACAATGATAGGCACCATCTTTTCTTCGCACGAGGAGAGTAATACTCCGCCACAAACTTCCTCCAGTACACAATACCATTTTCCTGCGAAAAGATAATTACATAAAAACCTCATACCTTAAGAAGTACCAAATCAACAAAGCAGCCAACGTGAAGATGCAGAGTGGTCAAATAATACTAGGTCAGAAGCATAGACATTTCATATAAAAAAGGAGGAACACATTAAAGAAATTCATGTACTGCAGAAAAATATGTTTTACAATGCGAAGCACCGATCTGGATACAATACGATAAAAGACCCAAGGATACATCAATTTCTGGAAATTCAGGATAAAATACAGCAGGGTAGGTTAAATAATTAACTTCTTAGTAATAACTACATACCCTACTCTGTTCTTTTATCTTGAAAAGATGAACAACAAAATCAAAAGACATAAACATGTTAACTAACATTAGATTCATAGAGTTCTACAATCCAGAAACGTTCTTTCACAAACACTGTACATTTTCTTTTTTAACTGTAAACACCATTTTCCTCCACGAGAAAACCCAACTTTTACCCCCAAAATATTCATGCCATATACATGCTTTGTCCCAGCAGTATTCTGCCACAGTATTTTGGGAAAAACAAAATCATATTCACAGGTACATATAATATTGGTACTACCCCTAGATATGCATTAGATACAAGTACAGGGGCTAACTTCAAGTATATATGCATTCTATGTTTCACCAGCTAAGGATATAAACATAAGAACTTACCTGTGGCCGTTGCCGTTGATGATATAGGTATTGCATCAGCCGGCGTGCACATACGCCACTGTCATAGGGACGCTTCATGGCTGATATTTGCGGCATCGCCTGTTGTTGCAATTGATGCCTCAACTGCATTTGTTGCTGCTGCTGCTGTTGCTGCTGCTGCTGCTGCTGCTGCTGTTGCTGTTGCTGTTGCTGTTGCAACTGGGCTCTCTGCAACTGTGGCATAGACTGTAGTATCTGTTGCTGTTGTCGTAATCTCTGCTGCTGAAGCAAAGCTTGTAACTGTGGATTACGGCCCTGGAATTGCATAGGATCTTGTCTCTGCAGTAGCTGCTGTAACACCTGCTGCTGGAAGATATCTTCCTGTTTGATATCCAACCGGGGTTTCTTCTGCACCTGGGATAAATTATTTGGATCCTGAATGAAAGCTCCAACTCGTGCACCCATAGAAAGGGAAGCTTGGCCAGTTTGTGATGTGTGTAATGATGCCGCACTTGAAGCCCCTTGCGGCTGCTGCTGATTCTGCTGCACATGTTGCACATTCTGCTCTTGATGGGAATTTTGCTGCACTACAGAAGACCCGTCCATAACTGATGAGCCCGAAATACTAATATTATTGGATGAGAATGACAAAGGCGACGCTGGTAAACGCAAGTAAGACTCCGTATTGATGCTTGCACTTCTTTGCAAATGGGGACCTCCTGAAAGTGCGGAGTTTGCATCCGTCACCAAAGAACTTGCTCCAACACTTGGTCCGGAGTTCGCCACACTGTTCAACGCAGCATTGCTCATATCCCCCGAAACAGGACCCAGATTTGAACGCCCAGTACCAGGAATTGAATTAGAAGAGTTCCCAAAAGATGAGCTCAAGTGAGAGTTAACTACAACCTGGGACTGCCCATCTCCCTGGAAGAATATTCCAGAACTTGAGGAAGATTGGGATAACCCTCCAGCCACCCGAGAAGGTACCATACGGGGAACCGCCCCTTGGTGGCTGGACTCTAAGTAGCTCTCAAGAGCCAGACCTTACTAGGTTATGTATGTGCAAAAACTAATACGCTCAACCCAGTTAATATGATCCAAAAACAAAACCCGTGTCAAAAAAATATCTGAAATGGCTCCACAAATACAGCATGGAAAGCTAATAATAGTAGTATATTCCCACTTCACCAACCAAAGACAAAACACAATTCCATCCCTTGTTCTCAGATTTCACCAATCAAAGTACGGTTTTACAAATCTAGAAGCTCTAGTGCGTTCGACAGCATGCAAAGTTTTACTCTGTTTGAGCTTTCAACAATTGGTGATGGGGATCTAAAAATAAACAAACGAAACAACAACATTAGATGTAGAAAATTACCCTAGCTAAATACAGAAACCAAGTAAATTAGAACTAAAACATCAAATACTTCTCAGACTAGCAGTTGGTGGGGGGGGGGGGGAAGAGGAAACAAAATTTTCGAACGATTCCAACAAAACCCTAATTTTTCAACCAAAAACAGTGTATTCAGCAGACATCGAGAATTTCCAAAAAAATTATAAATTAAAAACGCCCAGCACCGACCAAAGTGCTCGACGGTAAAATTAAACTAAAAAATCCGGCATTAATCAATTAAGCCCAAAAATTCCTGCTTTAAGATATATAAACTGCGATCGAACACCGAACTAGCTCAAGTCGAAAGTGAAAATCGCAAAAAATTTCAACTTAAACACCGCTAATAAAACATTCTAAACCAAATTAAACACTCATTAGCCGGTGAAAGTAGAAGATCAGGAGCTAACAAACAAAACTTACGAGAAAAAGAAGCTTAAAAACAGATGAGCTTTTATGGTTTCAGAGATCGATCACAATAATAAAAAATAAAAAAAGAACAAGAACAATAACAAGAAGAAGCTTAATTAGATATAGTATCCCCAAAAATTTGATACAGAGCAGTAATTAGAATGAAGAGAAGCTACTCACCTCGGGTCTATTGAGCTAAAAGAAAGCGGAACGTTTTGCTTTTTTAAGCTTAATCATGAAACAGCGAAATCGGGAGAGATAGAGAGAGAGAGAGAGAGAGAGAATAAAAGGGCCCGATGGGGCTGGTTATATACCTAGCGGGAATTGCAGAGAGGGGTGATTACCGGCTGCACTAGTTTCGAGCCCCATGCCACCGGCAGTGCCCGGTGAAACGAGGGCCACGTGTCGTCCATCTAATTGCAAGACGTAGTCGGCGTTAGATCGCCACGGTCACTTGCGAGGTTGTGGTCACGTGGCATGATATCACTGGTAATCTTTGGGTTGCCTGTCGTAGACCATGAGGACGTTGGCCGACTCAAGTCTTCCTGAGACATTTTAAGCTATAGCTGAGGAACGAAAAGTTCACGTGACAGCTGGTCTACCACGTCACTTCACTGGGGATAAATATGGCATTAGTTGAAAATTCAGGGGTAGTGTGATACCTATGGTACAAGGTATGCTACCATGTCTCTGCCTTGGTCAGCCAGATGGGAGTTGTAAACATTTGTTACAAGATGCGGATGTAGGCTTTATGCCATTGGGATTTAACCAATAGCTTAACGGATAGATATAGACCGTCTGATTGCCACGTGTTATCACACGCACATAGAAACAATGCCTCGTGTGGCTTCTGCCAATGTAAATTGACTTATGTACCTAAGGTATTTACAAATATCTTTTATTTTTATTTTTTGTTATTTTTTAGGTGAGACGAAGATATGAATCATATGATGCTTCCTCTTAGTTGTCTGTGCACCTAACCCCATTAATTAAAATATTTTTATAAATATATATGCGGCAGGATATGCGATTTCCCAATATAGCTAATAATATTATAACCCATTTCTTTGTTTAGTTTATTGCGGAAAAAAAGTCAAATTTAACAATGAAAAAATAAATATTATGAGGGTTAAATAAAGTCATAAATATTTTCTGCTGAATAAGAGCATTATATTTTTAGTGCACCATGTTAACTCTCTTATTTTCTGTCGCAAATTAAAAACAGCTAATAAATGGGAAGAAAATTGTCACGTATATTGTTTGATTCAAGTTTTACTTCTACATTTACCTCGAGCCATTAGGTAGAACTTCATCTCCAATGTAATAAAGAAAGTTTTGCAACACTTTCTTTTTAGATAATTTTTTTGAATTTTTAAAACTTGTTAACAATCAAATTTGAAATTTTTGATCCACAAAATTTGAAATTTTTTTGATTTTCAAAATTCTTGTCAATTTATCATATCTATACCTTTTTACGAACATCAATAAAATTTAATTATCTACCAAATTACTTTAAAATTTTCATCCAATTTCTTTCAAACCTCAAACTTTGAAAATGTTCTCCCATAAATTTGGATGGCATGGGTGTATAGTTATTTTGAAAAAAAAAAAAAAAGTAAAATTTTCGTCGACAAAAGGTTTTTCAGATTTTGTTATTTGTTTGAAAAAGTTTTGAAAAGTCAACAAATTCTCTAAAGAGCCGGATTCTTTGCGTTGCCAAATATCACTTTTAAATACAAAATTTGTTGACACGATAAACAAGATATATATCTCCAAAATAATTACTAATTGCATATTATATATTATATATTTTCATGGGATCAAATACGATGTAATAATTATACAGATAATTGGTTAGTTATAATCGAAGCGTGACTATAAGAAGTGGACTAGAATACTGGACCCTTTTGTATTTTCTCTATACATATAAAGATTTCTAGCTAGACTATTCTGAGAGATACCTGTAACAGTGTCACAGGAATTAAGTTGTTGCAGTAGGAATGATTACCTCGAAATAGATTTTATGGAGGATATTAGCGAGGAATTATACTCCAATGTCTCACAGTGATTATTGACCCCGTAGAAAATATAATGTCTAATATTTTTCAATAGACAAATGAGATGGCACCATTCATAGAAAAACAAGTGAGATGACAAATAAAAGATGTAAAGGCTTAAAAAAAAATGTAAAGTGCTGCATATATGCCATTCAGGAGATATGGTGAAGTGCAGTATTGATGAAACTCATCTTTCTTTTTTTTTTCTTTTATTTTTTTTTGTCTGTGAAATGATAGAAAGGAGCAACCTATGTAGTCTACTATTTTGTGATTAACTATAGGAATCTCCACTCGTTATAAAATATCCGGATTGACTCATAAGTACTTCACATGAAATATGGACTCGTTAATGGCTGTAAAAGTTTGAGGCGGACAAACAAATATACAAGCTGAATGTTATAACAAGTTTCTTCTCGTTTGGTTTTTTCTCTCTTCGTGCTCTTGTTGGTAAATTGAATTGAGTCAAACCTTGTATTGGCACGTTTCCACAATAGATAGATGAGAAATATACACATCACTTAATCTACAAAATTGGTTCACTTAAAACAACTATAAACATCTGCCCACGACAAAATATATATATATATAGGTAAAATTATAATTAACCCCTTATGTTTAGGCAAAAATTAAAGAGCTCCCATAATTTTCAATCCAACAATTTAAGACCTAAATTTCAAAATCTATAAATCTTCGCCTACCGTCTAAACCAGACGTTAAATCAAACGGAAAAGTATGAAAAATTGATCAAAATGCCCCTCCAAACTAAAATTACTAAAAAAAGAAATGATATTTTGTAAATAAAACTATTGAAACTCTATTTCAATAATCTATTTATTTTTAATTTATTTTTTAAATTTTTTATTTAAAAAATTTAGCATTGGAGAGATATTTCAATCATTTTGCATGATTTTCCGTCAGATTTAACGCCTGATTTAGAGGATGAAGATTGATAGGTTTTGAAAGTTATGGGTCTCAAATTGTTGGATTGAAAGTTAAAGGAGCTATTTGATTTTTACTCAAACATAAAAGGCTAACTATGACTTTATCCTATATATATCTATATATAAATACATTTTATATTTAATATTATGATATTCGGTGTTGAACATGCTGGTCAGATTGTTAAAGACAGAGTATAATTATTACATATCGGTCATATTAAAGTATCACGTACAGTCCCAATGACTCGGTATTTTGCCATTAATATTTACCTTTTCTTTTCTTAATAAAGAAATCAATCTAATTAAAACTATGTTTATGCGAGTTCCAATGGCAAAAAATTAAGGGCCGAATTGTTTAGCACAAATGGATCCACCGGATGGATTTCACGGGCGAGGGTACGACGGTGATATCTTTAGTCATGCAGAGAACCAATAGCAGATGACCGACATAAAGGACTCGATGGAATAAAAAATCCCAATATCCCAACCGTCGGATTAAGAGGAATGGTTTTATATTTTAACATGGTTGCTGAATAAATAACTATCTCATTCAACTACTGTACTTTAGTTGGGCATGGTTCTGCAGAAGGCTTCAAAGTATGACATATTTTATGCGCTAATTTCGGCCGTCTTAGTAAAAGCATTGACTGTCACTGTCTCGGGCACCTAAATTAATTATAGTTCATGTGTGAATGGAGTTTGCATTAGACACTAATTAAGAAATAATCCAATTCATAAGAGGATTGTGTTTGTCCACTTCTCTGCTTAGAATAAAATTACCACCATTGCAGACAAGACCACTAAACCTTCCCATAGACTGGAAAGTAAAACTGAGTAAAACTATTTATGGATATGGTACAATTTAGCGTCACATTTTAGTAAAACTGAGTTGAAGTCAGCTTAGAACTGTGTGGAAAGATAATCTGAATTAATGAGCTCACAACGTGACGACAAATTGATGATCAAGACATTGAGAGCTTGTACTTTTTCACCTATAAAACTAAAAAATAAAAAATATAATTTGGTAGCGCTGATGACTGCAGCTAGCATCATTCATGAATCTCCAATGTGATGTAAAGGTATGAAAAAATCTGGCGAAGGAAAACTATTTTCCACTTTTGTAAAAGTAGGGCAAATACGGTCCATTATCCCTCACTGGTCAAATTGTTGAAAGCAATATTTTTGAATCTTTCTTTTGACCCTTCTCTGTGGGGAGAATATTAAGCAACTCCTTTCATCTGTTGTTTTCCGCTCTGTAACAACTTTGAGTACAATCTCATAGCTTATCTATCATCGTAGCCATTTCTTTTTCTCCCACATGCGCGGTATGATCTGCAAATGTAATACCAATTACCAAAAACCAGCCCTGTACAACGAAGCTAAAACCGGATCGGTTACTGTTGTGGGGGCTAGCACGCTGAGCAGTTACGAGTGAGGTCAGGATTGAAACTTCACAATTCAGCAGTTCGGTTATTGCCACGTCATTCAAAATGAAATGACCCGCACCCGACCCATTTTTATTAGAGCCTGACTCATCTGAGCAAGGCTGACCCGCGTTTTCACCTTCTCTTCATTTGGGGATCTCAGATCTGAAGCAGCGCCACGCAGCTCGCCACACTGCGCTTCTTCCCTAAGTTTGCTGAAGCTAAATCTTAAGGCGACTTGCGTGCTGCCAGGTCTTCTTTAGCTTCTTCAAGTCTATTTCTTTGACTGCTTCCAGATGTTTAGAGGCGAAAAAAAAAAATCTAAAACAATGTCTCTCGAATGGTAGATGTTGACACAGAAAGAGAAATAAGTAACGAACAAGCTGGATAAATGGTAAACTTTCATCTCTCGTTTAGTCCTCGAATTCATCCTTTTCTGTCCAATTTTTTTTTTCTTTTTTTGGATTTTTCAACTTCTTTTTCGCCACAAGTATCGTTGACTTCTCCCCCCAGTTTTTGTTTTTCTCGAATTAGTTGGAGAGGCAATTGTAATATTCGCTACGCGAATGGAGATGAGATTCCATCTCTAGCTAAAGATCAACATTTCGATTTCATGTATCCATTTAAACATGAACACGATCTCTCCTACACGTCTTCCACGAAACCGTGAAGGTCTCTATGGAACTTATTTTCTCGCAAAAGGGTCACCATATAGCCTACAGCCTTTGTCCATCCAAATTATTTGAAGATAAGTACCATCGACACCAACTGCTCGGAAACAGATTGCGAGGCCCATCCTAATACAAGTTCCACAAGTGTAAAAATCCAAGCTCCGGCCTTCTGTCTCCAACATATAGTTTAGGTTCAGAGAAAAGCTCTGTACGAGTTTTTTCACAAAGTGACAACATTCAAGATCATACGCCTAAGACTGGGCGGCGACGAGCGAGGTGGGCGGCTGGGCGAGCGAGGTGGGCGGCTGGGCGAGCTGCTGCGGTAAAATCTGAAATGCGCACGAAATGAAGATATGGGGTGCTGGGTCAAGTTGAAACGGGTCGGGAATGGGTCTCAGCCTTTTAATTGACGTGTATAAATCTGGGCCGTTTGATCTCCAATTTTCAATCTGGATCGTCGCTTATGACAATAGCGCCCATGACTGTAACCGAACCCGCTAAAACCATATCCTTTTTAAGATTTTTTTTTTTTTAAAAAAGTGTGAAAAAAGTAGTCCTTATCGTGGTCGCAGTGAAGACAGACAGGTTGTCCAGAATGTTGATTCGTTAAACACATCATTCAACAGACAATGGGTACGAGTTATTTGGTACAGTTTCTCGGGAAAAAGAAAGAAAGAAAAATCCACAGAAAGATCGACATACAGTAATGAGTCTACGATGACAGTGATGGAAGGAGATAAGGGAGCGTTTGTTTGTTCAATTTTTTAAGGTCTAAAATTTTTATTACACCAAATACATTTCGCAAACCCTAATAAATTTTACATTTTTATACATACACTTTATACTTTTCACAAATCCTAATAAACTTCAACGTTTTAAAGATTCTTCAAATTTTGAGAATATTTCTTAAAATTTCAGTAAACAAACGCTCCTGAATACAAGGGAGAGGTGGGAGGAAATGGAGGCGACTTTGGTGGAATCGAAAAGTGAAGATCAGGAGGAGGAGGGAAAGCAGATGTTGATGGACCATCCACGGAGTACGGAGAAGAAACTGGTGGTGATAAATAAAAAACAAATTAATAAAAATTTTTTTAAAAAAATATGTTTTTTAGGTATTTGTGAGAATGGTAAAACTTATAGAAATGATATTCGGACAGGTAAATTTTTTTAAATTTATTCTATTAGATAAGGTGAGAGTGAAAAAAAGATTTTGAAATTTTTTTTTTTATTTTCTTAAAAATTTTATAGTTTTTGTGTCGGTTTTTACAGAAATTGAAGTTAATAATTAGATAAAAAAATTTATTGAAGATTGAAATGTATTTTTTGAAAAAATTATACTTGAATTAGAAAATATTTTTAAAATACAAAAAACGTTTTGAAGACCCTTAACCAAACATTACCTTATTATATGTTGCATGCTCCAAAGGATAGTTTGGCTACTGCCAAGTACGGTGTGGTTAAGTCCATAATCGTCGACCTTGTTTTTATTTATTTATTTTTTGCAATGAAAAGAGAATATTCACCATACTTAAATGCTCACACTTGTTACGACGGTACAAACTGCTTTAACAGGTTAACATATCGTCTTAGTAAGCACCTCTCCTGACCCTATTCGTAATTTCGTATATACGATTAGGTTACTACACAACTAGGCTAGGACTAGGTGAATCACGATGACCACAAATTTTAGATGGTCCCCCCACTCTACTTACTAAGTAGTTTGGGCTAATTCAGTGCTCGAGTCCAAACTTTAGTTTGGGCTGGCCTTGGGCCTGTCATACACATGAACGTTAACACCCAGACGAAATTCTAATTACTTTCGCAGTTTCCAAACCCCAGAAGGAAGAGCTAGAAAGAAAGGAAGAAAGATAATGAGCAACACACTCTGTTTAAATCCGTTAGTCCAGTTGAAAATTAAGATAATCCCTCCACAGTTCCCCGCCAAAAAGAGCACGAAATCCGTATCCATCTCCGCTCGTCTTCAAAATTCCCAAACTCCCAGTAATCAACAAGAACAACAACTCAACCTCTCCGTTCTTCGCTTCACTCTCGGTCTCTCTCTCTCTAGGTGGACTTGTGTTTGTTTTTCGTGTGTGCTTTCTAATCTGGGGTTGTGTCCGTGTTTCAGGGATACCTGGGTTTGACGAGTCCTACTTGCCCAGATGGATCGGGTACGGGTTTGGTTCGCTTCTGATTCTTAACCATTTCGTGGGTTCCGATTCTGCAACTACCACTCAAGCACAGCTTGTGAGCGAACCCTTCCTATGAGATCGCCTTCCGTTGGAATTATTTTTGACTTTGTGCTTCTTTTTTTTATACCTCTTTGTCTGTCTCTTTGATTTTTGCCTTCTGTAGAGGACAGAAGTTCTGGGCCTTTCTCTGGCAGCATTCTCTATTTTAATTCCATATCTGGGAAAATTTCTTAAGGTAAGTTTCTTATTAGTTTTGCTCTATCTTATCGTTACTGTTGGTGTGGATGTGTCATTGATTATTCACATGACCGAGTCCCTTTAACCTGTTGTAATATACTGTACGGAATTGAATTGTTGGTTAGACTTTCGTTCCAAGATGTTTCGGGATTGAAAGTCTGTTTCTCAAGACTGTAGGTTTTCGTTAAGGACTGTAACTTCATGTTGATTATCTCGATGAAGTGGAATATGATGGGTATTACATGCCAAAAGTTCTTTCTACCTTGTGTCAGGGCTGCCATAGTTTAAAATTGTCAGCCATAGGATAGTAATCCAAATGTTTGGAGTCAGTTGTTCTCAGAACCTTTAGGTATCAACGACTATGGCCTATAAATTGTTTAGGAGTTTGATTAAATGGTTCGTATTGGATATTGAACTTATATTCTGATTTAGACATATTTTTCCACATCTCCATAGAAAGTTTATGAAAATCAAATGAAGTATGTGCGTCTTTCGGTTTCTGTTTGGGCAGCTTCCATGAGTCACATGCAATTGAGTGAGATATGTGGAGAGATTGAACCTGAGAATCCTGCCCCAGTCCTATCCACACACTACACTTACAGAAATTCATATTATTAACTCATGATTAACCAACCTCACCTAGAGCTATGCATTTGGTCCTTACTCGATATATTTACAAAACCTTGTGATGTGAGAAATTTTGCAGGGTGCTAGTACAGCAGATCAAGCAACTATCCCTGAAGGCACTGAGCAAATATTTGTCATGTCACAAAATGTATCAGATGCTCAGAAAGAGGACTTGGCTTGGGCAACATACATCTTACTTCGCAACACAAACACCATAGCAGCGGTATATCATTGCATCATCATTTACCATTTATGGAACCAAACAATTAAAATAGGACCTTGCAAGAAAGTGGGAGGGGGAACATGAGTATATGATTATCAAGTCTTGATGAGACATCAGTTTTTTTTTCTCTGATAAAGACTTATTGATTATAGATGTGCATGGTATTGTGAAGTTAACAGTCTTTCTGAGCATCTATTGTCTCACCTTTTCAGTTAATAGTGGTTGGAGGTCAATTATGTGCACGTGGCTACTGGAGCATACCAGAGAAGGTCTCAAAAGAAAACTTACTTGATTGGTTTGAGAGACAAATTGAAAAGATTGGCCTGAAAAATCTGAAGGACAACATTTATTTTCCTCAGCCTGAAGGTACCCATAAGTTGCATATCCTTTAAGTTTTTAAGGAAAGAAAACAATATAACATCTTTTGGTGGATCAGGATTATTTGACATATCGGTAAAATTCACATGGTACTAAACAACGAAAAGTCTGATTCTTAGAAGAAAGATAGTTGTTTATCGAGGCTGCAGGCATGAAGGATGACAAAGTTATGTTGAGTTGTCAAGCTCAACGTGTTTAGTTACTTTCAGAGAGAAATTCAAAGTTGAGGGAATGTTTTAGTTTCTATCTGTACACATTTTGCTCTCATTGCTTCACAAGCAATAGAAATAAATTTTGGAGTGCTGCTTGCCAGAGTTCACTACATCATTTTCAATGTTAGCCAAAAATAGTATAGTAGTCTTATTTAGCTGTTGTTGTTTAAAGTGTTTCCAACAGTTTTTCTTAGAACAATGAAAAGGTTTCATTTATATTCTAGATTCTGCACTTTGGGAGATGTTACCCAAGGGGACCCGCTCTCTCCTGGTACAACCAGTGGTTCAAGTTCCAAAACCTGGTTCCAATCAGATAGAAATGGTTGAAGGGTTTGTCCTGTTGGCCTCAAGCATGAGCTACGCATATAGTGATAAAGATAAAGCCTGGATAGCAGCTCTTGCTAAGAAATTTGGAGGTAATAACTTGTTTACAGATTTGTAAGAATCCATAACACATTGTTCACATGCTAAATCAGTCAGCAAGTTCTATTTGAAACGTTTGTTGTCTTGATTACTCTGTGCATGCCACTTTCTTGGCCGGTTATGGAGCACCATCTGAAAACGCCTACTAGTTTTTAAGTGTAATTCATCACTTGCTAGTCTGCTACCCTTTCTAATCACATTGAAGATTTTCTGGTAAGCAAGTTTGTGTGATGTGTTTGAGAAGAAAACTAAATGTCATCATCGTTATCTGCTTTTAATGCTTTTCAGCATTAAAAAGAAACAAAAAGGAACAATTGGGAAAAAAGAAATATTATCACTCTAAAACACAATCAAATTACACAGGACACATTCCTTTTACATGGAAAAACTAAGTGAGGAAAATGGCAGAACTTAGTCTAAAGGCAACCAAATAGCACTATAAAGATGAGTACAAGACTCAATGAAATACGTTATGATTTTAACTTGACCGCATGAGGTTCCTGTTGAAACAAATCAGTCTGGTCACTGATCTCCAGAAAGGAAAATCTGAACTCAATTAAGAAACTGAATCTAAATATCATAGGACCGTTTGAACATGGTAGCACCGTTCAAATGCCTGTGGTTATTCAAAAGATTCATTGCCTGTTAATATCTGGATCCTAGTATTGTTTTAGGTGTTCAAATGGACTGAGAACATGGAATAGGCATTTAAACATACTTTGAAGGTGAGATAGATGCTCGAACGGCCTCTCAGACATTCTTTAAATGGTGGTCTCTGCCTCTGGAGCTCAAAATTAGCCTTGCATTTGAACAGCTTTCAACATGACGTGAGACATTTCCATTAGATCCTCAAAATTTGAACTATGGCTGAATGTACATTGAACGTGAATGTGATTTCGAACGCTAGTTTTTTTATCTTATCCCAAGCCCACCATTGGAACATTAATCCTCTGTTTAGACGAGCAGTGCCAATTGCCAATTTACGGTTGTGAAAAGTCCTTATGGTCTAAAAGCACTGATTTGCTCAATTCTATTTCCACAAAGACTCAAACCTAGATAAAGTATATTGATGTTAACAACCTAAGGTTCAAGATTCTAGTTCTCTAAGTTCATTTGTCGTCCTAACATATATGAGATGTGTCTATTGCAAATGATAATGGACTTCACTAAAGTGTGCGCAAGATGTTCAACAGAAAACAATACCCAAGAATACAGACTTGGACTAATGGATGATATGAGTTTTGATCTGTAGATTTTGCCAACACAAAAAGTTAACAACTAAAATTTTCATTTGTTTAAAGCTAATTAGTTGTTATATTTCTGTCTTAAGGGTTTAGTTCCTTTTTTTCCTATTATTTTGGAATGTATAGAAGAGTGAATGGGTTATTGGTGGTTATGCTCCAGTAAGGAAGTGTTCCCAAAAATTCTATTACTTCAGCTGCAATCAGTTGGCACAAAAGTAAAGACTTGGACTCTTATAGCTGGTTAGTCAGAGTGGTTCTTGTGAAATTTTTAGCATTGTTATAGCCCCTTGATGTGAGAGCAATTGTATGGACCCCACCATGTACTTATGAATTGCCAGGTGTAATGCTTGGATTGTAATCTGGAAAAGCCTTGATCATTTATCAATGAAATTGGTCGGTATCATGTTGGATTCTAGTTGAATACCACAGACCTTTGAAGTCCCTCTGAAGTTCAGTAAAATTACATTTCGTCAAAAGACAAAAAATGAAGGCTTTCTTTCCCTTTCTGTTGTTTCTCTGATCAGACCTGCTTCTTTTGAATTTTGGTTTGCAGGATGGATACTGTGAGGATCTTCTGTTGATCAACACCCAGGTTAAAGTTCCAGATTTTGGAGACACAAGAAGATATGGGGTTTCTACAAAAATTTCTCCAAGCCATACACCAGATTCTGCAAGGATGAAGAAAAAGGATATGTTTATTAGGAGAGGGACTAAAGCAGAATGCTGACAACAAAAGATGAGGTGGCATCTAATTGGTTACCTTCAGGCGCACGACCTTTCTAATGGCCAAGATTAGGCCTGGCATAAGACATTGTACACCAGTGATATCATGTTTGAGAGAGTATACCTGTCGCAAGCAGTGTTCATAGATTATTTTACCTTTTGAGCAATGATAAACTATTTTAAGTCCATACGTCGGAAAACAAGAGAACAAAACCGCAAGTGTACCTCTCCTGGACCCGAGAAGTGGACTGTTGTACTGGAAGGAAGCCCTGGAAGGACCAAGCTATGCACTCGAACCCCATCTTCTCCTAGAATTTGACCCCTTGCCTTATGCGACAAAAGAAAAAATAATGAGCCTGTATGTATAGTGTGGGCTTCTATTGAGTGCTTTATATTGTGTTCTATAAAATTTAGACTTTCTTCCCCTGTTTTTTCAATTTTGACACTAGAGATAACCTTTATAATTCAGCTTTCTTCATACGCCTACACAATTTTCAAAGATCCCAGCCGACCCAATAATAAGACCTTTTTGTTAGTTGGAGTGAATGGGATCACTATCACTCAATTTCCTGTTGGGCTCACCAGAACGTCAGTTGAAATATCTTCTCTGTTGTAGATCTGACCAAGATTAGAGAGGTTATTGGCAATCTGGATTGCATCTGGCGAGGGAAGATCCTGACCATCAAAGAAAAAATTAGTATCAACATGTTCAAGGTATTTTTATCTCTCTGTAAACCTTTGATTCAAGTGTTAAACATTTTATGGCACAGAGAAAGAAAAGGATAGACAAATTTGTTTTGAATTTTTGGCTGTGATGAATTTCAAATGATTATATGGACATTCTGCAGAGGCAGTACTATGAACTTTGCTTTTCCTAGCACTTGGAGTCGTATATCAGTTAAGAGGATGTAAAAATGATTAAAGTCAATAGACAACAAGTGTTTTAACTCATTTTTTCTTGATGCATTAGTAGGCGAGTATAATTATCATATGTGACGAAGTATTAAAAAATAACAAAAATATGGTGATCGTTATTATCCCTTTTCTGGTGCTCCATGCTTAGGAGACAAGTTTGCCAGTGACTCGGGAGCTGGCAAAGGATCATGGTAAATCTGCAACTATTGCTAGAGGAACAAGTAGTTGGTACGTATAAATGCAAGTACTAAATCTGCTATGTATTTTAAGAGGCTCAAATGAGTTTGCTTTGGCCTTTATTTACTCATTGTTGTAATGTTACGTGTTTTACAAAGCCTTTTTTTTATGTCGTTCAATACTGTACATAGATATCCATGGGAACTGGATGACTACTATTGACTTGTTCAAAAATTAAAACAACTGATCTGTTTTACCGCTACACTTTCCCTTGATTCCACAATTTCTACGTTGTTGAAGTAGAAGGAAGCTGATATTGCTGCTTGTTGGAGAAGGATAGATCCTATTGATAGAGTTGGGGCAACAAGACAACCCTGAAGGCAAAAACACATAAAAAGTTGGATTTGTTTGACGATGTGAAACACAATTGGTAAGTAGGAAAGCTGGAATTATCAAAGTTGAACCTCTCACCCTGTGCTCACCATGCTTGCTTTGTCACACAACGCAGACAATGCATTGATGGTATCGGGCCTAATTCGAGGCACATAAACCACACTTTTCATCCCAAATGCCGTTGCCTGATGAGATACAGAGATTAGGTAAAGATAGGGTTTCCACTTTCCGATGCTTTAGTTTTAAAAGAAAAAAAAAAATCGAACTTAATGAGATTTTACCTGTTTCACATTGTCATAGACTGACAAAGCATCCGTGAAATCAATGACAACACCTGTTGCTTTTGTCTACCGACAAGCAGGACAAGGTTAATTGGATTGAACTCATATTTTATATGTGTATATATACATAGAGAGAGAGAGAGAGAGAGGTCATTTGAGTATATTACCTGCGATATGGAACCTAATACCATAGTGAGGTCGTTGATTATGGGAATCTCTAGAGGCTCTTCCATGTCACATACCTGCCCTAAAGAATGAAAGACGATCAGAAGGAGGCGGGGACAATACCCCATTAAGCAACTAGTAAAAGAAATGGGTCGAGCTTAGAAAAAAAAAAAGGGTCGAAACAGAGGAAGCCAAAACCTTCCCAATATCTTCTCCTACAAGATATGAATCGACTGCACCAGCCACCTCCATTCCTCTAGCTCTGGTCACTGCAGTTACTGCTGCCCTTCCTATTTCTTTTGCTGCTCCATTTACAATAACCTAAAAATCTCAGGTGACACAGAGAGATAGATAGACAGGCAACTTAGTTCCAGACACAAGATTAGGGGATGAACCGAAAGGAGCTAAAGAGATATTGAAGTGTCACCTTGATATTACTCTGAGAGGGCTGCATTGAGCAAAAGATGGGAGGTCTAGATTTGATACTTTTTGAACTCTTGTATACTGTGGTCTGAAATTGACAGCTCAAGGCCGCCATCGCTGCGCAAAGCTACTACTACTACCGAGCCGAGTTAATTTCTTCACAACAGGATAAGCCTATGGCCCTATTTTCCCAGCCAGATGCTACTCCGTGTCTTAGAGATAAGGTTTTTTTTTTTTTTTTTTAAGTCTGCTTCGGAGGGAATTCCATACGCGACAAGGATGCATGTTCTTTAGAGTCTTGTGAGTCCCCGAGTGAGGACAGAGGAAACTAACGTTTCAAGATCTAATAATTAATCCAAGGAGTTGTGGGATTGAGTGTGTTGGAGGTGATCTGTTAACTAGGGATTAAACTAAACTTTTATTATCTACTGTTTACTGTTCAGAGTGCTTTAGAAACTGTGAAGTGGATGTGGAGGGGTTTCTGATTGACTTGGGCTTTGATTAATTTATGTAAGCTGTAATTTCTGCACCGAAGTCTTAAAACAACCAAGAACCGACAACTCTATCTGGTTAGGACATTCTTCCATCATTTGGTACCAAGAAAACAAAAGGCCTGACGATTCCTGAAACGACGATGCAAATCCCAACGGCTGGGATTAAAATACTGTCATGATGGTTTGCCCTAAAGGCGGTACGCAAATCCAGCGGCTAGGATTAGAAATTAAGACGTGATTAAAGACGACGGCCCGCATAGTTGGGCGTCGTCAATCAAATCATAAATGAAGACAATAATTGGCAGGCTAGGAATAGTGCGACATTGCCTTTGTGACCGTAATCGATTGGAATCCAGAGAGAGCCGAGTAATTATCACACTTTACTTCTAATTTCTAATGGGGCCCTAAAGACCAACTGTCTGAAGAGACAACTAGCTATCCCACCTCGATCATAATGTCAGTCTTCACCGTAGCACTTGCCTGACTTGTATATATCTTGTGAGTGTGTGAATTTATTAATTTTATGACGAGGAAACCATTCAAGGCAAGGCCCTTCGAACCCACCCCTCTTTGGTAAACCTCGGGTGACTATGACGCCCCCAGCTCCACTGCGCAAGGTTCAATCTGGGTTTAATCCTAGAGACAGGTTTTGAACATGAGATCACCGGTTCATGTTGTGATAATCTGAATCCATTTGGAGTAGGAGAAGATAAATGAATAAAAGATAGTCTAGTTTCACGTTGAGACCTTATTAAGTTGAACTGAACTTTATAATGATACAAAAAGATTTAAGAGTAACCTTGCTTAGTCATTTGAAAGTTAAAGCATAAATATGACCAGTACTTGTTCTAGAGTGGTTTCAGCCGAAACCAACTAGGCTATCTCATGGGGGCAATGTGTGTGAATTTATGCTCACGCATAACACAAAAAACACGAGTATATTTGAACAGAGTTTGGATGTAAAAGAAGAGTGAATTTGGAATTGAGCTGTGAAAATTCTAACTATCACATGTAATATGTCGCTTAAAAAAATCTAACAATCAAATATAATTCTTTAAAGCTTTCAGTCCTATTAAATTTTTCGATTCTATGTATATTCTTTTGGTGCATGTATAAAATAGGACTGAAAAATGAATCATTATAGAATTCAATGATTTGTTAGTTACCAATACACGTTCAACAACAAAGAAGTGTAAACAAAAATTTGAAAAACTATAGCTGATTGGTGGCATATTGTAGTTGGACTGCTTGCACGGCGTCAACATCGGGCCAAAAAAAAATAAGTGAATTAATTCGGAAACAAGTAATAAATGGTGGGGGGGGAATGGAAATTTGACTTGTGAGACACTACTGGAACTTGCGTGTTAACAATGGCAAAGCATATACGGGACAAGTTTGGCAAAGTATGAAGCATGATCGATATATGCATGCAACATCGGCACATGGTGCCCCGTCATTCTCACGGGTCCTTGTGAACTGATTTCCAAGTCTTCCTTTGGGAGTTTTTTTCTCACCAAAAAGAAGAAGAAAAAAAGGCATGCTGTCGTAGGGAAATTTTATTTGAATTGGAAACTTAAGTCTTATGACTGAATTTATTTTATTCGCCAGCTATATAGAATCCAAAAGAAAGAAAACAAAACTAGAGAAAAACCACGAGTTTGAGTATTTTTTTTAATAAATATATATATATATTCCAAGACAAAAAAACAAGAATCTCATAGAGTGATAGAGATACATGATCTTTTGAGGTAACAAGTAAAGAAAATTAGGATTCTCCGAACCGACACACCAATTACCTGAAAATTGATGTGGGGTAGCTAGCTAACAGAGTACCCATTCATGTTTCATATTTTACGTGATATTGAATGTCGGTTAAGCCATCATTTGTTGAACTTTATTTATCCTACGTTTGGAGTTGTTGGATTTTCATTCCAACTTTGTTATATAGCCGAATCAACTAACGAAGAGACCTTCCACCATACCAAGGACATAATATGCCCTTGGACCTCAGAAATCAAGTGGGTCTACTTGCAAATAGAATTTGAGAAAAGGGCGTATGGCATAGAGGTGTGGAGGGAAATGGGTACTGTTCGATCAGTTCTGATCTTATTATCTTGAATGGAAAATTTTTTGGAGGTCAACTACTAGCTAGCTTGTTTGTAACTTGTTTACATATCATTACAGTAAGTTTTTAGCAAATTGCAGCATTATTCTAATCCAGTATTTCGATGCATATTCCCCCTTCATGTGCCTCAGTTCAAAATGCGCAATCCACCAACCCAGGGTTTGTATTAGGGTTTGTGAAAGACTAATCCATTCGGTTTCTTTTTTGGTCCTTAGGTGCAGAAGCCAAATGGGCACGTTTCAATTTTGAAGGGTCAATGATTGTTTGTTGGGTAGTATAACATAATTAATGAAGCAAGATATTTGTTTGTTTTACTTTTTTTTTCATCTAATTGGAAAAAATCTGAAGATTCAGATCAAGAGATCGTGGATCTTTCTCACTGATCTACTCTCTCTATTGCAGTGATGGGAAATCACATATTTAAGCTGTAAGGAAATTTTTTTCTATTACAGTCATATGGACAATATATATGTAAATAAAATTACATATTTATTTCAGATACTTTAATCTTAAATATGAAAGTGAGACAAACCGCCCAAGCTCACGAGTAGTGTGCTCAAAGAAATAGCAGAGGTCCAAATGTCACCTCACCATAAACACCTTCCAACACGTCCCCCACCAACTCCTGACTGCTCCATCATACCCCCTTACCTTAGCCTTAGGGTCCCCCCATTCCTCTTCTTTGATTTATTTCTTCTATCCTTTGCTCGGAAATAATACCATTAATCGAGCAGAAGAAAAAATACCAAAAAAAAAAAAAGTAGAGAAACTCAAACCATCTCCTCTCCCTCTCTCTTCTTTTGCTTGATTCTCTCCCTCCAAATTAGAATGAAAGCGTACCGATTTTTTAAATAAATAAAGCCTCCTCGCACAGTCACGTGCCTCCTGGTTTTTGGCCGCAGTCCCACAGAAGTTCCATAAACCCACTAGCAGGCAAAGCAACCTCCAATAACTAGCATTTTTATATTCCAATTGGCCGGTACTTTGTCGCCAATCAAAAATGCCTCGTTCGCCCTAACAAAATTTCCAATAAATAAATTAATTCATTCAACTTATTGTTTAAATTATCAGAAATAATTCTACCATCGAACCAGTTCAACAACCGCAGTGAGTTGCACCGTCTACGTCGAACTACGTATGCGCGGAATATATCCCCTCCAGGCCTCCACAAGACTTCCCACGTGGGATGACTTTTTCCTCGGCCGACAACTCGCCACGAGTACAAACAAAACCTCGTGTCTTCCGCAAGTCTTTGAGTGTCGGTGAGACTGTAAAAAAAAAAAAAAGCCTCAAGGCCACCTATATTTTGGGTTACTGTCCTCTACAGTACCGAAGCGCGCCACGTGTATTCTACAGAAGAGTGACGGGAGCAATTTGGCGTGGATTTTCTTGCTTTTTCAGGTAGGGTTTGACGTGGTCCAGCATTTTTGCTTCGTCTTATTTCCTCTATCTTGACATCTCGGCATCTACTTCCACTAGAATGACGTCTGTGTCCCTGATCCGCTAGATATCTTTTCTAAAGAAAAAGTAACTCCGAAATGAGAAAGCCATCGATAAGGAAGTTGAATTTTGTTTGGATGACATGTAGAAACAGGCTCATTGGAACGGTATTCACTAACAAATTGATAAATTCTAGATACGTACAAGAATTATTAATCATGTATTAATTAAATTTGGACCTACAAACTGACAAGTGATACAAATTATTAACAAGAGAATCCAATTTTTGATATGAATTGGACCATAATGTCAACCTACACCTTAATGGGGCCAATGCTTAGAGCATTGCATACGAGTTTCGATAAGAGTAGTTATGATGTGAAAGCATTTATTTAAAGTTTTTAATTTGTCTTTAGTTCAATAAAATTTAGTAATCATTCAGCTAATCACGAGATATATTATAACAAGAAGAAATAGTTTATGTTTTTTTTTTTTTTGTTATAGATTATATCGTTTATTTTATTGGTAAGTAGTGCTTGTCCTTCTCTAGGAGAGAGAGGGGGGTACGTTAAGAAAGTCCAATTGAAATTGATAAAATTAGTGGTGGACAATGGACATAAAAGTAAAAGCAGCTTCTTCTTCGCGGTAAAAATGATCACTAGATTGAGAAAGTAGCACACGTGCGAGGTTTAAGTTGGGTGAAAGATGAACAGGTGGAAAGGAAAAGAAGACAAGAATTTTCTTTACTTTAAGCCAAGATGTTAAGGGAGGCAAACCCACTGTTTAGGACTGCTCAAGTAAACCAACTGCCACGTAGATAACACCGCGCTAATCACTTTGACCTGCCGCGGTTCTCACTAACCGTGAACACAATTAACAGGACAATCATTGGGTCTCCTTTAATTCCTAGAGTGCCCTTTATTGACACGTGTCATTCTTATAGAGGCAGTCCCATTGCGGTTTCATTAAATCGGCATGTACCTTTGTACTCGCTCTGAGATAGGTGAAAGACCCAAGTTTCCACTTTCGATTTTTAACCTTTGGACAGAAGCTTTGGCGGCTTTCGTGGCTTCTTTCCTTTATTTTTATTTTTATTATTATTATTTTTTTTTAACAAACCAATAATTTAGAAATAATTATTGCTTATAAATATTTATATATTTAGGTCACAGCAACTGAGTTAGCTGTCCACTCATTTTAATATTCGTTTTCATTTTCTTCTCCCTTTCTCTTCTTCCTCGAGTTTTCCAGAACAAGGAGAAGGAGAGAGAGAGAGCGAGAATTTATTCAAATTTAGACATTTTGTTCCTCTGCATTTTGATCTCGCATTGGTTTATCCAGTTCATTCTCAGGAAAAATCGCAGGTTTCAGATTCTTGGGCTTCGATTTTTCAGGAGAACAACATTTTTTGGACCAGAAAATCCAGAGCTAGTTGACTACATTTTTTCCGAAGAGATCTATTCTTCGAGCTTCGGCAGGTCCTTGATTTTTGGGTTGCAACCGGTCCTTTTCGCCGGCCCGCGATCTTTTGTGTGGCTTTCTTAAGAAGTAAGATTGAGGGGTTTGATTTTTCTTATGTAAGACGCCAGTGATTGTGCGAAGACAGAGAAACAGAAAGTTGAAGTTTCTCTTCCGCCTCTTTCTCCAGTCAGACATAATTTTGCTGTCTCTCTTTACGCGTGGTTGTTGTCGGTTGGGACTGGACTCGTGTAATGCTGGGGTCAGAGGGTCCGAAAAGGGAGTCCAACAACCTTCATCTCAATTGGGTTTCCTGATTTTGGACTCAGACTCCCGGAAACCACAGTTCTTGGAGATCTGAGTTTCTTCGTTCATTTCTCTGGAAAAGCTAAAAAAGGAGGCGGCGACTGAAGATGATGAGAATGAAGACTAAGACCACAGGGGTGGGACCGATGAATGGTGGTGGCCGTGGCGGTGCTGAGTCAGGAGGGCCTGCTGAGTGGGAGCTAAGGCCAGGAGGAATGTTAGTTCAGAAACGAAATGCGGACGCCGATCAGAACTCGGCCCCGGCACCGACAATCAGAGTTCGGGTCAAGTATGGGTCAACCTACCACGAAATCTACATCAGTTCTCAGGCTTCATTTGGTACATTCATCTCTCTCAACTCCTTTCGTGTTTTTAAGTGGCATTCCTATTATTTACCAATATTCTCATCAGAGTGGAATTGAATGAAGAACATAAAATCCCAACTCTCTTGCTCTGTGTTCGTTTTAGTGGCTTCCATTATTAGAAATCTGACCGACACACACTGGAATTGGAATCGAATGCACCTGCCAAAATTATTAATTCTACGTGGTTCTTGTCTTAGGGGAGTTGAAGAAAATGTTGTCGGGGCCAACAGGGCTGCACCATCAAGATCAAAAGCTGATATACAAAGACAAAGAGAGGGATTCAAATGCCTTCCTTGACACTGCTGGGGTGAAGGACCGGTCCAAGATTGTGCTAGTCGAGGACCCTATTAGTCAAGAAAAACGATATCTTGAGATGAGACGAACTGCTAAAATGGAGAAGGCATCGAAATCTATCTCAGAAGTCAGCTTGGAGGTCGATAGGCTTGCCGGTCAGGTACTGTTTCAAAACACGAGAAAATAGTTCATTGCCAGTACATGGACGGGAAGTGGTAATGTTTCGTTTCTAGTCTCTTGGAAATTGATCTTTCATATTGTAATTGGGAAGCAGGTGTCGGCTCTGGAATCAATTATCAATAAAGGTGTGAAAGTCGCGGAAACAGATGTTCTTACCCTCACTGAGCTGTTGATGAATCAGTTGCTTAAATTAGATGGAATTATGGGTGATGGAGACGTAAAATTGCAGAGGAAAATGCAGGTATGCGTTGTTCCCGGTCTAACTCATTTATTAAGTTTACAACCCAGAAATAGAAAGAAAAAAAATTATTCGAATTCCCAGTTAAGTTTCTGTGAAACTTAAGAGTCGGATTGATGTCTCCTAATCTTAATCGATCGTTTAAAAAGGTGAGAAGAGTGCAAAAGTACGTTGAAACTCTAGATATGTTGAAGATTAGAAACTCCTCCACGGCCTCCAGCAACGGAGTTCAAAATTCAACGCATCATCATCAGAAGCAATCAAATGGGAAAGTACGTGCAGAGCAGCAACCGAGGCATTCCAATGGGCATAGACTATCTCCAATTGAAGAGCAGCAACCTAGGCATTCGGTTGGGCATCTGCCAATTCATCAGCAGCCACCACAGCAGGAGCAGCAATCTAGGCATTCGACATCCGGGGTGGTTGTTACTACCAAATGGGAGACATTTGATTCCATGCCTGCACTAGTTCCACACCCGTCGACATCCTCTTCCATCTCAGCCACTCATAACCCTGTCCAACCCAAGTTCAATTGGGAATTCTTCGAGTAAGTAATGTTCCACTGTATTTTGTTTTCGTCTGTGTGGATGTTATTTGGGCTTGTGTTTTCTGGGTTTGTTATCCTTTCTCCATTCTTTTTTGTATCTAGATTTTGTTCAGCACCCCCTTTACTCTGTCATTGGGTTCACCAGAAATAAGTGGGGTCAGTACCATATTGATCATTATAGATTTGTTGTTCTCTTGTTCCCTTCTCCTTCAGTACATTTGATCAGTTGTATGGTCCTGTTTCTGATAGTGATATTATTACTTGTAGAATTCCTTGATTCATTAAGTATTCATGATGTGGGAGTTTGGTCGGAGTTTGGGACAATCCTGTAATCCTGGAAATTGTCTTCTCTCTCACTCTCTCTACTTTATTCTTGCCTACTCTACAAACTGACAAAAAGCGAGGTGTTGATGAGGGGGATTTAGGTAATCGAATAACAAACCCACCTAGGGATTGGTAGACAAGTCAGAGCAAAGTGGAGGGGATGAAATGATCACAGTAGAGTTGTTAAACAATTTAGCAGGAAATGCTTCGGCACATGATTGATTAACTTTCAAAATTTTCCAAATATGGAAAGACTGCCAATTTTTTCCAAAGCGAGTTGGAGGCTATAATACCTACTACAGTCTACGCGAAGGAAATAGATGGGGCTACTTTTGAAAAATCCAAGTAATGAATGGGGAATATTCGATGTTGTTTCCGTTTCTTCCGAGAAATGTAAACATCTTGTGCCAGCTAAGGTGTAGGATGAAGACCGAAAATGATGCTATGGGTAATAAGCATATCAGAATCAATCATTGTTCTAAGCTTGTGTTGGACAACTTACCATGGCAGACAGCTGGCCAAAGCAAAGCATAAGCCGCACTTTCCAAACACGTCCCCTGAGTCAGAGCTACTTTGTGTTCCGTCGGCCTTCCTTTTAGTAAAATCTCTCAAATTATCCAACAAGATGCTTCATATGCCTAAGCAGAAGGAAAACAATGCATGAGATATTTCAACTAAAAGCGAAGCAGGGCATGGAGATTACATAAAGATTGTGCACCAGAAAACAGAGGCTATGTTGAGATGAGGTAACTGAGAAGAAAGCATGGCACATCATCGATCCTTTCGTTAGAGTGGCAATGAAGTAACCAATTCTATCAGAAGAGCGAAGTCTCATTAGGAAGTTATGAGTAAGAAAAACTTGGAAACTAACTCCACGGGTTAATAACCATTTTGTCATTTTGCTGGAAATGCTACATTGAACTTTATTCTCTGTTCAAAGAGAGCAAAATAAATATACAGCGCCAGCATTCAGTCTTAGCAAACTTACTAGGGAACTTCAATTTCCAACGAACTCTTTGCTGAGCCAACTTGCCAAACGACAACAGTTAAAAAAAAAAAGACAGGTGGTAGTCTTCTACCGAACCAGGAAACTGATTGTGTAGAGGTCCCAAACAAATTTTTTCCCATGTTTAATCACAATCTCGTAACACAACATAAATGCTAAGAGAAAACATCCGATAGAAAATGAAACTATATTCCTTGAGCACTCAGGAAAGGATCCCTGGTGTAATTGTACCATCAGAAACTACAAGAATAAAGCGCAAAAGCACATTTTCATTTGATTAGGATTTATTACTCCTATTAGGAGTAATAAAGTGAGGATCATTAAAGTGAAAGAACAAAGGTGAATTTACAATATAATTGGACCAACTAAAGATCTACCGTAATTTATCAAATGAGTCGACAACTCAACAAAGACTTTCCTTCTCATAAACTAAGCGCATTTGAAAAAAAAAAAAAAAGCGCACAATCGAGAAGAAAGGGAGTTATTAACCAAAAACTTGACACTAGCATGAAATTCAGTTGTAAGATTATCAAGCTTCCAATTATTTTTTTGATAAATCCAATAGCATATCAAACAACTGTCAGGTCTTCATCACAGTATCCAGTGGTGGGCACCCATCGAGGATAAAGCACAAGTCAGTCAAGTAAAGAACGCAATGAAATAAGTGAAAGTCGGTACATTAAATGAACGAAAAAAAGAAAGCAGAGCAAAAGAAACGGGGAAGGTTTGAAAAATTTAAATCAACTTCGACAGAGTATGATGGTAACTTTTATCCTAGTTATGAAGGAAGGAAGGAAAAAAGGAAAGGGAAAAATTCAAGTACAAAAAATGAGACCATTGTTAGTGGTAGGATAGCACTCGTGCCGGCTAAACGGAGAAGATCTTGGAGTTTCGTTCGAGTCACTGTTGGTGCGATCAAATCTAACAGACCTTACCTGCTTTTTCCATGAAATTAATGTGCCATATAGAGAATTCAAGAAGTAAACTGCTGCCGTTGAGTTTCAAAAAAGAGTCGGCCAATGGAATTGAAAAGCAGCCACTTTATGATATTGTCGGTTCAACATCCTGGTTTGCTGATAAGAATATTGCTTGGACATAATTAAGACAGAATGCACCACCGAAAGAGCTGAAATTAGTAATTTATAAGCAGTTACATTCGTGGATTAGGATGAGAATCACAAATGGTTGATTGATATTGGATAACTGTAAGAGCTGTGTCTTAATGTTCAATTGTGTCCCTAAAGCATCCTTTTATCTAAATCTTTTGATCAAAGGTCATTCTTGACCTTAACTTGCTTATAAAACCATTGAACGAGCTGACTTGGATAGGCACGCGAACACCATGAAGATCATATGCTCATAAAAGAAAACAGAGGTTACCTGGGTAAGAATCTTTCTGAGCTGTGAACAGGGGAACCAATAACATTGTCCTAATGTTCTGAGTCTTTTGGGAGTTATTTGAAGAATGTGTGTTCTGGGGTTTCTAAGATTTGAACCTTAGAGATAGAAATTTCTGGAGAACTAAGAGAACAATAAGAATAAGAATAAGAAGATAGATGTACGCATTGTCCCTAATTTTCCTGAGCATCTATTATGAAAATGTTACCGACACACATTGTAACAATGAGAAACTGACCTGTCTAAGAGGGTTTTATGAGGTTTGACTATTAAGACCCAGTTGTTAAAACCAAATGAAAAATTAAGATCCAACATATCCAAACTAAAAGCCAATTTTAAGAACACTGAAATATAACAAATATCCTTGAGTCCAAAAAGGAAATGAGAGTGCATCTAGTAAACAACTTTCAAATGCAAAGAAAAAGACACTGAGAATCTACCTAACATATCCTACGGTGAGTGCCCATTACCTCTCATTAGATTATATTTTTGTCAAATTTAGTCTTAACAAACACCTATTGGGGATTCACTTTTTCAAATTGTTCTATAAACCTTACACATCCAACTTATAGGCAAAATCAGTGAAGGATTACACATTTACCAGAGCTGGAAGATCAATAGTTGTTTTTTATCTGATGCATACTAGAGACTCGAAATCTTCTGAAGTGTCTCCACAAGTATAAGTCAACGCACATAAAAAAAATAAATGTAACCATGACAACAAATGGACAAAGCTGAGAACTCCTAAGGGGATTTCCCCAATGTAGAGATACGCTTTTCCTACATCCTCTCGAGAATAACAGGGAAAACATAGGTAATGACCTAATTACTTGTTAATGATTATTCAAGACCAGGAATGATTTATGTGCTTTTAACAGGAAAACGGATTTGGAAAGTAAGACAAAAAATACATTCCAATCCCTACCTTCGCAAATTGGAGATCACAACAATTGCAGGGCTCCGACGAGGTGATAAAAAGTAAAGCAACTCTAAATGCCAAATTTGATATGATTCTTCAATTCAGAAACTGAAGAAGAGACAAACAGACAGAAAATAGAAAGGAAAGGGATAAATAAAACCCTAGGGTGGGATTAGCTGGAGTAAAATGAGGGATGTGCAAAAGCAGATGTGGGCTGTTGAAGACTTGGTCATAGTGGTTGTTGATTGTTTAGCATTTGTTAGCTAATATTTTGCAGTCAGTTATTGTGTCTTTATTTTAGGAAGTTGTGGTCCTAAGTTTAAGAAAAATTGTTAGTAGTTGTTTATTTAAATTCCGAAGAGAATTCTATCGACTTTGTTATAGCTTTGACCGGGGCTTATCAGCGGAGTACCTTGAAATTAATAGGGGCACCCAAGCGAGGTAAGAAAACATAGCAATTGATCTGAACCGATATTTGAACAATTTGTACCTGAGTTTTGAAGCTACTGAGAGATTGACATTTCCGATTCTTTGGGTAAGAAAACGGAGACTCTCGTTCGCCGAATCGCCAGAGAGAGAGGAGGAGAGGGAAAGAGAGAGAGGGATTTTTGGAACTCAGTTCTGGAGAGTGCGACTTGAATTGTCTCTCGGCGGGAGGAAGGACTGCAAAACGTAACGGGATTTCAATTTCGTAAATATCTGTCTGTTCGTTATTGGTCTTGCCAATCTAACAAATCAATTTTTCTTTTGTGACGGGATTATCGTACTGTCTATTTTGGTATTTGCCACTCTCAGTTACCGGCTTACCGCCTCTTTTACAAATATTTATCTTCAATTAAAATTTATTCATTAAAATAGAAAAAAATATATTTAAACCATTTTTCCTTCCAAATATTGTAGATTTCTACAATTTAAAATTTGTGAGCAATGATCTATTCTTATTTTTGATGTCCATAAGCCTTTAATTTTGAGGTTCCCAAATAAAATATTTTTACGATCAATTGAGTAAATGTATTTTTCTATCTAGGAACAGCGTTTTTTTTTTCTTTTTTGTTCGCTTTTGGGAATTCCATCTTCTATTTATTATACGTATATCCTCTGAATCACACTTACGACACATAAATTTTGTCAATTATTATGATAGACCTACTTATAACCGCGGCCCACTTCGCATACATTGGGCCTGACAAACCAGCCCCATTTGTTTGGATCTATTGTGCCTCATTGGAATGTAACTTCTAAATGGCCCAAATGTTTATGTAACCCTTTCATTGTGCTCGGCCTGGGATGTTTCATCTGCGGTCCACTTAAGCCGGGCATCTTATTCTAGTCCTTCCATTAAGAGAGTCACATTTTCCGTTCTACAAGCAAAAAATTATCGTTTTGTCCTCGGGATTGAAAAAGTGGTAATTGTTGTTGCGGAACTTATCGAATATTCGTTTTTCAGTTCCTTTAAAACTATCAACGGGATCGGCCACGTTGAACTCGGCTATGACGAAGAATGGGCCGAGGCCCAAAACTATTTGGGCTTGATTTTGACCTTCCACACCTATATAGACGGGCCAATCAATCATAATTTACCGTGACATACAAAAACAGAAAACAATGTGGGCTATATCATCCGGCCCATTGTGCATAATTTATCATCACATACGAAAGAGGGTATAATAAGAACAACATTTTAAAGTTACTTCAGCCAAACAAAAAACTAAAAAATAAAAGTCACGCTGGTACAGAACTCCTCTTTTTCACAAGCATATCTAATCTCAAACACATGGCCCGTACCTTAAAAGTCAAAACCCACGGAAAATTAGGATTCACGAGTGTGTGATGAGAGCCAGTTGTTGTCCCAGCAACAATTTTCTAAGTTGTCAACTTGGTTCAAAGCCCAAGCCTCCCCTGTTGAAAAACAAAGACAACAACGACAATTAGAAGGAGCGAAGTGCAATAAAATACTACGTTGGAACCGATCGAAGATATTGGGAATACTCCAATGGGTCAAAACGGCACAGTAAAACGGTTAGTGTAAGCCCAAAAGCTCCTGCCATCCACTTTTACTTTTAATTTCGACGATCGAGAACACCCCGTGAATATCGCTTCTATATTAAAGGACACTGCCACGTCCACTAGGAGGTGTTGTCAGTGGTGACGTTTCCAGATTGCACACGTGCACCGGCTTTCTAGTTTCGGACACCACACCTAACTGTAGTACTACCATGCGGCGCGAAGTTTATCGCAAAAGGGCTGAAGAGGGTTTGACCCAGAATGCAACTTAAGCGTCCGTTTGACACTTAAAATTTTACATCTCTTAAAATTTTAACACAATAAAAAATTACAATATAATCTCTCTCTCCCCATCAAATTATTACTTTTCACTATAAAAAAATATAAAAAATTAATTTTTTTCACTTTTTCACTAAACCCAATACCTTAAAATTTTAACATTCTAAAATTTTAACACTCAAACACACCCTAAACTACGTTTCCAAATCTCAATGCAAAATAAAACTCCTCCTCGCCTTTTTTCGAGACGACAGCAGCATATATTATACGATATAAAACTCTTTAGTAAAAAGGAGAAAAAAAAGGGACCTAATAGTAAATGGAAACTGCTCCTATTTGAATTGGATCAAGGCATATTTTACTAGATATGCTTAAAAATAAATAAATCTAAAACATGACAATGCAGATGTAACTGGACAGCTATTGATATTAGTGCATTTGAAAATTTATAATTGTCAAATCCCATATAGTCTTAAGAAGATAATCTTGTGCTTAGATCAAAAGGGTTATATATTTTGTAAGTAGATGTAATCGACCCGTGAAGCAAATAGATAGTTGGACATGTTCTTCGAGTTACAACTGGCAACTTGCTAGAGATAACACCTATTTTTTTTTATTTTTTTTTGCGTTTGTTTTACATGAGATCCAATCTTTATTGGAATTAAATATAATAACTAAGGTTGAAATGCCGTACATAATCTTTCGATTGAAGCAAGAAGTGGAGGCTTATGATAAACGCAAATGCGTGCAGAGAAATGTATTTTTAAGAGTCGTCGATTCTCCCTTAGCGCACAGAGAGAACTGCCCAAGTTGACACGGAATCGTGTCCCGTGCCTGGAAAAAGCTGTCTCACAAATCCATGACGAACGAGGCTGGATCTCGGAACCACTTTTGCTTCGGGGGCCGAGCCTACTGCGGGTAATCCGTACGCTTCCATGTCTCCATGGGAGGGTGCGAGTCCATCTGTTGTTGCCAATATTCCGGTAAATATTTGATGTCTTTATTCTTCCTTCACTTATCTGTCCCTCTTTTTCGGTGGTCCACTCTTTTGAAAGTGACCGTATCGCTATCCTTTTGGTATATTGCTTTACCACCGCAAAATCTATAGTGCTTTTCTCGTAAGGATAAAACTATTAAAAAGGATCAGCTCGTGACCCTCAACTAGCTAGACTATGACAAACGCCTTTATTTTACACCTTTTTATTTTTATTTTAATAAAGTTGGATTTATCTGTGGTAAGTTTTTTATTCTCTTTTTTCTCATTCTCTGACACTATTTTTCCTTTTTTTAACTCCGAGATGACGCTTTGTTAATTGTCTAGTTCGGCGAGCAATACACTTGTAAACGACTCACTGTGCTTCTCTTATAATTGTCCTAGATTTTGATGAACTAGAGTTGGTTTTCATTCTCTCATCTTTGATTGTACTATTTTTTTACAAAAAAAAATAAATCAAAACAAGTTCTTTTATTATTCGTTTTAAAAAAAATACGAAGAATTTTTAACATTGTATTATTTTCTTGAACAACTCAAGACATCTTAAATTCGTGTAATTTGTAAGCAAGGTATGCTTTGAATGGACAGAGTCGTGTTTAGTATGAATTCCGTCTGGATAAAATGTCTATCATGTGACATTCCTTGCCAATGAAATGCTTTGTTAATGGCCAGATGGTCCTTTTTTTCGCCAATAGAGTCATTTCAACGGGTTAAATTCCTTAATAAGGAACAAGCACAAATCCTTTTAATAAGTGGTGCATGCTTGATCATACTCGATGCTAGAACATGCAAAAGTTTTTGCTTTTCTATTTTTACAACTATTTACACAATTGGGTATTTCTTCGTGCCTGTAATACAACTTCAGCCTTATTAATTGATACGATAAATAGTGATTATTATTTATTTTGGTAGCAGCATTTTCTCGTTTTTATATTAGAGTTTGTCCCATTAGTCAAGATGTTTAAGATGAAATTTGATGATGCCAAAAAAATCGGGCCCACCTAGGAAGCAACGGACTATAGAGAAACTCATTGCCAGTGTGAGACCTGCACAAAGTTACCGTGAGAAAAGAGCTTCCCTACGAGGTTAGCTTCTGATTATCAAGCTAGTTCCCTCTGGACATAAGAAGAAGCTATGTATGTGAGGGAAATTACTTGCTTGTTTAATGTCCTTGAAAGGGCTTATATGCTTTGATTGTCAGGCATGTTGGGAAGAGAGAGAGAGAGAGAGGATTTTGGAGGTGACATTCTCACATCTTCTCTACAGTTGTAGGTCTCTCGCTCTGGAAGTTTCCCTTGCAAGGGATGGACTAGTATCCTTTGCAATTCGGGTGACCGAATTGCAGAGGATCCTTATCCGTAAGGGATGGCATCCTACCTTAGGACAGATAGGAGAGATGACAATTAGGCATGACATCTTTTTGCGTTCTCTCCAAGGAAAGTCCATCCTTTCAACCTAATGCAAAGTGTGCTGCCTTTGGATCGTTGATGATTACTTCCTTCTTACTGAACACTCTATGCAGTTGATTGGAAGGGGAGGCCTCTTCTTCACAGGAGAGACTCTTTTATTGAAGTTAGAGCCGCATGGGCCAAATTTGATTACAAGGAGTCTAGGTTGGACTTCAATCTCCCTTGCGTTCGGATTGGGCCAAGAAGCTCTATTATTCATGAATCATGGGCATTTTGATTTTTACATAATATTTCGCTGATGTGAGAGGAACAGGCTAGTTGGGCTCACTTAATAGGAGGTCGAGTAAAATCTAGGTTTTTACTTTGATCTTATGGGATCGTTTTATGGTGGATGAGGAATCAAATCAAAGTTATTTCGTTGGATTTGTTGTCTTTGAGGGATAGGATTAATACAGGGAACATGTTTGGGCTTGGGAAAGTAAATGGGAAATATTGGAGGTTGAAAGTTGGATGCCACCTAAGGAGGGTCAATAAAAGTCAATTTTGATGTGGCTATGAGGAAAGATTTTGCAGTGGGGGCGACTGTTCTTGGGCATTTGGGGTGTGTGGTGGGTGCACAAGTTCAGAAGACTTTGGTGGATGATCCTCTTAGAGGAGAAGTTTTTGCTGCGAAGTTGGGAATTGAAGCTAAAGCTTGGTTTCCAGGAGTTTATTATTCAGGGAGATTCCCTTCTTGATTGAAGCCTATCGTAAATTTTCAGAACGTGTTGATTGGCGGGTACATAGCAGGCGGTCAGCTGTGTCTCTTCTTTTAATTCTTGTGTGTTTGGCTTTGTTAAAAGAGGTGTATATGGAAGCGCACCAATGGGCTACCACTTTGTTTGAAGGTGGCTACCTCGATATTCATGAGCATTATCCAGACTTGGTTTGGATTTATGCAGGGACTGTACCTTGATTTTTCTTTTTGGTGTTATTGCTTTTGAAAATAGTGCTTTGAGAAAGTGTCTATGGGGAATAGAAGTGCTTGCATATTAGGGAAATATTTAGTGAAAGTCTACTTCTTTTAATTTTTTTATATGGTTAAAATATTTAGTGAAAGTAAATGAGTAGACCTAGTCAATTATACATATTGATACACTTGCACTTTTGCAATCTTGAATTATTACCTCGATAATTTATCAAGACTGAGTTGCGTAATAAGATGAGAGAATTGGATGAATGATAGTAGTAGTATACATCGAAAGGGAAATATTTAAAATTGTTGAGAACGAAGTCATTTTGCAATTTTAGAAGATACAGGCTTGTAGGACAATTGCCATCTCTCATCCAATTAGTATGTTACGTGTATTTCTACCCTTTTTTTTTTTTTTTTTTTTTTCTTTTTCCTTTTTTTTAAAAAGCAATCTAGCGATAACTTTCAACTTGACACCTATAGTGCGCAAAACGTCGGCGCGTGACAATGGAAGCTTCCGTTGCGAAATTAGGTGAAGTGAATCAAGTCCGGTCGTATTTGTGGGCTATCCTTTTTTTTTTTGGGTTGGTACCGCAGTTTTGACTGTTTGAGAATATTCCTCGTAAATGCTGCGCCTCCGAACTCGGAAGAACCCACTGCCTACGTGTAACTTCGCAAGCTCTCAAACCGGCGTATCGTTTTAAATTTCTCTCCTCGTGCTTACGCAGGTGCATGGGTTTTGTTCGTTTCCGTTTAAATTTTAGAATTTTTAAAAAATTTATGATTGAAAATATTTTTTAATATCATTTAAAAATAATTTTTATACACATATCAATAAAATTTAACATATTTAAAATTTTTTAAAACAATTCAAATCCTCGTAACTTCATAAAACCGAACATCCCTACTTGTGTTAACTTTTATTTGTTTAATTTTCTCTCTGTTTTGACTTTCTCAAACTTGCAGCGTGTCGTTTCAATTTTGCTGCTCGTGCTCACTTTGGTACATATCTAGGTGGATTGACTTTTCTCCTTAATATTTAAAGAGTTGACATTATTTATTTTTTCGAATATAGTGCTAATTTGTGCTTGCTTTGCTGTACCATTTTTTAATTTAGTGATAAAACGTATCTACTTACATATATATAATACCCCGAGCATATTTGATATGTTTGTTAAGAAAGTTTTGAAGTTTATGTGTTATAATGCCACGACGAAGGCACAACTGTCCCAATCGTCTGCTATATATAGGCTTCTATCTGCGTGTGTGTTAGTGTGTGTGTATATATATATATATTATCGTCAGTTATGATAGAGAATTAAATTTAAATTTAAATTTTTTTATAGTATTTATAGCAAGAGTTGACCTTGGACTTTGGCGTCTTCTTTCTCTTTTTAGTACGTTTTATTTTATTTTTATCCCAGGTACATATAATTTCAGGACAACTATTTTGTAATACATTTACAAGTTTTAAATTGAGATACTTCACGTCGAGAATGGTACGTACTGACGATGACTATATTTATATTAATATTTATTTCGAAAATAAGAAGAAAATTGAGTTTGTCTCCCTCCACTAAACCTGCAGGTTGCATGCAAGATTCAAAGGGATATATATTAACTTCTACCTTTAAACCCAAAAATTTCCTGACTTACGTGGAATGCAGCTTGTAGGTATTGACTTTCTTTTCCTCTATTTATTTATTTATTTTACTCTGGCACTGGGTATTGACTTTAGATATAATTTACTCATTTCTTCTTGATTTTCCCTTGAAAGAGGCATTCGATTAAGGAAAATTTGTTCAACTTACGGATTGTGCACTAAGTATGCCAATATCCTGAATGTCATATTATAATTAATTCTGTGTTTTGACTTTTTGTATATTCTTTTTTTTTGGTTGACTTTCTATTTCTAGAGTTTATATTCAGGATTTTTTTTTAATTCAATTACAAGGAACGGTTTCGCCTTGGGATGACATCAACATGGGGAATATTTGACATATTTTCTTTTCTTTTACTGCACAAAATTTTGCAGATAGTAAGGATTTACCCCTAAAGTATAAGAGTAAATGCATATATAGTATTATTTCCAGAACTTTATTTATTTGGATATTTAATTTTTTTTTTTTTTTATCGACGTAAAGTTTGAATTTCATTCGGCAGAATTGTTAACGTATATTTTCTGCGACAGTAAATGCGGCACCATTTCTGCATTATGCTGATGTATAATTTCCCAACAAAATTTCGTAAAAGAGTTCAAATGGGATTTTGTTTAAGGAACGTTGCTCCAGAAGTACATGACGTGCGCGCGAAATTTGCACCCATTGGCCTTTTTAATTTGTGTTGACTTATTTTATTTTCAAATATTATTTTATTCGTATCCTATTGTCAACAAACAAATATTTTACTTTCTGACGCATTTGAAATATAATTGTTATTACTTGGAAGTAAGCTTGTAATCCAATCCTAAGGGACTTGACAACAAGATATGTGCTCTTAGCAGGACATGATGACTAGGAGCATGCCGTATGTTTTATTAAAAAAACTATATACATTTATTTTCGTATGCTCTTGCGACAATTTTACGGATTGGCATACTTTTTAAAAATAATGAAAAATGAAGTTGCAAAGCGCTGACTTTTTCAATGCAAAGTCTTATTCTTATTATTTATTTATTTTTGTTTTATAATCTTGACTTTTTGTTTCCGCTTTTTGTTTAAAATTGTTTCCTGCAGATAGACAAAATTTTAAATTACTCAAGCTTGTGGAAATTATGTGGTTCTTTGAAAATAATAAACTTCTTGATTCTGAGATAATGGTTGGCATTTAAGAGACTCCTTCTGAAAACGAAACTACCAAGAAACACACTCATAGTTCTTTAATAATTTTATTTATTTTTTATTTTTATTTCTGTAACATTTGGTTTGTTCCATTATTTCGTATTTTCAAATTAATGTAATGTATTGATCCTAAGAATGACGTGGGTAGGAGATAATCTCTCTTGAAGAAAAGGTCATAGATGTAAGTAAATATTTTTAACATGTCTGATGAGTCATGATCCTCCACAAAAATTCCTAAATATAATTACATCATTAAATTGCGAAAGAGACCGACAAATCATGTGATTCTTGCTTTTGTAGTATTTACTTTTGCCCTCTAAAGTTTTGGGCATTATTTAATATGTTGTGTCCTCCCGAAATTGTACTGAACAAAAGGCTTAATTGCTCCATTAATTAGTTCTTAGGGTTTGAGCCAATCCCAAACTAATCCTTGGGGTTCACTTCATCCTAACTAATCAGTACTGGAGAATTATTCTTGTCCTAGAGTGGTCAAATCTGTGATACTCTGAATCCTACATTGAGTGGGAGAACAGAATGAATGAGAGATGAGTTCTATAAGGGCTAAGTCCCACATTAGAACCTTACTAGGTTGAATTAAGATTTATAAGGATTCAAGGAGTTTTGAGAGCAACCTTGACTAGTCCTTTTGAAGTCAAAGTACAGATGTGGCTAGTTCTTTTCTTAGGTTGTTACAAATGGTATCAGAGTGATCATAGTAACCACCAATGTGGGTTTGGTGGGTCTTGACAAGGACGTCAAGGATTTAAAGGGGGGAGATTGTGATATCCGGAATCGCACATGGAGTGGGAGAAGATAATAAATGATAGAGGAGTTCTATAAGGATCAAGTTCCACATTGGGACCTTACTAAGTTGGACCAAAATATATTAAATTAAATTCTAGGTAAGCCACCTGTTTAAAAAATGCCACCTCATTACCTTGCCACCCCATTTTAAAATATATTAACTTGTGGATTTTTTTTTGCCAATTGAGAATCAGGTCGCATGGGGTGACTAGAGTGCGTTTAATCTTTACTAAAGATTTGTCTAGCGTGGCTTTTGGTTTTGGCGGAAAATCCAGATGGCATCGTCAGTTTGAGGTGGCTAGTTTTTAAAATTACAGCCATCGGTCCAATCTGGTAGATTGAGTGACTTGGTAATTTTTGAGACACGTGGGTGATCTCGATTGGTGGTGACCAGTTCCCTTTGCCAGATGGAGAACATATATATATATATATATAAAGATTAGTTTTCCAAGGACCAGTTTAGGATGAAGTGAACCCCAGAGACCAGTTTGAGATTAGCTTAAATCTTAGAGACTAATGGAGCAATTAAGCCATTAAACAATTTAGGTAAAAAATCATGGAGGATACGTATTCATGTTTAGTTTGTGATTCTTATTAAAACTTAAATGGTTTTATTGTCTCGGATACTTATTTTCTCTTTTGATAGAGATTTAAATTCAGTAGCATTAGAAATACATACAAAGTGCTTGCTTGGCAACTATCTTTACATTCACCAGTATGTGATAGACACTGGGGGAGACTCATGACTAGCTCGTTAGGATGATAAGAACAAGAAGTATTATGATGATCTTGTAATTAAACTCTTCGTATCTGTAAAGGAGAAGAACAACATCTACTCCCTCCACGAATTCAGCATTATTTATTTCACTTATTCGTTGGTTGAGAATTGTATTTGATCAAGCGTTGACATTTTTCTTCTTTTTTTCTCGACCTTGCATAGTTAGTTTTATGGACAAAAAAGTACCGGGGTTAGCTTCTGACTCTGTGGTAAGAGATAAGAGATGCGCCCATATATTTTCTCTTTGGAATCGATAATGACGGAGAGTAATTAATATCTCGTAATTCGAGATTAAGAAAATTCTTTAAAATTAAATAAAAATAAAATCATTAATCTGTGTTCCCTTCGCTTTAATTATCTGCATGTAAACATTCTCGGGAAATTCGTCTACTAAATATGGAATTTGCCAATCTCAACAAAAACAATAATTCTTTGGGTATTCGATCGATACAAAATAGGTGGTATCGGAATGAGGTATTGGCTTTTGGTATAAGCAACGTGCGTGGGGGAGGTATAATTCAGCGGTAATACCCGGCCGGCCACCATGGCCACTGGTTGGCTGCATTGTCGTGAAAGATGTGCGCCCTTGGATGTCGAATTGTTTAACTAATTCTGCATGCGCATATAAAACTCCGTTGCCATTATTAAGGTTCTACCCTCCTTTCCAATGGTCGCATTGATCCGGGGAAAGGGAGCTGGGGAAGTGCAATTTTGGAGGTTCTCATAGCTGCCTTAATTTGAAAGGAAAGATTTAAACCCCCGAGGATTGATCCCTACTAGTACATTGTCAAAACGTAAGGTTAGTCAATGATGGCTAGACTCTTCAAGCTGGTGTAAATATATAGGCCCTTTTTGAAGTATGCTCATTTTAATGCATTTCAACATAAACACGAGTACCCAGTTCGGGAATTTCAAGCACTAATAGATAATAATAATAAAAAAAAAATACTTTTCGCCTTCGACTGTTAGAACTCTGACACTTTGTATCTTAAACTATCAAATTCATTACGTTTTGCCTCTCAACTACCAACCGTTTATACTTTGCACTCCAAACCGTTAATTTAGACAAAAATTACTATTTTGATTCAATGAAATGACAAATCTAATCCCATACAAAATGTAATTATAAAAAATTATGAGGTAAAATTCTCATTTCACTTAAAAAATGTAATTTCTGTTCAAATTAATGGTTGGAAGTGCAAAGTGTAAACGATTGGTAGGTGAGAGGCGAAATGCAACAAAATTAATAGTATGAGGTGTAAAGTGTCAGAACCTCAATAGTTGGAGGGCAAAAAGTGTATTTGATCTTAAACAAAAAATTAAGACGTACAAAATTCTAGAGTACTAATTCTAGCACGTTTTGAGTCATTTTCAATCCATAGTAAACAAGTATTAATACAAATATAATTTGTGGTCAAATATATGTTCAGGTGACAATAACCACAATTTGTAATACAAAGGGATAAGTACCATCATTCGATATCATGACCTTTCACATGGAAAACCTAAATCGAACAGATCCTAGGGGCCGATTCATATTTAAACTAATTAGTGTTAATGTGTGACGAGTTATGCTAATTTCCGATCGGATTTTCTCCATCATGGTTTCGACTATGTATGGAACATGCTTCAAAGAAATTTGGTTAACAGCCTAAGAAAACCATATTTCCAATTCAGATGCTTTTGTTTGAATGCCAATGAGTAATTAATTTCCAAACACTAGAGAGAAAATAATAATTTATATGCTTGGAAGCAATATTAAAAGATCATGTGTAATTTTTGGGATACGTGCTGCAGCATTGCTCGAACGATCTTAGTTATAATCAAGACTTGGATTCGTATTTGTGCAGCATTCATTGGTGTGGATCTAGCTTGGGCTTGAACGGCCAGTTTTAAAAAATCAATCGTTTTTCAAATTAGGGTGATGCTTGGCTGTAAATTTTTTTAAAATTTGTAGAAAATATGATAATGATGTGAATATTTAGGTAGATTAGAGTTTTATTGATGTTTGAAAAAATTGGTGAAATTTTTTAAAAATATTTGATTATAAATTGATTTTTATTGGAGTAGAGAAACGATTTGATGGAATTTTTTAATAAAAAAAATATTGAAGTTCAATAAAAGAAAAAATTGAAGAAAGAAGATTTGATAAAAAAAAAATTTGTTGAAAAGATACTGAAGTTTGTGTGAAAAGTTGTTAAAGTTTGCGTAAAAATATGTTAAAAATTGTATTGTACTTTTTAAAATTTTAGATAATTCGATTGTGAATATTGTAAAATATGTTCGAGCACTACACCATCTAGATATTGTATACAAATTAACGACCACAGTTTTGAGTACTGGCGGCCTAACTTGTTAACAATTTTATCATATCTCATATGTGATCCAGTCTATAGTCTTCTAAAGTTCAATTCTTAAGGTTTTTAATTGCTTAATTACCGTCTTAAATCATTTTCAGCGTGCTTCCTTGAACGAGAAAGTGGTATTCCATTTAGTGTAAAGAAGATTATATAATTATTCCTCACTTTCTCCAACACCGACCTTTATTCCTTCAATGACTTGGCTGTAGGTAAAAGAATATCTTTTCTACTTTGGATAGGAAGAAAAAGAATCTCTTGCCTCGAAAGGAAACGAATCCGAGATTGGTCTAGACTGGCACATGTCCATGTTCGAAGAATCTGATAATTAGGATCCACGACCACCTAACCGGTCATGAAAGAAAGAAATATTTAGTGGCCTTGGCTTTGCCTTTTCACGATCACCAAGCAACACAAGTTGACACGGCAATTGTGGCTATTGAAATTTATCAAACACTAACGCCTTTAGTCATGATCGATCTTTTCAATGGATGTGTGTGGGAAGGGGCCAAGTACTTAACTCCTAACCCACGGTTTGGTCTCCCAAGCCTACAGATTTGTTACGTGCGCCGTCTTGTCTCCTTGAGAGGGTGCCACCGCCCGTTCTTCTACTCTTCGGTCCAGTACTACTGATCAATGGCCAAGTCTTTAACGACACTGATCATACTATTCTCACTGAAATTGCCCCAACTCTTTGACACCTCGCATGTTGGTATTCACCAGCGGAGACCTGAACATAAATTCCAGTCAAACTTGTCGGCTTGTCGCCAAGCATTCCACTGAGTGTAGTGGTATATTCCTCTTATAGTTCGCCCAATTCATTAACCATCCTATTCATCGTCTCTGTTGATATATGGTATGAATAATGTGATTACATTCCACTGATCCCCTACCCAATTATTTCAACCAATAATACATGCATGATAGATATTGTTAAAATATTAAAAAAGGAAAAAAAATATAAAACGAAATGTGGGAGATCAAAATATTTCATAGTATAATAGTCATATGGAATGTTCACATGTTTGATTTGCTTTTGTTAGATATAATATTATAACTAATATATAAGATTCGATATAATATTATTACGATATCAGATATTCAAGTTTTAATATGAAATATCGTCAAGATTTTAAAAATTAAAATTAAAATGTAAGAATATTCTTCTTATCATGCTTTGTATTTTCTTCATAAATATATACTTTTAACTTGTACTCCATATGAGCTTATAATACAAAATACAACTATAGAAGACTTTTATATAATGTGGATTTAGGTATTCTATACCGAACCACTTATATTTTGTCTTTATTTACTCTTTTTTTTCTCTCCTCTCCACTTTATCTTTTAATTATGCACTGTCTCTATCTTTTTCCTTTGCTTAATTTATCCATGAAGAATTTGTGGGAATGTGATTATAATATGCAGTCAGTCTATTCCCGCGATATCGTGTACTACGAATATGCCGTCTTCTTGACATTTGAGCCAATTGATAAAAAAATTTTGAGCCAAGATGATGAGCTTCTATGGTATATTAACAATTTGCGCGTGAGATATTATAAGTTCGAAGATGTCTTCAATTGTTGGAATCGTTTCTCTTTTTATATCCCACAAGATTAATTAACTGTTGTGTTCGGTCTCATGCACTTTCAACTATATATTTAAAACAGATTGAGTGACTAAATCGATCGCCATGCGCGTATGCATCCTTTGAAGTATAGCAATGATTTGGTAATAACTCAAAGAATGCGTCTCATATTACTCTCGAAAATTTGACAGCCCAATGGCCGTACATACTCCATGAGAATCGCATCCAGTGCACATAACACTTGAATTATATTGAAAGGTGTAACATGATATTTGAATCAAGAATCCATATATGGCAAGTTAAAACCTATTCGTGGAGAGAGGTGAGACTCTCCATCCTCTTGGTCTACTCTTACCATCTCAGAACCTTTCCTTTATAATGTCCAATTTGAAAGAAAAATACTAGCCGTTAAAATCTCTCCAAAGTTAACACAAAGCTTGAAGTACAAATACTGTCTTCATCTTCTTTGGGAAAATGAATCACCGAAATCTCCATTAGATTTTCTTCTACACTAGTAAAGTACTATCCAAAGGATTTTTGTGGGTGAGATTTGGTTGGATTTTCTGTAGGATTTGAACCATGATCTCTGGTCGTTGTGCAGCTTGCAAGTATTTGAGAAGAAGATGCCCTTCAGATTGCATTTTCTCTCCCTATTTCTCTCCTAGTGATCCTCGAAGATTTGCTTGTGTCCACAGAATCTATGGTGCTAGCAATGTTGGAAAGATGCTCCAGGTAATAATTTTCTTCTCTGTAGGTATAACTTCTATGAATGAACGATGTTCACGTGAATGTATGATTTATCCTGTATTTTCATGGAGATAAAAGGTGTATTAATGTGATCCAGAGGCCACCATGACAATTTATTAGCACTTGCTGAATTGAGTACAGCGTGCCATTTCAGCTGCCTCTTCTAGATTCTTTGCTTTAATTAGTGTTGCGTTCGTTGACACATTTTTTTTTTTCTTGCTCTTCAATAAAAACAGCAACTCCCACCCCATCTCCGTGCTCAAGCAGCGGACACTTTGTGCTTCGAGGCACAATGTAGAATGCAAGACCCCGTTTATGGCTGTGTTGGACTTATCTCTCAGCTACACGAAGAAATACACATGGCAGAAAGCCAGCTAGCTAAAATCCAAGCCGAGATTACCTTCCTCAATTGTACTGCGCCAGAAGCCCAGGGTCTGCAAATTATTGAAGCCAACTCAAATTTGAACAGTCTGTTGCCGGAACAAATTACTACTGTTGGGTTATACCCGCAATAAATTTTAATTTGCTTGCAATAAATTTTAATTTTGAATATATGAATTCTTGTGTTATTAAAACTATATTTTTTGAATTATAATGAATGAGTGGCCGTAGCATGCGTGATTCTCGTAACGGTAATTATCTTTCATTTCTTGGGCAATGTAAACGAAGCCTATGGCTTTAATCCTACCTTATGAAGTTGCTTAGGGACCTTAAAAGGGAGTTAGTTTAGACAAAATGCAATTCAGATCCTGCTGTTATATTGTCCCCTGATAGATGTATGGAGGTAAGGGATCCAGCCACGGGCTATGAATCTCAAGAACAGATTGTTTTTCCTTCAAAGATGAGTTTCACTTCAGATCCATCTTCTAATTTACGAACATATATATATTCGACGGCTAGCGCCTAGAGGTCATGCAGACACCAAATTAACGACCTACATCATGACTAATTATTTTATAATTAAGTTAATGTGTGCAAGGTTCTGCTACAATATGGGGACTCGTTCCGAGGTTTGAGAATATATAGAATAGGGAAGATGAAACCTTCCATTCATATGATGTGGTAGGTATAAATTCATCTCTTTTTCGAAAGCAAGAGACAGAAAGACATTAAAATATTACTTGACCGAACAAAAAAATGAGACGCCTTATGAAGCTTGGTGGAGTTCAAATGAATAGGAAACGCAACTCCACAACGCCGTGAAACTATACTAATTAGCAGTTGTGGTTAGAGAAGCACATGGTTTGTCTTTAAAGTTCATGCTTAGAGACAGCTTCGGGACTCGGGAGACGATGGAACAGAAAGTAATAGATAATGTAGCTCCACAAACGTACGATAAATGAACTCTCTCTCTCTCTCTCTCTCTCTCTCTCTACCTTTGAACCCTCCCTGGTTCAGTTATGCAACTCCTGCGGCCATAAGAAGTTTGGCGTGAACTATATAGTCTGTATATACTTTTAAAGCCAAAACCATCACAGGCAACTTTTGGAAAACAGGATCCTGTGATCGAAATGTCGTTGCACAACTTAGGTAGAGCTTGATTAAAATGAGCCCGACAGTCGGCCGCGGGCAATAATAAGTTCAAAACATATTTTTGACTTGAAAGATACTATATGCAGAAAAAAAGACTTGAAAGATACTATAGCTAGGCAGTTGTTTTTTTTTTCGGGGATCATAGATCTAAGTGTTTTTAGTCCGTAAATATTTTTTTTTTCCCCGTAAATCTCTCATCTTATCTTTGATATCAAAGTTAACTCTGACATTTATTCTTTTAATTGAAATTCAATAGTCGGCTTGACAATTAATCTTCATGAGAGATATGCAATGCAGAGGAAGTATCCAAATAAAATTTGCCCATTTGGTCATAGGTTAAATGAAGCTCCCTTTGAAAAATATAGGAAAACGTGTAGGATTATTTTAATTACCGAAGCGATGATTAGTTTTTAATTAAGTGTCACGAGACTTCAAACAATGTACCGAGGCGGCGAGGCCTAGCTAGATTCGATAAAGTCAACCTCTTTAAAAATCATTGTCAGGGTTTTATGATAAGGATGTCAACCATTCCTTACGGCTGCGCGCCTCTTTGATTAACACATGCATGTCAACACGCTATTTATATATTCAACGTGCAAGCTAATCTAGTTTTTCAGAATTTTCCAGCACTCTAACAAAGGTGTTAGGATCGATACAAAAAGAGATTAATTAAAAAAAAAAAGGGACCCAATTATATAAAATAAAACACGGCCTATTGAAGTCATGCATCAAGTCTTAAGGGAACAAAAGGTGGACATAAGAGCAGCTGGAATCATTTTCGTTTAAAATCAGTGTCCCATATTTATAAATTGATTTTTTGTTTGGTATATGTTTGTTGTTATTTCATTCGATATTTCTTCTCCACCTTAAAGGATCTTACTTTTAAAAGGAACTACTTAAATTTTTGTGTTGTGTTTCAAATAGTAATATAGAAATTTCTCGGACTAACCAACCTAAAAAAAGTCAAAGGAATATATATATCAATGAATATTTAAACCATTACTTATCATTAAGACAAAGGGCATATTATGCAAGTTTCTAAATTTCCGTTGACTTTGGAAACTAGAGGATATTTTGAAGACGTGTCCCAAAGAGGATGTACGAACCTTATGTTTTCTGACACATAATTCCCGGATCACTTGTATTAAAGAAAGGAAAAAATACATTTTTCATCCACAAACTACCGGGGTAGTGACACATTGCACCCCAAACTACCATCTTTAAGACATTGCACCCTCAAACTACCAATGTTAGACACTTTGCACCCTAAACTACTCACTTTGACACATTACACCCTCCAACTACTAATATTAAACACTTTGCACCCTCCATTTGACAATAATACCCTTGAGAAATTAATGAATTGACAACAATATCTTCAATATATGCAAAATGGGTCAAGGGCATTATCATCATTTTAGTATGAAAATTGACAAAGGGTGCAAAGTGTCAAAAATTGGTAGTTAGAGGGTGTAATGTGTCAAAATTGGTAGTTTAGGGTGCAAAGTGTAAAACCTATGGTAATTTGTGAGTGGAAAAATGTATTTTCCCTTTAAAGAAACCAAGGGGGCACCATTTAAAGACGTATCCGTACCGTAGTTTCAGCAAGCCTTTGCGGCTGAGTAGAGTAGGACTAGGGACAATGGCCAAAATCCAACCCACGAGATGCTACCACTTGCAGTTGTAGTTTAATATATAGGATGCCATCCTTAGGTATTTGACTTCTTCGCCTACTCATGGATGCTGTCTGTGATACCTCTTCTCCCACTCTAAGTGGGAGAAGAGAAAGGAATGAGAGATGACCAAGTCTCACATTGAGATCTTACTAGGTTGAATTTGACTTTATAATGATCTTGTGGTTAGTGCTTTCCTTGGGTCATTATAATGGTATCAAAGCAGTCCTAGCAACCACCGATCAATGTGGTCTTGGTGAGACTTGATGAGGACGTCAAAGATTTAAGAGGGAGAGGGGAGGGAGATTGTGATATCCCGAATCTCATTTGGAGTAGAAAAAGAGAAATGAATGAGGGATGACCAAGTCCCATATTAGGACTTATTAGGTAAAATTGAACTTTATAATGATCCTATGAACTTCAAAAGTAACCTTGACTAGTCCTTTTGAAGTCAAAGCACAAATGTAATTAGTGCTTTTTCTTGGATCATTACAATTATACTATCCTCATGGCAATACTGGCATCAATCTTCAACCGGCATGACATTGTTATAGGATTCGATATTGTTCTTCCACACCCCCCCCCCCCCCCCCCCCCCCCCCTTCTCTCTTCTTTCTATTTCATCTTGCTCTCTACTGTCTGCTCTAGCCTGAAATGACTCTCTAAACGTCATGCAATAAAAAAGTCGATGTGGTCGGGGTTTTATAAGGGGGTGATTTCTTACTACCAAGGCATGTCAGCTGACATCTATAAATGGAGGACGATTGACCTAGTAGGATTGGTGTCAAGCCCTAAATTATGAGTGTCAATCATTAACTTGAAGCAAAAACGAGGTTTTTTATTTATTTTTTGACATGACCAGATTCTCAAGATCAAGATCAGTACTCTTTGGATACTCGAGTGGGTGTTTTTGCCTTTAGATCAAGCCTCGATAATAATTTAACTAATGTAATCAGGAATACTGGACATGATCGATGTACCTCGGTAGGGAGGGGGTATCGTATTCTGCAGGAGAAAATCACTTGTTATGAGGATCCCATGCGTGGAAGTCTACCATGACGTATATTCTATACAGCGAAAAGTAATCACATATCTTTCTTTCTTTTTTATTCTTCATAAGATCACTAGAAAAAGAAAGAAAGAAGGAAAAGTACCAACACAATCTTAGTATAGCACTAATCAACTTTAACTTTACGACCATCGCTTACCAAATTACGCCTCAAAATTAGCTTTAAGCCAACGCTGGTTTCTCCTTATTAAGATTTAATTAATGAAACAATCTTGAACAATAGTCTAATTTTTCTTTGAATGATAATATTAATCAAACAATATTAGAGTCCGCTCTGTTAATTTTTTTTTGGCTGAATATGTGGAATATAGGCCTGTAAATTAAGATCATATTACTCTCTCGTTCCGTATTGGAGTGTACATAATTTAATCTTTAAACGTGGTCAATCCCTGCTAATAATGTTTTGTTTTAGATTCTAATAAAACAGAAAAGAAAACCACCACCAAAAGCAATTAGCAATTTAGCACCTTCCACTTCTTTATTTTTCCATTCATACAAAATCTTTTCAAGAAGGTGGCGCCTCATGGTGGAGGCATATCGTACGTACAGCGTTAGCCTATATGACATCGTACAATAGATTAACAAGGTCAACCATCATAATGATTCGCCTCACCACTTCATTTTTTTAAGCAAAAGAAAAAAAGAAAAAAAAAGAGTGGTGGGGTATTTGAATGTAGGATCTTTCCCCTTTTATCCGTATGCGGGTCCCATCTTCGTTTCTCTTTTACTTGAATTAGTTTAGTTTCGGTTCTTCTAGTTAAGAATCCGAATTTTATGTCACCTCTTCCTGTGACCAACGTGGTCGGCTTCTTCCCCCGAGTGCTTGTGTCCCATAGGATGTTGTATTTTTCCCACTATTTTCTTCCTCCCTTGTAGGCTAAGGCTAGTAGCGGTTCCACGTACAGTTCATTAGTAATGCTTTGCAGTAAGTTTTTTTTTTTAAAAAAAATATACCTGAATCTGAATGCACCCAAAATTTTCTTTTCGCCCTTTTGCAATCACGACCTAATATTTTAAGCATAAATCTGGACATTAGTATATTAAGACAAGTGTTTGGGTAATTCTATACGAAGTCTGACCTCAACATATTTTGATATAAATAAAATAAGTCAACATTTTTCATGGCTTGATCAGTTCTAATGATACTTCTTAGCTAGGCTGTAGTTTTTCTCTAATTATTTCCGTTTTGGTAATCAATTATTATGGTCAGCCAGTTGTTAAAACAATTAACAGAAGTTTAGCTTCATTTTTTTTCAACAACAAAAGTTTATCATATGAGAATGACTATATATTTTGACATTGCAAGAAGCGGCAGAGAGATTGGGATCTTCTTAAATTTACTGTTGGAATTAAAAAGTTCATGAATTCGGAAAAAAATAGACATATTATGTTTTTTTCCTCTTTATTAATTGGACTATCTAATTCTGATAGCACATTAAAGATCAGGATATTGGTTTAGGATAGAAGGCGTGTGGCTTCCTAGAAAAACAAAAAAAAATGTTTTGTAAATTACCTCATCTCCCCTTCGCATCTTTAATAAATATTGAAAACTTGCTTCTTAATTAATTTTAGCCAACGTCCCTCCGTCCCCATCCCAAAGTTTTTGCAAATCCCTCCTCTCCCTTTAAAAAAATTGTAATAAAACTTGAATGATTTTGGCCCCAAAATATGAGAACAGCTGTTTTACCTACTTCTCTTAAAAAATGTTTTTTTTTTTAGAAAAAGAAAACATTCTTCGTGCGTCAAACCATCCGAAAGCACCCTCTAGCCACCAAAGAATCTACAATAACCTCTAGTTCTTTTTATTTTCAAATCTAAGTAATACAAAAATCTAGACTTTTGGTAAGATTAAAAATTTTGCTCCAGGAAAAGCTATAATTTTTCCTGAAGTTCAAAAGTTTGACTTTAAAATTAATTTGTTTAAAAATCCCAAACTCTTATCCTGTAATTTCCTCTCATCCGGCCCTATTAGTCCTCTCAACATCTTTCTTGCTATCACATATTTGCATCCTGATAGTTTTAATGGATAAAATTGGCTGCATATGTAGTGAGATTTTTTATTTTATTAAGAGCTAGAAAAACAATTGCTTGTAAGGAATTATGATCTTGCAGTACAGATTGGCATGACTTGCTCCTAAATTCATGGACATTTTAGTAACATTTGTTTCAATATTAAAGTACATTTTGAAGATCTTTTATGTATGAATAAATAAAAAATATAATTTATTGTTATATTACACCAAGGATTGAATTTTGGCTCGGTCCTAATTATAGGTGATATTGATATGAATCTACCACTTACTCCAAAAGTTTAAACAAAATGTAGATTTCATTATTTAAATTATATTCTCTAATGGTTGAGAGACAGTGAGAGCGATATTGTGTACTAATTTTCATAACAAGAAATTATGAATAATCTAGATGTCCATTTATAAAAAAAAAAAAAAAAATGACAATGATTTGAAAGAGCAGTGTGTATAGATTCAGTAAGAAAATTAGCTTATCAGATAATTGATTTAGCGACTGGCTTTTATGACCGCGACTAAAGAAATCACAGTACTGGCAATTAGTTCCCCTTTAAACTGTTTTTCTTTGCCTCAGTGCCAATTTTTTTCTTTTGCTTTAATACTAATCCAATCTAGAGACTACTATTTATGAGCTTAATGTCTACTTAGATTGACTTGACTCTTGGAATCGAACAATATGTATCGACTTTCGTCACTTTTCATTTACTGGCGTGGGGTATGGGGTAGAGAAATTGTGGAATAAAGACTTTCTTGATTCCTAAACCAAGTTGTTTCTCAGATTCCAATACTGTAGATTTGAGATCAACGTCCACTTTGAAAGAAATTAAGAGAACCCGAATCAAGTTTCTCAGGGAACGTACAAGAGATTTTGGAGTCTTAATGCTGACTCTTCAAAATTTTAGTTGACCCATCACTTAGGGAACAGCTGGAATATTCGTTGTTCAGGAAATGCATCTGCGCGCGCATAGCTTCCCTTCGGTGAATCACCAAAGGGATTCCAAAATTCAGGAGCTGGTAGGCATGTCGCCCTTAATCATGATATACATCTGTTATTGGTGGGAGATCATTCACTCTCAGACAACAGTGTAATTGTTTGACTTTAAAGTTTGGAAATACGGAAGTGGACGAATATTGTTTCAATTTTTATCTGATGATCCTGAAGGGATGGAATAAGACAACATATTGGAAATACATTAACACACGTGTAGTTTACATATTTAAAATATTTTAGTATTGTTCGATAATTATTATGGACGACGTTGAATGTTGTACGGCTCACATAATGTATATGTCTTTCTCTGAATTAAACTATACAATTCGAGAAACAAATTGTAGAGAATAAATATTTGATTGTTAAAATTTTGAGATATAGGAGTAATATGTGAAAAAGTGAAGATAATTTATAGAGTTGGTGAAAAAGTAAAGAGAGATAAAATTTGAATGAATATTATAAAAAAAAGAATAATTTGATAAGTGAGAGAGAGAAATAATTTTATAATTTTTTTAATTATGCCCAAAATTTTAACACTCAAACACCACAAGATGGGATTAGATCAAAATTAAAATTGAAACTCTTTGAAGCCTCTGGTGAAACTTAAATCCACCCACTAATCACATCATATGGGATTCCGGGCCCATGATTTGTTTTATAACCCCTGTAATTAATAGAAACATATCGCAATGTTATATATCTAATTCACGAAACCATTATTTTTCAATCGGACTATAACAGTTGGGCAACTACTAGCTGAATTTAATAACTTAAATTGAAATAAGATGGCTATATAATTTAAGCTAAAAAGAAACGAGAGGGAAAGAAAAAGAACAGGTACTTAACGGCAGGGGCCAGCCTGCTTTGATTTGGCCATTGACGTCGAGATACAAAGGTATCTCTGAAAGACTCTTATTTCTAAAAGCAAATACAGCTATATTAGAAATTTCCTTCTGTTTAAATAGTGTTGAGAAACCTAGTTAAGCTTTATCAACTCCCGCGGCCGCAATGCATGAACTGACATCAACCTTCATCAAGAATAAATAAATAAATAATTAAAGGAAATAAATAATTCAAGTTTCCTCATTGATGAACATAAAAATTCATTCTTTGTAACTCTACAGTTCCCTTTCCATCCGCCCCATTCATTTTCCCCATAAACGTGGTGATATGACGGTATTGTGTTGACATGGACAACTAACAACAATACCATGAAGGGAGTTTTATATTTGTCGTACAAAATATAAAGTTAAACAGAACACACAGTTAAAATGGGGGATTGAGTTTGTAGCAGCAAATCAAACCCTGATCATGGTTTCTTCTTCTAAGTTAAGAGATCTATATCTGCATCCACATTGGTAAATCTTGTATTCGATTACAAATTCAACCAGGGATATCATAGAAAGTTCATTCTCTGTCATACTACCCTGTTTTCCCAATGCATACTCTTCCAACCTATCCATATCATTTGCCAACGCTTTTTCTGATGAGAGCTTTGATTGCATTCAGTTATATCCTCTCTTGGATCATGGCTGCTCTATCCTTACTGGTTTGTCAACTGATGTACTCGAAGCAGAGTAGAGGATGGAACAGCTCGAAGCAGAGTAGAAGATGGAAAAGCTCGAAACACTTACTACTACTGAGATACTGATTACGTATGCAGAAAAAAAAAAAAAAAAAAGAGATGGACTGATTACGAAAATGAGGTGGGTCTCGTTATGTCACTTTTCGGTCAAAATTTATGGTTTTGTCCTTTGTTTAATCGTCAGATTTAACTCGCATCTCATATTTTTTTACGGGCTAAACAAAAATCCATTGGCAGACAGACACTGAGACCCTGAAAGGGTTTTGATATATATAAGCAAATAGTCTCTTTTTGGACCACAAAATTTTGAACAGAGTACAGCATAGAATGAGTCATTGCTTCTCCTAGGAATTACTTTTGCTACTTCCAATGATATTCAAAGGCTTCACAGACGTGTTTCTTTCTCTGGTTGAATTTCAGTGGAAGTAGCACGATGTTCCGCCAGACACCTAGGCCGATACAAAATTACTCACCTCTCTTTCTCACTACTTCCCCCATGTACAGCCTACGACTTAGCCAAAAAAAAAAAAGAAAAAAGAAAAAGACTAAGTTAAACAAGTGAGTTATTTGCTTGATCTAAACCCCCAGATAAATATAAAAAATCACCCTTGATTTCAGGTTTGGATGGCTTCTGTTCCTCAACTTCTTGGCTGTCATCAACAGGGACAGCTCCGGTCAGCCCCTCGGCTCTCTTGGCTTCTAATTCCCAATTTGTTAAACTCAATACCACCAACATGGTCACCGCGCACGAGCCCTGCGCTGCCAGAAGGCCCAACCATAGCCCCTGGAAGTCTAATCCAGCATAGAAAGCCAACCCCACTGCCACTGGCATTCCCACCAGGTAAAAGCACCCCAAGTTGATGTGCGCTCCAACTTTAGGCCTTGCCGTTCCTCTCAGCACGCCGCAGCCCGTGGTTTGCGGACAGTTTCCCAACTCACAGAGCCCGATTATCGGCAAAACCAGTGATGTCAAGGCTATAATCTCCTTATCTCGAGTGAACATGGAAGCCCAACTATTCCTCACCGTGACTGCGAAAACCAGAGCAAAGAATCCCAATAAGAAGCTGCAAGAAAGGCCTACAATGGCTGCCATCTTTGCTTTCTTGGGATGGTTTGCACCTAGTTCGTTACCGACCCTTGTAGATACGCTAAAGCTTAGCGATGATGGGAATATATAGATAAGCGCTGTAGTCTGGATTAGAATGCCCATGGAGGCCACGGTTGCTCTGGGATTGACCAACAACCCGCAGAGCAAAATCATGATCTCGTACCACCACCACTCTAGACAGACTGAAATGCAGCTTGGAATGGCCAAATTTAACAAAGATCTCCATTCTTTAAAGCACTCCATTGAAAAACCTCCCCAGGTTTTCCTGTGGACACCAGAGATAAGGATGTAGAGAATCAAAGATCCTACAAGATTGAAGTTAGTCCAAACACCGCTCAGAGCGATGCCTTTGATTCCTAAATTCAGGTGCGACACAAGAAGGTAGTTGATAGGGATGTGAAAGAGAATTGAAAAAGAGGCACACAATGTTAGGGGCAGAGTTATGGACTGCGTACGAAGATAGATACGTAATGGATGTAGAAGTGATTGAGCCAAGAGGTCAGGGATAGAATAGAGAAGATATGATTGTGCTTCTCTGGCAATAGCTTCATCTTGGCCGCAAAACAGAAGGATTTCCTTCATGTTTAACCAGAGAAGAGAAATAGGTATGGATATAAGGCTGAGCAGAAGCACTGTTCTCTGCAAGGAGAGACCGAGGAGGGAGTGCTTTTTGGCTCCAAACGCTTGTCCGCAAATGGGTTCCATTCCCATGGCAAGGCCAGAGAGAATAGAGTAGCCAGTGATGTTGGCGAAGCCAACAGCGAGGGAGCCACCGGCTAAGGCGAGGTCCCCTAGGCGGCCGAGAAAGAGCATGGAAATCATTGAACGAGAATAAAGCAAAAGGCCGGTCAGTATCATTGGGAGCGCTATCTTGGCTATGGAAATGGCTTCTGCGAGGACGAGGGACAAATGGGTTCTTCCTGGTTTCAAGGTTTCGTAGGGTGAGGGTCCCTGTTGTTCTTGCTCTGATGTTGGGCTTTTGCAGATTAATGGGGTGGTAAACATGTGGGGATCCTCTGGTTCTTTGATAGAGACAAGGTAAGGGTGGTTTGCATTGCATTTACAGGGGAGAGGACAAGTTAGCTGGCCCATTATGGTGTTGTGGAAAAACAAATAATGTCAAGTTAACAGGCAGGCGAGAGAGAAGAGACTCGGGAAGGAGCGGGGTTTGGAATGGGGTGAAGAAGGGTGGGGTTTTATAGGGGTAGTTTTTCAGACACGTCACACTGCTTAAACGTAGTTTTTTTTAAAAAAATATATATATATAATTATTATTATTATTATTAAAAAAAAAACTTGGAACTTTACACAATTTGCTCATGTCTAGTTCTGAAGGGCCTGCAAAGCGAGGTGAATAGGTTTTTGGTCCTTACTGTTCCTCCCTTAATACACCTCCAGCTTAGATTAAAATCTTTTATCTATTACAAAGCTCAAAACAAATTTTTGTATGCTCGAAATGGATCAGATCCTTGGTTGTATATAATAAAGAGAGTCAAATGGTTATTCGTTAACATTTTGGGTCAGGGCTCTCTCCTCGTGGGGCAAAGTGTTTCTGTCCTTAAACTGAAAAGAAGGACAAAGATTGCTTTTTGGACGGTTATATATATTGATCTCGTTGGCAGCCGAACCAAAGGCCCAATAGGGCCCATCAATGTTGTCTCTGGTACATGGAATTTGGATAAACGTTTTAAGTAGGAATTTATAAAACTTGGCTTTGGATAAACGGCTGAAGGATTTTGCCACTTCATCATTTTTCAATAGAAATTAGAAAGTGTTATGCCTCATGGTCGGTTTAAAACCGCGGTTGCCGTTAGGTCCTTTCGTTTGATAGCTAATGAAGTATTTTCGTGTCTTCGTTAACTTTTGAAGCTCTACTGTTCATCAACTTTTGTGACTATCTGTTTGGCCTAATAACTAGTCAAGAAGTTTAGAGCTGGTTTGAAATGCGGAACTGGCAGATTGTGAGAATCTTCAACCAAATATTACGTTCATTGGATTGTTAATTTCTTCACAATCTTTTTGGTCAGATGAAAAATTCTAAGTCTTGGGATCAGTGGTTTTAGTTTAACCCTACATAGAGAGAATTGGATAGGGATCCTAATGTGGAAACGAAAAGTCGGCAACTATTGGGGAGAGTTGATCTAAAGTCCTACTTTCGCACTATATTAGGGTCATCACGAGTGTGATGTGCCAAGTGGATGGCAGTCATGGTTCCACAGCCATGAGTGGGTTGGTCTGTATGTTCAAGAGCCTAGCAACCCTTTTATGACAAGGGCAGAGCCAACTGGAACGGACACCCTTTTGACTCAAAAAGACACAGAAAGACAATGCCGTAGTCATAAAAACGTGTAGAAAATTCAACACAAGAAACTTTGCATGAATCTCAATTCATACTATTTTGACCCCCAGAATTTTTCAGATATTCCTGCTTCTGGAATCCTTCCCATTGCAAACCGAACTAAAAGCACTAGCCCACAGATATAAATATATATATATATATATATATATATATATAGTACCCTACCATTACTGGAGATCTCAAGGAATGTTTTGTCCATTTACATATCCCCCTTTCGGTGGATCTTTCGACGTATGCGTGAAGTTTTGGAAAGTACCCTACTGGATGACCAAGAAAAGCCATGACAACTACATGAAAAAGAGGGGAACAGGAGACAAAGCGATTAAAGACACTCTAGAATTTGCCGTAGCACTGCCCAGAAGTAGATAAGAAAATTTAATAACCCGTCCTAATACCTAAAATCACGAGGGAGATGAAAAGGCACAATGTGTCCAACGATCCTAAAAGGGTGTCGCGAAGAGTTAAAAGGTATAGAAGCAAAAAATCTCAAAGTATCTCATATGCTTTCAAAGAACTCGCGAGAAAAGGGCTCCCAGTAGAAAACGAACACGTTGTACTTGAATGTATGTATCTCCAGATCTCCTCTCTCTCACACGCACACATATATACAAATGCGAGGATCATGATGATAGATCCGACAGACTTAAAGCCAAAATTGTAATTATGCTTTTAGGACATTGTGAATCGCATGCACCGACAGTCACCCTGCAAGGTTCATTTTCAGCCATGCAACCAGATCTCCGACCAGCCAGGTCATAAAAAATACAAAATTTTTTAAAGTCCGTTTGTATAATCTTGACTAGCTATGGAAGAATTTTATACAACGACATGCATATACCCTCTGCTTTTCCCAGGCCAGAACAAAAAGCAGATGACTATTTTTCTCCTTCCCCTTCTTTTTGTTTGAGATTGTTGTCTCAGAGGAGCCACCTAATTTGAGTTAGGTTCAGATTAGGCTTCGAAAAAAGGATATGGGTTCATACGAACCAAAATCACACATTAATCTGGCCGCTTATTACGGAATATAACAGATGCTAATTCCATAACCATCATATTCGCAAATTTTAACCGGTGCTGTACGAAGACCTCCTCTCAACTCAATATGGCTATATATTGTTGACAACTAGCAAGACACTGAAAATTGAAAGACAGTGACCGCCGCGATGACCTCGGTTCTACCCTTAAACCTATTACCCGAAAGAATCAAGGCCAATAAAAAGAGAACATCAAATTAGAAGAAGGAATATATATAGGTACCGAGTTTTCCTTTCGAAGCTCATAAAGGGACTACAATCTAAATCCAAGTAAATCTCTGGTTTTAACCGCACGAACGCTAAGCTTTTTAACGAAGGATCAAAGATAAGTGTCATATCACATCCTAATCTCCGAACAAGGATCCGTATATATAACTTTTCCCTTTTGTACGTCTTTTGATTTGAAATAAGATCCGAATTCTATGCTACTAGTCTTCCTCGTGTCCATATTTGATCGGGAGCTTTATGTGACACATGCAGAGGTAATTTGGACGTAGGATATTATCTAGATCAACCTTTTGAAGTCTGATCAGGCCTCGCTGCGATCAAATCGCGCTTTGTTTTCTTTTCTTTGAGCACAGACGACCAGCTTTGAAGAGAAGCACGCATCCAGAACATTGCCTTTCTTTGACTGTCCTCCATTAAAGCCAAATTATATGCTGCTTTGTTGTATAAATATGTGGTCTTCTTCACCAAAAGCCAAATTCCCATTTGGTGGGTAAGGGGTAACGTGGAGGACGGAGTGTGAATTGGAGGATTCCAACATTGGACGTTCACACGTCTATATGAGGTCTAAGTTTTCACAGGTGTCAATTAATTATCCGCCCAAAGGTAGGGTAGGTCATCCACCTAAAGTTCCTCTCATATATACAATGAATGTGATGTTTGGGAAGTAAAATTTTTAAGAATTTTGGTTTATTAGGAGAAAATTTTAAGAGTTTTAAATTTTTATGGGGGTTTGTAAAAAATTGGTAAAAAGTTTAAGATTAATGTTTTATTGTAAAATAATTTTTATTGGAGTTCATTAAAAAATGAGTAGATAGAGGATTCGATAAACAATTTTAATAAAAAAATAATGGAGTTTATTAAAAAGAAAGGGCGGAGAATATTTGATGGAATTTTATTTTATTTTTTATGAAAAAGTATTAATGAAGTTGATTTGAAAAGTTGTTGATTATTTGTGTAAAAATTTTGAGGTTTTGATCCAAGCCTTTGGTTAGACAGGAGACAATCCGTTTTTTCCATAGACTCATGGACTGTTGGGTTAAGACTTGTCGGTAAACCTAGACTCTAATATTAGTGCTTGATGGTTTTGTGCATTATCAACCCCCAAAGCTAGTTTTTGAGATAAGGCTTTCCCTACTAATCACACTTATAAATTAACTACCAGGTCCTTCCACAACTTATATGAGATTAACCTCAATAATCTCTCCCTCACACATCGGACCTTGGGTCGGAGTGTTGACAACTTGTTTCTCTAATGGACTGTTAGGTCGAGACTTATTGGTACACGTACTCCTGATGTCTGATATCAATGTTGGGCGGTCTAAGATCTTTTCTATCTCAAAAACTAATTCAATAGGTGATGTTTTTTCTCGTGCTTATAAACTGACCACCTGCCGAGGTGAACTAACCAACAATAGCTACCATATGAAAGTGTAAATACAAAGACCAATATCTTTCGCGTGCCTTTTTGAAAGGCTATATCCTAGAGAAGATCTATTGTATTGTTGTTTATATCAATCAATATCATTCGTGAACTCTCACATCCATTTCACGAAGAGATATTGTGTTTAATTAGCTCTTGGAGTCAAACTTCTTCTTCCCCAGCATATTATGCAATTACTGGATATAATAAGAAAAATGAAAAAATACACTTTTCACCCACAAAATACTGGGGTAGTGATACATTGCACCCCAAACTACTATCTTTAAAACATTGCACCCTCAAACTACCAATATTATACATTTTGCACCATAAACTACCCACTTTGACACATTACACCCTCCGACTACTAATATTAAACACTTTGCACTATTTATTTGATAATAATACATTTGAAAAATTAATGAATTGACAACAATATCTTTAATATATGGAAAATGGGTCAAGGGCATTATCGTCATTTTAGTCTGAAAATTTGATAAAGGGTGTAAAGTGTAAAAATTGGTAGTTAGATGGTGCAATGTGTCAAAATTAGTAGTTTAGAGTGTAAAGTGCAAAACCAATGGTAGTTCCTGGGTGAAAAATGTATTTTCCCCTGAGAAAAATGAATATATCTATATATGCTACCTGCTGTTCGGCTTTCACGGACCGGTTCTTGATGGAGAAGATTAATTAAAGAACCGATAACAACACAGTCGCGGCTCTTTATTCTTACTGAAACAAACAAGGGCACCTACTGCTCCATCGGAGCACAGGGCTGCAGGATTTCCCCAAAACCCCGGCAAATATATATATATATCTCCTCATCACCAAAAGCAAAAGAAGATAACCATTAGCTAGTACTTCACCAAATTTGTTATTCCAAAGTGACAACGTGATCCAATTTGTACGACAGCAACCGCTTCGATCAGAACCAGTTAATTCAAGAATACGACAAAAAGGGAATACTCCATCACTACCGGCCAGAAGACCCTTATGCCTATATATCCTCTGACGAAAACAAAATTAGTACCCTACCAAACCGAAAAGCACCAGAATATGCGACAACAGGTATTTCAAAAGCTCATACCGAAGCAGTAACAAGACAAAACAAGTCACCTACACTTGTGTAGCTAACAGCTCCCAAGTATTCGTCTCACTCTCTGAGAGGGACATCACAAGACCCGAAAACTCAGTTTGAGGATAGATCCTTGTAAGTCATGTAACCCTTATAAACGACCTTGAAGAACTTTTAGTTCAGCTTAATTAACGTATCATATAAATATATAGTCAGATACTTTATAAACAACTCGTAAGTAGTCGCAACCTAATGCCTAGAAAATACAACTTCTAGCATGCTTATTCATCTAATCTCTCATCAGCTAGCCATTCTACCTGCTATTTGAGAAAGGATGGTCAGTCCCTTAGCTTTCCAATTGGGTTTGCATTAATTGAGCTCTTTCGGTTCCTAATCGAGCATTTAGATCATATATTCGTACACCTTTACACTGCTACATCCACCTCTTCTGAAACTATCTCCTCAGGTTACTTTTCCAACGCCAGCTATATGGGATGAAGAAGTCGACTCAAATATTAAGCCGTTACTATGACCATCTGCATAGGACCTTAGTACCCATAACGTTGGGAATAAATATCATAATAATTCTTCACATTTGAAGTACCATATGATAGGCACCTCGTGTGATATTTTTCGAGCCTACTATTTATAGCTTTTAATATATACACACATAACTACTTTGGAGGGAATGATGATGCCATTTGAACCACCAAGAAAAGAATGCCATCAATTTCAAGTATAGAGCCAATTAGTTACAGCAGGTCGAAAAATAAATAGAAATAGATCATCTATATATGCACCCAAAATTGGTTTGGAATTGTTAATTAGCATCACAGGTTAATTTGGAGGAAGGACATAATAGCAGGCAAAAAGAGAGAGAATAAAAAAGGGAAGTTAGCAAACGCATTTTTCCTTGTGATGAGACAAAATTATTGTCCTCAAAGTCCAACTGACCTAATCAGCTAAATACTGATTAGAGCTTGATTGGTTTCTCTTCTTCGTTTTGAGAATGAGTCAACTGACCTCATTATTAAGCTTCACTTCATGTTCAAAAGCCGGGACAGTACTCTATCAACTTTTCTAGAGAATTATTGTTTTTGGTTTTTGAAAAATTTTGTTTGATTTGTACTCTGAATTGAATTCGAATAGACCTAACTCGACTTGTATGTGGCCTGACTCGAATGGGGTGACATACCATCGAGTCGGACAAGGTCACATCGCACGCTTATCGGTCCAATTGAAGATTTGTTCGGAGTATACAACCGGTGGCGTATCAAAGAGTGGGGCCGCCCAATCAGGCGTCTCCTTTCCGGTGACAGCCTTCACTGTGACCCCTCGGGAGGCATATTATCACATATCGTGATTTGCACCAAAAGAGGTGTACATCTCTGGCCATATTATCCCACTCTCATCTAAAAGCGTTTGGTGTACACGCTCTAAGAAGCCAATTATTCGTTGCAAATGTTGAAAACGAAGCTGCATGTCACGCTCCTGGATGTAGACTGGAAAAATCAACTTCGAAAAAAAAGTTGTCTTAAAAAGCAAACGCAGTAAGTGCGAGCCACCTTAAGCACTTGTGGGTTGCTTTTGAACGGTCGGAAAATTTTAGGCTGTGAGCAGAAAAGGGAGCAACTTTCCCTGCCTCCTCACATTTATCAATAGGCAGCAACTCTCGCAGAACTCTATTTTTTTTTTTTTGAGGGGTTGTGATATTATTGGTGTAACTGTGCTCTTCCATCGAATTCTTTAGTGTCTGCATACCTACTTGCACTGCATCACAGATGGAGACCTTTTTTTTTTTTTTTTTTTTTTTTCTCTCTTTTGGGTTACCTTATCTCTATCTTGATCTACGTTTTCTTGTGGATGGATAGCTACGAGTCATATTTGTGGATTTTGTTGAATCGAAATATTCAACCCCTACGCCCAATAGATTTGTTAAAGATCAAATATCTTTTGACGTAGATATCTACATGCTAGATACCACTCAGTGGGTTATCTTCAAGGGATACAGGATTTGCTTTCCAGGCCTATGATGATTGTTTTGGCATTTTAAAGCAATAATTTGCTTTCCTAGAAAGTACATATTCGTTGTCTCGCCTAAGATCTCACCAATAGTTCCACTTTTGCCAACTTAGGCCTTTTGATCCTTACATTGTTAGACGATAATCTAAATTAAATAAGAAACTGATCAAAATCACGTTTCAAATCAGTAAATGTCTTAATTTATATTGTCATGAAATTCAACCAAACTCTCACGTTTGGATCATTGTGATGCCGAGATAGTGACAATTTTTTTTTCATCTAAATGGGGGTTGGATAACAATTTAAATTATACTAAAACCATTAATTAGTACCTCGACATCGTACAAGGATTTGGTTCTTATCCACTCTTTCACAGAGTATTTATAAAAGAATATCATGAGATAATTGTGGAATGGGTATTGATAGGATTTGAGGAATTAATGTTTTCTATCTACATAATAAACTTGTGTCACAAACTTAATCTTTTATGAAATAGAAAAAATTAAGATTTTGGTAATAACCAAATCCAATAAACCGTTTAATAAGTGCCAAATCTTGTAGTTTTTACTTATACACTTAACATAGACAGTATTAAAGAGAATATAATTTGAATAATAAAATTTACCTATTTCTAAAAGTTTGAACTTTTGAGATAAACCATAATTTTACACAGTATCAGAGTCAAGATCCTGAATTCAAGACCTAACTTTGCACTCACCCCAATTTTAATATAATATTACATGTCTTGTATCTATCAATTAATGGGGAGTCAGCCCACGTGGGAGGAGGATTAAAAAATAAAATTTAAAGAATAAAATCTCTTTCTAACAACTCAGAAAATGAACAATGGACTGTTCTATGGATACAACAGATGTTTAAAATGGCAAGTTTTTCTCTTCTCGCCTCATATTTACCCAATTTTCCTAAAGATCTCGACTCTTGACATGTATTTCTACCCTTCATCACTCTAAAGAATAACACCGTACTTTACACATTCCAGAGATAAGCCCTACATCAGTGAGGTGCCACCAAAGCCAAACCCAGGTGTTGTCACGATGATTATTCGATTAACACTACGGGATATATGAACGCACCTTTACTTGAGAAATGTTTGAGATATTATTACGCTTACTCAAAATGAGTCATCAATTGACATGATCTTTAAGATCTATAAAACGTCTAGATCCAGCCTGCATTTCGGCCGATTTAAATTCCTATCTAGTTGATAATTTTATTGACTCGGTGCAACTCGACTTGTAGTAAAACCTATAGAGTATAATTCAGGCTGGTTCAACTAAGTAAACCCAAGTTTTTGAAGTTATATCGAAGTTAACGAAGTGTTCCACAATGAAGGACAGAATTTGGCGCCTTCTGAAATAGACGATGTCTTGGCCTCTTGGGTATGGTCAGACCTGCTCTTAGTTGTCTTCTCGATGGGCTTAATCCAGCTGGCACCCATAAACGACAACAACAAAAAGAACAGTTCTCGAGTCTACCGATCCCAGCCAAATAACACCCGATCGAGGAAGTGAGCAGTCCTTATATATCCTATGATTAAAAAACTGTGCTCATCCCTTGCCATTGGGGCAGTGGAATCCATCCGCCTAAAGATACACCCAAACAATGCTCGAAACATACAGTTATCTATCTGCAGCCAGAGTTACCAACCATTGCCATACTCTGGTTGATCAGTTTGGTAATAGTCACCTGAGTCGGACGTTTTTCTTTTTTGGCCCCTAGGCACTTATGAGTCGGACCCTTTTTTTTTTTTCAGGATATATGAGTCGACTTACATAAAGGTTAAGAGAATAGTTGACAGCTGAGAAGCCAATGGAAACCACCCCTTAGGCCTCCTAACAATAACCAGCCTTAAATTTGAAAAAAGGCTAGTCCTATCAGTATGTTCTTTGTTCTGAAACAGAGAAGATAGGAAAGTACAACAACGATTTTATGCCAATAATACTCCCAAGGATCATTGCCAATAATACTCGAGCTTATCCTCCAATCCACCTCATGAGAGTTAGTTTTAAAACTAAAGCCAACACTAACACTAAGATGTTATTCTAACCCCTACATATGAGACTCCTCTAGGATACAACACCATAAAGCATAGCTTGGGAGTAGTTGGACAGTAATCATTTTAAAAGACCCACAGGATAAGGAGAGACCATTAGTTTCCACTAGAAAGCGCCAACTATTATTCTGAGTCATAGCACAAAACAAGAACAGAGAGCAGAGTCAAGTCCAGCAGAGAGCAGAGGTTCTGTTTACAGAATTCTTGTTTATACCATCCACAACATTTTAAGCAGAAACCAAAGCAAAGAAACATGAAGAAACTAGATACTAACAACTAGGTCTACATCACAAGTTCAGAAGCATATTACTACCTAACTCCCCCTTAGGAGTCACTGAAAAAGGCATATTGGAACAAACTATGAATGAGTTTCGCCACCAACTCAATCCAAACAACCAATTGGAGTCGTTATCAGAGTACTCAGATCCAGATCATTCCTCTGCTGGGGGTGATCGACTGCAATATTAAAAGAATACATAGATGAGCAAAACATACATGCCTCTTTAAGGGCAAGACAACAGGATAGAGAAAATGCAAATAACTGTGATAATGCAGACCTGTGGTATCTCTCATGCACAGGGGTCTCTGGACCAGCACCAAAATTGGGACTCTCCTCTCTAGGTTCAGGTATTGGGCTAAGTTCATGAGGATTGTCAGGGCTAGCCTTCTCTCTTCCATAAGGACTATGACTGGTACCGTTGCCATTTTCTGGACTAGACCTCTCTCTCCCATAAGGACTGCGACCAAGAGCGCGATCATTTTCAGGGCTTGCCCCCTCCCTTCCATAAGGACTATGGCTAGGGTCAAGACCATTGTCAGGGCTGGCCCTATCTTTTCCGCGAGGACTGCGGCTAGGGCCACGACCATGGTTAGGGCTCGCCTTCTCTCTTCCATAAGGGCTACGACTCGGGCCATGACCAAGGTCAGCACTCACCCTTTCTGTTTGGTAAGGACTATGGCTAGAACCACGTCGATGGTCAAGGCTAGCCCTCTCTCTTCGATTAGGACTACGACTGCGTGCACGACCATAATCAGGACTACCCCTATCTCTCTTATAGGGACTTGGACTGCGCCCACGACCGTAATCAGGGCTGCCTCTCTCTTTCCTATAGGGACTAGAACCACGGCCATAATCTGGACTACCTCTCTCTCTTCGATACGGGCTTGGGGATCGTCTTCTATCACGGCCTCTCTCCAATGACCTCTCACGAAATCTATCAGGGCTATACCCATTTCTCTTTTCATCATCATCATCCCGAACTGCATACTCCACTGAAATAACTCGATCCAGCAACTTGCTGCATATCAGATTTAGAACACAATCGTCATCACCAATAGAAACAAAAACTTTAGAAGCATCTTTTTTCAGTGCATTTAATAATGACGACCAATCAAAACCTACCACACTTTAACTCACCCTTTCAATACCTAACAGCTGCATAAGGCTTCCATTGAAGGCTATTTTGAATATTACCGATGGAAAAGGAAAAGATGGGAGGAGGGTGTAGGTGACTTTCTTTGAAGATTAAATATTTAAGTTTTAAAGCGCAGAAAAAAAAAAGTTTTAAAGAGTATGTTATACCTCATGTTCGTCGCATCCAACGCTTTAGTAGCATCATCCTGTGATTCATACTGCACAAATGCAAAGTTCCTTCTGATCCTTACACTCACTATCTTCCCATATGGTTCAAAGTGCCTCTCCAAGTCCCTAGTCCTAGTATGGTGTGTATCAAAGTTAATAACAAACAAAGTCTTTGAAGGTTTCATATTAGATGATGATTTTTTGGAACCTCCAGGCCTTCTAATGCCACGTTCATGCTGCAAAACAGATAAAAGAGCTTAGGCACACAAAACAAAGTGAGAAAAAAAATTTCCAACATAAACAACAACGCAGATATATTACTTTTGTCCATTCAACACGAAGCCTGCGTCCCTTTCGGCCAAATTCTGTTCGATCAAGTCTCCTAATAGCATCCTCAGCATCTCTTTCGTCTTCCATATAGATAAAAGCAAATCCTAAAACCCCAGAAAAAAAAAAGGAATCAAATTAATCACATAAAACATATGTTGAATAGATAAAGCAAGAATCCTCCCGTTAAAGGATTCTTTGTCATGACGGCATTTCTCCCTTTAATATAAATCCCCTGAGAATCTAACCTAACATAAAGACGTTCGTAACATCCGTGAATTCTATAAACTAAGTCACCAGCGAAATTAGTTACAGACCTTGTGTGATGAACTAAGTGGTGTCAAGGAACAACATTGCAAAAGTGGATGTCTCATGGTAGGTCAATGAAAAGAGTGTCTTCTCCATCTATTCTGCTGCCTCGGCTGTGAGGTCGGCAATGTTTCAACCTTGAAACATGTCTGTAATTGAAGGCTGGGGCAAAAGTCATGAGGGACGAAGGGCAATTGTGACTGAGGGAAACGTGGGAAAGTAGTCCATTGAGGATCAGAGTGACTCTTCTTGAATACAAGAAGAAGAAGCTCATCCCAGGCAGGGAACAGAATTCTGAAGAGCCCATCCATTAGCCAGGAAGAATAGGGACATGCCAAGATAATCCTGCGCCAAAGAAAATGTTGAATATGGGGGTTGATGCCTCAAAAAAACATGTTTTTCTTAAACATATCCTGCACCCCCGCTATTACTCAACAAAGGAACAGAGCAATTGCTGTGCCACGAGTTTTGACCGATGTAATAGCCTTCCCGCTAAGCCACAAGAGGAAAGGAACCCACCACCGTCACCAATTGGTTTGCCACTGCTGAATTTCCTTGCTGGAAGAGGATCCAATGCCTTATTGAGAAGAGTGCAGGCAATTTTTACACGATTGTTTAGCTTATTTTGTTCTATACATCACATACCAGCGGACATCACAAGCGTGTAAAGTAAGATTTGATTTCAGTCTGTTCTATGCTCAGCAATAGAACCTCAAACAGATAATTAAGAAATTACTTTTAAAACAAATCAAAGCCTGTATTACCAGAAGCTCAAATGATTACCTCAGTACAAGTAAACTTGTGCAGTGCCAGGACATTCAATTACAAGCAATACCTGCTCCTCAACACTCCTAAATTTACTATTACGAGGACCATCTCATGCTCCATGCTTTCCCAATTTGCACCAAATTTCTTCTCTTCTTTAAGGGAACCAAGTCAATTCAGATCTAATGCAGGACTGTGATCACCTCATGCATCAAAATTGCTAATTCACATAGCTTCCAATCTCTCAGCCACTTTCTGAGAGAATTCTCTTAGAGTTTGACCCCAAAATGCTAAACGTTAACTACCCAATTAATCCAAAAGCTAAATGCACATTTCAAAACTTATATCCAGGCAGTTTCAAGAGCTCAGTCTCCAAATACCAAATGCCACATTTATAATGATTAGCAGATGAAAACAGCCAGAATAGCGAAACAAGGGAGCTTGAGTAAACGTCAAACTAATTCATAACAGACGAGCAAGAGATCTTACCAGACTTCATATCCACCCGTTCAACCTTCCCATATCTACTGAAAAGCCGCTCCAGGTCAGACGGTCGTGCATCATATTCAAAATTTCCACAGAAGATGGGCCTCATTTTTTCCTGACCACATTATGCCACAGCACTTTCATATTGGATATAAAAAGCAGTCAAATGGGTCAAAGCAACTGCTACTAGTGCAGCCTACTGGAAGAAGTGCAATCACGGCATAAAAACTCACAGAATATGTACCTCAAACTTCTTTGTAAAATGCGAGTTAACTTCTATGTGACAAGCTTATAACTTGATAAGTGTATAACTAAATCAGACTGAGACTTGAAACTGGACACAACTCTTTTTGGCCAAAAAAATCCAATGAAACAAAGATCGGGTGAACAGTATATCTATCAGCAAAAGTTGATGAAAGATCACGAGTCAAGCCTCTTTTAGCATGTAATTCAGTACAGAAAACAAGAAAACCATGTCCCCCCCCTACACTACCCCAAATTTACTCCATAACAAATTAAGAATTGGTAAACAAAATCACGGAGTCATTGATTCAGATTGAATGAGGCCCATACCGCTAAAATTAGTGTGTCACTGGTGTGAACAATATGCATCTTCTGAGAATTCTTTTCACAGGAAATAAACTTAGGGCAATAGTGCCCAATTTTTTGACCGAATACGCATCATGTGCCTTTCCGTACTTTCATTCAAATAAAACAGCGCCCCTCCCAAGAACAAAGTAAAAGGGAAGAACATTATTAATGATTGCAAACAAACAAGGAAACCCTAAAATTTATACCAAGATAACGCCACCAATATCCAATAAGCACTTCCAGACGAATCTTCTACAGAAAAGCCATCACTCATTGTAAAAATAAAGGCACTAATATTTCACGATAACCTCGAATAGAGCAGGCACAAATATAACCTATTGACCAACATACCCACAACAACATTTATCCCCAAAGCCTTCAAAAAAAACAACCAGGTCAACTATCCACAACTACCTTCAGGCACCTATTCCTCAAAATTTACAAACATCACGCATAGTCAAACAAAACCCCCAATGAAAATATTTGCATAAATATTCATATTACAACCGTTCCAAAAGATAACCAGGAAAATTAGATAGAAGTGGATAACGTCAAGAACTGAAATTAGAGATACAACAACCTAATTTCAAAGCAGATCAAGCGAGATAACAATCAGATCTACGATATAACAAACCACAACCTCCAATCACACCCTACACGCTCCGTTTAGCTTCCTTGAAACAGCAGGAACAGAAAGCAAAACGTAAAGCCCTAAGAAATTCCAGTCCAAAGAGGTAGAAACTAGCAAATCTCAAAGTTTCATCTCCTTTCTCGGGAACCAGATGGAAAAATGAGAAAATTCAAACGATACAAAGTGCTCGGATTTATGGATCTGAGGAGCACTTAGAATTCGAAATTCGTAATTTACCTTTCGAGGGCACCGACTGAGACGGAGTGGCGACAATATGAGACTAGTCCTCCGAAACCCTAAAGGAAAAACTTTTTCGATTGACCGAAGCGATGAGCTCGTGGGTAGAGTATATAGACGAGAACAATGTTACCATTATACCATATTGTAGAATGAGCCTTGTGTTTTCTTTTATTTGTAATAGTTACCCATATAAGAAAATTTGATTTCAATCCGACCTTTTGTTTCTCTATTTTTACCGTGACATCCTTCCAGATTTCTTAAATTTTGAGAACTTTTAAAATTTATTTGTATTTCTCCAAGTATTTCCCAATTTAAAAGATAAAATCCCTACTTAGTAATATTATCTATTGTACTATTAAATTTTAATTGATAAAAGTAATAATTACTTAAAAACGTTATCGACTCGTATTTATCTCTTATACTATTAACCCCTAATTCATAAAAATAATAATTACTTAAAGACTTTATTAACCCATAAATTATTGTCAGCTACATCTTAGAAGAGGCTCTTCTAATCAATAAAATTGTGTGGAAAAACAAAAAGAAAAAATTACATTTTAATTTTTTTTAATTAATATATATGTTCTAATTTACACCTAAAACTATCAAATTTGATAAGTTATACTGTAAATTATTATTAAATTTTACATTTTACAAAGTATATTAAAAATTAACGATCAGATCTTAATATTGGGTAAAAATTGAAAAAAGAAAATATTTGAGTAAATATTATAATAAAAAATATTAATTTTCAATAATGCCGGAAATATTAGATACACAATTTTTCCGAAAACAAACACTCTCAAAATTTTGAAACCGATAAAGAATGCAATATTGCAAACTACAAGGGTGGACTCGCAATGACTTAACTAACAGGGAAAAGGCCCATCAATAGCCCGAATGGCAGTCCAGTACGTGTCTAAAGGAAACGTTAGAACCCCACGAGCCAACGTTTGTTTTTTCTGTTTTTGACGAAAAATATCTCCGATAGTGACAATGCTGGTCCTGGTCCTGACATGAAAAAAACTGTATCACTTCAAGGTGGGGCTCATGGGCTAGTAGGCTCAGATTGGCCCATCTTGGACCCAATTTAAATAGCCTTTAGTCCCGATGCCTGGGAAAACTAGGCCCATAGAGGTTATGGGTTTCGAAGCGATCGTAGTTCACATGGCACTTACCTTTACGTAACGAAAGACGTTTTGACAAGAAGGTCGTGGACTAGCCCACTAAGTAGCCGAATGATTCAAAAAAGATGAGAATTTACGACGGATTAGAACTCAAGACAAAGCCTTTGCAATTAATATGCATTGAAGTAATTTAAAGAGAGAAAAATTCATTGATTTGCATCGTACGTGTTATTTGGCATTAATTTGAAACACTTCTAATTGAACCAAGAAGCTTGAGCGGAAGGAGGACCATACGGGTATAACGTCCCAACAGTAGTGATTTGTTCCGGCAACAGACTGTTCAAATTTGAGTTGGCGGCTTCAATAATTTGCAGACCCTGGGCTTCTGGCGCAGTACAATTGAGGAAGGTAATCTCGGCTTGGATTTTAGCTAGCTGGCTTTCTGCCATGTGTATTTCTTCGTGTAGCTGAGAGATAAGTCCAACACAGCCATAAACGGGGTCTTGCATTCTACATTGTGCCTCGAAGCACAAAGTGTCCGCTGCTTGAGCACGGAGATGGGGTGGGAGTTGCTGTTTTTATTGAAGAGCAAGAAAAAAAAAAATGTGTCAACGAACGCAACACTAATTAAAGCAAAGAATCTAATCTAGCTGAAATGGCACGCTGTACTCAATTCAGCAAGTGCTAATAAATTGTCATGGTGGCCTCTGGATCACATTAATACACCTTTTATCTCCATGAAAATACAGGATAAATCATACATTCACGTGAACATCGTTCATTCATAGAAGTTATACCTACAGAGAAGAAAATTATTACCTGGAGCATCTTTCCAACATTGCTAGCACCATAGATTCTGTGGACACAAGCAAATCTTCGAGGATCACTAGGAGAGAAATAGGGAGAGAAAATGCAATCTGAAGGGCATCTTCTTCTCAAATACTTGCAAGCTGCACAACGACCAGAGATCATGTTCAAATCCTACAGAAAATCCAACCAAATCTCACCCACAAAAATCCTTTGATAGTACTTTACTAGTGTAGAAGAAAATCTAATGGAGATTTCGGTGATTCATTTTCCCAAAGAAGATGAAGACAGTATTTGTACTTCAAGCTTTGTGTTAACTTTGGAGAGATTTTAACGGCTAGTATTTTTCTTTCAAATTGGACATTATAAAGGAAAGGTTCTGAGATGGTAAGAGTAGACCAAGAGGATGGAGAGTCTCACCTCTCTCCACTAATAGGTTTTAACGCTTGCCATATATGGATTCTTGATTCAAATATCAGCATCTGGTAAAAAAATTCAAGACCTTTTTTTCTTCCTTGTCAAAAGGCAAGTCTAATGTGGGCGCATCATCGTTAACCATCTAGAGGAAAAACACAGTACCCAGTTGAGTCCCCCAAAGTCAACTATATTCTTGTTATTTCATGCGTCCATAACATGAGTATATATATATTTATTGATTTAAGGAGGTTATCCTTTGGTCAGGCTATATATGTTCGAAGCCCATGTATTAATTTCTGTTCCATCATTCTTGATAGTGGGAATGCTTCCAGTCATGTCATGCATGCACCAACTTTCGGTTTAAAAAGAAACAAAATTAAATCGATTCTCCAAAAGAGATTTTCGGATAAATACGAAGTATCGTCAGTTTAATGATATTTATCTCCCTTGCTATGATAGGAGCTGATCTCATATTAGATCACTTAAAGAAGTAAAATCCTAAGAATAATATTTAGATGAAAGGTTTCGGATTTACTTCCTTGCTAGGACGCTATTTATTAAAAGAGATAATTAAATGGATTAAGGAAAAATGAATATCTTACAAGGTTCATACTCAATGAAATAAAGGACTCTACGTACTATGGGAGTTGTCTTGAAACTTATGGCAGGGATTCCAATATGTCCATTGTAATGAGATTTATAAGGTAAATAAACTATATATATATATATATACTTGGGCTCGGTACTATGTAAAATTAGCACCAAGGGAGAGGTTGCAAGCACCTAAGATAAGGAGAATCCTACCAAAAATATATAACTGGTAGATCACCAACACACATAGGGCTAAGAAACGGTGAAAATAGTGCCGGTTTAGCCAAAACCAATACCGGCACTGGTAATATCAATGTTCAAATTTGTACATCGGCTAGTCACAATAACCGAACTTGTCGGTGCCAATTTGATGGTAACAGTTACGGTAACGACGTCACTAGCGATTGGCCAAAATAGAGAGAGAGAGAGAGAGAGAGAGAGTGAGTGGGAGAGAGGGGGCAGCGTCAGGGATATCAGGGGAGAGGAGAGGAGAGAGAGTTTCTGAAACATCTTAACCCTAACCCTGAAACGGTGCCGTTCTCTTTAAGTACAGAATGGTGCCTCTCTCTTTTTTTTTTTTTGGTAATATCATAAAGACATAAACAACGTGTAGTCATTTTTGAGGGTTAGGGTAACCTTAAAAAATGATTTTCGTTTAATTTATTTAAATAATAAATAGAAAAAAGCCAAACGGTGACCATCGATGGTTACCAGTGACGGTGAGAGCACCGGTAGGTATTGGCATTGAGAACCACCTGCGACAATAAAAGCTATCACCGGCAGTGCGCTTGCACACACAGATGAAATAATAGAGAAAAGTCATTTATTCAAGAACATGATGTTCTAAATGAAAACATGATTACTGCAAGATCATGAAAAAGTTCTAAATAAAACCAGGATTAACAGAAATAGGTAAGTTTTTCTCAAACTGAATTTAGATCTTCACACCACCTCATGATGTAGTTGGTAACGAAGTTCTAAATGGAACCACAGTCTTCTAAGATAACTGAATATTATTCAATGCTAGCTAGGCCGCCACCATGGAGAGTTGCATCCTCATGACCAGCGCCCTCACTCCAGATCTGCTATGTATGGGCCACGAGAGAACAAGGAATCCAGGAATTCGTCCTCCCAATCCTTAACATTTTGCACATTAAAACTTTCATTAGGACAATTTAAATGAGGTCGAAGCTTTAGCAAAGACAATAATTTTTTTAATTGGAAGAAAATAATAAAGCTCATGCATACCTGATTGAGAAATGGATGACTTTCTGAGGGGTTGTTCTCCCCCTGATACATCCCTAAAAGCTCATCCGAATCTGCCAGTTCTCTTCCGTTCTCTTGCTGTAACATAAAAACAAACTGTATATATATATATATATATATAAGATAGTAATTGCCCAGAACGACAGTACGTGGTTGCAACATTTCTTAAACCACATCAGACGTTCTTTTATTAAATAAGTGAAGCCTATTAATCATAAGATCAAGTAGTAATTTCTTCAACAAAAACATGATTATGAAGCTCTTAAACTAAACATTTTGATGGATTCAGATATGAATAGTTCAGGACCGGGTAAAGCATGCATATGGCATAAACGAACTCGAAAGCAGTTTCCTTCTCAAAGGATTCGTCTAAACCTCTTCTCAGATCTTATAAAATAATTGAAATTGAGGAAAAGCTAATTTGCCTGGTTGGCCGGGTGTTGATTATAAGGGTTCTCCTCCGGAGGACACGTGTTGCCAGCAAATTCCACGTCCATTATTTGTTCACCGACCGCCTGATGCTGCAACACCGTGTATATAGTATATTTGGCATCAAGATCGATCATATATATGGAACACGGTGCACTTGTTTGAGATGGCTTATAAAAGACGAGATTGAAATGCAAAAGGCAAGAATATAGAATGCTGCTGAGTACTCTGGTGATAATTTGAGGATTTTCGTGCAAAACACAACAGAAGCAAGCAAGTAGCTACAAGAAAATTAGTACTTATAAATAAGTTCTTTTTTTTTCCTAGAAAATAAGTACTTTATATATAAATAAGTTCACTTATAGTCTATCAGAATCATGAAAATCTAACAATTGTATACCGAAGAGGGAGACTTTTGTTTGGGGGGGGGGGGCCGGGGAACAAAGTGAGAAAGTAGAACGAGAACAGTATACATCTCCAAATATCAATTAGGATAGATTTTTGCAAAGTAATAGATATTAAAAAGCAGGAAGCATTAGAGATATATATACCTGGAGAAAGGAAGTTTCACTCGAATTCGAATTAGGTGGATTCTCTTCTACACAGGATGAACCAGAAAAGCCCAGATTTTGCAGTTCTTTCACCAGAACAGAAGTCGTTTCGAGCTCCTGTAGTGATCAGATATATCTGTTAGAGAATTCCGAAGGTAAGATCCTTCCCCATCTTGTTGCTACATGCAATATAAACAGCAGTTCAATGACATATATGGCGCTTACAGATTGATAAGGAGGTTGGTTGTAAGTTTGCTCCGAGAAAAGACCATCCAGATCATCAATTTCGTCTAATTGTTGCACAGAAGAAAGTTCATTGAAGTCAGAAATGTTATCCAGCAGATAATTAGGGGCGTAATGATTTTCTCCTCCATTTCCCAGACCGTATAGTTGCTTCGGCTGTGGTGGCATCAGCAAAACATTTTCTTGTTGGTTGCCGGCATTAAATACGGGTGGCAATTGGTTTACACTCTCAAAACCAGCAGCAGAATACCCACCTTCAGAAGTTCCATTCCCCATTGGTGCAAGTGTCATATTGTCATTCTTCCCACCCATCAAGCCATAGCGGCCATCACCGATTGCACCCGCAACAACTAGGTCTCCTCCATTATTCAGTTTGATTCCAGCATAAGTATGGTTGGTATAGCTAGAACCTGCGGGTGGAATTGAACTACTGAGAGATCCCATACCGTTGTAGGGAACTGAAGTACAATGAGGGTCGCGAATTAATCCAGATGTGCCAAAGTTGTAGTTCAATGGGCCACTGGTAAAAAGTTCGAAATTTGGTTCTGTTTGTTGTGGGTTTATGTGAGTTGAACTTCTACAATTTATAAGGCCACTCCTAGCATTCATGATGCCATGTGTCATATCTCCACGCGACGGAAAATTTGATCCAAGGTTGTTTGGCTGTATAGCTGAAGCCGGCAGATTTGCTTGATAAAGAGGATTTGTGTTGCCAAAAAACGGCTGGTGAACATTAGCTTGATTGCTAAATGCATCCCAACGCCCATGTTCTAGTTGAGGCACGAAATTTGAAGCTAACGCTTCCTTATTCGGAAAAAGGGCAGGGCCAAAGGTATTGGGAGCAGTAAACGACGATTGTCCATATCCGAACTGAGGCAAAGAGGTACCACTTGATCCTGCCCTATGAGAAGAAGGAAAAGAGCCGAGGAGGAAAGCGTTGGGACCCTGTGCATCGCCTCCGAATCGCACTGGCAAATTAGTTGATGTGCTCATCTGCCGCTGTTCAGGGAATTTCCGATTTGCTTTTCGGAAGTTTCGCAACAAATGTGGTGGAAGGCCAGCTGCAAAAGTTGATCTCAAAGCCCTATCAGACAAGCCCTTCAAGGCGCTAGCAGTACCTTTCTCCGCAACTCGTTTTAAGAATAGACGATACTTCTGCATATAATCATAGCCACATATATTATCATCGTAAAGGAATGTTAATGATTGAAAATTCTCTATATAGAAAATTTTACGTGGCCGTTTTCATGGATAGAACATGATTTGTTATTAAAATGTGCTCAAGTTGTATATGTGTTATAGAATATCATGTAAGTTACAAAAATATGCTTAGAAAAAAAAGTTACAAAAATATGCAGAATATCTAGTCGTAATGAAATTAGATCATTTGGAATGAACAGGTATATATATATGCTGCATACCAAAAATTATATCTTGCAATATCCCGTATAAAATGATGTATTATGATTGACCATTAACCATTTAGTATAAGGAGAAACTCATAGACATGATTAACTATATATACATGCATTCAGATGTTTTACCGTACTAACACACATGGAAGTCTTAAGTTCGACAAATAATTTATCCACGATGCAAATATTATAAACCTAACTTAACGTATAGGAAATTGAAAAAAAAAATCTCATTTGAGTTTGAAAAATTAATTTGTTTAGAGAGTCTTTAAATATGACAGCTCGTTAATTATTAAGTATAGAGAAATACTAACTAATTAAGCTGAGCTGAAAATGAAACATTAAATATTAGCATGTGAACGTGTACTGATCTTGATTAAGAAAGAACATACCTGCAAATGACTTGCTACATTTTCCCTGGTTAGCCCAGGCCTACTCATGAACTCGAGAATCTTCTTTGGAACAGCCTCTGAAAGAATTAACAATGGATGGACATGCAACGCAAAAAAATGTCATTAGTCAGAAACTACTACCGGAAAACCAGGCACGAACAAGGACGGAAGAATACAAATTAATTGGCAAGATATGGATGCATTACTTTCCAAGCCAATATGTCTAAGGGCTTGCAAGAACCGGTTGTGAAGTGAAGTTGTCCAAACCACCTTTGCCTTCTTAGCGCCTTTGGATACCTTAACCTTTTTCTTTCCGATGAATATTGTCTTTGAATGCTTTGTACGACGGATTTGAACTCCATTCCTGGATGATGAAGCACAACTTATATGATCGTAAGTCATGACTTTCTCACCTGAGGAATCTCCTCGAGGCAGCGATAGCAACAGATTTGTCAATCTTCCGGCAACAAGCATCAAGCCACTAATTTGAGTAGAGCTCCGCAAAGTGCAGAATAGACCCTTCTGCATATCATCAGCTCACATATATTTTCATGCACAATTCTTCATCCGAGAAATCACAGCCCACGTGGCCCTCAATAGAACACTTTCTTATATAAAAAATCAGCTGAGCCAGTTGAAATCTTGTGTTACCTTATCAAAAAAAAATCAAAGAATATGCTTAGAAAAAAAAAGATTATCAATTAAATGAACATGCCTCGGTGAAAAATGATCATTTTGAATGAACATATATTATATATGCTGCATACCAAAAAATTATATCTTGCAATATCCCGTATAAAATGATGTATTATGATTGACCATTAACCATTTAGTATAAGGAGAAACTCATAGACATGATTAACTATATATACATGCATTCAGATGTTTTACCGTACTAACACACATGGAAGTCTTAAGTTCGACAAATAATTTATCCACGATGCAAATATTATAAACCTAACTTAACGTATAGGAAATTGAAAAAAAAAATCTCATTTGAGTTTGGAAAAATTAATTTGTTTAGAGAGTCTTTAAATATGACAGCTCGTTAATTATTAAGTATAGAGAAATACTAACTAATTAAGCTGAGCTGAAAATGAAACATTAAATATTAGCATGTGAACGTGTACTGATCTTGATTAAGAAAGAACATACCTGCAAATGACTTGCTACATTTTCCCTGGTTAGCCCAGGCCTACTCATGAACTCGAGAATCTTCTTTGGAACAGCCTCTGAAAGAATTAACAATGGATGGACATGCAACGCAAAAAAATGTCATAGTCAGAAACTACTACCGGAAAACCAGGCACGAACAAGGACGGAAGAATACAAATTAATTGGCAAGATATGGATGCATTACTTTCCAAGCCAATATGTCTAAGGGCTTGCAAGAACCGGTTGTGAAGTGAAGTTGTCCAAACCACCTTTGCCTTCTTAGCGCCTTTGGATACCTTAACCTTTTTCTTTCCGATGAATATTGTCTTTGAATGCTTTGTACGACGGATTTGAACTCCATTCCTGGATGATGAAGCACAACTTATATGATCGTAAGTCATGACTTTCTCACCTGAGGAATCTCCTCGAAGGCAGCTTCCTCTCTCTTCGATAGCAACAGATTTGTCTTTCTTAGCGGCAACAGCATACTGCCATAAAGACTTGAGAATATCTGAGCTCACTGGTTTTATCATGTAGAAAGCAGCCCCACTCTCAGTCTCCAATATGACACTCGCTCTTCATCCGCAGAAACCACTGCAGCCAAAATATCGAGACGAATACCCCCCCCACCAGAAGTCCATCTAATAATTAGCAAAAACCCTCGTTGAACTTGCTTAGCAATATGATTAAAAAAATCAAAGAAAGAAAAAAAAAAATGTCATAGTGTAATGTTTCCCTACTAATCCAGGTAGTAATGAATTCTTCTTTCACGTGCTTTTGCAATTCAAGCCCATCCATTATAGGCATATGTAGATCTGTAATAACAAGGTCGAATTTCTGCATCCGAAGAGTAGCCAAAGCATCGAGTGGGTTTCTGGCAGTCACAACTGAATATGATAGCAGCAGAATATTCATCAGCTTATGGAGATGATAAGAATCATTCCGCATGTACAATGTAATTCGTAGTGCATGTAAACGCATTAGAGCGGAGTAGCTTCTACCGTTGATTGAGGATGAAGCTAAAAAAATTGTGGGGAGTTATAAGGCCACAATATTCTTTTTTTAAAGATAGTAGGTATTTTTTGAATGGGGCATCAAGGAGAAAAGTAGCAAAAGTCCCATATATATAGTTTTTCCTCATCTTTTTTTTTTTTTAATTTTAAGGGGTCAATAATATTTTTTGCAAAGTTGTATATAGAGGGTATTTTTTTTGAAGTGGCATTAAAAAAAAACACGTATTTTTTATTGCTGAGATATTGGTTGTCCGGGGGGAGGGCGCTCGCCCCTTGCTGCCGTCCCTGGTTAGATCTGACCAATTAAAGACATAATATAAGGGAAAAAAATCATGTTTTCTGGCTATATCCTGCTTAATTAGGAGAGAAACGTCAAGTCCCATATCGTGGTTAAAATGGTAGATCACTTTAGCCTTTGGCTTTGAGACAGTGAGACATGGCCTAGGACGTACATCATGTATTCAAACATACCGATTCATTAAATCACATGTTTTTGAAATTCCTGGTTTGAATATAGATGTAGGCAACAAATAGAAGAACTAAGATTCTTAAAAAAAAGTTCAGGGTAAAAGCCTTATCATCACTGAGATTCTTCTTATGCTGCAAATGGACCGATAAAGAAGGGAAGAGATCTCTTAGGACAAGAAAACATGCATGCAGAACCTAAACAATCTTTTACCATCGGAGGATTCATAGATCGTACTACTGACACCAAAAGTATGGCAACCCTTACGGCAAAAGGCCGGGATCTGAGATTAAGAATCTATTATAAGAATGAAAATTCAACTTCAATCTATTTGGGAGGCAAAAGATGGATCAGATTTTTGGTATCCAATTGGAACTCTAAGTTTGTTTCAATTTCTCAGTGCAAATATGTTTCAAATGAAGAGATCCCATGGATTAAGCTGAAAACATGCTTGCAGTGCCTGGCCAAACACTATTTTATGAAGACATAAGCAAATCTGAACACAAGAAGAGAAAATTTCAAGATCTACTAAAAGGAAATTAAAGATGAGTGGCCACGATTTTTTTTTTATAAAAAAAAAACCTTATATATGTGAGAAATGAAACTTATAACATTATATATAGACAAATTAATTAAGCAGAATTTGACCATTGGGTATATGCTACTCGACAGTTGTTTAGCCAAACAGTACTCGTACGTATCTAAGGTCTGATCACTTCACTTCTCATGAAGGAATGGAAAGACCCTCACAGATTGAATACCATCCAATAATATGTAAGGAGAGACTAGTAGAAACCTGCAAAACGAAAAAAGTACCATAGGGAATTAATTAAAGAGGCATACCTCCATATTTTAATGCTCTAAGCATCCCCGCAACAACGGCGAGAGATGTAGCATCATCATCCACAACCAAAATATTGATGTCGAAAACAACAGGCCGAGTTTTGGTGTTGAAAGATTGGCCTCCTCTAGTTTGCTCACCCTCCATGCTCAATCTGCTGTGGAACCACTAGCAAAGACAAGGATCGTTTACAGCAGAAGGTGCTAAACGAATCCGAGTGGCCCTAAAGAATGGACAAGAATTGTCCGAGGACTGCTATTGTGGGATGAGATAAGCACAGTGAGAGAGCTTTATCTGAACTTCCGCAATATATAGTTCTTTTCAAATGTTTTTCTCGTATGAAGTCTGCCCTGAAGGCATGGCCTATATATACACGAATCAGACCCTGGATTTTGATATACTAATTGATGTCCAATATCTGGAATAAAAATAAACATTTAATGCCATTGAGCCAAAACTGGAGGTTCTTACATAGAGTCTTTCTAAAGAAGATTTCGCAATCTTTGTTTAAATGCCTCTTTTCCCTCATATATTTGTAATCCACATTAGGAATCCTTTAATTTGGACAAGTTTAAATCAGTATTTCTGCCTTCTTATTTGTTTTGGCACTGAGAAGGTTGTGTGCAAAACAAAAGGCTGTTTGGTTATACAAAAAATATCAATTAGATTTAGGCATCTAGCATTAGAGAACTAGGAATTTACTTTGGCCAGTTATTTCGCCTTTAAAAAATCTGAATGCAGTTGAATTAGTGAAGCCACTTCCAAAGCTAATACTAGAGTTGCTTTGCTTGAATATTTTCCAACAAGAATCACCTCTTTTAATCAAATTAATCATGAATCCTTGCTTTCAAATTTATAATAATATATGTGAACTAATAACTTAGAAGTTCTTTCTTACTATTGTAAGCTTCTCGACATTACTTGGCACTCATCAGTTAGAGCATGTAACTGAAAAGTATTTGGTGCGCACTTTGTGTCATGAGGAGCTTATAATAGTAAGTAGAAAACGGCTCCGACATATTGGAAATAACGGTAATAACGATTTAACGGTCAATGTGAATCTTCAAATGCTTTATTTATTTCTTACCCTATATTAAGAGACTTTGAATCTTCAAAAATATAAGTCATTCATTTACCAAAACACATACAAAAATAATTATGCGTAGACTGCATGATCAACATACTTCAAAAAATTAAACTAAAGACTTCATGACATGACTCAAACTTTTGTTTTTTTGTTTTAGTACGAGGTTACTAAGTGTTTGATTGTACGAACCAAGCACGAACTTCAAGTTTATTGTTTCAATTTCCATTTTTTCTTCTTTTTTTTTTTTCTTTTTGGTTTCTTTTCTACTAGCGGCCTTGTCCAAAAATCATGTTACGCAGGTCAAGTGCAAGCATGTGTACGTGCCCAAAAAGTGACGCACTACTTTGTTGGGCCAATTTGGCGGGCCTCTGAAACAATTGAATAGATAGAAATGGGTCCACTTCCATAAATTGTACCCTACTTTTATAATTAAGAAAGGTATCCAATAAATGTGTCTTATCCCATTTACTGCCCAAAGAAATTACTGCTAATAAATTATAGTCTGTCCACATTAAGAGGTGCAAAATTGCAAATATGGCAAATAAGTAATTCAGAAAATACCACCTTACTAGAACCACATTAATGGTTGGTAGAAAGCCTGGGCCTGGCCCATGGTTTTCAAAAACCACTCACTTTTGTCCATAGTAAAACGTATTACCCTATATGGAACTTCGAAATGACTTCTATAACACTGGATAACTAGAGGGGGATGTCTAAAATCCCTGATTGGCTGACTCTCCTTGCAGTCCCAAAGAAGTAATTACAACTCATGCACTGCCACATCATCAAAATAACAGTGGTAATTACAGCTAGGAACCGGGGGGGTTGATGAATTTAATAGACCACTGAATTTATTCTGTAATCCACTCAGGAAGAATCAATAATCCAAATAGGACCTGATTGGATGAGGATCAGAGTCAAGTCCTAAACCCTCTTTTCGTCAAAACAAAAGATGGCATGTAGAGGTGGAAGCCTCGTTGTCTTTCTTCTTATTTTGTCACCTTCTTTATTTACAATGCCAGGGGACATTAATCTACCCCAATTCCACCTCGTTCCTCGCTGACCGAACCAACACGTAGGAATGGTTTGGAGGGCCTTTTCCCTCCGCCCTGCCCAGCAGGGGTGGGGATGGATTGGTATCCCTTTCTTTTCTTTTCTTTCCTTTTTTTTACTTAATTTTTTTAACTTCCATTTTTAAAATTAATTTTTGGGTTTTTTTTTTTGGTTTCCTGATTAAATTTTTCTTTATTGGGCTAATAACATTCTGGTTGGAGTGACATAGACTAAAAAAGGATCTTATCTGGGAGGTGGTGAGATCTTACTTATAAGGAGGCGGTGAAGAAAAACAATATCCCTTCCAGAAGAAAAACATTTTAGAGATAGACTCTGTCTTCTCTGTAGAATATTCATAAACTACCCGCCCAACTTCTCCTTCCCTTGTGGTTTCGGCGACATGCATGTCCTCTCTCCTATCCCGACACAGCTTCCTGTGACGAGGATCTACCCTTTTTCCTATCATTTAACTCGATTTTTTCAATTTTTGTTGGAAAAGAAGGAGGGTAGATCTCGGTATTTTTGTTCTCTCTAGGAGGTCACGCCATAGCTCATCAGCCTCAGCTCCTTTGACTGGTCATTTCTGCACCAACCCGTCGCCAGTCAGCTCCTTATTTTGCAGTCTAGTCTTTCTTGGATCTCTAGTGTTCTTGATCTTTATTATATCTAGACTCGGACTCGAAGGAAATAAAAGGATGAAAAAAATTGGACAAAAGACAATTTTGGGGAACGACTAGTACACAAAGGCCATATCAAAAGCTTACACACGCTTCCACGGTAACAATTTCTTTTTTCTTTGAAACATAGCTATACAGAGAACAAATGTATTCGAGTTGGGATTCGCGAAGGAATAAGAGTATTTTCACATTTTAATATCCATTTCTTTTTTCCTTTTCCCACCTGAATTCTGGACAATGCAAGGATACTTGAAATCGGGATCACTGAACTCTAGAGACCACTTTTTATCTGTTCATAAAATGCCCACAACACAATGCCAATTACAGTATCTCTAACCAAGCTCTTAAGAAGACCCGTAACGAAGCGATTGGAGCCATCACCATCTGGCCTCTTCCCTGCAAGGTCTCGGAACCGCAAGTTTCCTTGGTCTGATACTAGTGCATATATCACACCATTCATGTGCCCTTTTCCAATCACCCCCACCACTCTTTTGCTGTTATTTACAGCTTTGCTCCGCTTTAGTGACCATGCTAGGTACTGGTAAAGCAGCAGCATATATCTTAGATGGCAGATTATAAACCTTATGAAAGAAAAGTAGAAATATATGGAATTGCATTTATTCTGTCATTCATGTGAAGGACAAGAAATGTAGCTATTCACATTTGGTGAAACAAGAACGAGAAATCTAAGGGACAACCAGTTATTATGGTGCATCAGACTCGGCATTGGATCAAGTTTTACACTGTCAATTCAGCAGGACTAGATGAAATAACTTTGTGGACAGGTTTTTAGTCAGTAGTGAAGGAGATTCGTGCTTCTAGTGGTTTTCCCAGCTGGGAAGTACTTACAGTGTCTCGTTCATGTATAAGAGGCTGAAGGAGTGATGGATATGACAAGCTTAGCTGCTCGTAGAGCTGAAAGGTGCCATCATCTGAACTTGGTTCCTGCAATAATTAGTATTTAAATATAAAAGGTATATGACTGTCAACATATTGTTGAATTATGGTCCAAAATGCACAGGAAACTTGGATATCTCAGCCAACTTCGATTTTACAACCGAAGAGTTTCAGAACTTTTTGTTTTTTCTCATTGGTATTGTACTTTATGCTATTTTCTAGATCCTCCACACATTAGAATTCTTCCTTCTTGAAGGCCTCCAAACCTAATTCATAGCAGAGCAATTTGAAAGATATCCTATTCCCTCTGTTCTCTAGGAAAGGCTTTGACATGTACACCATACTGCCACATATATGATCATAGGTTTGCTTGAAATAGAATTGAGGTATGTATGAACTAAACATAAAAACACAATCATCCAAAAACCAAATATCTAAAATCTAAATAGTCTGATTAACTATGAAATATGCTATGGGCGAGATCAACTACATAAGTACTCTACATATCCTTTTAGAAAGGAAATATTCGTCAATGCTCAATATAAATCATTATCCTATTAGCAGCAGGAACTATATTTTTCTATGCCAACAATAACAGTTTAGTAACATATGAGATACAACCCTAACCCATTTTTCCCCTGTCACTGTTGGCTTTTACCTGCGTCCCAATGTGAAAGTCTAGGTACCAGTTGCTTCGGTCCTTGAGTTATGAGGCTATATACATTTTCAGCACTGGTTAGCATTCAGTTGATCATCTATTTCCTTCACAGGTATAACCACTCACTAATGACATCTTCCCGTTCAGAACAAATGATATGAGATTATGCATAACAACTTCTGTAACCCAAACACAGTGGAACAATGCCCTTCTCACCTTTACAGTGTGAAATGGATTCACAGAATTCAGAGTTATAACTTCATGATAGTTTCAAACGCCAAAATGGATTGGAAACTATTAACAGTCAGGAGGTTCTGAATAAATGAGAAAAGAAAAAAGCACTTCGATTTTGATAATTATAGAAATGCATATATGAAAACCAGATCTTCTGAACTTTAGCAATGATGCAGATTCTTCAAACTGTATCTCTCTCTCTCTCTCTCCCCTCTTATCAGACTTAAGAAAGGAACAAGTTGGATTATCTGGATGACAAACCTTCAGACTGGGCCTAGTATCAGATGGAGAAGTAATCCCGCGAATCACTGAAGTCACTAGACTCAGTTTCTCTGTCCATTTCAGAGAATTCCAAGCCCTTTCAAGCTGAAAGAACACAGACGAGGCAGTTGAAATCCTGTTATTTTGAAAATGATGTATAAGCTGGAAATCCAGCTTCCGGAAAAAAAGACCAATAAATCCAGTAAACACAGTGCATATTTGCTAAAACATCAATTACAGTGACCAGAAAAAGGTTTAACTTAAGACCCTACCTGGTATAGATTCATATTAGCACTTTTTAAAAAAACTTGACATATTTCTACATCAGTTACATCAGTTGGTTGAGTCATCTCATGTGTATGCAAGATTCACTATGAATGTACATACCGTTATCTCAATTGGCCGATCCCCCAAAACTATCTGAGCGCCAACTTCTTCAGAGGCTTTTCGCGCAGCACGAAACTATATTTCAGAAAAGATTTCAATGCTGCAAACAAACACATGGTATGTATGTTGTTTCTTAAGTACGTGATTGGATACTTTTATTTAAATTGACTACCTCATCACCAAAGGGGCGGTTGATATCTGAAGAGATTTTTGAGGAAAAAACTGCCAGTAGTAGACGTAGTGCAAGAGCGGTTTGACCCCCTGTCATTTGGATATTCAGTAACTAATCTTCGTAGGTACATAAGGAAAATGCATGGTGGAGACTTACTGCTTACCCAAGTCTATGCTACGGCCAACAGCACCAAAAAAACCAGTTCCACTCAAAGAAAACATATTTGAACGTAATTGTTGGACAAGCTCACCATCACTGGAAGCGTACATAATTCCAGCTCTGAAAATGAACTCTGCAACAATTGAAGTTATGATGTGGATTGAAGTCTTGAAGATAAACAAGTTTGACAAATATGATACCTTTTATTGCAATCTATCCAGCCGATCCACTCAACGAAACCAGTTTAATGCTATTTCCAAAGGAAGTGTATGGTTTGAGATAAAGAAATATTAAGGAAATTAACGGTGTCACACACGTCCTATCTTATAGACCTACTTGGATTTGTGTACCCATAAGCAGAGATTCGTGGTGAGATTGCTGGCTAAGATCCTTAAGGTTTACCATGTTTAAGGGCCGTAACATTTTACTTTGATGGTCATGGTTCTGGGTTTTGGGACTGCGATTAACAACCATAATGACTGGGCCGGGCCGCCTTTTTTCTCTTACTAAATTTTTCCTTCGCATGTGGTGAGCAATCCTACGAAGGGTGATGCAAGTCAAGGTGCGGTTTTCTGGGAATAGTGAAAGTTCGTCAAACATTTTTGCTCGCGAAACAATAACATGGAAAAGCAACTGTAAAAGTTCCTAAACTATTGAAAGCAATTCGATTTGATATCTCCAAATAACTTTCCCAAGTTGCATCGATAAACTAAATTCAACCAAAACCGAGTGACCAAATCAGACTTGCCTGCTCCTGCATAGCTCCACCACCACATTATCTGGCTTCACAACCCGTACAACGCGTTCAGCATCCGAAGCAGATTCCTGGGATATGTGCGTAGTGCCGAGCAACAATATCAGCTCTGGCTCCACAAACTCGGTCCTCCATGCTGGTACCGGACCATACCGCTTTCTCTCGACCAATACCAAGCTCCCATTTTCCGCCAAATCAAGCAATTCAGGGTGAGTTCGGGCAATCATAGCTCTAGAGTCCTCCAGTATTCCGGATCTGAAATCAAAGTCTGGTGGGGGAGGTTTGATTGAGACCTTGGAGGATTTAAGAGGTTTTGTAGTTAAGAACAATGGGTTGGTGTTGAAAATAGGGAAGATTGATTTGAGTATCTCCATGTATGAGAATGTGAGAGCAATCTGGGTTTGCTGGGAGTCTCAACAATGTGACTGTATTCTCGTGTCTCAGAATTTGGATAAGGCAACGAACTTTAACGACCATGAGTGCAGAAGTGGCGTCATCCGCATTGGTAGTCTCACGTGTGGGGAGCTCCGTTTTTTGGTTTTTTTTTTTTTTTGACAAAAGATGTGACATGACAAAGACGTCACATAACATGTGTGTCTTAGGTGTCTTGGGTTAAGGAAGTACTCTAGCAACTTTAAGTGATCTGACAGAATTAACGCATTGCGCGTGGAAGCTTTCTAAGACCCTGTCTCTTCCTTCTTCTTTTTCCAGGCTTTTCAGCTTGCGTAGGGACTACGAATGTCGATAAGCAGGAGCCCCAAAAATCAATAGAAAAGTTTTTGTTTCCCTTGGGTAAAAATTATATTTTTCTAATAATTTTCTTGTAATTTTACATTCCAGCCCCCAAATTTTATTTTTATGAAACTGTTCCCCTAGCATCGAATCCTAATTTTGCCCCTGTATGTAGGTATATATTTATTGTTATTGGCTTTTTTGTCATCACCCTTAAGTGGGAGATAACCGCCTATAAAGTAAAAGTGAAACAAAATGATATGTAAAATAGGCAATTGATTAACTATTTTGTATCCGAAATAGAATGTGAGAACTCTAATTGAAATAATAATTAATTTAGTTTTCTAATTTTAAAATCCAATACTCTAAGATTATATTATCTTTGAAATGGTGTTTGTTTTTTTCTCTCCTCTCTCCACTAAGATTGAATTAGGATCATCTCTAATTTACTACTATAATTGAATAGTCTAATTTTAAGAAAGATAGAAATAATATCATATCTACAACATTTAACGTTGTTCATATGAGTTTTATAATATTCAATAATTAATTTTTCTTTAAATTAGATCATTCAATTTTATAACAAATTAGAAAATATTTTAATATGAAGTAGTATTTCTCTTCTTCTTCTTCTTCTTTTTTTTTTTTTTTTTTTTTTTTTTTAACTTCTTCTAGATTGGTTCTCACATATTCCTTTCTACCCATATCAATTGTTTCGTAGATAAAATTATTTTAAAAAAAAAACATAATTTATGAAGTTGTTGATAATTTAACTTTGGCTTCTATTTGAGGATTCTTGCAGTTTCAAGGACAAGTCACCAAATCAATGACAACCATAGACCACAAGCCATACTAGCTTTACCAATGGCCCACGTACATGTAAGGGAATTCACCTACTTGGGCCAACCCATAGACATGTAGACGCCAAATATATTTGTAACAAAAAAAATACACTTTACACCTCTCAAGAGGTTTTAATACTTTATATTTTAATTTATTATTTTTATAACATTACACTCACTAATAAATTGATTTCAGACACTTTATATCTTTCGTGAAATTTTTCATGTAATTTGAATAGAAAATAATCTTTAAGCGCATGAAATGAAAATTTTATTCTCATAATTTTTTTACAATAATTATTTTATGAGAGTAAAATCATAATTTTAAAGACTAAAAAGCCGATTTATGTCAAAATTGATGGAAAATTTTAATGAATAGGTTGTGTGAAATCAGAAGTTGAAAAATGTAAAATGTATTTATTTGAAAATAAAATCAGGAATTATTAATGATGTCGTTAATGGCCATAAAACATATATTGATCACTTAAAAAATTATCTCTAACGCCTCCATCCTAATCAGAATATTCAATAAGGGTTAGAAGTCAAATCACTTGATATAAACATCTAACAAAAAACTTAACCAAAAACTAAGAACACGTGCCATTTACTCTACCACAAAAAATAACGTTCTTTAGTAAAAGTCTTAGTGCGGTACTCGTGATTGTGAACCTTTTTTTTTAGTGAAGAGTCTGCTTGACCATTGAATCCGATCAAAGCAATTAATTTATTGGAAAATAATTTAAAAAAATCTACTGTACGTTTTCACACAAATCACAAAAAACAAAATAAAAATGGAAAGGACTGGAGAAAAGAAAAGAGTAGCCAGACAAGAGCTAGCTAGGGAAGCAATAAACAAAATTAAGGCAGCGCCAAGCATGGCCTAAATTAATCATCGCCATCAATGACAATGAAAGCTCGAATTTGATTTGGGATAAAAGCAATTGATATCTTTGGTCACGCAGCAAGAGACTGGCTGTTTACAGCTAATTGCTAGTTTGCGCCTAATACGTGTGCGGTGTGCCCACCCTTGGTCACACCACGTGACCCAAAACTTTTTAGCCGCGAATTTTCCACGCTTTCCCCCCTAGTTTCACTTCCTCTTAAATGAACCGCAAATCCCAAGTTCCAATGACAAAATCTCTTGCACAAATTTGAATACGCTTTCCCATAGTATAGACACACATGTTTCCCGTACTCAGAAGTTACACATATATATAGATATCTACATGGCCGATAATTGGGCTAACGTGCGCCCAGATGAGCCACAGCCACAATTTGACGTACCCAGCCTCTCTGTACAAGTACCTGAACCTTTTCCCTCTAATGTACGCCCTGAGGAGACTACGCCACGTCCTTCTACTGCCAGTACCCCCACATCGGAAGACCCATCCCCAAGGCCCGTACGTTCTCATGGCGGGTCATCCAGTCAGCGCGCCTCAGGTAGGAGGCCGAAATATCGGGGAGTACGGAGCCGGAGCGGGAAATGGGTTTCCGAAATACGAGAACCACGCAAAACAACGCGCATTTGGCTCGGTACGTACCCGAGGCCCGAGATGGCTGCCGCCGCGTACGACGTGGCGGCACTGGCCTTGAAAGGCCCCGACGCTACCCTGAACTTCCCGAATTTGATTCTTTCGTACCCGATACCGGTTTCAACTTCGCCGAGCGATATACAAGCCGCGGCCGCCAGAGCGGCGGAGGCTAGGGGACGAAAGTCGGATACTGGGAGTACTGCAGAAAACCCGGAAACAAGGCGGCCAGAAAACGAGGATACAAGTAGTGGTGGTCAGGTGGGAGAGGAGTTCATCGACGAGGAAGATCTTTTGAACATGCCGAGTTTGCTGGTTGACATGGCGGAGGGAATGCTCGTGAGCCCGCCGAGGATCGAGTCGAAGTCGTCGGACGACTCAGATGGAGATGGTTTATGGAGTTATACCTAACAAGGCTCAGATTAGAAGAGAGTTTAAACATATGTGTGATGCAAGCAGTCATGGTGTAAGGAAAACTTGTAGTATTTCCATCCCATAGTACTGTACGTGTGGCTTCTTTTCCTTTCTTTTTTTGTTTTTATGGTGAATTTGGAATTTCAGCAGTCCTCGATCATACTGGGTAATACGACAGGTCCTTTAGCCTTTAGGTAGGCAGTCAGCTAGAAGGGTGACGTGATTTTGCTGCTATCTTGGTAGTTGCGTTCAACATGAGCGTCTCTTTCTATGTTTTGGTAAAGGCTGAACTAGTTTTTGCCGAGAGTACTGTAATGAAGTAACAAGTACGGTTGGAGTAGCACAACGTTTTGGTATAAAGGGTAAACTAGTTTCTTTTGTCACGAGTACACTCTTAAGAGGCAAGAAGTCAGTTTTGTTTCTTTATGCCTCAATCCATCTAGAGGCGCAGAGGGACTATTTGTGGATTTTCTATGTCAACTTCGTTTACTGATCAAGCTCTCCTCGAACTCATTTAAACACTTCTGGAAGGATTCCCGAAAGGAAGGGACGTGCTGCCACTGTGGTAAGTTTAAACTTTGAAGTGAAGGATCCCAACCTTGGGTCTCCCTACTCATTTGTCTTTTCCCTTTTTTTTAACAAAAAAAAGAGTCAAATTGGTTTGATTCGTTGAGAAAGCCGTTAAAAGAAATTCAAACAGCACTAATCCACGGCCACAAGCTTAAGCACTTGTGCAGTATCATACCATGAGCGAGTCTCTTCGCGTGACGGTTATATCCCCAAATGAAGATGAGTTAAAATTCATAAGAATTTCAATATTCTGTACAATTTATCCTTACTTTCCTTTTTTTTGCTATCTTTTTTTTTTTTTGTTTCCCTATAGAATGATGATCCAAATTTTATTAAAATTCTCACTCATGACAGAAAAATATCGTGTTAAACTTGACCGGTTACAAGGGAACACTAAAAGCTCAGCTAAAGAGTACCAGAGACCAAACCGACCCAATATCTATAACTATACTCATATTTATTGTACTATCTCTCCTTGATTAAGTTATCATGCTAGCTTTGAAATGGGATGAGATTTTCACCCATGTGCATTTACTAACTACCCAAATTTGTAAGCAAAGTGTTGAAGTGTAACTTAGGACGCTATTTCCACCAAAAGTATAAAGTTTTAGATTTTGACTGAATTATGTTATATAATGGACCACTGTCAATTTTAACTGAAGATTAAGGGTTAATTACAATTTTTCCTATCGAACTAGTGCCTCATTTTTAAAAATCTCCATATACTATGACTCATTACAACTCACCCCTTCAATTTACGTTTATTGTTATGATCAAGTCCCTCACTCAGTTTTTTCGTTATGTGCAATGTTTTTCATCATAGGTGAGCAACACGTGGGACCCTCATTGCTCAAAAATACCAAATTGTCTTTCTCTTTCCCACCTGCCCCTAGAAAACTGTGGTTTTGCCTCCCAATGCAAATTTGCTCAAATCCAATTCTTTTTTTTGGGGGGAATGACACTAAATTTGAAAAAGCAACGGGTGTGGGCGATTTGGTATTTTTGAGCAAAGAATGTCTCATGTATTGTTCCTATAAGATAGAAAATATCTCACATAATGAAAAAACATGGGTGGAAAAAAGTTGTAATTAACCCAAAGATAAAAGATTAATGATTTTCCCTATTAAAAAGAAAAGAAAAAGAAAAAGAAAAAGGAAATTACAGAAAACCAACTCGCTTCTTTCGTTGGAAATTTGTCATCCGTACAAGTACCGAACTTTAATTGAGTTGAACGGTCAAACTCTGCAGACAAGAGGCAAATTTTGTGCCAAAGATCAAGGGCAGAATTTTCAGGAACTTTGAACCCGAGAGTACCTTTCTGCTTTACTCCAATAAGGATTCGGATTTTTCACTCCACCAGCTTTGACATCAAGAGATTACTGGAAGTGGAGACCGTACGCAACCGCGGCCATTCTTTGGCCAAGAACAACTGTGATTTTTTCAACATATTGCACATGCATATATATAGTTTCGTGACGGGACTGGTTAATCTTTTCTTTTCAGTATATTTCGTTATATGTTGTAGAGTAAATGATGAGTACTATATATAGCCAAGAACACGTACGTTGTGTAATGGGAAGATGTCAAAATGCCATGGTAATTAAAACCGAAAAAAAAACTTGTAATCATTGATCGAATTAGCAGTAGTACTCGATCCGATCGAGTTAATTAATTTACAATTATATATCTCCAAATTAGCATGGCGTACACACGAGAGTGGTAAGAGCGAAGGTGTTAAATCATCACCCGACCAAATCTCTTGTCATTATACCTCCGCTGATTTTCGATCGACAGTTGAAAAGAAACACTAATGATGAAGATAGTAAAGAAAGATGCACTAATGATGTAGCCTTTCTTTTATAAAGGAAATAGAGCATAGTGTTCTCCTTCCAAAAGAGGATGATTTCCAAAGAAAATGACACTAAAGGAGTAGAAAAGAAGAAAGAAATTAAGATTACTTGCAAGGTAAATACAATTCTGCATGATGCGAGAACGGCCCACAGTTGTCGACATATACGATGACAAAGGATGATGGATAGGGTCAATTGACGAGGAATTATATATACTGTGCTAAAAACGGCTTAGACAAAAAGTAAGCGAAAGAGAAAACATATCAACCTTTTCTTGCCAACTTGGGTCACTGACATATATAATTTATAAACAGATTAGGAAACCAGCTTTAATGTCCTTTTTTGAATAAATTCCGACGAAGTAGTCCGTCACGGGTGAGGAATGGGCGAAAGGTTGTCTCCCCACTCCTCTAACCCAAAAAAGCGACTTGATTAAGAGCTAGCTACCTAGCTAAGGGTTTGAATAAAGAAGTAGATCGGGCAGATCTACTTTGTACTCAGACCACGGAGCGATTACGAATATCATGGGATGACTAAAGACGTAGTAGCTTATTGAGAAAAAGAAGAACTTCCGATATTTGAAGATGGTTGATGATGTCAAGAATTATTCTTATCGATCTTGTAAAAAATCATCAAGGGAGGTGGCCTCGGATCAAGTCCCCAATGGCCAAGTCAGCTATGAAGAAGATATTTTGTATATTAGAGTGGCATTAAACATAAGCGTGAGTTTTATGAATTGTTATACCTTGCTTTTATATGAGTTTAAGAGTCATACCTCAATCGGGAGTTTGATCATAGAGTTCTATTAGAAGAGAATGAGGGCTTCCGAACATATAGGATCCTTTTATTATCAGGCGTTCGGTTAGGAGTTTGAAGTCTCAAGGATTCTTAAGTCGAGTGGACAGGCAGTGGTGTTTGCAATGGGCCAGACCAGAGGTGGTCAGGTATAATAGGGCCTAGCATTCATGGCCCATCAATGCTCAATCTCTTATTATTATAAGGGCGAAAGATATTGTTAATTAGGAAGTCAAGAAAATAAACAATTTGAATCAGGAGAATCATTTGGTTGAAATTTCAGACAGGAATTAGATCATCATGGTCATGAGTACCGGTTCTCATCACTACGTTGGGCTTAGTCTATATCTTATAATATATTAAGGTTTGATGCATTAAAGATCTTGACAGATTATTGTGCTGTTGCATTTCCAAGCAGCTTGTATATATATATATATCTTTCAATATTGAAGTTCATCTTGCCGGCCTGCGCAAAATATTCTATTGGGCCGAAAGTTTGACTAAAATACTTGTGGTCATGAACCTGATCACTGAACCCACCCGTGGGAAACCTTAACGTTGAAACCCAGTGCAAAATTTGTGTTGGCCAGAGAGCTGACAACTTGTCAAGTTGAATATTTTTATTTTGTCACTTAGCCCTTTTAGGCATGTGGTCTGAAATGGTCCAAATGTACTTCTAATGAGACAGCTCAGGCCACTCCAACCAAGAAAAGAAGCCTTACATAATAAATATCAACATCAACGTGTCTTTTGGACCAATTCATGAACTTTAAACTCGAAAACTGATTTCCCAATCAGCTAGGCCAACTCAAATACGTGGACGATCGAGAAGCAATTAAACTGCTCGCATCCTGAGAGGCCATATTGCCTTCTCTTCATGTAGACGACGGTACTTTAGGCCATCACCACCAGTGATCTATAGCTACCACTCCCATGCACCTTCCATTGATCTGGATAATAAAAAAGAAAAAGAAAAAGGACGACAAGCCGAGATGGATTGATGTCTCAGACTTCTTTAGATTATCCACCATATTGAATAATCGTATTTCTTCTTCCTACAACTGAGTATCATACCAAAAGACTCACCTGCTTTGATAAATATATATATATATATATATGTTTTTCTTTGTCTGGGTTGGGGAGCTAAATGGACTAGAAAGTTTCAACAACATTAGGCAATCCACCGAACTTTCCACCAATCTAAATCAGAAACTATTACTATCAAGAAAAAAAAGGAAAGAAACTATTTCGACGAGGAGATAAGACTAGTAAGATATTTTTGCTTTGGCTGGGATGGGGGGCTAAATGGGTATTAGCAAGTTTCAACAACATTAAGCAATCCACCGAATATTCCGTTGATATTTAGACACTACTACTCTCACTCCTTTTGGCAAGTGCGTCAGGCTATTAGCATCTCCAAATTCACAGAGACAAAGGCCCTCAAGTGGGCCTCAGGAAGACATCAAGGACACAAACGACAAATCCTTTGGGACCCCTGGCTTCTACGAAAAAAAAAAAAAAAAAAACGCGTTTCCGTTTCCGCGGCGAAACCACCGGCTCTCTCTTTCCTCGTGCGCAAGGAGATAAATCTTTTGGTTAGCCCCCTCCCTAGGCTACGTTCAAAAAACGCGTTTCCGTTTCCGTGGCGAGACCACTGGCTCTCTCTTTCCTAGTGTGTAAGAAGACAAATCTTTTGGTCTAGGCTCCTTTCAAAAAACGCGTTTCCGTTTCCGTGGCGAAACCACCGGCTCTCTCTTTCCTCGTGTGTAAGGAGACAAATCTTTTGGTTACCCACTCACTAGGCTCCCTTCAAAAAACGCGTTTCCGTTTCCGTGGCGAAACCACCGGCTTTCTCTTTCCTCGTGTGCAATCCTCGATAACGGCCATAGTTAACTGTCAACCGTGTGACGTCATCTGGAAGAGGGGTCCACTCTTGCTCTAATTTGTCTTCTTTTTTCAAGCAAACAGCATTCTTTTTGAAGGAACTAAAGTAAGCGATTCCCCAAATATCTATTCCTAAATCCTAATTTGTCTTTTTCCTTTTTCAAGCGAGCAGGAGCATTGTTTCTGAAGGAACTAAAGTAAGGGATTCACAAAATATCTATAATAATAAAGACAAAAAACGATAACGACAAAAAGCAAAGCAGGAATTCACAAAATATCTCAACCTCTCCTCCATAGAAAAACAAAAATTTGTCAATTTCAATGTACCACGTGAGTGCTTGCTCCACTGGTTCCACACACAGGCTTCGTGCTTCCAAAAAAGTCCTAAAGTTAAAGCTGACGGTTACTCGCCGATTCTTTTCATGTTTTAACGAGGTAATCATTTTAACAATATTCTCTTATCCTCTTTTGTTTTTTATTCATTGAATAATACCAGAAACATTCTGTCACGATAAGACGGGGATGGTTTGATATTAAAGGGATTGAACTGATTTTTTTATTCTATGTCTGAATTTTACATGCAAAATGTTTTTTTTATTCTTTATCTGAATTTTATGCCGTAATTTAAAGGTAAATTTTATTACAAGATCTATATTAAATGAAATTTTATTTGAGCATATATGAATAGTATTGAATAATGTAAGATTTACATGTTGTTTCTATCTTTCTTTAAATTATACTCTGTAATTCGAATAGAGAATTACATAAAATTTTGATTTATATTAAAATAATAAAAAATTTAATAGTGTAATTTAAATATGGAACTCATTGTAGAGTTTACATTGTCTGAAATTTTATATGAGTATATATAGATAATATTAAATTATGTAAGTTTCACAAGTTGTGTTTATCTCTCTTAAAATTAAACTATATAATTTAGATAAAGAATTAAAGAGAATTCCGATCTATATTAAAATAATAAAAGATTTAACTAATTAAATATCTAGAAAGTCATAGCACTTTATCCCGACTTTGCCTCTAATTTAATAATAAAAAAAAATCCTACAGTTGATTCTAAAGGAGTAAAACAAAATTTGAAAAGCAGAAGGAAAACGCATCTGGTGGTAACAAAAGGAGGACCAAAAATGGAAAGTAAAACGTTACATTTTCGCTATAAGTAGAGGAGAGAGAAGATAATCGGCGAGGAATTTGTCAGCACGTAGGGCAACACGGAAATGGATAAGATATTAAAATATCCCAATTGAGCGAACGCCAGAGTCCAGAAGGGAAATGATCAGCAGTGAGGTGGGAGCGAAAGAGGACTGGAGCCACCCTCGACTGCTAATCTGACACCTACACATTCATTTCACTTCAACGTAAGTAGCTTCTACTTTCAGTCAAAAAAGAAATTAAAAACAAATATTTAATGATTAAATACTCCACGTGTCGAACTTACAAAAATCAGTAGCTGTTACCGCCCTGCCAGCCTGGATCCTTTGCACAAGTCCGCGTACCTGCGTGTTTCGCTAGCAACAAAAACGTATATATACAACCTCGCCCTTCATCATCTTTTGTTCACACAAGCGCCTCTCTCCTTGTACTGCATAAGTGAACTCAAGTAATCAGTGACTTGTCTTTCAGTGAACCCTTCACTGATCTTTCTACTGCTCGATAGAAACGCTAAGCGCCTTTCATATAGATATATATTTGCCCTCTCGATATATGGGTGTGTTGTATTCATCGGAGTCCGAGTGTAGCAGTGCTCTCACGGTGAACGTGTCGGACGAGGAGGTTTTGCTGGCTTCGAGGAATCCAAAGAAACGTGCTGGGAGGAAGAAGTTCAAGGAAACGAGGCACCCGGTGTACAGGGGTGTGAGGAGGAGGAACTCCGGGAAGTGGGTGTGCGAGGTGCGAGAGCCCAACAAGAAGTCCCGGATTTGGCTGGGGACGTTCCCCACTGCCGATATGGCTGCACGTGCTCATGACGTGGCAGCCTTAGCGCTGCGGGGGCGGTTCGCCTGCCTCAATTTCGCGGACTCGGCGTCGCGGCTTCGGGTTCCGACGTCAGGGGAAGCGAAGGACATCCAGAGGGCTGCGGCAGAGGCTGCGGAGGCGTTTCGGCCTGAGGCGTTGTTGAATGGTTCGCTTCCGGAGGAGACTGAGCCGTCGGAGGGGGTTTTCTTCATGGACGAGGAGGCGGTGTTCGGCATGCCGGGGCTGCTAGCAAATATGGCGGAGGGGATGCTGTTGCCTCCCCCTAATTGCGTGGGAGATGATTTTGGAGATGACACGGAAGACTCTGGCAACGTGTCACGGAAGACTCTGGCAACGTGTCATTATGGAGTTATTCGGTATAATTATTACTAAGTTTAATATTCCATCCTGTATCATATATATGCTTGGACGTAGTGTTAGGGGTTAGAACGTGTGGCTAGAAGAAGTGTTTACACCGAGAGTCTCCGCGTGTTTTTGGCATTCCTTTTTTTTTTTTTTGTGCGTGTGTGTTTTGGAGAATATTATCGTGGGCAAATGGCAAGCACGATCATAAGAAGTGAAAGGAAAAAGGAAATGCAGCAGAAGCTGCTGTGTGTAAGTTCTCTCCGCTGGCTGTTAATGGAAGTAGAACTGGCGCAGCCACGCTTGTACAGAGAAATTACAGTCGTTCTATATAATTTTTTTTTTCCTAAGCAGTTGTTCTATATGCTTTCAAGATTAGGGGAAATTATAAGGGAAACAACCTTGTGATCTGACCCTTTTTTTCAGTTCAAGTATTTTGTCCATTTTTGTGTGCAATTGCCACCAAAATGAACTTCAATTTCGAAGGAGGCATCCTGTCTTACAGGTGAAAATTGCGGCTCACAAACAAGCTCAAAAGTGGGTCCGCTTGCAATTTCAATCATATCTTTAAGATTATAATATGTATGACGGGAAGGGAGAAGTCTATAGGTCTACGTCCTGCCTCCCAACCAACAGGCCTGCTACGAACTTCAGTGACTGGGGCCACACCTAAGCGCCCCTTTTGTCTATCTCAATGTAGGCCACGTTACCCATTTCTGTTATAATGGTTGGGTAGAGCCCCCACAGATAGGTAAGTGTCACCTAAACATCCACGTCACTGAGCAAATTCAGTGTTTTTTTTAAACCCCCATCATTCCTTTTGTTTTCTTTCTTTTTCTTTTCCCCACAGTTTTCCATTGAAGGAAAAGAAAATGTACGGGCAATCAGTTCCCTGAACATTAACCTTACCGACCAAGAATAAACGGGAAAATTTTATAGACAAAACAAACAATAATAATAATGGGGCGCTCTATAAGTAGGCGGTATCTAATGCCTTCAGGAATAGAATGGCTCCAGGATCTAAAAGTTTATGCCACCTTTTACTTCATTTTAACCCAAAATAGGGCTACTGTGAGGTTGTAAAGACCAGCAAGCCCAACAAATTTTACAGTTAATTATGTTGATTGCTTGATGCTTGAGCTTCAATATGCTGGCCTGCTTCTTCGAGAGACAAAAGCTCCTGCATGAGGGCCGCTAGCTTCGCAACATTATCTTGATGAATGTGAGAAGGAACTTTTTCCCTGTAGCCAGAAGCATTAACCATCTTTGAGAGCTTGTCGTGTTGCCTGCAAAGTAAAAATTTAACCGTGAGCAGGCTTGAACCGTCAGGGAACTCATATGGAGGCATATTTATGATCCAAATAGTATCATTGACGTTAATGAGATCTCTGTTTGATGCCTTGCAATAGAAAAGTTTGACAGCCAAAATATGCTCTTCTAATTTCTCCATTACATTTCTTTTAATTCTACGGATGTAAAACTGAATTGCAGAGACTTCAAAAAGAAAAAACCTTTACCTCCCAACACAATAACTCCCGCACACTACTAAGCATTTACCTGTTTCGGTTGCGAGGTTTACAAGATAAAAATGGAATTGGCCTTGATAAACCAGTTTGCTTTATACAAGTTTTTCAACCACTTAAAAACCATACATCAAATCGACAACCCTTCGTTAAGTTACCAATACCCCGATCATATTCCATTTTTCCAGATGCATGAAAGAGATACAAATAAAAGTTGTACAGAAATCACAGTGCATTAGCATCAAGGACATAACACACATCATTAGACGGATTAAAATCCGGGATCTGTTTTTAACAGTTCTATATCAAATGTAGAGGCTATCTACATCAATTTACTACATGCTTGAAAGTAATTCGGTTAATATACCCAAGGAATTTGCTCAACCCTAATTTTTAGTCTAATGAGTCACTTATGCACAATATAGTCCAGTCCGCAAATCTCACCATTATTAGTTTATCTTTCACTAGTTCTCTAACTGTTTTTAGGGCTTCCGAACCTGAATCCCAAATTCTACACCATACATAACTGCACTCATCCAATAACACAGCATTCATACACGAAAGCAACCAGTAAGAATCTTACTTCCGTATATCATCCATTTTTTTCCTGATCTTCTCAAGTTCTGCTTCAGGAGAAAGAGCTCCTTGAAGCTCAAGATAAACAGAAAGGTTTTCATTTATAACAGATACTGCACATCCAACTGGAGCAGCATCATTCTCATTGATTACCTGTATAATGATAATTCTGCAGGTTAGATGTACTTTAACCAAAGGAAATGAACTAGCAACATACAAGATCGACCTCAGTTTCTTAGGAAGAATAGGTAGTGAGCCACAATGTATACAAATTTATAAAGCAAATGTAACAGTGATGAAACTGCGACAACACATTGAAAATTCAATTGATTATTGATTGGGGATTAACCCCCCTCCGAAATAACCTCCAAAAATATCATTCTTGCAATTTCATCTTTAAAATGCTTTAAAAGAGATAGATGATTTTATGAAAATTGGAAAGAAAGTGAGGGAAAAGCAAGCAAGAATATATGCCACCTAGAAAGAGCAACAAAGGTGGGCATCAGCAGAACTACAAATCCACAGCAGCAGTAATGTACTCACATTGCTTTTCTATGAAAATATTTACTTACAAAACAATTAAAAGAAGAAGATAAAAAAAAAAAAAAAAAAAAAGAGGAAAGAAAGAGAAAGACAGGAGAATGACTTTAGGACACAGGAAATTCAACAAAAGGTCCCTTGAAGAAAGGGTCCAACATACAGCTTCAAAATGGATTAAAGTGACAAGAAAGATGTACTGACAAAAAAAGAAAAAAAAAAAAAAAAAAGGGAAACTAGAAAGAGGAGAAAGAAGGGAGAATGACTTTAGAACACAGCAAATGTAACAAAAGGTGAGAAAGAAAATAACATGCTGCTCCTGCACCGCAGAGGAAAAGGTCTCTCAGGGTTAAAGCCTTTAAATGAGCCAACCTGAGTGAGATAACGGCTGCTTAAGCTGAGGTTGGTAAACTTGGAAAACTGTTCAAACTCAGCTTGAAAGTTTGAATAATTTAACTTTCTTTAACTCATTTTTTCAATTCATGAAAAAGAAAATTAACGTAGACAACAAACACTCAAGATATCCGCCAAAAATCTGGGTAAACTCAAGACTGTCATGTGGGCTGTTGAGAACTTTAATAGGTAGAACAATTAGGGACTAAGAGTCTGTTCGGTTAAAAAAAAATCCTCAGGATTTTTTTGAATTTCAGAATACAAAATATTCTACAACCAAACATCATTCTTAACACTACATAAAAATAACTAAAACACGCATACCAATAAAGTTAACATCACCTAAAAATTCTCAAAACACAAAAAATTCTCAAAAAACACCACAACCGAACAACCTCTAATAAAAAACAAAATAGCCTGCCTCAAATGTGAATGTTTTGAAGAACCACTTTGTAAGACCAACATCAGCAATATACCTTCAAAGATGATAAATTGGCAAGAGTGATAATCTCCAGCTGATGGTTGCCAATAATCTCCGAAACTGCATCACTTCGGCACAGCGCAAAAGCTGGTCGCCTGAGGACAGAAACACCACAACCAGAATTAGGGCAACTTTGTAATCTGAAATTCACATTAAGTTGAATTTACAAAACCTTATAGTTAAATTAACTGTTATCAATGACAGCAACCACATTAATGACAAAGATAAGGAAACAATCTTCAATATCCAAGCTGGATGTGTTATCAAACATCAACATAGTTTTTTTCTTGCCCTTCCGTCTTGTGCCATAGCTTTTGCCAAAAGATAACAGGATGTCACAGACATCATGTGCTAGAAAAACACGATTCACCAGTTTCTAAGTAGTTTTTACATGAAGAACACAAGCTACAGAAATAGCATCACTTTTATACACACTATTATGAAAGCTTGGAAGAGCTCCAGGGAAAGATAAGACTTAACCATTCACGTAGATATCATCATCACCTCCACTCTAACACCACCACCCCCTCCCCAAAAAAAAAAAGAGGAAAGAAAGAAAAGATAAAGGGAGAACAGCAAAGGGAAGAAAAAGAAAAAAAGGTGAGTTTCAAGATGTGAGTGGAACAATGTAGGTCCCTAGAGTCTGAAGATCTCAAAGCATGAGCTGAAAATGATCTTTTCCTTCGCATGGATTTCAGTTCATACCAAATTGTATCCTCCTTGACTCGTTTTTGAATTAGATGTCATAAGTTCTAGGTGCTAATTTTCTCGAGACTATGCTCTTTGCATACTCTAGGCATTCTAAACCTTTACTTTCTTTCTTTCCTTTTATCTTGACCAAGACTTAGAATTGTACTCACTGCAGAAAAAATTGAAGAACAAAAGAACGAACAGAAAGTAAAAGAAAAAAGAGATGGATTCCATGTACCTTTCACGTCTTTCATTTGCAAGTGACCTGAGAGATTTCACAGCAGAATCTAAAAGATCCATCTCATACTCCACCCTTTCATTTGTCCAGCGCTGGAATAGTCATAAGTTTTGTCAAATAGTGATAAGATAGGCTACTAAATCTTAACACTTAGGTCAATAGCCTTTACAGACAGCTAACACGATCTAGTATGAAAAAAAGAAAAAGCAACATTCATTTTTGCCAATATCACTATATTCATCAAAGTAAACCCAACCATCAAGAGAAGTGGGTGTATGAGAGGGGTCATCCCTTCACCGTGAAAATTGTCGCAAGTCACACGTTATTAAAGAATGCATTGACATCGTTACCATGATTAAACGTTATCCAATTCACATAACCGGATACTTCTGCTCAGATGAACAGCCTTCCTATAAGGCATTAAATGGTCCACCCCACTTCTAGGTAACCATCTAATGGTCCAACTAATCCGTACCTTTACTTTCACTTAGGAATAAAAAGCCACATGGCCTCAGCAATTGGTAGCCGAGATAATAATGGTAGCCTAACTGTTGATTTTGTCATACAAATTGAAAAGCTAAACTAACCTCGACAATTGATGGGTACTCGCATATCATGATTGATTCTATCCTTGTACTGTCCTTTGATGAAGGAAGGCGCTGCCACAATTCTTCTGTGACATATGGCATAAAAGGATGAAGCAGTCGCAGTCCATTGTCAAGGCATAGCCAAAGTGTGTCTCGAGCAAGACTCCTTGCAGACTCAAACTTCGGATCATTCCCAGCAAAGAAAGGCTTAATTGCTTCAATAAAAACATCACATAGTTGGTACTGCCACCATGAGTACACTGTACTTGCTGCATCAGAGAAGTCATATGATTCCAGCGACAGAATAGTTTTGGATATGGCTTTGTTTAGCACCGAGAGTATCCACTGACAGCTAAACGGCAAGACATCCGTATTTACATCTGTGGGTGCAACATAATCATCTCCAAGCCTACTCAAAGCAAATCGTACAGCATTCCACAATTTATTACACCACTGACGATACCCAACCACTCTTAGGATATCCAAATTTATTCTATCCGACTGCAAGACAAAATAATGACACATATCACCAAATAAATTGAAAGGAAATGGCCAAATGAGTGAAAGAAAGACGAGTACAAGAACAAACCTGAGCAGTGTAAGCAATAAGGGCAAAGCGAAGAGCATCAGCGCCGCACTCAGCAATACCATTAGGAAAGTCCTTCACCTGCCCTTCTTTGGCAACAGACAATTCTTTGGGATCCAAGTTACCCTCTTCTAGCCTCTTATGAAGACCCTCCAGGGATACCCCATTTATTACTTCGAGCGGATCAATGACATTTCCCAATGACTTAGACATCTTGCGCCCATGCGCATCGCGAATCATTGGGTGTAAATAAACCTGCATATAATTTAGAGTGCAGCAATCAGATCACATCACCCCAATTGAGACACAATTGGGAAATTATATTTTTCTCTTTGTTACTTAACACCCTGAAACTTGAAATGAGACCCTCCCCATCGAATTATTCTCACCAGGGGAGGAGGTCCTGGAGCTTAAAACAGTTACTATATGCTGTTACATTTGAAAGTTAGCCAGATATGAATTCCTATTTAACAAATAATTCTGTCTTATATAACACATTAATTGTAAGTCAGAGGTCATGTTATGGTCTAACAAATATTATAGCATAAATCTAAGTTACCTTCCGAAAAGGTACATCACCACCCAATTTCATTCCTAGCATCACCATGCGAGCAACCCAGAAAAAGAGAATATCATGACCAGTTTCCAAGACTGAAGTTGGATAAAATGCTTTCAGATCTTCGGTATTTTCAGGCCAGCCAAAAACAGACAGTGGAAAGAGACCCGAAGAAAACCATGTATCAAGCACATCAGGATCTTGACTCAAATGGAACTTCTTCCCCTTATATTTCTGGGCGGCCTCCTCCTGAGCCTCCTCTCCATTCCTTGCAACCACCCAGTGGTCATTATAGACACCAAGTTCCTTCAACTCATCATCCTCCAGGGTGACATACCATGCAGGAACACGGTGACCCCACCAAAGTTGTCGTGAGATACACCAATCACGAATGCTTTCAAGCCATCTGTGATATTTCACACCCAAGCAACACTCAATTTCAATCATAAATCATAAAATAAAAAATAAATGTGAAAAACCAACAGTTGGATTCACATTGTCCGATCAACCATAAGAAACTAAGGGCATGTTCGTTTTCACAATTTTTCTAGAATACAAATATATTCACAAAACCAACATTCAAAATCTTAAAAATTTATACATAAACACCAATACATTTTACACAATCTCCAACAACTTTTCACACAAACTCCAATATTTTCCAAAAAAAAATTATAACAAATCTTCTCTCTCTATACTTTTTCACCTAACTTCAATACTTTTTTATTAAACAATTACATTAAATCATCTCTCTACACCTTTTTACAAACTCCAACAAAAATTAAATATCTTTAAAACTTTTCATTAACCTTTACACAAAAACCTATAAAACTCTAATCTACATAAATATTCACAATTCTACCAAAATCCTACAGTTTTTTACAAAACGAACACCCCCTAAGATGCACTAGGGTGTAACATTATCTGGTCTGTTCCCTGTACTGCTTTTCCAAGCAATGTTATGAGGCTATTGCATACACTCGGATATCATTCATTTACTCCTTATGATGTGAACATCTGAAATTATTGAAGCAATGTAAAAAGATATATAAGACAACCTCCTCCAGTCAGCAGAATACTGTTTTGGAATAATCTCCATCTTCCTGTTTTCTTCATCCATTACAGCATCAAGAGCTTGCCTCCCCAAAGTACTGCAACTAACATACCATTGAGGCTTTATAAGTGGCTCCACAACATCATTGGTTCTTGAACAAAGGCCAAGTCGCATCTCATTATTTTTAGCACCTCTGTAAAGGCCCTAAATGCAAGAAGGAAAATATATTATTTAACAAAAAGAAAAAACTTTCATTAACATAAGTATCAGACAGAGAGAACAAGAATGTTGATTATGGAAAAAACCTATACGTAAAACCCCAAGAATAGATGTAGTTTAGGCTCGCACTGTTACATGAAGTGGTCACACAACTTTGAATTTGACACCAAAATACATAGCTATGGGACTATTACTACGAAATACAAAGAGAATTCACGTGCTTTAGAAAGATTGATTAGCGTCATCACTACATGAAATTTAGCTAGAATCAAACAAAGAAAAAAAAAACTAATAAAGTGCAACCAACTTCATTCTACCTTCCAAAAAGATCCAAATATTTAATATAAGAACAAAAATGGGCCATTATCTGGTACAATGACAAAGTCTCAGGATGTCAACTGCAAGTCCATGGATTTGAGTTTTAACAGCAGCCATTTCCTGCAAAATAATGGAGGCTAGAACCATCTCCAAACCAGCCATCCCAGAACCTACTTAGGTTGGACCAACAGTGGTATACATAATTATTACTGAAACCAGGATATCTCCATCGAACTCATACCCTTTCTTCTGCAGTAAATAATCAGTAAGACATTTATTTTTAAAATGCAACCACACTTTAGGTTCCCTCACTCTGATCAACATGCAATTTTCATAATCCAAACACTGACAATGCTCTGAGAAAAGAAACAAGGTATTCAGTAAGTACAAAATCAATAGACATCGGGGAATGAACTACCATGCTGATGGTTATTTTGCCCCTGCTTGAAGAGAAAGATGAAGGAAAATATTTTAAGGCTGAATCTAAAACAAGAGAAAATGGCAGAAATATAAAAAGGAAACGAAGTTGTGGGAGGGAGACTGGGTGCTGGAGCTGAAAGTACTCGCAAGTGCTTAGCTTACAATTTATGCCAGTAAGAATATGCTACTGAAACAGGTTAGATGGTCATCATCTATGGTATACAGACTAGCTGGCACATATTCCAGTAATTATTTTCTGTCCTTTTGGGCCAGAGCAAAGAAATCCCCCTTCATTTTGTTCTTTCATTTCCCAAATACCCTTTCTCACAGATTTGGCAATCATCTTCCCCTTATTCATGGCCCAACCACTGTGATAAGGAATTCATTCTTTTTACATCTATCCTTTACTTCTTCCTCATAATTGAAACCATTTGTTCTTTTTAATCAAATTCCTTTCTAAATGTCTATTTAGGCTAGTCAGAAATATTGTAGCAAGTACTTATGTAGAAACTCCTGTAAAAGTTGTCCCATGAAAAAAGAAGCCCGCTTTACCACTCCCTCCTACTAAAATTAGGACTCAGATATGCATAACCATCCATAAATTTCTTTGGGTTGTTGATTCAACAACAAGATATTTTTCTAAGTATCACTTTTCTATTACCTGCGTTACTAGAAAAATAACTTATGTACGGAGGACTATAGTAAAATACCTTCTTCTGTAATGCCTCAGTTACCGCTTCTCGGGCTGTAAAACGCAGCATCCCTGCAAACTCTGAGCCACCATTGCTATTTATTTTTCCATCATCAGTAAAAATGTTGACAAACTCAAGATTGTGACGCTTCCCAACCTCAAAATCATTTGGGTCATGAGCAGGGGTAATCTGCAAGGTTATGAATGGACTATGAGTTTCTCTATCCTGGAAATAGAAAATTCAAAGAGAAATTTTAATGCCAGAAATTCCTCAGGCTTAAAAATAATTTTTACCTTAACAGCGCCAGTGCCAAACTTCGGATCAACAAGAATTGCATCACAAACTATAGGAAGCTTTCTTCCATTAAATGGATGAACGGCGAATTTCCCATGAAGATGACTGTACCTTGGGTCATCGGGATGTATAGCAATAGCAGTATCACCAAGCATAGTTTCCACCCTAGTAGTTGCAACAACAATCTCACCCAGCTCGCCTTCCAAAGGGTAAGCAAATGAAGTTAAAACGCCAAAATCTACAGGTCTCTCATATCCCGGAACCTTTAGTGGAGTCCTTTCTTTGATTTCAATATAGTCTACCTACATGACCAAGCAACTTCAACAATTGAGAATCCATTTAGCGAATTCTTTATGAATACAACAGAATCCGTTCTATAGAACCTCCCTCTAACAGGACATGACTCACCTCAATATCAGATATTGCAGTCCGCAGCACACAATCCCAATTCACTAAACGAAGATCTCTGCAACAACAAGATGAACTATAACAACTCCAAACAGAAGAAAAATAACAGTTACATATAAGAAAGCTGACAAACGGTTAGAAAACGACATGAGCCTGAAAACCTAGTTATCTATTCTCATTAACCAATCATGTACAATGAAAGGCTACTTATCAATAGGTAACTTTTGATATCATAGGCCAACACCATAACTAGGATACTTGAATATCTCCAAGGCTATCTGTGATAAAACTCGAGGTCAAATGTTTGAGAATAATGTGAAACAAATGTAAGAGAACATAATTCAGAGGCAGGACATGTTCCAAAGAATTAAGGATAGATTTTGGCAAATACATGCATAACCACTACGTTAAAGACAATGAAAATTTTTTCCCGATGTGAATCGCACCTATAGATTAGCCCTTCCTTGTAAAGCCTAACAAAAGCCTCTGTAACAGCCTTTGATCTCTTCTCATCCATTGTGAAGCACTGAAAACAACGAACAGGTAGAAAAATCACAGACCAAGCCATGTGCCACCCCACGCAGGGGGGAGAGAGAGTTGTTGAGAAAATTATATTGATGAGTGAACCCAAGGGGAAAAAGCTGAAGTACTTCATGAAGAATATCATGGTCTGTCCAGAACAATAAAGAATGAGTAATGTCAAACTTGACCCTTACCTCACGAGACCAGTCCAAAGAGGCACCCAAGCAACGCAACTGTTGCAATATGGTGCCACCATACTTGTCTTTCCAATTCCAGACCTTTTATCACAATATAACCCAACCAACAGAATAGACATAGCTGAGAGTAGATTAAGCAATAGAAGGCATGAAAAATTATGAAGGGAGGCCCTTTTAGCTGGAAAGGGAGCTGATATAGGCTAGTGATAGTCTGAACTCACTTCAGAGACAAATTTCTCACGACCAATATCATGCCTAGTTAATTGCCTCTCTCGCATTATCTTCTTTTCCACAACAACCTGAGGAAAAACCAAAAAGAAAAAAGACCAAACATATTACGAGCCTAATAAATAACCCAACCCATAAAGAATATTCATATTCATTGCCAAGTTGAGAGCACAACAAAAGACTTGTTGCAAGGAAAAAGCCGGCTTCAAACATCAGTTATATATAAGCCACAGATGCTTATAGGCAAAAGCCTATGATATAGGATGAATTCAGGCCTGACATTGTGGTATACAAATATCAGCTCATTCATCTTTCCTCGCAGACCAAATTAAGTTCAATACCACCTCAGATTAATCTGTGAAATATATAGGGGGCAGACAGCAGAGACCCCATATAGCTTTCAGTAAGCAAAATCAGCATCAGTAATGTTCCAGTGCATCTCACCACTGAGTAACATGCAGCAGCAAAAACGCCTAACATCCAAATACTTACAGAAGCGTCTGCTGCACAGATATCATTACTAGGGCATCAAGCCACTGAGTAATATGTAGCGCCCCCCCCCCCCAAAAAAAAAAAAAAAAAAACCAAAAAACAAAAATGGCACATTCTTAACGCTACATGCTGCTGAGTACAATAGACGAGCACAAAGCTACATGGTAAGGGCCACATACAATATAAATTTATAATTTTGAGAGGAAAAAGACCAACAACTTGTCAAAGGGAGAAAAAGGAAGAGGAACCTGTGTTGCAATCCCAGCATGGTCCACCCCAGGAACCCACAAGGTATTGAATCCAGACATTCTCCGCCAGCGAATAATTGTATCCTGCATGCAGTATACACACATTCATCCTGTGAAACCTTCAGAAGATGGAATATGTGTAGCATAAACAGAAAACTCTGTGCAACCGCAATACCTCCACAGCAGCAGTAAGCGCATGACCTATATGGAGGGCACCCGTCACATTTGGGGGTGGCAAGACCTGCAGGATAAACCAATCAGTTTAATTTCTTTTTAACCTTGCTTTTTTTTTTTTAAACCCCCGATTCAATTACACAACTCAATAATTTAATTAAAATATGTCAACTTATATTATGCTTTTATTTTCCATTAAACATGGTTCTATTCAAACTTGACATACGTGCAATTTAATCATTTTGCCTTCACATATTTCTGGACATACGTTGTTTATTTTTTATGCACTTTTAGACCCTGCCACATTCGTCAAAACACTTAAAATACACAATATTTATTTTATGGAAGAGAATAAATTTTTTATCTTGCAAAGTGAACAAAAGATCTGCAAACCATCATCCACCAGGAATTATTCATTAAATAGCAATAAGAATACATATACGCAACGCAAAGGAGTTAACAGGCAGTTAGAACCAAAAACTAAAATGGCCAAAGAATATTAACTCAAGCCGCCATACGTCAAATCCGCATAATCTAATTGAAGATGAATGGAGTAAAAACTGAGAAGAGGTAAATGTACTGTCAACAAAACTACTTTTAGACAGGCAGAAAGCATAGAAACTATTCTCCTTAGCTCATCCAAATTAGCTACTATTCTCATTCCCACCAATGGAACACCCCATTTTGCAATCTCCACAAAAGCCCCAAACATACCGACCACGACCAAGGCCAATGCCAATGCCAGTGCCATCAGAATCCTTAGAGATCTCCCTCAGTTCTTGTTGTCACAATAGCCACCACTACTTGAGGTTTTCTCCGCACATTCCAGGAAGTATTTGCTTAATAATCTCGTTTTTCTGTTGTGACTCAAGGGATTCTAAAACAAATGCGATTTTAAATAGTGGCATTGTGAACGATTGTTAGGAAGATCAATGAGTCTAGAGATGGTAAGTACAGGCATTGGCGATCGCAAATAACTTAACCCCCCTGCTTCATTCTCCACCCTTGTTGCAAGGAACCTCAGATCTCTCAAGCTTGAGATGATTCTGCCGTAGACAAGTTTTGCCTTGTCCCTTATTACTGGAAACAATTATAGTCTCTCAATTGTCAAAAAAATCATAGATTTGTTTTATTAAATGAACAAAATCTTCTTATTCAGTAGTAACACATACACAATGGTCAAAGAAATACCATGAGCAATAAAACACCTATACTAAATACCCTGAGACCAAAACGTTGATTTCATTAAACCACATGACCCAAAAGAAAATGTGTAAATGTCATCAACCACTTACACGGGATCACCACTTTGACTGACAAAGTGAACTCTTGAAACGTTCCACTTTAAGAGTGAAAAATACAATAGCACCTAGCAAGCATTGACATTACCACTATAGATCGAAAAGTAAAATTCTGCTCAATCTTACAAGCTGGGATCAGTAGTTTGGCTCTTGATTTGAAGCAAAGTTTAGTCATACTCTGACTCTGGAGGTTCTATACATCTAGTGAATGTTAAGACCAACACAAGATGTGCATGAAAGTTATTCTCAAATCAAATTCAAACTAATTTAACCACGCGTTTCTATTCGAACTGTCCTTTACAATAGCAAAACAGAAAACACATTTAAAGACAAAGCAAGACATCTTTACACAGCAAGTGACTGAAAGGCGTGCAGCAAGAAACTCACAATAACAAACGGGGGTTTGGAGCTCCTTGCATCTGCAACAAAGAATCCCGATTTCTCCCACCATGAATACCACCTAGATCAGCAAGGATAGATGAGAGAGATTGCAAAAGCTTCAGTTATGATCAATTTGGTACGGGCAAAGACACCAACAAAAAACACTTACGATTTCTCTACTGCACCAGGACTGTACTGCTTTGCCATTTGACGAGACATTCTTTTCTTCTCGCCGAAAGGCGTTCCAGGGTCAATGAACTCCTCGGGATTCTCTTCCTCCTCACCACGCTTTACATTTTTTCTTTCACTTTTTTTCTGTGGATTTGCTGCTTTTTGCGCCTAAGAGAAAAAAGAGTAAACTGCACATATTATCATTCTTCCTATGTATCAATCAATAACTCTTATGAAAGGCAAAGAAATACACAAACTATTTTCTTGTTGTTACCTGTAGTTTAGCAGCTTTCTCTAAAGCCTTTTGCTTTTTCAATTCTTTCTCTCTCGCCTGCAAAAAGTTATATACTCGATTAGATATCCCCCAAATAAAACAACTCCCAGGAACAAAATGCAATGATTCCCCAAAAAGTGAATTCCCCTAACATTCATATTTCTACAAGGAAAAAAATTGAAATGAAGCAAGAAACAAAAACTATTTCAGCAATTTTTAAAAAATAACATACAGAAAGAAATGAAGTGAGAAATCAACACATTAAATTGATAGACGGAGAGACAGCCATCACCAACAGCTGATTACACTAGCTAATTACACCTGACAATTAGTTAGTTTCCTAACCAATCAATTAAACAGATAAAGGCTAAAGACAAAAAAATCCAAAGATTTCGTCTAGTGTAACGAATGCCAAGGTGTAAGAGGAATGCTGAGCTGGCATAAGATGATCTAATGCAAGCTGGGAAGTCATTGGGCAGTTATGTGAAAACAGGAACAAGTTGTTGGAATGCAACTTAGTCCATTCTCTGTATGAGCAGTTGTTCAATTAGCAATAGGAATCAGAGAAGAAAAGTCAAGTAGAAGTTTAGCTTTACTGAACAAGCCATCTCTATTCGTTCTTTACCATTTTCTCAAGAAACAAACACTATACAAAAAAGAGGTTTGTTACATATGAAAACAAATGGCACCAGAGTTTGAAGAGCAACTCTTTTTTTTTTTTTTTGCTGAATCGCAACTCACTAAATACAACAAAATACTCCAATTCACCTCCGTTCGTAAAGTGTATTTCAAAAACACTAAAAGATATAGAAAAGAACAAACCTTCTCTTCTTTCTTCTTCTTCTTCTCAAGGTCTTCTATACTAAGCTTTTTTCCCGAATCCTCCTATGAAATTCAAGCGCATTACAATTAGACACTCGCACTTAAATGAAAGTAAACCGAGTAGAAACCAATATGTATAGTTCTGGAAAAAAAAGAACAAAAAAAGCAATAACCAGTTGTTCGTTCTCATTCTTCTTGGCGCCATCCACTTCGGTCTTTTTCGCCGAATTCGCCTGAGGAATTCAGGAATTATACAGGTGAAACCAAAAGGGGCTCCCAAAAGCAAAAGAGCCAAAAAAACAAAATGAAAGCGAATTTAAGGTAACAACTAATCTGTTAATGCGGGAAGTTACCATTGAGTTTGTTGCTGAGAATAATCGGAGAGGAGCTTTTGCAAATGGAGATCGATAGGCCCTGCGGATTTGGCTCGCGAGGTTCAACAGGAATGGCGGCTTTTGCAAAACCCCGACTTGGAATCCCAGCATATAAAACCCTAGCGTATGTTTGCGCCGACTCTGCTGCTGAGTGGGTCTTCACATTTAAGTTTTTGCTCCGTTCCAAAAAAAAAAAAAAACTAACAAAACTGATACTTTTCTATTAACGGACAGTAGTCTCAAAATTCATTTATCCTTGTTGGATATTACTTTCTTTCTTTTTATTTTAAGCCCGGGGGTATTAAGAAGTTGTTTGTGTAAACTTCGAGTCGTACTTTCAAACATTAGAGAAACGGTAATTATATATACGAAGGAACTTGGTAGTTAACCGTTGAACGTTTTCGTTAATAACAAGTGCACATATTCTGAAGAACGACTCGTACCAGCCTGCGTTGTACTGTAAATCCGAGTTCCAGCGACGGAAACATCAGCATTGAATATGTTCTTCGAAAAGCCCAAAGCCCTGAACGAGTAAATACAACCTCGTTCGTTGAGAAGGAAAAGTTTGCTTGATAGAACTCAAGTAACTTACCGATAGCGTTGTCTATGTAGATTTATCATGCTAGAATGAATCATCGTAAAGTGGATCTATGCAATGAGAAAGGGCGAGAGTTAACCTTAAAAGTTAAAACCCCTTCAAAAGATATTCGGCAGAGTATATATGTCTTTTGCATGTCCGCTGCGATCCATCAGGCATCAGCCCTGTCTTAACTCGCCTCTGGACGGTGGGATTCGGTTATCCCAAAAACAATCAAAACCAGAAAATTATATTCATTTTTTTAAGTAGTAATCTGCGACGGCACTTCACGCGTCTCACTCCCAACAGTACCCATGCTCTAATCCAGGCCACCCACCAAATGACAACATGGGTTGGTGTCTGGGTCTCTGGAGTAGACAATGTTCCATTCGGCTCTTCGTCTGGCGATCAGCCAGGCCGGGCCATCATTCCTGCGTAAGTTCATAGCCGTAACACTAAAAAAACGGAAAACCAACGCTCTACATAAGACTACACAAAAATTTATACAGTACTTAGTTCCAATCATTGTTTGACTCTTACATCTAAGAGCTATGAAATTCCTTAAGAGGAAAAAAAATGGAAAGGAAATGTGAATTCCATTACAGAAGAAGTATCCCATGGAAACAATTTTGAATACTGTCAAACAAAAAGCGCGACCAGGGGAACCGTCCGGGTAAGCACTTCAAAAAAAAAATGCATACCCGGCAGGAAAAAAGAGAATCTTCAAATGTATCAACAGAGAGGTGAGCGTGTCATGTATTTGTGCAATCCACCATCTGATTAGTTCAAGCATTTGATTAAGACATGCTACTTTGACTTCTTGAGGAGAGATGATGTCCTAAACTCTGCATCATCCCGGACAAAACTCCACCACAAGTATGAAAGAGGGATGGTGGCTGCGTGCCAAAGAGCATGAGCATCAACATATCCTTTGTAGGGTGGGAAGTCATATATCTCCAACAGCATGGCAAGGCCTCCCCCCACAACCACGAACCATAATTTCCAGCGGGATGGATGCCGAGTGACACCAGCCCAGATTGCCCATACAAGAAGCTGAACAACACCCATGGCCACACACACCTTCGTATTCAAACCTGCAAAGGGATAAACTTGTATAAGGCCACCACCCAATAAATTGAGCATGCTACTATGCTGTATGAAGTGGGCTTGCAAACTAAAAAACTTATTTCCCCAAGATGCTCCTCTTGCTTTAGGTTCCTGATTACGCAATTTCATTCTTCTCTAAAGAGATTTCAAGTTTATAATTGGTCGATAGGATATTTTCAATTCTTAACAGGAGGTACATACAAACCTGTTTTGATCACTATTGGTGAACACATTCAGAGGTGCAAAGTTTACTTCAACATCATTGACACTTGAGCATGTGGCACTGTGCATTTTTTGAATACATGAAATCTAATAGTTTTCGACTTCCAATAAACACTGCATTAAGTGTAGCAACATATCTCCAGATTTAGGCAGCTCACAGTTTCAGGATCCACATAGACAAGAGACACAATACGAGGGACAGAATTAAATACAACTTCACTCATGAATAATTATGCAACCACTAATTTGGGAAAAAGTTGAGACATAATCAAGAAACAAAGTAAAAATTAGGGATAAATGCAAAATCAGTTCCTGTGGTATACGCCAAAATCAAATTAGTCCTTATGATAATAAAAGCATAAAATTAGTCTCTCTGATTCCACTTTCGTTTGTCGTTAGTCCTCCATCAAAGACTGATTTTATACTTTTACGAAATTAGAGGGATTAATTTTATGTTTTTTTATCACGAGGACTAATTCGATTTTTGCGTATACTACAGAGACTGATTTTGTATTTATCCCTAAAAATTATGTGGACAAGGAGCCAACAATTGCGCCAAAGAAGACAAATTCTGCCTATAATTGGAGAAAGATTTCACAGGAAAGATGGTCCAAGATAGACAAGTACGCATGACCAGTCCCAAATAGCTGAAACAGGTTTTTTGATTAAACGATGCATTAAAAATCCTTAAGTAGAGCAATTACCAAATTCTAAAAACTGCTAGCAGAGTACCCAAACCATAGGCAATGAAAATGAAAATTGATTTATGGACATCACTGTACTGATAGTTCTAAATGTAAATAATATCAGGCGGGCATCGTTCCTTGAGGAAGACTTTTAGGAAAGTGGTTTACCATGGTCAAGTTTGTAGCAATTCAGATACAAGATATGTGTAGTCACAAATGCAATCACTGGAGCAGCAACCATAATCCTTGCAGCCTCATCTCTCACATTAAAAGCTCGCATTATAGCAAGAATCAGGCTAAACCCCAGTAAAGCCACAGCAGACGAGTAATCTAGCTTCTCCGTCAACTCCACATCTCTATAAATGATTACATGAACAGACAGTTAACAACTTAATGAAATAAATAGCTTTCTCCAAAAGTAAATACCCTCATAAGTTCAAAACAAAAGCAGCTACAAAAAGATTTCAATTAATTAAACACAAACAACTTATTTTCCTCTGTGGCTTCTGAGTATGTCTGGAGTCCACCATCCCCAGAAGAGAGTTAGTACCATGAAACTCAATCCAGTTTCAAACAACACCAAGAACGCAAGGATGAATAACCAGAATACAAATGTTATCTCGATTGCAAAGCAACAAGCTACTTGCTGTTTTCTGAGTGATTTACGATACGACTCATATTATCGTCTAAATCTAGCAATATTGTGAAGGCAGCTTACCGACTGTGATAGACAGCACTCCAGAGCCAGGAGTTCATAGATAAAATCCCATAGATATGCCACAAGCCAGTGTACTCGTAGTATGTCTTCTTGTCATGCCTCAAAGACAACTTGTAGTATACAAGGATAAAAAACGATAGCCAACCATGAAATTGCATGGCAAGATTGAGGGCAGACAAAGCAACAGCAACAGGTTCCTGAGTAAATGCAAAATTTGTATTCATAACTGTGGAGGCAGTTATAATCAAGGTAATCATTTCACAAATGAACTCCGCTCCTCAAGTATTAATGTAAAAACCTGGATCCCATAAACACGCTGAAATGGCCATTTCCCATGATATTTGACCGGCTTATGACCAAGTTGCTCTCTTTCTTCCTCCCTAGCTAGCATGCATTGGTATCTACAGTCGCTGCGGCAGTCCCATTGTTTCCACCTCAGATAAAGTGGCTCTTGCAAATACCATGGACCATCAATAGATTTTCCGTCAGATGAGAATTTACAATGTTGGAAGCATTTCTCCCCTACGCATCCAGTCTTCTCACACTGGTCCACACAAGCCCTGTCAAACAACAATGAGAATAAGAAGGACTAGTAATTAAATGCTAAACTACATTGTCAAAGGGGAAAGAAAGACAGAAAGCAGAAACATAAGCATAGCAAAATTACATGGTCCCAATTCCCAAATTTAACCATCTAGAAACTAATAGAAAAACAAATTCTTTCCATATGTAGAATGGATTCAAAATCCCACAGGCCGGGTCTATTCTCCCTATCCTTATTAGCGGACGAGATTCTTCCCCACTGCTCCCCACTCAGGGAGAGGTGGATTTGCCACTTTCCCCCACCACCTGGGTTAAAGAGCTTGATTTGAGTTTTTTTTTTTTTCATTTTTCTTATTGCACTATGTATAGAAACTGCGTGTGTGATAGTCTTGCCTTGTTTGTCTGTCCTCAAAAAATAGGAACTGTTCTTTTGAATCAAAACCAAACGCACTGTAAGTTATTTTCTGGAAACACAGTCCACTTTCTATTTTTCTTTTTTTCCTGAAACACTACCCTCCCTCCTTCTCATCCTCCACACCACCACCGCCACCTCATCCCGGTCACCTCCTACTCACTCCTCTGCACCACCACCATCAACTCCTTCCCTCTTCCTCACTCCTTTGCTGCCAACTACAAAGTCTGATCGACCATCCCAGACCGTTGATATACCGCTCCTGGCTTCCTATACTTATAAGCTTTTGTATATGGTTTTCATGAGATTTTACAGGAAAACGTTTGGAACCAAACGAACACTAGTAAATTATTTTCAGTATCTTAACCATATAACGAGCAAATCATTTTTGTTCCTGATAATATTCTATATTCATAAAAATTTCCTGTATTGAAACAACAAAAACTTTAACATCATAGAATAAGGTGTGAAGAAGTTTTTATTTACCACCATGTGTCGCTTCCTCCAAAAACTAACAACTAATACTTTGACTATAGAAGTATTACCTTCCGCAATAGCTTATCGATACACCCCAACCTTGGATTGGCATAATCTCTGGAGTCTAGCGCAGAACACGTCTTCCATTAACGTAACACTTTGTCCCAAAATTTACCACTTCACAATTAACGACGCAATCTTATAAATCTAAAAACGGTAAGCTATTTCCCTCACATTTAGATATGTCAATAAGAGAACTGTTTTTCACCGTATCATAAATTATTCCCCTTTTTTCACCAAACATGTATCAGAATTTCAATAGTATTACTCTTCCACTGCTGTACAAGTTATTATATAATACCAAACCAAGCTTCTCTATGAAACAGTACAAACACCTCAATGTTACAGAAAACTTGAAGAAGAATAAATTTTAAGAAAGCGAAAACTGAAATTTCAAAAGATTCGACCAATAGAAAAAAGAGAAGAGATAACTTACTTGTAAATCGGATCAGCGTCACCAGTGCTAGCGTCAAGAGCATGAACGAAAGAAAGAAGTGCGGAGAGGAGCAGAATCCAATGAAGCTGAGCCATCCGATGCGTGGAAAATGGAAAGTCAACAGAGAGAGGTTTTGGAGATCTCTAAAGAATCAACAGCGAGTGATGAGGGTCACAGTGCCGATGTAACTGTTTGTGCTCCATGGAATCAGAGAGGTTGAGGGGAAGGGGGGTTTTGAACTCGGAGGTGGCTGATTGGTGACCGAGTCGACGTAGCACGGAGTGAGCCGATGCGGATGGGCAAGCTTTGGGTGTTTGGGAGTGAGTCGTGGGAGAGATATAGCAGTGACCAGAAACTCGTGAGGAGCTGATCCCAGAAGTGATTCACGAGGGGACACGTGGAAGCGCAGATGCTGTTAACGATTTTACTATCATGACCCTTCTTCGTCTATTCCCATTCAGAGGAAACCGTCGTCGTTTGCGTTCTGGAATTCTCTATGAAGCTGTTACCTTTTAAAAGAGGTTCTACGGTAGCAATTGCTGATTCCGACGGCCTTGACAGCGACAGTTTGGAAATGCATCTTTCTGTAAGGCGCTTGTAACAACTAACATGCCGCGCTGCCGTAAAGTATTTTCGGACAAAACAGTTTGTCAAGCCAAACAATGAGTCAAAAGAGAAACCTTTCCCTATCCACGTCCTGATAGCCAATAGGAGCCACCGCGGTCCGTGAGATCCTGCCAAGTGGGACTCTTTTCATTTACCTCACCCGTTGTTCGCCGCAATATCTATCGATCATCAGTGACGAAGTAGTACTTCAACTTCACATACATACATTACCTGCGGTTTTACCGTCATTCTGGATTATTTCTCGTGACATTTTAGATGTTTGTTTTGATAAAATTTTGAGAATTTAAAATGTTTTAAAATTTTTTTAGGTGATATTAAACTTTATTAGTATGCATGTAGAAGTTATTTTTAAGTGATGTTAAAAAATATGTTCGATTTCACGAGAATTTTAAGATTCTTATGAATTCTAGAATTCTAAAACTAAACCAGGCCTCTGTGTATTGTCATTAGCTGATTAACTTGAAATTAAGAACTTAGAATATAACCATGTCGACACTAAAATTCCACCTTTTCTATGGCATGCACCCTATTAAGTGAATCATAAGCACATCTAACACATCTAACACGACGCACAATTTATTCTTAAGAAGAAAATATATTTTTTACTTGCAAATAATAATCAGTTTTAAATTTTGTATTTTAAATTATCATATTTGAGATATTATATTTATAAATAATTCATCTTTAACATATTACACCATTCGTTTATTATATTCATTAAATTTGATAATATAATTAAGCAACTTGGAGTGGTTATAATTCATTGTATTTCGTCCGTATATTTATCAACTAAGTCTTTGCAAATTTAGAATATGAAAAATAAGATGGGACTTGGCAGAATCAAAGTGTTAGGATTTTAAAAGCACAAAAGAATAGAAGAGAAAACAAACATAAAACAAAGTTTTTTTTCAAAAAACTTGACAGTAGCTTTCTTTTTCCCCTAGGTCTTGGTTTTTAGTAGGGGAATTTAGTTTACAATTGGCAGAGATTTAAGGTTTTAGATTAACTACAAGATTATACATTATTCTTCTTCTTTTAAGCTTCTAACAATGTCATATGTATCTCTCGTTTGGTGTATTGTCTCAAGTTATTTCACATATCTATCACATCGCATGTTACTCGAGCTAAACCCACAACTATATAGCAAATACGTTACTTATTTTTATTACATTCGCCTATTTTTTATATATATATTTTTACAGTAAAGTAGACATTAAGTTTTGTTTTTGGGACCTGTCACGAGCGTTAGGGCTGCCTCGCCTTTGAGTCAGTGCAGTTTTAGAATAAAAATGCAATCCAATTAGAAAAGCTTTAAAAATACCACTTGCCCCCGAAATACAGAATGGGCGCATGTGTTTCTCTCTGTATTTTCCGAGCTTTCTACCTCAAGTTTGTATTTTTTTTTTTTCTCTTCCCAAAAAACACAAAGATGAAAGATGTTTGTGTTTCGCATTATAGCGCGTGAAATTGACACGACCAATCCGAAAATCCAGGACAGCAGAAACACCTCCTACACCTCACTGTTCTTTCTTCTCTCCCTGTCTTCCTCTCGATTATCTCTTGCACTATCCATGGCCTCTGCGGCTCTCTCCCTCTCTCTCGCTCCCACTTCCACTTTCACTCGCGTCAGCACACGCAAACCCGGACTCTCCTTAACTACTCTTCCCCTTCCCTTCCAATCACACCCTTTCCCGCCATTTCCGCTCAAAATATCCGTACCACCTAACACCAGGAACACAATCTCCTTCGCTAACGTGTCCGGGCCCCCGTCGGACCCAACAGCAATTGAGCCCGACCAGAGGGTCGACGGGTCGGATAATCGGACAGAGAAGCTTCGGCCGCCGAGCGCCATAAACTGGGTTCTACTTTTGACTCTCTTGGCCGAACACAAGCTGAGGCTCGCGGTTTCGGCTTTGACTCTCATCGGTTGCACCACTTGTACTCTCTCAATGCCCTTATATTCTGGTACGGAAATGCGGACTTTCATCTCGACTCTTAGTCCACTACCTGTTTGGAGGAAAAGGAAGAGAAAAGACAAACGCACCGAAATTTTCATTTGTGATTTATTCGGAGCAAATGAAGTGAAGGAAAACAAAGAATTGGAGATGGTGGTTGGGGAGAAATAACTAAATTTTGACACAGCAAGAAATCTTGAGATTGTATTAGACGTTTATGCCCCGTTTGGTTGGCGAGAACACCGAGTATAGAACTGAAATTGAGTTTTGTAAGTACTTGGTTTGGTCTAGAACCATGAAAAAGGTCAAAAAGAGAAGACAAGGCCCAAACTCAACTAGAATTAAGAAGTGGTTATTTAGTATTATGGAAATCAAGGATTTTGCTTTATTGGTATTCAAAATTTCTAATTTGTTGCCCGTTGGCAAAATAGAAGTTTCTTTATTACGAACTCAGTAGCACCTAGTAAGGGGCTAGGCATAGGTTCCGATGGGTATGACTGCATTTTGGTTGTATTTACATTGTTGCGTACATCTCGCAAACCAGCTATACCAGAGTTGGCAATTAAGTTGTGTCATTTGATAATTTTTCTAGGTAAATTCTTTGAAGTACTTATTGGTGCTAGACCAGAGCCCTTGTGGAGGCTGCTTTGTAAGCTTGGAGTCTTGTACGCTCTGGAACCAGTTCTAACAGTCATTTTTGTTACAAACTTGAACACTGTATGGGAGAAAGTTATGTCAACGCTCAGAGCCCAGATTTTCAGAAGGGTGTTGATTCAGAAGGTAAAACTAAAGTTTCCAGTTTCACTCCCTTTGTCTAGGGTCAGGGCTTCACGAATACTACTGCTGTATAATGCTTCAACTCTTTTGCTTCATGTAAACTAACAGATTTCCAAGTGATTCTGAGAAGGTGAAGTTCACAATCCTAGATTGTCCTTCTTTGGAAATTGCTTTTCCTTGCAAATGCAGGACTAAAACTTCTTAGAAGTACAAAACTTATTTCGTACTCCAATGATTTTACTTTTTGGCTATGATGTGGAGATATTAGGAAATGCTACTAGCTTAAATTTCCAACCTTATTACCAATTGATGAGGTTGGCCACGTGAAACTTTTTGTTTCAACCATGCCCTACTTAAGGCCACATTCTGTTATACATCCATAGGATGGTTTGCATGTGATCCATTGCATAAATAAGTAGGGCCACATTCTGTTATACATCCATAGGATGGTTTGCATGTGATCCATTGCATAAATCATACGCGCAAATATAGGAATTGAGAGGTTGCGTTCGGGAATCTGCTATTGGGTTTTGTTAGCTCAGAACATTGGAAGGCTTTTAGAATTTTTTTTTTATACTAGCCAGTTCATTGTTGTGTTTCAAACAATATGCAACTGAACACGATGATGATTTGTTGAAGTTTATGGGAAGAATAAAACGAAATCCACCTGAAAGGTCCACAAAGTTTATTTTCCATATTATTTTTCTTCTGCCCAGAGTGTTGACCCTGAAGAAGTTGTGCCTAGTAGTATTCGATATTAAGACTTCTTGCTTTCTGGGCATGCATATCTAAACTGTCACCTCGTGATATTGCCAAGTGTTGTGTAAGTGTTGCACAAAACTTAAAACATGTCATGTGTTGGCTGTTATGCATTGGTATTTACATGCACGTTGGATGTTCCCGTGTCTGAGAGCACACAAGAGCTGTGGCATACCATCGTGAACATTCAGCTATTCTGATCTAAATAAAGGTTATTGTCCAGTAATCTCTTATTCCTTGGTTTAAAATCTAATGTTGGCCTTGTTAAGGATTCTTTTTTAAGCAACCTGTGTTAATTTATTTATTTATTAGCTTTTGGTTTGTTTTCAAATTTTGCATGCAAAAAATAGTTCTCACTCTTCCAATGTTTTGCTGTTCCTTTATCTACAGGTGGAGTTTTTTGACCGATACAAGGCATGTTTATACAATTCCCATATTAATATACAGAGATGTACATTGCTTGTGCTTTTCATTTCCATCAGTTATTCACCTAATTTACACGATAAATAATCACATCAGTTACTTTTTACTTGGTTAACTTGGGTTTTGCTCTGTGTAGGTTGGTGAACTTACTGGTTTGCTAACATCTGATTTGGGTTCTCTCAAAGATATTGTTAGTGAGAATATTTCAAGGGATCGTGGATTCAGGGCTCTTACTGAGGCAAGCAATTCTACACCATGTACAAGTGAGCTTTATGTTGTCTGCCTAAAAGCAAGTGCATGATTATTTATGATTCAAAAGGGGCATAGATATCCTTATTCTCTGATTTAATAGAGCTAGAATATGATTGTTGTTTCAGAAAGCCATTATGAGGCTAATTACTGCTCTGCAATAAGCAGTTCTGCTCCTTATCATCAGATTTTTTCGGATAATTTCCTATCTGTATTTATGTTTGCAGTTTATTACCCATCTTCATGAAGCGTCACCATATCTTTTGGTATTATTCTTCATGTAGGTCACTGGCACAATATGTATACTATTTGCTTTGTCCCCTCAACTTGCTCCTATTCTGGGCCTGCTGATGCTTACTGTGTCTGTTATTGTTGGTAAGTGTTTATTTATCTTTGACATAGTTCGCCGTTGTACGTTGTTCTATGTTAGAAGTTATGTCGTCTATAATTACCGATAAGCATGATAGCCTCCTTCCCTCTCTCTCACTCTTGATCTGTTTCCCCTCCTCCAAGAAAATCTCTTCAGAGAGTTTGGACCACCGTAATAAGTTTCCTGTACATGTTGAGTAACCTATTGATATGTGCTTTTTTGTAAGTTGGCTTGGATCAGCTTCTCTTTCTACACAACGTTGGTGCTCGTTTTGCTGTAGTTATGACATATTACCATCAGTAATAACATAAGCTCTTGCTTTATTTTTCATCCTTTATCATTTAGCTCCACTAAAGTCTATTTTTTAATGGCGACTGACTCTCTTTTTTTTTCCTTCTCCCCTCTGCTTGTGGATGTGGTTCCCTCATTCTCAGAATGTTCTAATTTGGAAATGCTTATTATTGCTTGCTTCCTGTTTCCTTACCTTCTGCTCATGAATTATTACTTTCTCAAGCTGTGTACAAGAGATCAACAGTGCCTGTTTTTAAAGCTCATGGGCTGGCCCAGGCATCCATGTCGGATTGTGTGACAGAAACATTTTCTGCTATCCGTACTGTGAGTTCTTAATAGAATGCTTTGCTACATTTTATTTTTTTTTCACGTCTGCGGATGATGTAGATGTGAAGGCTTGGATTTCCCATTGTAAGTTAAAATTATTACAGGTCAGATCCTTTGGTGGTGAAAAGCGTCAAATGTCAATGTTTGGTAGCCAAGTAAGATAATTCAGGCTGCAGTACCTGTCCTCACGAGATATGAAAGCTTCTCCATTGTGCTTATCGTTTATTGTATGGAGCTTGGCAGGTTCTTGCTTACCAGGCTAGTGGCATAAAGATTGGGGCTTTTAAATCTGTAAATGAATCTTTGACAAGAATTGCTGTTTATGTTTCTCTCATAGCCTTATATTGTCTTGGAGGAAACAAAGTGAAAGCGGTGAGCATTCCTTGCTTATGACAATTTCAATTTAGAATGCCTTCACCGTGGTGCATCCTTGTATTTACTCTGGTTGTTTCTATATTTTTTCTAGATTTCCAGAAAGTCACGTTTCTTGAATTTAGAATCCTCTTAGTTTATTTATTGTATGTTTTCTGCTATGAATGATGTCCCAAAAGAACTCCAATTAGGAAAAGAATTTAATGTCTTCAATCTCCATCAATACATATACCTTGTTTTTGTCTCTCAATTTCTGGAAGGATAAAGAAATATGATTTCTCTATTTGAGGAGCTCTCATGGTCCTTTTGTCTTGTGATTTCCCTGCATGGTAGTTCCTAGCTACTTTGAGGTATGTTTGACACTTAGGCCATTTTTGCAAAAATTGAGGTGGATTAGAGTTTTATTGGATTTTGAGAGAAAGTAGTGAAAAAGTAAAATTTTATGGGAGTTGGTGAAAAAATGAAGAGAGAGATGATTTGGGTGAATTTTTTATGTTTATTGTAATGGAGAAAGATGATTTGATGGGGGAGAGAGAGATTATTTTGAAGTTATTTTATTATTATTATTTTGACCAAAATTTTGAGTTAGTTGTGTTTGCAAACCAAAATTTTGGAATGGAGAGAAATTTTGGTTTGCAAATATTAGTGTCACTTTTGTCTATTGCACACCTTGAGGGCTCTAATCTTGGTCATTGCTATTTGTTTTTCATGCCGCCTTCTTTTTTTTTTTCTAAAGAATTGTTTCACGCTTGTTCACTAACTTCCAAACATTTTTGCAATCTGGTTCATGCTTTTCCACTTACTTTTACTCTATCTTAGAGCTCAGATTTTCATTTTTCAATCAATTGGTGATTCTACGAGTACAAAAGTCAAGGTTTTTCCTTTTTCTGATTATTCGGATTTTCTGCTTACAGGGCGAACTCTCTGTTGGAACGGTGGCTTCTTTTATTGGATATACTTTCACATTGACATTTGCAGTGAGTTCTTTGGTGCTGCTTGTATATTCATGCTATTTTGTCTCGTCTCAGTCCTGTCTCATATGATGTGTTGTTCAGGTTCAAGGGCTAGTGAACACATTTGGAGATCTTCGTGGTACTTTTGCGGCTGTTGAGAGAATTAACTCTGTTTTATCTGGGGTTGAAATTGATGTAGCACTTGCATATGGTTTAGAAAAAGAAATACAGCAGAAAGAATTGCATGATGACAGTTATAAGTTATTCTTGATCAATGGTTATGGTGAGAAAACCCTATCTAGGAATTTGCATTATATGTCTGCCCTGAAATCAGCTAGCAAGGTGTGTGGCTTAGCTTGGTCTGGCGATGTTTTTCTTGAAGGTATCAATCATTCCAAATTCATTTTGTTAAGGTGCAATGACTACCTTATTTGCTTCCTGTTTGGTGACTAAATTATGTCAATAGTGTTTATACCCCCATGTTTAGATGTTATCCTTTTAAGAAGTGCTAGTATATTTTATGGAAGGATGCACCAGGTTCCTGCTCGTCATAAAGTTCTGGTATTACAATTCTGGTCTGTAGTGTCTACAGAAAATTGGCAAGTAAAATTCTTTTATGTCCTATATTCAAGTGCAATAACTAACTGCTTTTCCTAATCTCTTGCCTTTTCTTAGATATCCCTCTTTTTGCTGACAAGGTTTCCATTAAATCCTTTGTTAGTCAGCTATATTCTGGGAATGTATACTGAATCTTGTTGCTTGCATACAATAACTTTCTATACAGTTTGTTCTGCTGTGTAGCTGAATGCCCTCATTTTGATCTACAGATGTTCACTTCTCTTATCCTTTGAGACCTGATGTGGAAGTTCTTAGCGGTCTGAATTTAACTATAAAATCTGGAACCATAACAGCTCTTGTGGGCACAAGCGGTGCAGGCAAAAGTACAATAGTGCAGCTATTGGCACGTTTCTATGAGGTTTTTTTTTCCCTCTGTTCACTTTATTTAGGGTAATTTGTTGGATGCTTGTTTCGTTTTCTCGTCATGGATGGTGAAGAAGCATGTGGATCAGCTGATGCATCCCTTTTGCAGCCAACCAGAGGCCATATAACAGTTGGTGGAGAAGATGTTCGAACATTTGACAAGAGTGAATGGGCACGTGTTGTCTCTATAGTGAATCAGGTCTTTTCTTGGATCTCCATGTATTTTCTATAAGCATATGTATCATATTTGTGGAGTCATTCTCGTTTCTCGTCAACATAGGCATGTCTCTGTTTCTGGTAAATTTGAGATCCAGCTTGTCCTTGAGTATTGTGGCGATATTTTGGTCTAGGTGTAAACCATGTACCTCGGTGCTGCAATTAAAATTAGTTATATAGAAGCCTCTATATGAGTGAATCGATTTTCATTTCCTAACAAGCTTGAGGGTGAAACATGAATTAGGGTAGGGTTTAGGATCAGGGAATATGAATTTTGGTCAGGTTTGTGTTGACACTGCCAAACTGATTTTCCCTTTTGAGTTGGAATAGATTGATGCTCTAGCACATGCTGAGCAGTGCTAGGAAAAGTGATTATTTCGTAACTTTTTGTGTTGGCTTCCCTTAAAGTTCATAAATAAGGTGACGCAGGAACCTGTTCTTTTTTCGGTGTCTCTTGGAGAAAACATTGCATATGGGCTTCCTGATGATAATGTGTCCAAAGATGATGTGATAAAGGCAGCCAAAGCAGCAAATGCTCATGAATTCATAATTTCACTCCCGCAGGTCTCTTGTCTTCTGAATATTCAAATGGTTTACACCTGCTAGTTTTGTTGCTTCTGAATTTTTGTTTTGCTGGAAAGGGTTATGACACACTTGTTGGTGAGCGCGGAGGCTTACTGAGTGGAGGCCAGAGGCAGGTATGGTTCTAAAGTCGAGAGAGAGAAAGAGAGAGAGAGAGAGGGTGTTTGATTCTTCCTTTTTCTGATCTGCAGAGAATAGCTATTGCAAGAGCTCTGCTTAAGAATGCCCCCATCTTAATCCTCGATGAAGTAAGCTTTTTTAGTGCTTCTCTGGGCACCTGTTTTTCTTCTTTCGAATCATTATAACGAATAAGACTGGATTTATCATAGTGCCATCTGTACATGCTTTCATGAAAGCTCTTCCCACTGTGGACTTCATTAGCCCTCTTGGACTGCATAATGTTCTGATTTCCTTTGCTGCAGGCCACCAGTGCTTTGGATGCAGTCAGTGAGCGCTTGGTCCAGGATGCTCTGAACCATCTGATGAAGGACAGAACAACATTGGTGATTGCTCACCGGTTAAGCACAGTTCAAAATGCCCATCAAATTGCTGTTTGCTCTGATGGGAGGATTGCTGAACTCGGGACCCACTTCGAATTATTAGCTAGGAAGGGTCAATATGCTTCATTGGTTGGCACTCAAAGGCTGGCATTCGAGTGACGTTTTTATTGCTAGAATTTTCGGTTGTTCTGGATGAACACCTAGTTGGGGCACCCCTAACGCGCAGAGTTGGACAGCATTGTTTCACCGACATCTACTTGTATTTTCATTTTTTTGTGGCTTCACACCATTAGGGGAAAAAGATGATGAGTTGCCAAAGATAATAGTTGAGCTGGTGACTCCAAAACAACAAATTTCTTCTGAAATTTACTGATTTACATCAAGGTTATGGGCTACAAGATTCTATTGTAAGGTAATACCGAACGAAAATTCAATCCAAGTTGCTGTTACTCCCCACTGACTAATATTGTGTTGTAAAGCAAATTGTTTCCCCAGATGCTGTAGAGCAATATGATGATTGAGAGCAATTTTTTTCTTTTGGCTCGACAACAATTGTCGGGTGTTTGGAATCGTTTATTTTTGTCGTGGATTTTCTGGATGATAGAACAATTGGACCTAGGTCTGCTGGAACTGAGTTCTGGATCGAGAAAAAAAACTAACACAAACATGATTTCTCGGTTGACTGAAAGAAAACAATCCTATTATCTTCCCTATATAATTGGTCATCCTAAGAAGAATCAGAAAAGGAGATTACGGCATTCAGATTAGCAAGGCATTCAGTGGGAAGGCCAAGGAAGGCATTCATTAGGAAATCATCGACAGGATCAACGGTTGCCACCCCAACTAAGCTGCATTTCCCTTCTGTATCTAATCTCTTTCCTCTTCCCCTTCTCATGGTTCCACTTGACTCTTCAGATGTCAAAACTGTCTTTACTAGCAGTGGAGGAGCCCTATAGATACTCCCAAAAGAGAACCAGAATTTCGCCATGAATTCAAGATCAACCTGCAGAAACAACGGCTGCCGATGTTAAGATGGTCGTGGAATAAATCTTCAGAAAAACTACAATATGAAAATGTTAAAACAAAACCTCCAGAAATGATTCTATGATATTTTCGACCCAAAGCTTTTTCACGCACTACTTTTTTCTTTGCTTTACAAAAGCATGGGTGCCCGCCTTTTCTAGGAACTTTCTCATTTCGAGCTATTTGGTGCCAATACGATTGAACTGGAAGAAAGTTGAAAGTCATGCAAACGTACATATCCAACCTTGGAACTCTTTTCTACCAAATGTGGATATTCTCCGCTTAAAGCATGCATAGTTGGACACACTTGCACGCCCACACACATGCACATACGGCATGCCACTACTTTTTTAAACAGTGAAACTACTGAGAGGCATAATTTACCTTGCCAGATTCTCGGTCAATGCTCCCTTGAAAGAGTTCTGGGACAATATCAATCTTCAGAAATGGCGGCAATGGCAATCCCAAGAACCTAGTTGTTTCACTTGTCAAAGGGGGTATATAAAGAGTATTAACGTCAAACGAAAGGGAAATTTCATCATCCGACTCGTTGTCTGGGACCTTTGTCCCAGACCCAGTTCCTATCCCACCTTCAGCATCGTATTCAAAATCAGGATATCTTGAAATGCCAAGCTTGCAAGCTCCGAGAGTCTTGAACTTAACACCGTAAACATTAGTTTTTAGCTCTTCGATTTCGGTGGCAGAAGGGGTGGAAGTAAGGTCCCGTTGCTCTTGATTGTTGGAAGGGGAGTAGAAGGTGATGGTTGTTGACCCGAGCTTCGGTACTTTTGCTGCAGCAAATTTGCAGAGGACTGGAGGCTTCGAGGAGTTAATTTTACAACCCATTGGGTGCATAGTTTGTTCAGATCAATTGGATGAAGCAAAAGGGAGAAGACCCGGGATCCTAGAGAACTCTTACGATAAGGAAGTCCACGTGGCAATAACCACAGCGCAGAGTTTATTTTGTCATGTTTCCATTGGGTACGTGTACATATGAGGTTGGCTTTGAGTTACGACCTTTATCTTTCAATCTTGGGTTACGTTGGTTTGCAAAAAAAAAAAAATTTAGAATATAAATATATTTAAAAAATTTTAAAAATAAATATCTAAAATTTAAAAAATTTATACACAAATACTAATACATTTTATACAATCACTGATAATTTTTCACACAAATTTTAATACTTTTTTTAAAAAATTATAACAAATCTTTCCTTCCTATACTTTTTTACCTAATTCCAATACTTTTTTATTAAACAATTACATCAAATCATCTTTTTTTTATACCTTTTTACAAATTTTAACAAAAATTAAATATTTTTAAAAAATTTCACAAACATTTACACAAAAATCTATAAAACTTCAATTTATATTAATATTCACGATTCTATCAAAATCCTATAATTATTTAGAAAACGAACATCCTCTTGAATAATCTTTCTACACATTTTTAAAAACTTTAACAAAAATTAAATATATTTAAAAAATTTCACTAATTTTTATATAAAAACTTATAAAATTTCAATCTACGTTACTATTCATAATTCTATCAAAATCCTATAAACTTAAAACGAACATCCTTAGACAATCTCTCTACGGTCACCCACGGATGCACTATAATTTGCGTGTTATAAATGCATAACTGGAAAAACGTTTTGCCGTGGGTGACATTCCAAACCTCTGGAATGATAAAATTCGAGAATTTTTTCAGGTTGTTTTTTTTTTTATGTCATTTTTCTCAGTTGTGACCCTAAAAAAACTATTTGTTCGAAGAAGGTGGTTGTAGTAACCTTGTATAGGCCACAAAATAATGACAAAAATCAGGATAGCCAATGTGTCTCCAGATCCTCTTAGAGGCATTACATATGCTCTTCGTAATATCAGAAAGTCAACATTCTTCCAGTTGTAAAATGGTATCTACTTTGGCCTTCCCATACATAAATTCCTTTTTGGCTTTTTTCTCAAAACATGTATAGTAGACTTCTGTACTCGGAGCAGACATCGGAATGGATAGGGTGTTGGCGTGTCTCCAAAAATGGGGGTTATTGGGAGACAGATATGTCACTCTGTTTTTTTGTCTGGTGGACTAGCTCTTCACTCCTGCACAGGGACACAATAATGTGACGTCTTTTGGAAGCCTTTGACCAACAAACTTACGAGTTTTTTGTGTCTCCTCTTATGTTCAAGTTCTGAAGCTGGTTATAGACGGTCGTGTCTCTCTTTCATCTCGTACTTCGAACAGGCAACACGCCCACTGGCCACTGCCGAATATCGGGGCGAGACGGAGACCCTTTGTTTTTTTGTGACGCTTGGAGTGAGAGACTTTTAACTCTAATGGATAGCTCCTTTATCTATTTTACTGTCAAGAAAACGAAGTATATCGCTCAGAGCTGTATACGAAGAAGAGGAAGAAGAAGAAAACAGAGCATCTAGTATAATATAAAGAATTTGGAGTTTTGGACCTCTTCGTATGGCTTGTTAATTATAGCATCCACTTATTTTCCAATATCTAAACAATGGCCAATGTGCAGCAATCCTCCATTGTGACAAAGCTATATCCACTCGGCACTCTCTAACCTTGGCCCCACAGTCGATGCTCTTTCTGTCTCTCGGTGCAAGAGAATATTATGTAATGAGGAGGTTTCGATCGCTCGGTATAGTGGGATTTTGCCGAGTAATGAATAAGGCCCCACCACTAGCCGTTCCACCACAAAGGGAATGCCAACAAAGCTTCGTCCACTCGCAGGGCCCATTCTCCACTTCCGTCTATGGATCATTTGCAAAGCTTTTTGTGAATAATTACCTACTCTAGTGATGTAGTCCCTCACAACAAGCGTATTCGATGGATACGCAAATAGATCTCTCGGTAAAAAAAGGTTCTGGAACTATAAGCCTGATCGTGATCCGTCTGAAAGTATAATCATCATATATGATCCACCAAATAAGTTCTCATGTAACGGGGAGAAAATATAGTTACAGCATCGTTGTTGTTCCAGTGACACTAAACCTCACATCTATGAGGTAAGAAGCGACTATGTTCATGAAAGCCCAAAAAACAAAGAACAGCAAGGACATTCGCGCTATGAGAAATATGATTTTTTGCATTAAGTGGAAAAGCGAATAAAGAAGCGGGCAAGGAAACAGAACCCTATAACAAGGATACCTACACAATTCCTCAGACAACATATGTAATTCCATAAAAAAACTACGTATGAAACTTGGAAAAATTCATGCTGAATAGAACCAACTTTATACACAAGGCAAGAGTCTATGAACTTTCGAGTTGTTACACTAACCACCGGTGAAAAGATAAACCTAACACTAACTCTCCAAATCAGATAGACACCATACACACCACCACTACTAGAAAAAAACTCAACCTGGAAATAAGCAACAGGTTAGAGTAGAAAGGGCACAAATACAGAACAACACACTAGCTCGAAACTTTTGCTCAGGTATGTCAATTCTCTTATCATCTTAATACCTCGTCAGAACATCTAGTCAAATGCAGCCAGCCAATCCATACTTTTCAACATACGAGAGAAGATCTAAGAGACGTAGGAAGATGTGTGCATGATGACCAACGGATGACTGATTCAGTCACCATGAGATCAAGTTGCTCACGTTCACCGAGTCCAATTGTATGGTTCCTCTTGCCATGGCAGCATAACACTCTAGATCCAGTCATTCCTCCTGCCCTTTTAGCTTCAGCTTCCTTGTGTTCTATTTCTTTTGCCTCATGCCCAAAGCAAAGGGTAGAATCCTGCAACATGAACAGCTTCCCCAACCTTGCCCCTGCATAATATGGCAAAGACAGAATCTTAAGATAAAAGTGTTAAAAGATTTTGTAGAGATTGGAAGGTGCAAAACTCGAGTACCTCCTTGAACCGCATCTACTCTTTGTTTGCTGGTTGAAAACTCTAATGCACAACTCCCTTGTTCAATCACAGAAGCAGGACTGAAAAATGCAAAACTTGGCATCGACGGAACAGGGGAAGAGAATTCCAAGGCATTAGAATCGCCATGGCTACAGAAAGCAAACCTGCCAGAAGCCTGGCAAGGTGTTGATGGTTCTGTAAGGAAAGAGGAAAAGGATGATCTGCATGTGAATGTAGGTGATTCAGCATCACATGTAATGGGAGATCCAGTGCCAAAGCTGATGTCCTGATTTCTGGACATAAATGAGGTAGAGACAGAGCCACCGGCTACACCCCACTCTCCAAAACTATGGTTTTCACATCCACTTGTTTCTGCAGGGCCATTGTCCTTCATCCAGTGATGATCTACAAAAGAAGAATACTATTATATTTCTAGACAGTTGAGGAAAGAGGGAGGTTTGGAGACAGAGCGAGAGAGAAGAGCTTTCACTAGTGCATAAGAAGAAAAGCAAAAGTCACTGGGCCTAGTAACTAATGCGCAAGTAACCTGCCTCAACCCTGTTCAAAACTACATCAAGGCCACATCCATATCATGAGATTCCTAATTTTAGCTAAAGGCCCTTAACAACACAGCATGCAAAATAGCATCTATCAATACCTCAAGAGACATCCTTCAACACAATGTGTACTGCTTTTATGAGGTATGATACATTTCGACGGATGGCGAGAAGTGTGTAGATGTTTTAAAGAGAGACTTTTTAGGTTTTCAAGAAATAATGGTATTCTCGAAGAAAATCTATCACTTCTATGTATCATCTTCTCCATTCCCAGTTCTCACCAGAACACAAAGTAGGATGCCTGAATTTGTATGTTAAAAGAAAGAAAAATGAGCACTGTGCCGCTACCATTAAACACACAATAGGTGATGTCCAGCCTACCTAAGACCTGCTGTGCAGTAAGCCTTTGAAAAGGATCAGTACAGAGCATTCCCTTGATGAGATTCTTAGCAGATTCTGAAATTCGATACCAGGGATCAGAAGGAAACCTCAGATCAGCTACCCTAACAGCATCAAATATCCGTGACTTCGTCTTTCCCCAAAATGGAGGCATTGCACTGAGAAGAATGTAAAGAATAACCCCTGCACTCCAAACATCTGCGGCCTGGTTATAGCCCCCAGCAAGTACCTCTGGAGCTATATAAAATGGACTCCCAACAAGCCCATGCAAACTCTGCCCTGCTCAAATGGACGCATATGCTCAAAATATTCAATAACTCAACTTTCTGGATGATTTCTACTAAATATAAGACTAATAAATGATCCGCAAAGAAAACCAAATAAATATGAGTACCAGGCTTGATGTACGTTGCAAGACCAAAATCTGCCAATTTAATTGGAGAAGAGGAGGCTTTGGTGGCCAATAGGATATTCTCAGGCTTTAAATCCCTATGAACAACCCCATTCTCATGGCAATACAAAACCACTTGCATCAGATGCCTGAAGCGAACCCTGGCCTGAGACTCGGAGAACCGGCCATGCTTTTCCAGCAGGTGAAAAAGCTCCCCTCCAGCGCAAAGTTCCATCACCAAATGAACATAGTCTTCCTCCTCATACACTGCCTTGAGATCTACAACATTTGGGTGCCCGGATAACTTGCTCATTATTTCAATTTCAAGCTTCACACTCCGCACATCATCTGATGTAACCAATCTATCTTTACCAATTGATTTGCATGCTAATACCTCTCCAGTCAACTTATCAGAGCACACTCTGATGATACCAAACTGCCCCCAACCCAACTGCTCCCCAAGAATGTACCTGTCTTTCAAATTCGATGTCTGATTTGCATCCAAAATGGTTTCAGTCAAGGTCTCAACTTTATAACAATTGCAAGGCTGTGTGACTGGTTCGCTGCTATTGCTAGTCTTGGCAATGGCCATAGCAATTTCTTGCCCCCTACACCCCAGCAACCACAGATACAAATCAGAATCTCAGCTTTTGCTTTTCCTAGTAATGGGTGATGGTAAGTTATTCCTTTTCACACTCCAGAATCAGATAAACTTCAAGCCAAAATATTTTCCTTAGCTCTTCTCTTCGCCTAAATATCTATTCAACCAATCCACATTCCAGATGAAAATCTTAAAGAGCTTCTCTTAGTCAGTTGTTTGCTGAGATCGATGGTTACCCTTCAACGATATGATACCATCCCAAATAACAGCAAAAGGTTGAACCCTTTCCTTTCAATACGTACTGGATCACCCGGATCTACAGCACATTCAAAATGCAAAGAGACTCAGGCACAAAATAATCTACAATTAAAGATTATCTTTTTCTTAAAAAAAGCAGATAACAATAATTACATAATGAGCAAAACTCAATACGGCAATTTCCCAGGCAGATCTATAAATTAAAAAAAAAAAAAACCTGTCGAGCTTCAGACTGAGAGAATACAGACGCAAATCGGATCCGGACACACTTTGGTTTTTTTGTAATCTCTTCTTGATAAGTAAGTCCGCGAATTTCTAAGTTCTTACCGTAGACGAGGAACGAGAAAAGAAAAAAGAAAAAAATTGGTTGAAGTACCAAAACTTTTTCAACCTTTTTAAGTCTCGACAAAAAAAAAAAAAAACCTCGGAAAGAACCCTAGTCACTCCATATAACAAAAGCACCAACAAACCCTAAACCAGAAAGGGCAACAAATTCAACTAAAGCCTTCACATTTTACCTCAAAACAAACCAGCCAGGATCCAAAATTTCCAAATTAAACAAATACCAAGCAACAAAACCCGCATTCAGAAATTTACAGAAAACTGCAATCACAGGGGACAGAGGGGGAGAGGGACAGAGGAAGAGACCTGGTAAGCAAGAGACACAGAGGAAGAGGACCACGTAAAAAGGAGTTCCGTTGGAGCAGTGGGTTTCAGCTGCCTCCCCGAGACAGACCCTCTCCCGTGGGTGGGGCTCTCCCCTTGGTCTCCTATATGCGAGTATTGGTCGATACCAACAATGGTTGTTGTCTTTTGTTTGGCTTCTGTTTTTTTCAGAGTTTGAATTTAGAAATGCCTTAATCGGACGTCAACTCCTTCTCTAATTTCGTTTAATCGCGAGTTGTTAGATTGCCGTTGGCACTCCAGAAATGTTTGGGTTTGATTAAAAATACTACGAAATAATTTCTTTATCTCCGTCAAATAATTTTTTTTTATTATAATATTTATTCAAATCTTATTTATCTGAAATAATTTCTTTATATCCGTTAAATAATTTTTTTTATTACAATATTTATTCAAATCTTATTTCTCTTCCTTTTTTTACAAGCTCCCATAAACTATTTTCACTTGTTCACTAAAATTATATCTCAAATTTTTAACCACTCTAAAATGTTAACAATCAAACACCAAATATCTACGGATTTTGATTGTTTTACTGTCTCGACTCTACTCGCATGCATGCATATTCCAAGTACTCATTTTCATTTTGGGAAAACCAATTTTGCATTTCTTTATCTTTTTTGAACTTTATATTTGCCTCGATGGATCATGATACTTTGTAATTTTCTGTTCAAATTGCAGATCAAGATTTATTTTCTTGCAATTTTCTGTTTGAAAAATATAGACACAATATATAAATTTCGCAGCATTTAATATTATCATTGTAAAGTTTTCTATCGGTATATGTCTTATAATGAGGTTCGCCTATTGTCTCTATCTTTTTTCAAATTGCACTGTACAATTCAGTATAAAAAATTGCAAGAGCTTCCTAATTCTTGAATTGCATAGTGATATTTAGACAACATTTAATGGTGCGGGTCTATCTATTGTGTTAATCTCTTTTTATATTGCACTATATAATTCGAACAGTAAATCGCTGAGGATCTTAATCCTTCTCTGTTTTGTTTGTCTCCTTTGCCGAGCAGAACATTCCTTTTACTTTAATTAGTAAGTAGAATTAACCAAAATATCACTATTATTAAGAGTTAGTTAACGCTTCCTACTTTATAATAAAATCATCAGTTCTGCAAATAAATATATTATGTACAAAGTACTGGCTGTGTTATGTGAATCATCCACCTATGCAAGTTTTATTTAAATTCAAATAGATAATTTCCAAAACACAAATTTTATATATTTGATTTGGAATGCGTACCTTATTCTTGGCTTGTATGATTTTCCACGTTTTCGTATATTGCATTTAGGGGTTCCAAAATGATGGTCATAAAAAAGATATTAAGTAAATATATAAATGTAGGAAAAAATAGTGTATAGCACGTCGCTTCATTTATCAAACTGATGGACCAACGATGCATGTATAAAATAAAGTCCACGAACAATTCAGTTCAAATTTGTATACTTACATATGTTTGAATTTTAGATACTCATATGCATTTAGCAAGTGATGCGGAAGAGTGCAAGTATGTCTTTCTGTATTATCAAAATTCGGACTTTGCACCTGTAAATCTCGTGTAACTTTCCCTAGTTGATTTTTTTTTTTTTTGGTTTTAATTATTTATTTTCTACAATTGAAAAGGATCTATCTAATTATTGGACAACATCAACTAACTAATAAGTCCAATTATTTTTTAATACAAATATTAAACTGGACCAATCTCAAAGGATTAGCTCAAGTGGCAAGTCGAATATTGATAAGCACCTCTTATAATATAGATCAAGAGTTGAAAATTTGACATATGTAATAATCTTTTAAGAACGGATTAAGATATTCTATAATTTATAGCACAAATTGCATCGTACAGTTAAAAGAGAGATAAACACAATAGGAGAACCTCACTACATGACACATGTTTTGTCCAAAATTTTATATGATTAGATATGAACAATATTAAATAGTGCAGGATCTATGCTATGTCTATCTCTTTTTAAATTGTATAGAAAAAAATATTTTAATTCGACAGAAATTATCGAGCACCAACATTTTTGTTTTTTCTAGGCATATACCCAACAGATTAGTTGACAAAGCTTCGGATACTTTGTTAAGTAAAAAAAAAAAAACAGTAAATTGGACCTAAGAGGAGATGCTGATGGGCCGGTGGCCCGATGGGGGTAAATCTGTAAAATTCCCCACACTCTATCAAACTGGAGTAACGGAGTGTATTTGGCATAAACGCAGCGTTTGCCCGGGACTGCTGAGCTATCCAAACGACGCTTTCGAGGCTGACAGCACATAAGAATCCTCGCTCCTTCACCTCTGCGCCACTCCTTCAGCACTCCATCATCTCTCTCTCTCTCTCTCTCTCTCTCTCTCTCTGGTTATTTGCAGGACGGATGTTAAATGGAGCTAGGAAAGCTTCTGCACCTGAAACCGTAGCTTATACTGTCCACTCTAATTGAGGTATTTTTTTTTCTTCCAAGTTCTTTTATTTTCACTATATTTTGGTTGGATTGAATGCATTTCGAATGATATACAAGGAAATGACTAGTTTGTATTTGCGCCTCCGATAGAGAAGAACTGTGTACAATAAAGGGAATCTTGCAAAACAAAACAACTCTTGATGATTTAGGACATCTCATTGGGACTATCGATTTTAAGAAAACCTGCATTGTGCTAATTGGACCAATAAATAGTACTAATTGAATTGATCTGTCGAAAGTTATTTATCATCATTTTAACGGCGTCTAGATGAATAGAGGTGGGAGGGGTGTAGGATCATATATGAATGGGCCATCACGGAGCCAAATGCTTTGCGTTCTTTTGTTAGCTGTTACATTTGCATTAAGAAAGATAACCACCATATGTCAACAATTACGCATAATGAAACAGAAAGTTTCCTTCTTTTGAACGTTTTAGAAATTCACGCTTTGGAAATAACCATATTCCTTCATCGTACCATATTCTTTCATTTGTCCTACTACTAACTGAGCTTGTGTATTTTTGTGTTGTTTTCTTTTAAGAATGTATTCCTCTGATGAACTTGCCTTCAACTTTTCCAGGATAGGCACCTGGGTGGCCCTTTTGGTAGCGACACTTTGGATGGCACATTCTGCGAGTTTGATCTCTACAGGCCTCCTGAAAATTGGCTCGAGTCCTCAAACCCTAGTTTCACATGGGAAATATGGAATTTGGACATCAAGATCCTTACCTGGGCCTCTTTGCATCAGAGCCGTGCGAGAGGATGGAGGGCCTCGAAGGCTGGTTGACATTGTGAGACTTGTGCCAGAGCTCTCAAGAAATTATTTTCAAAGTCCTTCTCGGAGGGCTCTTTTTGGGGGAATCTCTTTGTTGGGGGGCTTTTACGTTGCACAAACAATCTCCCTATCATTTGGAGCTTTGGGAGTGAATGATGTGATAGCTGCAGTTGTATGTGTACTCCTGACAGAGTACGTGACTAAATTCTACTACAGCCGGCCAAAGGTAACATTCCCCCTCGCTCTTCTCAACAACTTCAAGATGGGTTTCACTTATGGTCTCTTCATCGATGCTTTCAAGCTTGCCAGTTGACAATGCCTCAGAAAGCAATTTCAGTTGTCTTGGGAAATTAGATTGGGTTTCTGTAAAATTCTTGAGTTACATGTTCATAGTGATATGTGTAGTAAGAATACATTTTTCGTATTCAGTCCTATTATATTCTTGATTTCTGATTTTTCATTCTTCTCGGAATCTTGTCTCTGGACTTTCTTTTTCCTTTATTTTCTCTCTCTCTTCCTATAGTTATAATCAATATACAAAAGCCTCAGTTTTTTACTACTTGATATTAGAAATATGTCTCTCTCTCTCTCTCTCTCAACAAAAGCAGAGCCATGTTGCAGAACAGAAAATCAGGAATCTATGGTCTTCTAGCTACTTGCGCATTATCTTTTGGTGGTCATTGGTCAAATACAAAATACCCAGATAACCATATTTTAATGTGGTACTCTTTTGGGAGAATGTAGCTCTTTTTTTATTATCCTTGATCCGATAGTACTTCTTTCGAAATTTGAATTATAGTCCTTTCCTTGACGTGGCCCAGCAACAAAAGGAATTTACTACTTAACATTATATATAGCGACTAATGGGATCTATTGTGGTCTTGCTGTATGCTTATGACATAGGTAACTTTCTAGTTGTATGTCACCATTGATGGTCTCAAGGCATGTTTTAAACCAAGCTTTTGACAGTGTTACTTGCACCTTCACTTGATTCAAACTACAAATTTGCTTATGACATATTTGTATGGCAAGTTATCTAGACTGTCATTGCCATCTGATTATTTATCGTAATAATTTTTGCATTATGGTGGATGCATTGTTTTTTTCCTTTTTCGTTTGTTCCTAAGCCTCATTTGATAGGAGAGGATTGAAGGGAATGATTGATAATGAGATGTTAACGGAGAGCTTTGTCATAAAATTTGTGCGGTAAAAATTGATTTGATAATGAGAAAGAGCTTAGCAGTCTTATGATTGATAATGTCATTGGCTTTAAGTGTCTTAAGTAGGAAATGATCATGACATCCTAGTATCATACTATTTATCTGTTGTGAAAGCAGTCAGATTCCCGGTGTGATTGGAGCCATGTGATGTAATCTATTCGAAGAGAATAAGATCGTGCCTTAACCCAATCTGGTTGTTTTTTTTTTTTAGATAGCAATTTCAAATCAGGGTGTGTCTTCTATAGCAGGAAGCTTGATGACAGGAAAGGCACCAATCTGTTTTGTTTGTTTAGATAGCCATTTCAAGTTGAATTTTTTTCATTTCGCCAACAGGGTGTCTCTATTGGAGGAAGCTGGATGAGAGGAAAAACATTGTAACATCATGAAGGTATTCCAAAGGTAAATGAAACAATCGCAATGACAACATAGGCTAGCCATGAAAGACCAGATATGTGTTGCACCTTGCTCTTTGGGTTTCTTGTTAGCCGGTGCCAGTGCCCATGTATTATCCCAGTGAAAGAGGCAAGACACCGGAATTCTGTCTCGGTTATGGTGGAGCAATGACACGCGACCTTTACCTTATTAGAGCAGGGTAGGGTACTCCTGGTTGTTTTCTCATTCTGCAAAGTTAGACAAGAGTCCAAGGAGCCGAATACTGTGTACGAACTCTAGGAGGATGAGGATAAAATGGGGTGGATGAGGAGGCTGCCGTGCTCTCCTAGTCTCCGTGGTTCAAGGCCCAGGTGACGGAATTGTCAATTTGTCATTATCATTTCTGGAACACGGTGGAAAAAGCAAGAAAAAAAAAGCTCATTTTAGGTACGCTCGAGAAAGAGAACGTATTTTAGGTATTACTAGCAGCCGCCGCTTGCTCTGCATTTGGCATTCCACGCTGTGAAAAAAAAACATATCGATGAGGAACTGAGAAAGATCCAGTCGTCGCGTCTGAAATCGTTATTCTGGAACACGAGTTCTCAAATCTTTGGATAATCCATGACCCATACGGAAATTGTAATAACCAGTGGAATATCAGACATGCAGGTTATGGTCCTTACAGATACCCCAAGCGAAAGCAGGAAGGGCCCCCTGAAAAATGAGTCCCTAAGATTGCAAAAATCACTGTTTGCTAGTTTGTGGTGGTAAAATGATGGCATAAGAGGAAAAAAGAGAAGATTTTCTTGTTTGAGATTATTAAGTGGTTAAAATTTGAATGAATATTACAATGAAAAATAATGATTATTAAGTGGTTAATCTATGACCCATAATGAATGTGTTTGAGTGGTTAAAATTTTAAGATCCGAGAGTTGGTGAAAAAATAAAGATAATTTATGTGAGTAAATAAAAAAGAGAAAAAAGAGAATTTGAATGAATATTGCAATGAAAATGAATAATTTCATAGGAATAGAGATTATGTTGTAATTTTTTAATGAGGCCAAAGTATCAAAATTTTGACACTCAAACGCACCTATTATTCTATTTGTATATTTTTACACTTTATATATTATGTTTTGGGTACTTCATATTTTTTATATTTTTGAACTTCATTTCTTCACTCTTATGCTCTGAAAGGGTAACTCAAAATTTCTATACTTCATCACCAATATAAAAAATCACAAATTGCTTAACAGTTAACTTCTTGGTATTATTGACAAGTTTTGGGTAAATAAACATCCATCATGTTAAAAGAGGTTAACAATTAAGAAGTCAAAAAAGAGTTTGTCTCGAGGTAATGCTAAGTTAATCTTAAGGATGAGTAATGGAACAGATGGAACCGGAATCACCAATTCCGGTTCTGTTCCAATATTCACCAGAGTGTAATTTTTTTTTTGTTCCGTTCCATTTCGGTATTTTACCGGAATTTCCAGAATCGGAATTGGAAATCCCAGTTCGGCAAATGGGTTTTTTGGATATATTTTTTTAGGACTGTAATGAGCTAAAAATATTTTTTGGACCGAATTTTTGAAAGATTTTTCTATTATTTATCATAAATTAACAATAAATATAAACATTTAACCAAAATCTATATTCTAAAATAAACATTCAAACAAATTTGGTACACATAATATATTATACTTTATTTTGAGCCTCATTTATTTATTTATTTTCAAAAAAAGGGATAGAAAATTTCGTTATTTTTTAGTTATTTATTATAAATTAACAATAAATGTAAATTTTCATCTAAAATAAACATTAAATAAAATTACATATATTATACTTTATTTTGAGCACTATTTTTATTTTATTTTCTTAGAAAAATCAAAACCGAAAATTTTGATAATTCCGATTTCGATTAATGAAATTGTCAAAAATGATTTTCGGTTCTAGTATATGTCGGAACCATATTTCTGGAATCGGAGCTGAAATCGTAAATTTATATTTTTATCGGAATTTTTTCTCACCCTTAATTCATCTAAACATTAAACTTAACAACTAATCTTCACATTATTATTTTTATATTTAAATTTATTTATTTTGTAACAAAAAAAATTGGAAGGGGGCTGCCAATTACTCTTTTCTCTGTTAATTATTAATGGAATGAGTTAAATAAGGTGGTATCATTACTACTGTGATATTGACATAACTGTCTTCGGTTTTTTTTTTTTAATCAATTAGTTGAGATAATTTACACGTCTATGTCTGAAAAACAACCCATTAAAGATATAATTAGGAAAAGAAAAAAAGAAAGATAAAAAATGAATGGAGTTTTCCTCGAAAGTGTTAGTGTCAAAATGCACGAAGGTTGGTCCAGCAAGTACACAGGTCTGTTTAAACTTTAACGTTGCTTCACGTTTGCTTAGAAAAAAAAAAAGTACACAGGTCTGACTAGGGAGCTCCTGTGTGTGATCAATGTATGCTTCAGTTCCCGGTTAATCCGACCAAAACCAGTGTACAACATCCGCGAAAAGCACGAAGTACATAGAGAAAAAATTTTCTGGTCTCTACGGTTTTACGTACAGGGCAACTCGTAATTTCATCTTTCCGTACATCCGACGCCGTCTACGTCTCGTTCCGAATTTCACCTCCTGGCTCCTCCCTTCTTCAACCCCGGAAAACAGAGGGCGAGATAGAGAGACAATCTTTAGGGGGCGAGATAGGGAGACAATCTTTAGGGTTTCTAATTATAATTTCCCGAAAGCCCACTGTCTTGCATTCTTACACGCAGCGAGAGACATAGAGAGGGGGGGGAGAGAGAAGTAGGGTTTCTAAAACCTGAGAGTCCACGATAGCATTCAAATCATTCTCAATTTTCCTAATAAATTCATCCACAATTTCTCCCAGCTGTTATTTCTTCCCTGAACTCAAAACTTGCAGGGATTTTTACTTGCAATTCAAAATACTCAAAGACTGAGAGTTCTTTGTTAACTTATCCCACTGTGGTTTATCTCTCTCAAAATCTCAACGTTTTTCCACTTGAATTTCCCTAAAGGAAAAACCGAGGGAAGAAAAGAAAATTTGATTAGGTTCACAATAGATTGAGATTGGGGATTCGAGCTATGGACTTGGACGGCGGCGGCAGCAAACGCGTGTTCCAGCGGCTGGGTGGGCCCGTGGACACCAAGAACCAAAAGGTCTGCTACCATTGGCGGGCAGGTAATTGCAACCGCCACCCTTGTCCATTCCTACATAGAGAATTGCCTCCTCCGTCTTCCAACGGTGCCCCCTCCAAGCGACCACACGGCTTTGCCGATGACTCATCCGGCTTCTCAGGCCCTCGGCCCAGACCCAATTACCACGGGTCGACGTGGGGCCGAGTCCACGGCGGCGCTAGTAGCAGAACGGTCAGGAAGCCAGAGAGGGTTTCCAAGGTTTGTAAATATTGGGTTCAGGGGAATTGCGGGTACGGTGATGAGTGTAGGTTCTTGCACTCTTGGAGCTTGGGAGAGAGCTTTTCGATGCTTACGCAGCTCGAGGGGCATCAAAAGGTGAAGATTTCGGTTGGATTTGGAGTTGTTTTGGTGTTTCTTAAGCTTTGATCTGCTATAATTTTGGGGGGTTTTCAATGGTTTTTGGTGTGCGGGATTAGATAGGTTAATTTCTGGTTTTTTTTTTAACAGGTTGTGAGTGGGATTGCATTGCCATCCGGGTCTGATAAGCTTTATACGGGCAGTAAAGATGAGACTGTAAGGGTTTGGGATTGCCAGTCTGGACAGGTTGGTATCAACTTCCTGTTTGATTGCTATTTATTGGTTTTGATTCCATTTTTCAGTTTTTTGGTTCCTAGGATTCATTCGGATATTAAGAGAAATTTATTGTTTGAAAATCATATCCTTGGTTAGTTGGTTCATCCCAGAGAAAAGAATTCCACCCCAATTGGAAGAAAGAAAAAGATGAACTCCAAATAATATGCTAAATTTTTAAGATTGGGTCCATTATTCATTTCTGACTGAGAGAGGGTGTGCCTGGGCAGTGGGCATTAGCGGAATTGAAGGCATTTAAATAAGTACTTTTTTCTGATCCTCTTATAGGAGTCAATATGTTGCATCAATTACATCACGTTCATTTTTATCTTTCGACACAGTTACAATCGTTTCTGGTATCTCCATGTAGATATGGTAATAACTAAGTGCTTTTAACATTTACTGCAATTATCAAGTTCACAGGTGAATGGCTACTAAATGGAAGTTATTTAAGTGTCCTTGTTCATCAATGTCATTGATTCTGGCTGTTTGTATAAAAACCAGCCAAAAGTGTCTAAGTATTTAGGGACAAAGGTGTCCTTAGATACCAAGTATTATGGCTGTCTGATTCCCCGATGCTGGTATCAGGAATGGTGTTTTAAGGCAATGGTTTCCGTTGTATGGGTCAACTCTATAAATCGATAATGCTACAGAGAATGCTTAACTATGGTGATCAAAGTTGTCTTAATTCGAAAATACTAATGAAGAGTTGCTTCGAAAGAAGAAATTCTAGATGCATTTTTTCTGCTCCTAATGTCTGAATCATATGCACTATTGTTATTTCTTCTCACACGTGATATATTTGAAAAAATAGATGCCAACAGCATATTCACAACTCAGTTCGTAGCCAACTCTAGAGTGGGCAGATCAATTCATCAATTGTCATTTTACTGTATTCCTTGCAGTGTATGGGCGTTATTAATCTTGGTGGTGAAGTAGGTTGTATGATCAATGAAGGTCCTTGGGTCTTTGTTGGGATACCTAATTTTGTCAAGGTAAGATGAGGCAAAGTCAAGCTTTTGTCTTTTATTGTAATACAAGGTCAATGTTCTTTTCTTTTCTTTTCCTTTTGTCCATTTGTATTATAGGTCAACATTATTGTTCTGTCCTATAACAACCTGTCTGTGCGAGTGTATAGTAATGTGACAAATTTTTCTTGATTGGATTTGTGGTAATGGTATTGCAGGCATGGAATACCCAAACTTCCGCTGAGATGAGTCTTAGTGGGCCTGTAGGACAAGTTTATGCCATGGTTGTGGGTAATGATTTACTCTTTGCTGGCACGCAGGTAAATTTTTGGACTGAGCATCTGTTTGTAAAAAATGGTATTTTTATACTGGATTTTAAGCTTCAGTGTACAAGTCATTTTTAACCATGTGATTGGGGAGGAAATTGTGGAACTCGACACCCTAGAGGATATGAACAAGTGTAAGGAAAAAAAAAAAAAGGAGGAAGAGAGTTATGCAGGTATTAGTAACTAGTCATTTCCTCCACCTATCAGGTTATTAGGGGTTCTAAACATATGTATGCGCATAAAAATGTGGACATATGGCCTCTCGGTTTCATTTGGAATAATATTTTCATAATGTCATTGAAAATCATGTAGGGAAAAGCCATTTTATCTTGAGGGAGATATAAAACCCTGTCTGTGAGTGCACATGTTTGTGTGTGCGGTTTTTATTTTTTTTGGTGAAAGCAGCATGTTTTACTGGTACTGATTGTAGATTTTCTTTGGTCCAGGATGGAACTATACTGGCATGGAAGTTTAATGCAGCTACCAACTGTTTTGAACCAGCTGCATCACTTAAAGGTCATAACCTTGGAGTTGTTTCATTGGTAGTTGGAGCTAATAGACTCTATTCCGGTTCCATGGATTTTCTATTAAGTTTGTGACAATTCTGATCTTTAATCTAACAAGCTACTTCAGCTTGATTTTAGAACTGCACTGGACGCTTTTATCTGCCTTGTATTGTTAACTTCCTATTCTGTCAGAATGAAACTTTGCTGTATGGTCTTCAGGATGACCAGTTCCTTTATCATGCTCATTAGACAAAACAATAAAGGTTTGTCTCTGTAGTTATACATTCAGTCCTGAATTAGTAGTTAATCCCATGCATGACAGTTCTCCATTTTTTCGTTCATGCAGTGTGGGTTGCTACAGAAAGTGGGAATTTGTAACATACACTCACAATTGTATGTCTTTCATGACCAGTCATGCATCAGCTAGAAATGAAGTCAGGCCTTCATAACCTGGAACTTGGAGTGTGTTTCATTATCGGTAAGTTAGGGATTGTGCTAATAGAACATAGATAGAGAACTATATCCGGTTCCATGGATTATTCTATAAGAGTAAGTTTGTTTCTGTACAGTGTGCATTCTGATCTTTAATCTAACAATGGCTTACTTCTAGGAGCTTGATTTTAGAACTGCACAGTAGTTGGATTTTGGACGCTTTTATCTGCTCTTGTATTGTTAACTTCCTATTCTGCTTTCTTTCAGGTCTGGAACCTTGAAACTTTGCAGTGTATACAGACGCTTAAAGAGCACACTTCAGTTGTGATGTCTGTTCTTTGCTGGGACCAGTTCCTTTTATCATGCTCATTAGACAAAACAATAAAGGTTTGTCTCTGTAGTTATACAGTATTCAGTCCTGAATTAGTATGTATAATCCCATGCACTGGGGCTGTGACATGTTCTGTTCCATTTTTTTCGTTCATGCAGGTGTGGGTTGCTACAGAAAGTGGGAATTTGGAAGTAACATACACTCACAATGAAGAACATGTATGTCTTTCATGACATTTCATTTTGCTTGGTCATGCATATTGAAGTGTGATTTACAAATAAGTTAGCTATAGTAGAAATGAAGTCAGTGGCCTTGGCAACACATATAGTTGTGGTACCTGGAACTAAATGATGATATCAATGAAAAGAGCATTTCTTCATCCTGTGATCAAGGGATACATCTGTTGAGATTATCGAAGTACTTTACATCATCTAATGTTAGGAGATTGTGAAATAAATACCATAGTGGGTTTAAATAGGTTTTCGAAGTTTTCTGCATAGATAGAGAACTTAGCTGCTTATGGCCTTACAGGGTTAACTGTGATTGCTTTTGATATAAGAGTTTGAATTGCACAAGTAATTTCAGGATTTGGAATAACTTGAAAAATACGAAGGCTACTAAAGAACATTGTAGTAAACTAAATTTCTGTCAGTGGGTCATTAAAGTATGTACTCAAGCTTTGGTGGTTCTTGAAATGTTTTTGGTCTATGAGATCTATTTCTTGTGAAGTGGGATTGCATGCACCGAAAAGATTATTTCCTGTGCTATATGTGAAAAGTTCGGTGAATTCTTTTGGACTTCTAGGGTAAAGAATCACTCCAAACTGATTCTAATATGAAAATGTTATCTGATACGTCTGATTTATCTGGATCAAACATTCGATATCGCATGCTTTGTTTAAAATCTTGTGCATTGTGAAGTTCAGGATCTGTTCTACGACAAGAATACTAATATGGTGTTTGTTTGTACAATTTTGGGGTGTTGGAATTGGTGAAAAAAGTGAAAAGAGAGATGATTTAAATGAATTTTTTATATTTATTTGTGTTGGAGTGGGAAAAAAGTGAAGAGAAGAGATAATTTTGTGTAGTTATTTTATTATGGCTAAAATTTTAAAGCGTTCAAAATTTTAGTCCCAAACGCCATGTGAGTGAAAGGCAGACAGGGAAACTCCTGTGTGATTGAATATCAAGTGATTATCGATATAATGAAAGTTAACATATGCAATTTTATTTCCACATGACTGATGCTTTTACAAGGGATTTCTTGGAACGTTACAGTTCGATATTGGTGGATGCTATCTGAGTCTGATCTGCTGCTTGTTGGAATATGAAGGAGGCATTGATGTCTTTTGCTTTGGTTGGATTTATTTGTCTCTGCTCCCTAGTCAATCTGGACACTCTTAGGAAGACTATGCCCCTGTGACTAACTCCCAGTCACAGCAACGACATGCCTATAGGGATATCCAAGGAGGAGATTTAGTGTGCTCTTCTCTCTAAAAGATAACAAGGGGCTCCAGGCCCGATGGTTGTGACGCCCTTTGCAGGCTCCATGGCAAGAAATGATATGTTTGGTGAAAGAAGGCCCTTCACGTTAGTTGCTTTGAATGGGCAAATAAATCATGTCATTGTGGATCTGACGTTAATACTCTCAAAGCAATGGCATGAAAAATGGGATGGTGTGCTAGCCTTTGGAAGGCCCATCGAGCTTTTTAGTTCTGAGTCTGATGAACTGGACAAATATGGCACCTGCGAGGGTTTAAATTAAAGTTTGTTGAATGGAATTGCTTAAACGTTTTCTTCATTGACACATGATGAGGTTGTGATGATTTGGAAAATAGGTTATGATGAGGTCTCCTCTTGGCTGGCATGATCAGATATTTTTGGTACTAAAGAAATTGGGGGTGCATAAGCTTAAGGATCTGTGATGGTATTGCCTATGTAGAAGGCTTTCCATGGATGTTTACCCGGTAGTTGTTTCTTAGACAATGGTTAAACTCAAAACATCATTCAAGCGTTGGTTTGCTAAGTGTGATCTGTGGCCTGCCTTCTGGAGTTGTTTGTCATCTGATAGTTTGCACAATGCATTTTCAGTTGATGGGTTTACTTATAGGTCTGCTCAAATAACTCAAGTGTCAGTCAGGATGATCATGGAATAAGCAGATGGGAGTGTCATGTTCTTGAAACTGTATGATTTTATCATTGAAATTTTTTGTGTATCCAAACTATGGTATTGATGGTGTTTTAGAGATTAATGTTTCATGCCTCCAGAAAAAAAGAATTTCTGATATATTATTGTCTTGCGAGTTTAATGATGTCATGACTTTGGCTGCTGTAGGGCCTGCTTACCCTCTGTGGGATGCATGATTCAGAAGCGAAGCCCATCTTGCTATGCTCTAGTAACGACAACTCTGTCCACCTCTATGATTTGCCATCGTAAGTATTTTCTTGCTTTTTACTTGTCTTTTTTTATTTTCTTTGATTATAATTCTTTTGTTCCTGTCTATTTGTGTTTTCAAGAACCCAGTTATCCATAATATTGGTTTTCTTTTGGTCTGTCTGGTTCAGATTTTCGGAGAGGGGTAAAATTTTTGCAAAACAAGAGGTTCGAGCAATTCAGATAGGTCCTAGTGGCCTGTTTTTTACCGGTGATGGATCAGGTCAAGTGAAAGTGTGGCAGTGGTTGGCTGAACAAGCTGCTACTACCAGATGAACGGCACTAGCTTTTTATCTAGATTGTATTGATTAGTATAGTTCATTTTTTTGGGTCTTTTGTAATGGGTGAGTTTGCGGAAGGAATTGTTGAGAATGCCGGTTTCGGGTTTAGGGTGGTCATAGGTGTTTTTTCGTTCATTAGCACCAAAGCGGCTGTCTCCTCGCTCTGTGCCATAATTTTAACCACGGGCTATCTTGCCTCATAAGCAGGCTGTAACATTTTGACAGATCTTCATAAAAATTGAGCAATTATTTGTATTCCTTCCTGCAAGATAATTCGCATTGAGACACTTCTTACCACATCGTTTGTTCTGTACCTGATAGTTGTAAACAATGTCTTTTTTCTTTTCTAAAATATCTGGACAGCAGTCGTTTTTTATGCATTCTGAATGCAAGTGGCGTTAATGGCAATTGAACTGCAGCCTTCAGGGTGTAGTGTGTTTGGCTCATCAGTAGTAGTGCATCGTTGGTTCAGATGGCCGCTTAGTGCCAGTGAATTTAAAAAGACTTTGGTATGGCTTGGCTTGAATTTTTTCAAAGGATGGTATGGGGCTTTTAAGTGATTCAGGTACATAAAGACGAGGAATCTGAGATGGAAATAGATTTTTCCTAGCTGGAAACCAATGGACCTGAAGAAATTCATAGCGGACCCCAAGACTTGCTGCAATACCTATAACTTTGGGGCCGGGGGGTACAAAGGTTTTTCATCTTGTTAGACCGTAGACACAATTTCTAGATTAGTCTCTGGAAAAGGCAAGTTGTGAGCCTGGAAGTCCAATGTCCAAATCTTAGGTAAATAATACAGACAGCCAAGTTTACAGATACCATAAAGGGAAAAATATAGGAAGCACCACAGATGATACCACAACATGGGCCAATCTCCTACCAGCAATGGCAACTCACCTGCTGTCATGACCAATACCCAACAGAAGCCAACACCAATGGTGAAAGATAACAGAAACCAACTGCCTGCTCCCATTTTATGATTTTTTTTTTGTTTTTTTTTCTGGGCCCACTTTCAAGTACAACACAACATAAGTGCTCACCAAATGTAAACATAATCATCACAAACAGATGTTTACACAAAGACATTGGCTGAATAATTATTCATATGTCACTGTTCTTTGTTCCTCTTTTTTCTTCCTTCTAATCTTACAAGCAAACTAAGCTTCAAAAGCAGTTTTTACAATAAGATTTATGATTTTTCTCTTTTCACAAGAGATATCCGATCTATAGATTAAACATGACCTTAATAGCATTACCGCCACGAGCACTAGTTTCAAAGGCTTCTTCCACCTCACTCTGAGAGAACCCAAATCTGTGGGTTATAAGGGGCTTCACATCAATCTTACCACTTCTTATAAACTCCAGGCAAAGCGGCCATGTATTCTTATATCGAAATATGCCAATCACATCAACCTCCCTACAAGAAATACAAAAACCATCAGTTAAGTTTCTGAAAAATAAAAGAAAAAAATCCATATACGGAAAAGCACACACGATTTGCAAATTCATATTCTTCTATGACATGCCTAGCAAATTTCTGTCTCAATTCAACAGATACGACAGCTTTCTCCAACTTCTCTGAAACATCCAAACTTGGAAGCAACATTCTTAACCAATTATGGTTATTGTGGCAAACACTTCTCCACATCATTGATGGACTCATCAATTCCTCCAGAGAATAGAGGATATTTGCCCTTTGTTTTCTTCCTTACATCCAATTCTTTCTCTACACTTGGAAAAAATACAAAAATTTCCATTTCAGTTATCTTGCAGGTTTTGCAATGCATACCAGCAGGTTGCCTAATTAATTGCTACTTTTTTTCTTCCTGAATAATGCTGATAGGCTTTCATTGCATATTGGAACCATAGTACAAAATATAAAATAATGAACAAAATCAACTATGGATCCAAGCAAACCAGGTTGCTAAATCAATACTAGCAGGACCCAACATAGGTCTAGATATCAAAAAATGCTCCATGCGAGCAAAGAGAGCAGTAGCCAGACACAGTAACAGCAGCTACTGGAACCTATAGTGCCAGTATAGAGGAATGCCAAACAACTCAGACACAACAAAGCACACCCGGGGGAGGCAAAGACCACAAGGAGTCAGCAAAGCCCACCAGAGGGCCAATACAACCAAAATAAAAAAACAATATAGGCCGTCAAAGGGCCAAATCAAACACAACAACAACCTACAGCTAAAGATCGAGCCCAGAAACAGAGAAGGCCGCTGAAAACAGCCAGAGGAGATCAAAATGGGGCGGTGCGTGAGGGAAAACATTGAGGGACTCATTATTAGAAATGGTAGATCAAAATTAAATCACCAACTTTGTATGGTTTCTCTCATATTTTCTGCCCAACTCTATACTAACTCTCCACATCATTGATGGACTCATTATTATAAATGGCAGATCAAAATTAAATCAAGTACCTTGCAGCAGCTGGAGTGAGTGGGACAGTCATCTCACTATGACCCATTCCCACAAGGCAAATTTTCCCACCTGCACTAGTGGCACTCAGTGCTGTGGACATGGTTTTGCTGAAGCCTGCACAATCAAAGCTCACATCCACTCCGGCTCCCATAACTTTATGTATCTGTCCCACTTCTTCAGGCACATCCTGTAAAATAGAAAAGTTAGAAAATAGCAGAATCTGTCTTCGGCCACAGTCACTGGAAAAGACAGCCTTTACATTTTATACTGAAGGAAGAAAAATGAGCCAAGACATGATAAGAGTGCAAAAGGAACTGACACAAGAAGGATTTCTTATGAAGTGTTGCAGCTGTCAATTATTTGTTTTAATCTCTTTTCTTCTCCTCTTGACAATAGAAAAATATGAAAAGACTTAATTAAGGGAACAAAGAAACAGTTAATAAACTAAGTTGGTGGACAAAAGAATGGACCAGTAGCAGGAGAAGAAGCACAAAATAGATTGTTTCCGAAACAACAGAAGCCATCCTTTTGAGGTTTCGAGGCAAGAATAACATTTTATTTTAGGGAGAGAGAATAGTGAAGAAGTTCGCATAAGCTTCAGAAAATTATTTTGTAACTCCAATCGCAGAGGTCAGATGGACAGGTAAAAGTAGTTTCCCTTTGGTCTAAAGATCAATCACGAATGACGACATGAAAAGTCTTGGGAACTGTGACGAAAATGAGGCAATTTTACAAGATGGACATACTTATTAACATGGTCACTTGTCAATATTATTTTCCATGGCCCTCAGAGGGGGGTTGGGGTGGAGAGATGGATCTGATCACAAGCCATTCTTGCAGCAAGAGGGCATGCATACTGTATATTCTCGACTTGCAAGTAAATTTTGCGAAATACAATGTTGAAACCTGAATATTTGTTGAAACTTTTACAATTGCGTCTGCACCAAGCTCTTTTCCAACAGATAAACGGTGGTCGTCAACATCCACAACGACAATTCTGGGTGCCCCAAAAGCACGAGCTGCTAGCATAGTAACAAGCCCTATGGGTCCTGCTCCCATGACCAACACATTCGTTTCTGGACCAACATTTGCTCGTCGACAAGCATGAACACCGACACTTAAGGGCTCACACATAGCCCCTTCCTCCAAACTGACATTGTCCGGCAATTTAAAACATAGGTCTGCAGGATGCACCACCTGCAAAAAGAACGATGCACTTGAAACACAGCCTCTAGTTGCATATAAACTAATAGTCTAATGCGCTACATATGGATTTTAAGCAATGCACAGTTTGAAAAGGTACAAATTCCAACCTGATTTGCAAGAGAACCATGGATTGGTGGAGTGGCGAAAAACTTCATCTCTGGGCATAGATTGTACCGACCTTCTTTGCAAAGGTTGCATCGCCAGCAACTGATCCCTGGTTCCAGTGCCACCCGGTCACCTGGCACCAAAGCCTTCACCTCACTTCCAACTTCCTCTATGATCCCAGCACACTCATGCCCAATTACCATTGGCTCTTTAACTACAAAATCTGCACACCTCAGGGTCTGAAAAAACATGGGGAATTCAAAATGGGACACGTGCCAGTCAGTGTTGTTGTTTTCTCTTCTCCCAGCCATACCTTATTGTATTATCCATTTCGTCACTAAGAAAACCCAACAATCATAAAAGGAAAAAGAAAGAGAAAACCAAGTCAAAGAGTTGTACTGAGATATATCATTTATGATTTCTTATCTTTTCCAATATTCTCAGCTACCAAAATGCTAATTGAGATAATCTACAGTTCCCTCCATTGTTCCCGAGATTGAAACAACTGAAAAGGGTTTACCTTGAGGTAGTGAACATCACTGCCACAGATACCAACAGCCTTCATCCTCACTCTAACATCATGGGGTCCTAAGAAATAGCCAGTTGAGAAAGAATCAAGCATAAGAGTCATCAATAAACTGATTGAAGAAGGACGTAAAAAAGCGGAAAAAGTGGTACCAAGAGGAGGAAGCTCGAAAGGTTGAATTTTGAGGGTGTTGATACCAAGAAGCCAAGCAGCCATGTTCTCTTCCTCACCATCTTTGGTTTCTCCAGAAGCGCCACGTGACATCCCTCCCTTACCCATTTGCGCTCTCTATTTCTCTCTTTCTCGCTCTCTCTCGAGCTATGAATAGTAAGATGCAGTCGGTTCTTTTGCTGTTCACTTATTGGTGGTTCTGGGAAAGCTGTGAAGATCAATGGAGTGCGGGTCGGATTCAGCGGCGGATAACTTCTTGGTTTTATTTAATATAATATGCATTATGAAATCATCCCAGGAGAAGAGAGGGGAAGTTGTGTATGTGTTTTTGGTCCAAAACAGTCATATCATCCGTCCCATCCCGTCGGCAGGAATACCGATGGGCTCCCATCAACCGGATAAGGCCCTCTCTATTTACTAGATTACGATATGATTCTCATCAACAAAAAACAGTGGATTAGGACATGAACGGTGGTAGTATTTTTTTTTTTTTAAGTTGGTGGTCTATTTTTTTAAACAGATTGTGGCCATATCTAACAAATCAATTTCAGATTTCGGCCACCAGGATTAATTATACTGCACCATAATTTTTTGCCCTTTCTATCTTTGGGAAAATTTCGGCCTGGCCGCTCAATTATCATCTTGTTTACAGAGATATCTCCAGCCTATAATTTCTGACAGTTAGAACCCCAATTTGAAGCTTTGATCTCAGATTCGTACGTCTTAAATTTGCACAAATAAATGGACGAAAAATAGCTCACCTGTAGCAGGTTATCTACTTATAATGACCTAATTGCACTTCTATGGGGGATTACCTTTGTCATTGATTTTTTTTGTTTTTGTCTTTAAGGCTGACATGTACACTTGGTAACGGATCGCGATGAATTTTTTATTTTCTTATACGTGGCCACAGCCCCACGAGGTTGCTATCATGAGATGGGGGATAATGGTCTGTGACGCCTAGAGGATTGCAGACAAGATGCTTTTGTTCATCCTCCTTGGTTTACAGAGCTCATTGGTTTATACTTTACCGAGAGCTATCATAATTGGTTTATATGCTTTTTTCTACTAAAAGATGCGGGATAGGAGATCTTCATTGAATCTTAGTGCATACAAGCAAGTGAGCAACCCTCTTCCACCTGGATAGAAAGGGAACAAGAGTTGAACTCTTTAGTGCATAGCCATCATTAAGGTAGGGATGACGCTATAAAATCTTTTTTAGCTTCCGTGGAGAACACGGATGGAAAGACCTTCGAACAAGAGGCAGAAAATATGTAAGTATCATTTTTATACGCTATGAAATTATAACATCTAAGTGTTAACAATCGGTTGAGACACGACTTCTAAAGTTTTTGTTTTTCGGGTATAAGAAAAAAAATCCTGTACGGCAGACTCGTCCAATTGCCTTTTGTTTTTGGTACAATCCATACTACTTTCGAGGGACGGGACTATTCAAAACTGGAATTGCCTTCTCGGAGCCCACGGGTGACGTAGTCTGTTGTAATCTTCCCGAGGGATTATGATGTTTTGGAGTGAATAGAGGTTTTTCTCAGCTAAACAAAGAAAAGGAATGGACCACAGCAGAGAAAAGCCTAGTCAATCTGGACCGGTAGACGGAGAGGGTCAATCCAAAAGGTTTGGCGAGGATCACGACTGTGTGATAAAACGTGGAGACGCTGTAATGGACACGAGGACAAAGTTAATTTCAACCTGGGACAGAGAGAGAGAGAGAGAGAGAAATGTCAGGGGTTAGTGGTGGCGAAGGCGAGGAGCACAAAGATGGAGAAGAGAACATGGCTGCTTGGCTTCTTGGGATCAAAACCCTTAAAATTCAACCGTATCATCTCCCTTCCCCTGGTAACCAAACTCTTCCTTGTGTTTAACATTTCTTGTCAAGGCAATGTCTTCTCTCGGTTATATTTCAAAATATATAAATTCATGCATGCGCGCTTGTATAACAAACACGAACCCCGAACATAATCAAAAGAGCAAGAAATTCTGGACCTTCAGTATCTTATCATTTTCCTATTACCTGGGATCTCTATCTGATATTTTCAGCATGTTATCCGCGTTGACCAAACATTTTCTGGAAATTTAGGACCTCATGATGTTAAAGTTCGGATAAAAGCTCTTGGTATATGCGGAAGTGATGTTCACCACTTCAAGGTAAAGGGTTTCTTAGAGAGAAAGGGAGAGAGTGCTTAAATTTAGGGATAGCGCTTATGATCTACGGATGTCTGCTATGACTGATGTGTTTGTTATCTCTTACCAGACAATGAGATGTGCAAACTTTATTGTCAAGCAGCCCATGGTTATTGGGCATGAGTGTGCTGGAATCATCGAGGAAGTTGGAAGCCAAGTGAAATTTCTAGCAGTGGGTGACCGCGTAGCATTAGAGCCTGGAATCAGTTGCAAGCGTTGCAGTCTCTGCAAAGGAGGTCGCTACAATCTTTGCCGAGAGATGAAATTTTTTGGTTCTCCCCCAACAAACGGTTCTCTTGCTAATAAGGTGTCCAATATTGCTTCTTTTCAAACCATTTTTGTAGCTAGTAAGAACACACGTTTACTGCTTTAAAAACTCACGACTTTATCCTCCATTCTGCTTTTACAGGGATAGAAGGTACACTTCAGCTCAAGCTCATTTGAATGTTGAAACCAAATTTTATCCATGAATATATAGAATCAAGAAGAACGTGTCATGGTTGAGAAAAATCAAATTTTATTAGCAATTTCTCATCGCTATCATTCTGATGTAAAAATCAGACCACATCAGTGCAATTGTGTTGAACTTCGATTTGCAAGAACATTTAGGCAATTTCTTACCTAATCTGTAGCTACAATGCATAGTTTATTGTGATTAGCTACTATGAGTCCATAATATGGGAACTTATTTGACAGGGATTTAATAATCAAATTTTTGATTACTTTTCCCTATCTTATGTTCCGATACTAAGATCTTATTATTGAACTTGTATAAAACATTCTTAACATCAGAGGGTCAGGAAGTAGCTTTTTCTTTTGTTTGGAGTTGGGGGGGGGGGGGGGTGTTGTTGTTCTGGTTTGATCCCCATCTCATCCATCTCAATTAGTCTGGATGTGCTTTTAAAATGTGTAATACCCAACAGGCTCGGTTGTTCCCCATTCCGGTCATCAAACCACATCCAAACACCATGTTAGATACCCGGTTTGTTTTGTGACTAAAGGAAAGGTTAATCAATGTCCATCATTTTAAGGTACTTGCTAACTGCAATTTCATTGTGCCAGGTGGTGCATCCGGCATATCTATGTTTTAAACTACCTGATAATGTGAGCTTGGAGGAAGGAGCTATGTGTGAACCTCTCAGTGTTGGTGTGCATGCTTGTCGTCGTGCAAATGTTAGTCCTGAGACAAATGTATTGATTATGGGAGCAGGACCAATAGGCCTTGTTACACTATTAGCTGCTCGTGCTTTTGGAGCCCCCAGAATCATCATTGCTGATGTTGATGATTGCCGTTTATCGATTGCCAAGAATCTTGGTGCGGATGGGACTATTCGAGTTTCAACAAACATTCAGGTTCATAGGGTTCTTAAAATCTTATTTTAACCATCCTTTTGAAGGATTTAAGGACTTAACTATTGTTCTCGCATAGACAATTAGCTGAAAGTGATTTCTCTTGCAAGTTATTTCTGGTTGTGGATGATTTAACTAGAGGGCTATTGTTCAGCACGTAGGTGAAGAAGTAGTGAAGATACAAAATACCATGGGCTCTGGCATTGATGTCAGCTTTGATTGTGTTGGTTTCGACAAAACTATGGCAACAGCTTTGAATGCCACTCGCTCAGGTGGCAAAGTTTGTCTGATTGGATTGGCTCAGAGTGAGATGACCGCGCCTCTAACCCCGGCGGCTGCAAGGTAGGCCTACTTAAATGGCAAAAACTAAATGCATTAACTTGTGAAACGAGTTCTCTTTCCTTTGCCTCAATTCCCCAACTAACCGAAAGAACACAATTTCTAGTTTGGAAGACAGATACAAGGCTTGGTCCAGCAACTTTATAACTTATATCCCTTTCTTTTTTGGGATTTCCTCTTAAATCTTGGGGCAGATAAAACAGATGGGAAGATTCTGTATATGATGTTTTGATGGAAATCAAATCTAGAACATAAAATATGATCATGCTAGTGGATGAGGCTCCGTATCCATGTGATTAAAATATCTGTACTAGCATGGTAAGCTGTTAGACGGATTAACATATTTGTACCCTGGTAAGATAAAACAGAGATTTCGTGTTACTTTCTTGGAGCTTTTCCCCTTAATCTGTGAGTTCTTACATTTGACTATTGCGACTTCTTCTGGTGATAGGGAGGTTGATGTGATTGGCATATTCCGATATAGGAACACATGGCCACTCTGCATTGACTTTTTGAAGACGGGTAAGATTGATGTCAAGCCACTGATAACCCACAGGTATGGCTTCTCTCAGCAGGAGGTTGAAGATGCCTTTGAAACCAGTGCTCGTGGAGGCAGTGCTATTAAGGTCATGTTTAATCTGTAGAAAAAGATCTCATCATGCATGTGATGAACTAGTGTGGACCGGAATCGCCATGTTCGGCGGAGATATTTCCGAGTCTTTAGATCTGCTTAGAATTTATAGTCTTTAGATCTGCTTAGAATTTATAGACTTTGGACCTGTCTAGATAAGGCCTTTATAACCAATTGGAACCAAGCCTTTAAGGCTAATAGATGTATATAACCCTATGGGCTTAAAATGATGTTGTAATGAGTTCTATGTCCCTATTATTTGTTTCTGATCTCGGAATGCTGTTTGTATTTAGCACGCACGCTTGTGAATTTTTCGGTAAAATGAAGTTTACAATTGCTAAGAAAAAAAAAAGAAAGTGCCAGCTAGTCACTTCTTTCTTTCGGGGTTTCCCCCTCTTTCTGAGCACCTCCTTTGTTTGTTCCATCTCGAACTAGCCGACTCATTAAATAACTTGTCTTTAACTAGTAAGTTAATGTACAGTCTTTCTTTCTGTTTACTTTATTTTCCTCCATTTTGTCCTGGTAAAAAGTTGCAAAACTGTAATGACATGTAAGATATTATCGAAGATCAAGAAATTAAAGACATTGTTAAGCGGCTCCTTGGCCCATATCGGGAAACCCATCCCAAGCTAACACTGCAGCTGCTGGACATCCAAAATAATTCGAGAATTATAGAAGAAGAAAGGTATTGCAAACTATTGGCATAACCTCGATAATGAATCCTTTTCTCCAGCGATTATAGAACTGAAATAAAGTATTCTCTATTTTCTTACAAGTTCTTGTTTAGCTATAATTTTAACCAAATAGAGAACTCTTCCTAATTATTCACTAGAAACAATGGTCTCAATCAACCTACAGCAGCTCAATAGATTGTCTTAAGTGCAGTATAACACCTCAATTAAGGAGCTCTCTCTGGAGCTACTGGAGTGTTCTTCGGCTTCGCTTTCATATGCATGGATTGGCTTCTCAAGATCTGACAATGGCCTGTCTCAAAATTTCACCAACTAATCTTGCAGTCACAAAATCTCCATTTTACAATGTTCCTGTGGAATGTGTTTGGGAGAACCTTTACCACGTTACGAAGGTAACGAATACCTGAAGAAAGAATTCGACCCGAAGAGCTACAGCAGGTGGCCAGGCTTTTACAAGAATACTCTTATTTCCTAATCTGAACTGCAATATCTTGTGTAATCCTGTGGAGCCTAGTACTTGTCGTGACCGAAACCTCCGTTCTCCAATGGCTTCCCAACATCATCAATGCTCCAAAAATAGAACCAACCCATTTTTCAGTCTCTGATTACGTGCCGCCATCAGAATTTGTCCTCTCAAAGATTCCAAAGTTCTAAATTCTGTTGGTTCAGACCCTCAGAAACCTAGTGCTATGGCTTCTACTCATTTGGTCTTATCGAACAATGCACTAAATGAATTTTCTGTTGAGGTACCTTTCATGTCATGCTCATCAGATTCCTCATTTAAGATTGAATGACATAAGGCTCTTGAGCGTTATACGATGTTGGGCCATTTACTTCGATGGAACTACAACCAAATGGCTTCTGCACATTGCTTTCCTCCATTAACTCTCTTATTTTTACAACATCATCCCATCTTTCTGAACTGGCATAAGCATGTGCCGAGAGAACATAATTCCCACTATTAGAAGGATCCAATTCCAGAAGCTTGTTTTTAGCAATCTCAGCTAGGACCACATTTCCATGAAGGTTACAAGCACTCAAAAATATCCTCCATACGACAACATCTGGAGCTATAGGCATTTTCTTTATGAATTCACATGCCCTATCGAGATTGCCAGAGCGACTCAAGAGATCCACAACGCATCCATAATGCTTCATTTCTGGAGTTAGTCCATAAACTTTTTCCATACTTTCAAAATGGTCCAACCCTTCATCAACCAATCCAACATGAGCACAAGCTAGTAAAATCCCAACAAAGGCCCCATGAGTTGGCTGAATACCTTCTCTTAACATTCGTGAGAATAGCTCAAGTGCAGATTCTGCAAAACCATTCACGGCAAGACCTGAAATTACTGAAGTCCATGAGATAGAGTCCTTCCTTTTCATCTCTTGAAACACCTCTAGTGCCTTCTCAACCACCCCACATTTGCAATACATATCTATCAAAGAGTTTCCCACATACACATCTGCTTTTACACCATGCTCACGTATATAGCGATGAACTGCCTCACCAACATCAAACAATCCTACATGGGCACAAGCAGAAAGCACACTAGCTACCGTAATTTCATCTGGTTTCACCTTTGCTACCATCATTTGTATAAACAACTTCACAGCCTCAGTAAACTGGTTAGCTTGAGAGTAACCCGTGATCATGGAAGTCCAAGAGATTACATCCCTATTCTCCATCCCGTCAAAAAGCTTCTGAGCAGCATCTAAGTTCCCCACTTTGGCATAACCCCTTATCAAGGCATTCCAAGAAACAATATTCCTTCCATGCATCCTATCAAATACTCCCTGTGCCAGATCCACTAAACCACGACGACCATACATATCTATCATAGTATTCCCCAAGTAAACATTAATATATAAATGATTATCATCAATATACTTTATAACTGAGTCTGCAATTTCCCACTCACTCAGATTACTACATGCTAAAATAACTTTCATCATTGTCACCGCATCAGCCTCCAAATTTTCAGCCTGCATCGCTTTAAAAAGATCCAAAACCTTCTTAAATCTATTGCACTGGCTATACCCACAAATTAAAGAGTTCCAAGAAACCAAATCTTTTTCGCCCATTTCATCAAACACCTTCTTTGCAGACCCCATATCGCCAGAAGCTGCATACATGTGAATCAAAGCATTGGAAACAACAACATTAGACTGAAACCCAAGTTTCAGAGAATGAACATTAATCTTCTGGCCCTGTACAACATCAGAAACTCTAGCACAAGCCTTGAAAACAAATATTAGGGTCAAATCATTCGCCGCTAGACCTTGTTGATACATACAGTAATAAAAACAAATGGCTTCACTTGGTCGGTCACTCTGTGACAAACCACGGATCATATGGTTCCAGACCAGCAATGCGGGCCGATCAATTTGGTTGAAAACGAAGTGGGCTTTGGGTAGAGTTGATGGAAATAGAGCATAGGACTTGATTACCTCAGAGATTGAAGACGAGTCTAAGTAACGGTGGGTTCTGATGAGGTGGGCGTGAAGCTCTTGGATGCGGTTGAGGGAAATTGGGTTCTTGGTTACTCGTCCAGCTTTATTGGTCGTTGTGTAGGTGCTGAATTGGCGGGAAATGGGTCTCGCGATTTTCATGAAGGGTGGATGTGAGCCAGCCTATCTGTCAAACAAATCATTCGTGGATATACAACTGAAAACTAGAAATTCAGGTCTGAATTTATTGATGAGATTTTTGAAAATTGGAAATAGGGCCACTAAGTTTATAACACGCTGATGATTTAATTACTAAATTTTATTTTTTTACTAGCACGCTGATGATTTAATTACTAAATTTCATTTTTTTACATATATGATCACTCAGTTCATACCCTCGTGACGATTTGGTCTTGCTGTCAAACTTCCATCAATCCATTTAACGGAATGTCTTGCCACATTAGCTTTTTAACACGTCAGCCATATTAACCACGTCAAATCATCATTAAATTAAACGTTGCATTTTATCATTTAAGGGAAATTGACAATTTGATCACTAGGTTTATAATCCATTGACAAAATAGTCACTAGGTTTAATTTTTTTATTTTGGTCACTAAGTCCATACTCGTGTGACGATATGGTCTTCCATATATATTCTGTCACTACATCTAAAAAAAATGATAAATGAATTTTTATATTTACTGTAATAAAAAATAATTTAACAGAAAAATATTATTTTATAAACCAAAATTTTGACTTTGAAATACAAGTGACTCCAGCTTCCATTTACGCTCAGACTATAAATCCATTGGCATTAGCTCTGTCCCTAATGTAATAATATATTTCCACTTCATTAAAATTTATATTCACTTGCTTAAAAAGACGTGATATTATCATGTGATAGTTGTTGCAAGTGGATCACCAAAGGTAGCATGACTGATGATGAGATTGAGTTTATTCTGTAGATCATAACCCACTAAAATAGAAAATTAATTAGACTTCTAGGTATGGAAAAGATGATAAGAGATGAGACAACTAACCATCTTTAGAATCTACTAATGCCCATAAGGAATAATTCTTCGGATATCTCCTCCTATTTTTGTATTGCGTGAAAGGAAATCATGATATATATTATTTTTTTTCTTTATTTTTTTAGCTCTTGTCACATTCACACAGGGCTCCGCCAATATTGTAGTATGTTCTAATAAATATTTTTTTAAGGTTAATATTAATAGAGCTTTGCTTGAATATCGACGGTCTTTGATGCCACGTAGACATGAGCCAATGCAAGAAATTTCACTTCTAGACAGTTATCTTTTTATTAAATGATATATATCCTTACCAAACTTTAATTATGGGAGTCACTTTTATGTATTATTTTTGTCACATTTCATTTAACAACTATTGATTTCAAATATTTCGCATTTTTATTTAAAAATTTTCTTCAATTTAATCGAAAACTAATTTTTTTTTTTTACATATAAAATGATAATTTTTTTTTTTTGGTGGTTAATCTGTATGACGTGTTTTGGTGACATGTTTAAGGCTGGTGTGGCATTGTATTCCGTTAAATGGATTGATGGAATATGGACAAAAGGACCAAATCGTCACACGGGTATGGACTCAGTGACCAAACTGTAAAAAAAGTAAACCTATTTTGTTAGTGGATTATAAACCTAGTGATCAAATTGTCAATTTCTCTTAAATGACAAAACGCAATGTTTTATTTAATGATGATCTGACGTGGTTAATATGGCTGACGTGTGGAGTTGATGTGTTAAAAAGCTGACGTGGCAGGACATTCCGTTAAATGGATTGACGGAAGTTTGACGGCAGGACCAAATCGTCATAAGAGTATGGACTGAGTGACCATATAGTAAAAAAATAAAATCTAGTAACTAAATCGTCAACATGGTAAACTTAATGACCATATTGTCAATTTCCTTTAATTTTAACACTTAACAATTACTTTGGCTGAGTCGTTGACATATATCTGTATTTAATTTAAAAAAATTCTTCCGCTTGAAGAAATTTTTGAAAAATCGAAATTTTTATTTTTTTATATACTAGGATTTTATGAGAATGGGACATGCAGGATGAAAAAGTCATTTGAGGTGATTTTTTTTAAAAATTTTATGGGATTTGTAAAATTGTACAAAACTTGATAGGATTTTTTAAGATGAAAACTAGAAAAATAACAAAAAGGAAAAGAATACCTGAGGGGCAATATACCCAAATGCCTATGCCTATCTAGTTTTTTTTGTGGATCAGCAATCGATACCCGTGCTCTCCGCCTAAAGTCATTCAGGTATGACGTGGATTGTGTCCGTGCGGTCCAGGAGGTGACACGAGAGGTTGTATGTACTATGCAGGCTTCAAGGCTGGGTTGAGTATAAATCCACTTATTTTGGGCTTAGTAGGCCCAAATTGAATGGGCTATTTTGCTCTGCTATTGGACTAATACTGCTACTACTGAGGTCCGCTGTAGATAACTAACTTTTATTGTTCTTATTTCTATAAAACTAATAGATAAATAAATAAGGAAAACCTACACTTTATCACTTTAAACTATTACATCATTTACAATTTTTCACCCCAGAGAACCACTCTTGAAAATTGATCTCCTCAAACTATAACCTTTTTACAATATGCCACATTAGTAAAGATTTAGCTATTCAGATTGTGCCACATGACATAATTTTTCTCTATTTTAATGGTTAGATCTTCAATAAGGGAGCCAATTGCGAAGAAGTGATTGTTTGGGGATAAAGTACAAATGAGGTGTTAGTTTAAGGTGACCAGATTATAACATTTGAGAATTAATGGTCTTAGTCAACTCGCTGACAAAGATTCCAAAATAATTGCTGCAAATATTCGAGGAAAAAAAAACTTGAGGCATGGAGAACGAGTTGTTATTATTTTGTTTTGTTCCCCTTGAAAAGTCAATACACTTAACAAAAATAAAAAGGATTATATTGTATTGGGGTTTTTATTTATCAATATAATATACACGGGTCTTACAAAAATTACGATTATAACATTGGAGAATTATGGCTCTTAGTCAGATTTCAAAAATATAATTGCTGCAGAGGACATGATAATATTCGTGGGGAAAAAAAAAACTTGAGGCATAGAGAACGAGTTATTAATTTGTTTTGTTCCCCTTAAAACGTCAACACATAAAAAAATAAAAAGGATTATATTGTATTGGGGCTTTTCTTTATTAAGTTCTAGCTAGTATAGTCCAATCGCTTTCCTCAGAAACAAATAGTTTAGTGTTACTTCCAAGTTTCCTTCGCTTTAATAATAATTTTCATAGCATTATGTGATTCATGCTTGACGATTAATGTTAAGTACTAATCAACTCATGACGTGTGCTAAAAATAATGTTACGTAGTTGATTTGTTGACATAATCGATCTCCCCCCCCCCCCCCCTCCCTTTTCTTCAGTGCCAAAACCATAAACAAATGTCCCAATCAGAGATGAAGACGATTGACCAAATAGAGAAGGGTAAAATATAAGGGTAAACTCATAGTTAGCCCCTTATGTTTGGGCAGAAATCAAGTTGTTACTCTTATTTTTCAATCAACAATTTGAGACCCATAACTTTTAAAACCTATCAATCTTCGCCCCTCGTCTAAATCAGCGTTAAGTCCAACGGAAAATCATGCAAAATGACCGAAATGCCCCTCCAAGGCTAAATTTAAAAAATAAATAAAAAATAATATAAATTTAAGAAATAAATTAAAAATAAATAGATTATTGAAATAGAGTTTCAATAGTTTTATTTAAAAATATTATTTTTTTAAAAAAAATATAATTTTTTATTTTTTATGAATTTTTAGTAATTTTATTTTAGAGGGGCATTTTGGTCATTTTTCATACTTTTCCGTTTGATTTAACGTCTAATTTAGACGGGGGGCGAAGATTGATAGGTTTTGAAAGTTATGAGTCTCAAATTGTTGGATTGAAAAATAAAGGTAGTAACTTGATTTTTACCTAAACATAAGGGGCTAACTATGAGTTTACCCCTAAAATATAACAGGATCCAATCGAAATAATGGGCTTAGCATTGATTTTTGTGTGTCTTTCAGTTGAGGGAAATAAGAATAAGAATAAAGTTCTCCTCCTGCCATCATTTCAAATAGCACTAAATACATGGTGAACCATTAGACGTAGATAACGCACACTAATTTTTGTGGCCATCAATTGATTGGAGACTACTGATGTTTGTAATTGGATGCTTCCCATCTCCAACACATGATTGTAGTAGAATGTAACATGACATGAGCCTTGTCGAAAGTTGATGGACAAGTGATGGAAAATTAAAGGCACGAATATTATTACTTCTGGACGAAACTTTTGTGTCATGTCTTTTTCTAGTCATGTGTTTTGGAGTGTAATTTGTGCCCAAGACGGTTTTTGTTGCTTCAATCAGTAGTTTTCTATTTATTTTTTTTCCTTTTGGCTCCTATCTTAACAATTTCTCGGCCACCAAATAGAAACCTCGAATTCAATTCTAGCTCAAGGGGGTTGTCACCGCGCGAATGGTACTAGCTAGATACATTCAACGGACGAATTAACCAGCTTGGTTTAAATTAATATGCTCTTGGTGCATAGGTTTGGTTGCTGATAGTTTTCTAGATGGATTTAGTGAACTGAACTCTAATACCGGGAAAGGTAATTAGGTTTGGTTCGCGTGCATAAAAATTTCAATGGAAGTTGGTATATGAGTGATCGTACTGACGTCTCCAAGTTAATTAACCTAACCCTCTCTGTATTAGTTACAGAGAATATTTTATTACGCCAACGTTCACAGTATTTAACAAAGAACTAGGCCAGCCCTAGCTCCCGCGTCACCCAGCCTCCTAATTATGAAAACAGAAGAAAAGAATAATAGAACCGGAGAGTCTCCGGATTTCATAAAATGGCTATGCGGGTCACCTCTAGCGACCAGATGGCGATGAAATTATACAAAGAGACAAATAAGCCATAGCGAAAAGGGAAGTAAGAAAGCTCCACTTACAATTAGTTATTTAATCGAAGCATCATACACGTATTATATATATATATATTAATATGAAGAAACCCAATAATTATAGTCTAATATAGAATAATATATATATATATATATATATATAATGAACATAGTGGTTCCTCCTAGTATAAAAATATAGCATGAGCCCCTTCAGCCAGCTATCAGTACAGAATAAATTAAATGGACCTTAAAAAACGTGTTCAGTTGGCTCGATCGAAGAGAGGAAATTAAAATAAAAGAAAAATTGGTTAGACAGCTAATTCGTTTCCCTTATTTATGTATCCTTCTCTTACTGTGAGGTCTTTAAATTATATACCCTAAATTAAAAAAATATCCCATTTGCCGACTGGCCAATTATCTGAATGTTAATTGGTAGTTACATAACAAGAAGTGTTTAGATCCTTAATCCATGGCACAAATTAATATTGATCAGACGTTCTTGGAAGTACTCTTTTTACCTAGACTTCTTGCGTCCAACTTAACCTACGAAAACGCCGTTACTAGTTTGCTGGGGGGTGCAAAACTAGGAGGACAGGTGACTCGTGGAGTTACCAAGCTGGGGTGAATTAGTAGGGATCATGGGGCACTAAAGCTAGCATTAGCTAAGCTGCTACGGGGCATTAAGCACCTTTTGCAGGTACATGTGCTTAGGATTATAAAGGGATTATCTCATTTGAACAATTATATAAAAACTACGATTGCCTTTTGGCATGCCTGCAGTGGGAAATATTAATGAAGATCACAAGACAGGCCTTTCATGAGTTTTCTATTTTAATGCACGGATTAATGCTAAAGTCTTTGCATCTCTTTCTCTGATCTCAGCAATGCTCGAGAGCACCCACCCATAAGCATTAAACAAAGAGTTGGGTCTGGCTATTTTCGTGGCTAATAAAATGACGACCATAGGTTATGGTTCTCTCTTTTTTTTCTTTTTTGAATAAAGAGGAGAGGCCGGAAGTTTGGGTCCCGGGCCTAAACACAACATTCTTGGTAAACGAATGGGAAAGTCAATGCAATTTCTATATGCTTTGGGAGGAACACAAATCACAGTACTTCAGAATATCCCAATTGGACCCAATTCTCTTCTTGACTTCGTTTTTCTACCACCTTTTTGAAACGTTCAAAGTTTGTAGTCATTATTCCTAGCTAGCCCTCCCAAGTCCAATACGCTGAAACTTTTCTCTTTGGAACCATCGATATTCATTAGACCCAAACCGAGGGCTTTTGGCTCTCTAGTTACAGTTGATTCGGTCTCAAACCCCAGCGTGTGAAATGACTGGGTCAGCTGGTCCCGCGAGGCCATTCTGATCAGTTAAGCACGCCGAGAGGTAAAGTCTCAATGTCCGCTTGGTCCCCCATGCTCAGCCAAGAGTTGAACAAAAACAATATCCAGGGTCGACGTGGGTCATGAAGTTAGTTGGTTAGTGGGGGCCGGGTGGGGTACTGGCTGATTAACTGGATGGTTATGGTTTCTCCAAAGGTGGTGAGTGGGGGAGGCCACAATTCTAGCACGCAATTTGCCACTTCCCCACACAAACGGCACAGCTTCCCCATAATTTCCACCATACCCTGAATCTCTTTCAACATTTTCGCAACCTCTCATTTCGAACTAATTCCTGATCACACGCCATTCTATTGATGTACCTAAACTCCCCTACGTACTCTTAATAAGATCCGAAAACTTTATTCATTCTTAATTTATTAACAACTCATGAGCTGAGCAATATTTCACTGAGGCTGTTTTTTGTATGTGGTTCAAATAACTTTATATTTAATACGAGTATTTGCAAGTGGTTTTCAAGCAAATTATTATAATATTGCTTGAATCAGTTCTTTAGGGCACTCATTGGCCTACACTACGCTAGCACAGCCAATTAGGTAAGGTGTTAATTGGGCTCAACTGCTTATGCCGCCATTTTAACCGGCAATTGGTATCAAAAGAATATACCAAATATCGATCGAAGCTGGGAAAATAACTTTATTGACCACTAAATTTTTTTGTCTTTTAATCTGTGTCCTCATTTTCTTTCATATGCATTGGTTGACTATCTATGCGACAAGAGCTTTTCATCCTAAGGAGTTGCTCACCTAACACAGCCCAAACTCAACTTATTTCTTGCTCAACCCAAACTTGAATTCAAAACTTAATAGCAGTTTACCAAATAGTCATAATATATCTCAATGGAATTAGGTACGTGGAACTGCTCTCATGAATAGCTAATAGACAAATACCAAATGCCAAAATATTGTTAGTACTGCATGCAACTGTCTATAGTTGGCTAAATTTTCAATTCTATCCAGGAGCAAAACCCTATGATCACCCGGACAAATAGTACTAATGTCCTTTTCAGTAGAAGGTTATTCACGTTGCAGTGCTTCAAACACAGGAACCAAGTCCAAGCGGCCAGCGCCCGTTAAACCCAACTCCCACCCAACGCAAACGGCAAAGACTCTCTCTCTCTCTCTCTGTCTCGAGTCCTTCTCCTTTCCATATATATATTGGGTGACAAAAACACTTGTGTTTCATCAAAACCCGTCTTCTTTCTTCTTTCTTCTTTCATATTGGCTTGCTCTCTTACAACCTAATTAAACCATGAAGGCATCGACCTCCATAGCTGATACAGCGTCATGGTACTGTGCCATCAGCCTGTTAGGCTTGATCTTGTTAGTCTCTATACGGGAGAATTCTCTCGCGGATGATTCAGTGAGAGGGAACCATCTCTTGGAACGGCCGTGTGATGAAATCTATGTGGTTGGAGAGGGGGAGACCCTCCACACCATCAGCGACAAGTGCAGCGATCCGTTCATCGTGGAGCGCAACCCTCATATACAAGACCCCGATGATGTCTTTCCTGGACTGGTTATTAAGATCACTCCCTCAAATTCGATGAAGTTATTGAGGTAGTTCATAGGAAAATTCTGCGTTTTCCTGTTTCTTTCCACTACTATACCAGCTTGTAAAATAGGGAGAATGGACATTTCTCACAGGTAGGAAGTGGAAATTAAACTATTTGGAGCTTTTTCTTTTCCTTTCCTTTTTGCAGTTTACTTTTTGGTTTTGGATGTTTTCTACATGTAAAGATGAACACGACGGAATTTCCAATAAGTCCATGGCCTATATATGATCAGTGTTTCTTCTTTGTAAAGAAGTTCTTTGTCTATTCAATTAGCTTCTACAAATTGAAGAACTAAAGAAGTTCTTGTAATTTATTGTCTACGTTTTTGTTTCCAAGTACCCTTAAATAACGTTTAATTAATTAGGTCGCAGAAAAATCATGGAATCAAGGGTAGCCAGTGCTTGTTTTACCTCGGGCTTTGTTCTCAATTAGTCTTAACGCGTACGAGGTGAGAAAAAGTAATCTTGAAATCATATAAAAATAGAGAATTATATGCTTTTCACTCCGAACAGATATGAAATTAAGGGTACGAGATGATGAAAATATCCCTCCTCTGAAATAAATCGTGCTATCTACGTCCGCTCGTTATGCCGGCCCGAATGTGGAAGCAGGACTATTTTCGTCATTTCACGATCAAAAAATTGTACCTTTTTTTTTTCTTTGGCTAAATGGTAATTGGCAATTAAGTATCGTTAAGATCAACAATAAGTTCTGTACAAAACAAAATAATAATAATTTGCACTTAAATTCGTTTTGCACTGTTCGCATTGCACCCTTCACGGGTATTTCTATTCTTTTTTTTTTTTTTTTTCAGCCATATCTTTTTCCCTTATACGAATTGGTTCCTTCATGGTTATTGGTGATTCTTCCTGTGTTACTTATTGTTAATTAATTTCTTGGTAATCGCCCGACTGAAAGAATGATGAATTAATCAAGAATGGTAATTAATCACTCATTATGAATATAAACAAACAACTGTAAATGAAATATTGGTATGGCATTAACATTGTCTAAGCTAAGACGTGTTGGCAACATAAATCAAAGTTTATAAATGTGAGTTTTTTCTTATTGGCCTTTTCCGTCAAACTTGATGTTTACATGTTAATTACCACATGTTTTCCTTTTGGCTTTTATTTCAAGCCACAAGGAGACAGACGTTCGGCCAATAGGACAACTGCCCTTAGTAACTGGGTGGGGGTGATTGAAGATTCAGCACCAATGTCTTTTTTATTTTCGGAATTAAAATAATCGTCCAAATAAACTGTCGATCTGTCGAATATGAGAAAACGTGTTTGGTTGGGCTTCCGGAAGTTCCCAGAACAGAGCCAGGTTTGACTTTATTTCCGCGAAAGAGGATAGAAGGCGGCCTCTAGTTTCAAATTTCAATCCTGATGAGAGAAGGATATCATAGCTCTGAAGGGAAAGTAGTGATCAGTTTTTATAGATGCTCTGAGCAGATATTTTTGAAGTGATAAGATCGAGTATTAGATGCATTTCTACACGTATTACACTAGTCTATGCGTAATTTATACCTCTCAAATACATATTGGGTATATATTCTTGTACCTCTCTCTCCCTAGAATCTCCTCCTGTTCTATGACTACCCCTCTCCCCACCACCATCTCCGGCCCCTCCCGCCTCTCTCCCCCTCTGCCAATGGTGGAGGGAGGGGGGCCCCGATTGGACCAATGCAAGATGTTGAATTTTTTTTTTTTTTTCTAATATGTATCCTGCAAAATGTAACTTGTAATTGATCAAGGCAATAGTTGATATGCTATTAATATATAGTTTTGAAATTATATTGAAATTGTGAATATTAAGACTAGGTTGTAAAATTGTGATTAGGACCTTAGGTTGTGACTTGTGGAATTATATTGATGAATTTTGTTTTGTTTTGTTTAGATAATGGATAAGTTTTTGATAAAAAAAATCAGCGGATAGTCTAATACTCTAATGTGGCTGCTACTTCTGAGACAACTACTAGTTTGAAAAGACCTCGCATTTTATTTAGTTTGGATGATATTGTTGTTGGTCCAGGGTTACGTAAACCCATTGAAGAATATGATGTTGGGATTATGGATTAAGTTCGTAGGGAGTATTTGATAAAAAATCCTTGTCAACCACTTTGGCATGATTTTCCCAAAAAGCAATATGAAAACGAATGAGGGCTTTTTTGGAGTCATGGTTCAAAGAATATGAGTGGTTGGATGCGGTGTATTGCTTGTGGTGTTATCTATTTAGGCAAAGTAGATGATCAAGATCTGGGAGAGATGTGTTTACATCTACAGGATTTAGCAATTGGAAAATGGGAGTAGAGGTATTTGGGAGTCATGTTGGTGCATTTAATAGTCTAGCAAATAGTACGGTATGTGTATTTCAATATAATATATTTTTAATGTTTTTAGTCCTTAATTTTCAATATTTTAACTCTAGACATTTTTTGCATTACGTAGTAAAAAAAAATTTCCTGTCATTTTTCCTTAGAAGTTGGCCCCCCTTCATATTGATTCCTGACTACGCCACTACCCTTTTCTATTCCCTTATCCAATGGCCAACGTCCTACATAAAATATTCATTTCAGTCACTTTTTAGGTGTTTTTCCACGAACTTGGAGTTTAGATCCTGATGTCTATGGTGACTTTTGCCTGGTTTCTTCTTTAGCTGATTTTTTCAGTTTGCTGCCCATTATAAGTCATTTCAACTCCATGTGCTACATGTAATTTAAGTCTTTGAACCTCGTTAGATTAATGAAATTTCAAAATTGTTATGGAAAAAAAAAAACCTATGCTTAGGGTCAAGAGAAATCCCTCTGTGGTACCAATTGTAGTGCGGACCAATGGGGGTTTCAGAACTCCCACAGCATGACCTTTCGGATGACATAGTGGGAAGGGGGAAAGGCGCAGGGATCGGAATACGTCCTGGCCACCACTTTTCTGAGAGCAGTCCCAGTAATCGGACAAACTATGTGCGGGTTACATGTTCCAACAACAAAATGTATAATTATTAATTGCAATTTAATAAGCTAGTGGCGTGGTAACTTTCATTGGTCCTTTATACTTGCTTGATATTCTTGTAAAAAATGATTTTAAGAAAGAAATTTAAAAAGATTGAAGACATTGGGTATCATGTTAATTCTATATTAATTAATTGGAACAGATCCATAAAACGATTGGCACAGCCGCACAAGCTTGAGGACTAACACTAGAAGGTGACAAAAATTCTCTCTTCGCTCATAAATTAAGAGGCAGAGAACTTTCATTTTCTTTGGGGATAGGAAGGGGGAGCAGGGGAGGCACAGCCGCTGCTGGCTCCTCTGCCCTTCGCACGTCTCAGCAACCATTTCTATGATATTCGTTCCTCTATTATCTCGTGGGGACGGACGCCACCTTGACATGGCTCTTCACGTGCTAACACGCGTTGCCGATACTCTTCAATCCTGCCGCCATGGGAATTTAGCATAAGTATTTGTTCTTCTTTGCGGACAAAAGCATCATGCGAATAGACTCAGCAACCAACGACTAATCACTCATGACTCGTCAGCATCACCTTTCCACTTCAGTGGCACGGGTTTTTGACCTCCAATGTATAGTTCTCTTGCGTGCTTCTTTGTCCAAATCAAGATCCTTCAATCAAAACCAACCACTCTTATCATGTAAGAGCACGTGTATGTTTTCTATATCCACTTTAGGCCGCCTTAGTGGAGCCGTGTTAAAGGCTGCCATTCTGTGTAGTGTACTTAAGCTCCTTGTGATAAGGATGAATGTTGAAAGTACTATTTGGGCTTAATGGTAAGTAACGCATATTTCCTTAATTTTCCTAAATTGGAAGCTTAATTGAAATAAGCTCAATTCAAATAAAGGCAAGGCACTAGCCCCAACCTGCTTATAAGAGCCCCATTTACAATCCCCACATAGAATTGATCCCACTAATATCCACTAGGACAGCTGAACAACTTCACAGAGGTTTATCCTATTGATGGTAAATTTATCTCCAAGTGAACCTCGCTCCACTTCAACCCATTTTCTCTTTGAGGAACGGGAATAAATGACAATTTGCTTATTAAAGGAAGGGACTATGGCAGATGGACACAAAATTGGTTCATACTTCATTGTCGAGCCTAAGCACCATTTCAAAGGGAGTAAAAGATAAGGAACTCAATTGGGTGAGTTTTCCAAAGGACAATTAACAATTATGCCTTCAATCTTCATAGCTCACGCTATGCTTCTCTGTTTCATATTGGGAGTGTGACTTTGGTTTTCCCTCTTATACAAGACTGGCTGGCTGTTTCTACCTGTTTTGTGAAGAGAGTGCTTAAATCTTAAACGTATCAAAGTTGAAAACCATTCCGAATTTTTGTTGGTCTGCAGAAACATGACAATTGCGTGAAGTATACAGCTTCGACTGTCGCAAGTTGAAATCATGCTGACAAGACAAACGGGAGCTGCCATGCACTTTTACTGAAACAGAGGAAGTGTTATGCTAAATGTTACTTGTACAGGGGCTGTGAAGATTAAAATGACTTTCGATTTGGACAGGGAAAGACGAATATACCAGTTCTACAAAAACCAGTACTTCAAGTAGCAGAAATAGTTGGTTTGGATATATATCGAAGCTGAATCAGATAGTGGATGCAGCTATAACAGCCCAGCCTCCAATTAATAAGAAATCAATTGAAGCCACTTAATTTCATAAATGAATGTTGAATCTTTAAGTCGTGCTTTGTATAGCCTTTTCTTTTTTGTTGGGAAAATTAAGTGCTCATCAGCTACTAATACTTGATCGCTGTGCAGTTCTAATGAATGAATGAGTACTTCTCTTCTACTTAGGTGAGAGATAAGACAAATCAAGAAGTGGTAGGTTTCACACATCTTACGTTTTCAATAAGGTTCAAGGACATTGAATCCTTCTGAAGTGGGCTGCGAATTTATGTTATTCAGCTGGAAGTACCACATGCCTTTAAGAAGGCAAAGAAAGGGGGTTTTGAGCTGAGAGTTTGTACCTCCCACATGAGAGTAGATTGGTTTTTGGCTCTGTAAAGAGTTTTCGGAGATTTCCTTAGTGCTATTGGGAAGTGAATCGTAGTTTGGATATGGGTTTGCAATGGGACCTTATTGGAATTATTACTCTTGCAGGGATTCTCATGTTTCATTGCTTTGCTCACTCGGAAAAAGGTATATGAAATGTTTCAGATTTCGAACACGGTTATTCAAAATGTACGTCTTCGTGGCTTATAATTTAAGCAGTGAAGTTTGAAGAGAAGTTCCTTCCGTGAATATTCATCTTTACAGTGATTCTATTCGTTTTCATATAGAAACATTTTCATCGCTCTTATCTCTCTCCCTTCTCTGTGCAGCTCCTTACTATACATTCGTCAAGGACGCAAATTCCGCTCCAGAAATCGCATATTACGACTACATAATCATCGGCGGAGGGACCGCTGGCTGTCCACTTGCAGCAACGCTCTCACAAGGTGCAAGGGTCCTAGTGCTCGAAAGAGGAGGCTCCCCCTACGACAACCCAAACATCACCAACATGGAAAATTTCGCTACCACACTTGCGGACATGTCTCCCAGGTCCCCTGCCCAACAATTCATCTCCCAAGACGGAGTGTTCAATGTCCGAGCGCGCGTCTTGGGCGGTGGATCGGTCTTGAACGCCGGATTCTACACGCGTGCTGACACTGGCTACGTAAAGGAAGCTGGTTGGAACGAGACATTGGTTAACCAATCTTATGAATGGGTAGAAAAAGTGGTAACGTTTAAGCCGCCATTGATGGAGTGGCAATCGGCGGTTAGAGATGGGCTGCTGGAGGTGGGGGTGTTGCCCAATAATGGGTTCACGTATGATCACGTGTCTGGGACAAAAGTTGGAGGCACGATTTTTGATACGGAGGGTCACAGACACACCGCAGCAGATTTGCTTCAGTATGCAGATCCAACAAGGATTACTGTTTATTTGCATGCAACTGTGCAAAAGATCTCGTTCAACTATAACAATGGTAATGGTTTTCAAGTAATTATGTCATATTTTGCAACATGAACCAAGATGCATACCAAGAAATAACACACACACACACACACACACACAAAAAAAAAGGGCGAACCCAGTTAGGCTTACTGCCGGTTTAACCATGGGGCTGCAAATTTATAGTAGCTATAAATGCCAAGTCTATTGCCACACACATATATATACTGATGGAATGGATCTGGCTAATGAAAATCAAACTAGATGACTTTTACAAATATATTTACCTTTAATATATCTTGTTTTATGGCGTGGATGTACTATGTTTTGATCTTTTGTATTGATGCGTCTCGATTGTTTCAAATTACCACGTGGTTGACACAGGAACAGCAAGAACACGAGCTAATGGTGTGATTTTCAAAGATGTGTTTGGAGTGGAGCACAGAGCACGCCTAAACAAAAACTCCAAGAATGAGATAATCTTGTCAGCTGGTGCAATTGGAAGCCCGCAGCTGTTGATGTTGAGCGGTATTGGGCCTTCTGAACAGCTTGAGGCCCATGGAATCAAGGTGATGGTTGACCAGCCTCTCGTGGGCCGAGGGATGGCTGATAATCCAATGAATGCTATCTTCGTACCTTCTCCACGGCCTGTTGAGTTGTCTCTCATTCAAGTCGTTGGTGTCACTAAGTTCGGTAGCTACATTGAGGCAGCAAGTGGACTGGGCTTTGGCTATTCTTGGGCTCAAAGGCTTCCTCGAGATCCTGGGCTGGCAGTGAATCAGGTTTTAACTTCTACACCACCCCCCCAACTTTTTTTTTTCCCAAGGGTCTTAACTTTTACTCTATATATATAAAAGAAAAAGAAAAATTGGCCATTTTGATACTTTTGGGCGTTTGTTTACCATAATTTTGAGGAATATTTTTAAAATTTTGAAAATCTTTTGAATGTTGAAGTTTATTGGAGTTTGTAAAAAGTGTGAAGTATATGTGTAAAAATGTGAAGTTTATTGGGATTTGTGAAATGTGTTTGGTATGGTAGAAATTTTGAACCCCTAAATAATTGGGCAAACAAACGCCCCTTTAAAAGATAAGTTATTCTGCTTAGATGGATGTAAGGAAATTACGATTGTGACTTCACAAAAAGTTGCAGACTGATCAGCCCTTCATGGGGTCCCCAGAAGCAATGAGCGAAGCTGCTAAGACCATAAATGCTGCTGCCAGTACACCTCTTAGAGGCGGAGTTGTGCTTGAAAAGGTCACGGGTCCTCTCTCTAGAGGCCATCTCGAGCTTCGTACTACAGATCCAAATGACAATCCCGCAGTTACCTTCAACTATTTCGAGGAACCAGAGGACTTAAAGAGGTGTGTTGAAGGCATGAACACCATCATAGATGTTATAAAATCCAATGCATTTTTGGAGTTCCGTTACCCCACCATGTCTGTGCGAGCACTACTAACCGTGATGCTGAATGTACCTGTGAACTTGAGGAGGCGACATGCCAGAGCTGCAATTTCCTTGGAACAGTACTGTATAGACACGGTAATGACCATTTGGCACTATCATGGAGGCTGCCACGTGGGCACCGTCGTTGATCATGACTATAAGGTTATTGGTGTGGATGCGCTGAGGGTAATCGATGGTTCGACATTTTCAGGCTCACCTGGGACTAATCCTCAAGCTACTGTCATGATGCTGGGAAGGTAAACCTATATGGTATATATTGTTCATGGGGGTTTTCGATCTCGTCGTAGCTCAACGTACTCCGTGGAACTACGTACCAAGCTAATTATTTTCTTCTTTAATTTGGCGCAGGTATATGGGAGAGAAGATCTTGCGCGAAAGCTATTCCCGTCGGAGGAAGTAAGAAGATGGTCTGATCCTTACTTTTCAAGTAGTAAATGCTATACAATATCATTGTCACGAATCTCTATTTGGACCTCTTATTAATATGTGGATTGGGATGAGGTTGTTATTGAGTTACTACGTACGTACATAATTGTTCTCGAAAAGCGAAAATATGTCAGATTTTTTCTTTTTTTACATAATTTTCTTTGGGTTTTCTTTTCCTTAAAAAATCACATATATATATAGTTTATCGGAAAATACTTCATGTATCCCACTTCATATTATTATGTACGTCTAGTGAAAAAGTTTTTCGTTCAAGGCATGAGCGCAGCATCATATATTGAATTGATGTTCTAAATTCCAATGCATTTTCGGAGTTCGATCGGTTCCCACACCATATGCCCCTGTGCGCGCGTGCACTATTTGGGCTTGGTTGTTCAAATCAATTAATCCCGTAAATGATCTTTTTAATTTGAATGGTTCTTCTGACTGAGGTAATCAGGTTAAAAATGGTACGTTACATTAGAAGAGTATTTGAAAAGAAACCTTCCATATAATTACAAAAAACAAGGCTAAAGACCTCTTTAATCCTTATGTTTTATCATTTTTTTTTTAAATAGTCGTTTGATTTTCACTTAATATAACCAGTCCTGGGTTTTACTATCAATATTAAAAAAGCCTTAACCGCGGGGGCGCGGTTAGTTAATTATGTAAAAAAAATTTAATAGAATGCCACACCGCAGCCAATTACGTACAAAACCATACGTGTAACTTTTGGCACTTATTAAATGCCATACTTTTTAATTAAATTCACGTCAACTTGAAAAAATTAAAAATTAAAAAAAAAAAAAAATATATATATATATATATGGTTTTATATATGCATATATATTTTAACTTTATTATTATATATGGATTTTACCGAAAAGCAAAAGGTAACTACATAATTAATAAATTCAGCAATACCGTCATCTTTCCTCTAATATATATATAATAATTAACCTTTCACAGAGACATTAATTTTATAATTAAGACGTCTCACAAAATCTTCAAAGCACTATAACTCTTTTATTTTTATTTTATTATGGGTGAGTGAAATGTTTGTTTATTTTTTTTGGGTAATTAATGGATCTTCCTACGATCAAAACTTGGTATTGATGTTTTTAATTAAGACATCTTTACTTTGGAAGTGGGGCCCTAGCCGCGCGCGCACTATAAAAAGGGTTAGAACAGTTAATCAAGTTGTATATTCGGCTTTCCAATTAATAACAAAAAGCTTTTACTAATAAGAAAGAGATTGCTATGGGTAGATTTGTTGTGAAAAGGCTTGCGGTCATGAAGATAACAGCGCTGATAATATTGATGATATTGCTTGTGCTAGTTGTGGCCGTGAAAGCCGACGAATCTCGTTTTCCCCCTCTCCCTGCAGCCAGTACCAGTACTCCCTCTGTCCGCCAGTTCTCTGATCCACTTCCACCTTGCCATCCCTCTTATCTCACTCCATGTGATGATGGTTTGGTTAACAGATCAGGTGGAAAACATGGAAAAAGAGGAACATTCAAATACTGCTTTAAATGGGCTAGAGATCATTGCAGAAGACAGACCTCTAGCCGCGGATATAGAGATTGTGTTACGCAAAAGCTCGCTATATGCTTGTCCAAATTCCAAAACCCTAAGTCTGGAAAGGTCGACTTCAAGTTATATCCCTGACTGTACAAAACTGCAGAGTCCAGGAGCAGAACTGAAACTAATTCGCATATGTAAGTCGGAGAGATGATCTCTTACCAAGAGAGAGTACTGTTGAAGCTAGAATGAATATTATATGCTCTTTGAGCACATTTGGTCCCCATCACTATGCGCAAGTTAATTTTTTTAAAAAATAAAAACTTAAGAATATAAATAGGGTAGGTATACACACACGCCCCTGACATTAAAGCAAGAAAAATCTGCACTATCTGACTAAAAATATATGAATTTCGTTTTTCATGTGTTATATATATATGCAATATTTTTTTTAATTCACTTAATTAATTTCTATAACATGATTTATAAGTAATATGTATATGCACATAACTTGTATCATCAGCAAATTATCGACAGATGCAGGTGAAGGAAGTAGAAGGAACTATATATTATAGCTAGCGGCTGAGAATAAAGTGAAAGGTGCTACAGTTGGGACCGGGGGAAGGCTGTCGAGTTGTAATTGCTTTCAGTTGTTATTTACTCTTATGTCTAGAATCAAGATTTTCATAAAAATAAGCACCTTCATTTAGACCAAAAAAGAAAGTGCGATCAACAGGACTACATGATTATCGAATCCAAAACGTTATAATTATGAAGTATTTTGTATTTTCTTTTTATATATCTTCGGTTCTTTTTTTTTATCTTTCATGCATGGAATGTTATGAATATATTGAATGAACAAAAGGCTAGTTCCCTTGAAACAAGATACACTGTAACAAGGTACACAATTTAAGAGCTTAATCACTATCTAAGACTACGTATACCCAAAATTTGCAAAGGGAAAAAAAAAAAAAAAAGAACAAGGACCCAACTAATTTACTGGTCCATAATTAATGCCAGGCCTTTCAGTTCCCGAATCCGATTCACCTTTGGTCCCCCTACAGATTCTCGGCCACAGCGAGGTCCTGCATGATCCACTTGGTCCTTTTAAATATTTCTTATTTTTCAAGAAATTCCAAGTGCACATTCAAACGTGTTCATGTTAGAAGATACTCAGACAGACACTCGTGTGTTTTATTTATTTTATCTTGTATTAATTTTAAAATTCCAAATTTAAATTTGATAATTTTCATGTTTCGCGTTTTCTGTTGCAAATGGTACTTTAGGCGGAGGCATTCGGATCAACTTTGGGACAGCTACGGATTGGATTTCGATAAGAAAAGAAACATGATCATTAATTACGTACTTGCATTTGAATAATAGTCCCTCGTGAGTTTCCACGCATTATCAAAATACTAAATGGATTTTTGATCGTAACAAATCTGGTCCTCATACATTTGGGTATTTACAAAAAAAAATTCCTCCAGTACTGAATCAAGAATCAAAGATTACTTTGCTATGTGATACATTCTTCAGAGAAAAGCTATGATTCCTATAGTATAATATCAAAATCAAAGATTACTTTGCTATGTGATACATTCTTCAGAGAAAAGCTAGGTCTTGATCATCTAGCTATATATATATATGTGCATCACATCCCCCGCCCGGCCTCTTAGATCAGAAAGCTGATCATAATTTGGTTGAAATAAATAAGGACCTGTGCATGCGCTTCTGCGCTTTACAATATTCATCATTCAACATCTTTCTAATTTACGTATGTAATTCTAGTTACACGTACGATGTTTATTATTGCTGAACCAACCGGTGGATGTATAAGTAATGCTGAGGAAACACATTCTAATTCAAAATTATAATAATGGAAACTGTTATAAATTTAGGTCGAGACTATCGAGCGGAGCAGAACATATTATAGAAGAAAAGGATGTCTTTTTTTCTTCAGAAAAGGAGGTTAAATCGCATAAAAGGTTTGTCGACTTAGATTCACCAAAAAGCCAAAATCTACATAAAGAGTAAAAAGAAGAAGAGTATATATGCGAGAAAGGACGTGCTAGCTGTAATAATTGATGTTAAAAGGCCCTTTAATTACTCGGCCACAACCAAACGTACGTGGTGGGGCATCTTCTTTCAGCTCAATTTTTCCAGCCTCTTCTCACCTTACGACCACAGACCATGATAATGAAAGGGAAAGATCAATTTCGTATGACCAGAGCCATGCATCACGACCTCCCACGAACCCAAGAAAAATAGACCACCTGGATATATATATATATATATATATATTGAATATTCTAGGATATTCACAGTATAAACCCTATCGCATATGCTTCTGCCTGATGGTTTATTCCGTCTGACGAGACTGAATTTAAGGCAGAAAGCTCATACCAATTTCGCCAGTAAAATCCGAAGCCGCTTGCAGAGATCCCACGAGACGTACGCAGACGAACTTATATTCGATAAGCAAACCAGCCATAGGGTATCTCTTTTCTGGCAAGAAATTATGATGGCTAGCTAGCTAGTAGTGCAATTATGGGGTTACCATACTACATGCTATTTCATCGACTTGCCAAAGGAGAGTTGCCCTGTGACTGCTTTAGCTTAAATGCTCTTGTAGCCTAATGCAACCTAGCTAGTCTTTGATCAGGTAATTGGGTAATTAAGGGACGTACCTAGCCATCGTTTCTTTTTCTTTTCTGTCTTTTGTTGGTGGCAAAAGGTGACATTGTTTGAAAGTACGCATTTTTTTCACTTCTCGTGAGGAACTCAATGAATTCATGGTATAAGATATTCCTAGCTAGTCGCATGTTCCAATCTGGCATAAAAGCTTTTTTCCTACCTGGTGGTGACGCCCTTTCCATTTAGTCCCTGAGTTTCTCTTATACATAGATCAAGTCAGAATAATAAATTTGGAGGCTAAAATGACAAAAAAATAAATAAATAATTCTTCAGGAAATTGTTTTTGCTAGCGATTCTTGGGTAGCGCCCCATGCAGCTCCGTCCCTGTCTGTACGTACACCTACAGGAATATTTTAAAAAAAGAACTTGTAACGAGCTTATAAATAATTAGCAGGCTATAGAGCTAGCTACAAATAGCAAGAGTTATAATGTAGAGATATCTTTTGCCTCTCGCCATTTTCACTTTAAATCCAGTCTTTAATTTGATAATTTGAGTTTAGTTTTACATTAAAGTTATGACCTTTCTGATCAGAAATATTGTCAAATTACAGATTGAAAGTTCCACCGGCCTATTCCTTCATTAATTAAGGCCCACTTAGTTGATAGCCTAAGTTGATCCATCCAAGCTTGCTGGCAGAGACCTGTATATGAGTCGAGATGGGGATGTTGGCTGAATGGGCCGCCTCCTCTAGGACCAATTGTTTTAAGCCAAGAACAAAAAGTCCAAAAATTTCCAAGGAAATTAATTAAACTCTAAAGCTTCACGTAATTATCACCTTTGGGCAGACACGAAAAACCTACTTTCAAGTGCATGCATCATGCATGATAGTTGATACCCCTTCGAATCAATCGAAAGGATAAATTAAACTACTCTTGTTATTGAGTTAACCTAACATATTTTGAGAGGTTCTGGTTTGCGATCGTATCTTATGATCAAACTGTAGATAGGTATTTTATTGAGGCCCGGTCATTTCGTTACGATTTTCAATTGTTGCTTTATTGAGATCCACGTGTATAAAAAATATATTTATTGTTAGTGATCCAAGAATTGGACTTTGCATGCTATTATAATCTCATCCAGCGTTGTCCCTTGTAAGATCTATTACATGATAGTGGGTGCTTTAAAATTGGAGATCAATATTGGTTCTGTTCTTTCCCCCTTTTCATCGACTAGTTTTTGTTTTCATCTCAAATTCATTGAGTTTTTTTGTTCCTTCGATACTTTTTTGTCTGCTTTGTTGTGTTTGTTGTGATCTCTTTTATAATTTTCCGTTTTTTGTACTGCTTATTTTACCACATAAAGAGTTACAAGAAAACGTTGCAGGGTTGAATTTTTGTGCCATTTTCCCGACACGTACGGTGTAGCTGATGGTGGTTCCTTTTAAGAATTCTCAAAGGGCAGAAACAGAGATCATAACAAAGGGCTGATGAACTTAGAGACACCGAAAAGCCATCGTATAAAGCGAAGGAGAAGGAACAGAATACGACACGAGGACATTCTGTCATGAGGCCCCTCTTAGCTTCATAATGTAGCATCACCTGATTCTCCTCTCAGCTGCTTTTCCGACTTCTCAAGTCCAAAGCAAGAAAGAATCTTATACGCTTTGGAAGTCAGAGATTTTTCAAGATTTGGCAATGGAACCTGAAGGTTTTAAAGAAGTTTCGCATGAACAGAACCCAGCCCCCCTCTCCCCGCATAACCGTGAAAAACGAAAGAAAAGCAGATCCCTCAGGATATCCGTAGCAAAACCATGAAGGATATGCCATTGTTTCCCTGGTTTATTCTTCCCATTCGCACACAAATTGCTGCGCATTTTAAGGTGCCACTACTCCAAACTCCACAAGCAGTTCGAGGCAGGACCCATAAAGGGGATTTGGTCCAATAAGCAAAACAGTTATCGGGCGTCTCTTCCTTAGCAGGTGGGGATTGAGCAAACGTCTATAGAGCTAACGTACCAATGTTCAATCCCGATGACTTGCCAAAGGAGAGTTGCCCAGTGACTGTTTTAGCTTAACGAAATCTCATAGCCTCTACGCATGACCGCAAAAGGTACGTTAATTTACTGAGGTTGAAGACAATAATACTCTTTTCTCGCACTTTCCCTACAAAGTTTGAGCAATTCTTGTTAGAATAAATTGTGTGAAAATAAGTCATTTACCTGACCTCTCTTCGAAGTTCTATATGCCGGCAATAGCAACAAAAGCCAAATGGTGACAAACTCTTTCGTACTCTTGTTTGGCCAAAACACCTGCCTGCTCATCGACCAATATCTAAGGTTCTAGTGCCTAATAACCCGTAGAATGTAATAGGAAAAAATAATCAATTTCAGCTCAATTGGATTGTAGGTATTCTATGCAGTCGTGATTAAGAATTCCCAAATGTGTCATGAAAGTCCATGTTTCAGAATGCTCGAGGATGATGTTTATTTTATTTTAAATAAGATTTAAAACATTGTAATTTTAAAATAAGGCTCAAAACCTTTTTTGATGTCCATAATTTTAGAATGTTGTAATTTTATTTTAGATGAATGTTTATTTTTAGATTTTGGATGAATATTTATTTTACATTTTATTTATTGTTAATTTATAATGTGTAACAAAACGATTTGCGAAAAATTCCGGCCCAAAATGTTTTAGGGCCCAAAAAAATCTAGCCAAAAAAGTCGACATAATGAAATCTCAATTTTCGATTTCTAATTTCAGTATTTACCAGAATTCAACTGGAACTAAATATTTGATTTTAATAAATATCGAAACCGCAATAGTTCATTCCTATTCTATCTATTATAGTGCCTACCCTTGCAACTACACGTAAGTTGTTGAGCAGAAAGGCGCACGTTTTGAAGAAGAGTATCGACGTTCCAAGGGGGTTGGACACTCGGATCCTTGAGAATATCGATGACCACCGAAGAATCACCCTCAACCATAATATCCCGTAAGTGAAGAGAAGCTAACAAGTGTTTCTAATTCTGTCAGTAGTTAGACTGACGATGTACCAAAAGTGATGGGCTTGAAGCATCTGCACAGCAAGAAGCATTCCTGCTTTCTTGTTTAAATGGGCCTGTAAGCAATCCTACTAGAGAGCAGCATATATCACTTGGGCCTCAGGTCCATTAGACAAGGCCTTGGCCCATATAACGTTTCTTCAGTTGGGTTAAGGCCCGGGTTATTCGTTTGTTGAAGCAACTACTTGGTCAAGACAGGACGGTAGTCTTATTCACACCGAACGCCAATATTTTTTTTCCCCTTCTTCTTTTCATACAGTCGTGGATGTCAGCTTTTTTATATTTGGCGAGTTGCTGGGTGCTAATCAAGTGCAAGATAAGATTACTGATCTAGCGCTTTTGAGTCCGGAAACTGCTGCGGGAATCATGGCTATGACCAGAACCTGACAGATTCTTGCAATTATTATATCATCAAATTAATAAATTTGTAGCAAAGCCATCCAAAGAATAGGAAAGTAAAAAAGCATTGTTGGGTCGGACAAAAAGATATACTTCTGAGCCCACAAGTTCGACGACGTTATTGATTGGACCGACTTAAAGTTGAAATCAATTTGAGTCATTTCTCAATTTTACTTAAAAAGACAGCTACATCGGGTGGTAAGCAAAATATTCATTCAAGGTTCATGGAGCATGAATATACCTTTCACTCTTTAGATATACGGATTTTCATACTTTGTATTCCAACTTAATAGTTTTGTCACATCTCATGTATTTTGTATTCTTTATTAAATTTTTTCGTTAATTTGAATAAAATTGACGAAAGTTTTTTAAGAGAAAGTGTAAAATATCTAAAATGTGCAATGTGATAAAATAATAATTAAGAATTTAAAGTAATGAGACTCTATAATTGGATAGTGTAAAATATATTTATCTCTTAAGATAATTATATAATTATGCAATTTCATTAAAACTCAAAGGTTAAAAAAAGAATAAATCTTGGGCTGTTCATTAGTGGGATGTTAGGTGAATTGAATTTGCTTTTAAGATGATGTTAAAGAAAGGGTATTAAAAAAAAATTCATGATATTAGAAAAACTCTTCTTGCACAACATGAAATATCTCCAAATTACCTATTATATTTTCTTTTTGTTTTCTCCCCATTGAGGGGCAACAGTTGGAAAGTTTTGGTACACTGTCGTTTCAAGTTTGAAGCTTGAACTTCCCAAAAGCCCACAAGAATAAGGAAAAAACAATAATAAACAGAAGAACTGTGTAGGTGAGGGCCTGTTCTTCACGCGCGTTGCTTTTTCTGATTAAATGAGCTTTTGCACGGCAAAGATGGGCGAATGAGCGTTGCATATGTTGTACATACTAATCATTCTCTGTATTTCCCTTTGCTTTTTTGCCCTTTACTGGTCCGGAACTTTGCTTTCCATCATGGCAACACGCCGAGGACAAGTCTATTTTTTTTGCTGAATCACCAAGGACAAGTCAATGTTCGCTTTTCCCAATCCAATCTGAACGCGTTGTTCTTCATAGGCCATCATAGCCGATGCAAACTCGATTCACGTGCTTCGAATCTCGCCGAACCCCTAACTAAAAATATTCGAGTAATTGAGACCGAGGGTCCAAATTGTGTTCCGAATTAGATATTTTCACAGTAACCACGACTTCATCCAAATCCAACTTGGACCATGTCTTGGAAAGAAACCAGAGCTTGGAAGTAAGTTATGGCGCCAGAGAAATGTGTGGCTGTGCACTCATTTGTAGGGTCGGGCATGCAGCTCTTCAACTTAAGACTAAAGCAACACAGACAGTCCTAAAGGGACATCTTTGGCTAGTACCGATAATGCTGACCAACAGAAAGCCCTTTTTGTCGTCCACTTGCTTTTGTTGCTTTCGATTCCCGGCTCTACCTTCCATAGACACAGGCGCCATCACATGCTCCTTGGCACTACTTCAATATAGAGATATTTTGTGGATGACCACCAAAACTCATGCCTGTCATAATGACAATTTTCATCATCAGCATGCTGAAACCCCTCTCTCTGCAAATTGGGAAACTATACGTGAAAGATGATTCAAAGCAAACCTTCCTAAGAGGTCTAGCTGATCAGATCGATTGGGCCGCATAGGCTTTAGGTTTAGGAATACTATTTGTGCCGCCTCATGAGGCTCACAAGATGATTTATAGGAAGGTCAACTTTGGGAAAAATGGAATACAAGGTTAACTTATTGGTACCCGACTTGTTCAATATATATATATGTAAACGTCGACAATGCGCCACTGGCAACCCTGTCCAAAACACATTTGAAAACTAGACTTTTTGAACTTGTGCACTTTGTAAACGACAGTTGCCCCCTTCTAAGCAATGGTAGGGGACTCAAAGAAAGGAACAGCTTAACCAACTGGGGGATAAATCAAAGTGAAAGATACCAAAAAGTATTGGGAGAAGAGAAACAAAACAATGCCATCGTCTTGCCTAAATGAGGCCTCACAGGTCTGCCTTCATGGCTGCTGCCCAACCCCCCTCCTCAACCAGCTCCAGCCAGCACGTGAGAACACCAAGTCAAGAAGCACTTCTGCAGCTTATCGCCGCGACTTTGCAGCAACAACAACATCCTCTATCTTCCCAAACACCAAGTTTACCAACCATGAGTCTCTCCCATCTTTGCAGGAATCATTTATCGAATTCATCAAAGCTTACCCACAATACTCTGACACTGATCGAGTTGACCAAATACGAGCCCAGGACTACTATCATCTCTCACTCTCCAACCATACCTGCCTTGATTATATTGGTATCGGTCTCTTCTCCTTCTCCCAACTGCAAACTCAGGGCCCTTCAAAAAACCAAATTGCCTCTTCTTCTTCTTCTCCTCCTCCTCTACTCCCTCCATCAAGTCCTCAAAAATCAGAGCTTCCTTTCTTTAGTATGTCGTTCAAGACAGAGAATCTAAAGTCGAAGCTACTTCATGCTGATCGAGAATCAGAATTTGAATCTGCCATGAAGAAGAGGATAATGGCTTTCCTCAACATATCACAAAATGATTACTGCATGGTTTTTACTGCAAACAGAACGTCAGCTTTTAAACTTTTAGCAGAAGCTTATCCATTCCGATCTAGTCAGAAGCTTCTGACTGTTTATGACTACCAGAGTGAGGCAGTGGAAGCAATGAAAAATACCTCAGAGAAGAGAGGAGCCCGAATTATGTCAGCGAAGTTTTCATGGCCAAGACTAAGAATTCAGTCGGCAAAGCTAAGGAAGATGCTTATGAGTAAGAGGAAGAAACAGAAAACGGGACTCTTTGTCTTCCCCCTTCATTCTAGAGTAACAGGAGCAAGATATCCTTATCTCTGGATGAGCATTGCACAGGAGAATGGGTGGCATGTCCTGATCGATGCTTGCGCGCTGGGACCAAAGGACATGGACAGCTTTGGCCTGTCTCTCTTTCGCCCGGACTTCCTCGTTTGTTCTTTCTACAAGGTTTTCGGGGAAAACCCATCTGGATTTGGATGCCTCTTTGTCAAGAAGTCTACTATTCCAATCCTAGAAGCTACTACAAGTGCGGGTATTATTAACCTTGTCCCAACAAAGAAGCCGCCTTGGTTAGGGAATGAGTCTTCTGGTATTGACACAGAACTTGAACAGACATTTAGAGCTGCAGTACAAGAAGATGATTTAGCATCATCGAGCTCTTTCTCTGGTCGTATACAAACCATCGAGCCCGGAAGATTGGAACAAGAGGTGCCTGAAGAATCAACAGTAGTTGAAGCTTCCGAAACTGGGGAATCAGAAGAACCTGCTGATTTAATTAAACTTGGAAATGCCAACAGCAGCAGAAATGGAAGCTTGGAAATTGATTGCAGGAGCTTGGATCAGGTGGACTCACTGGGACTAATACCTGTCACTAACAGAGCAAGGTATCTGATCAACTGGCTCGTGAACTCTTTGATGAAGCTTGAGCATCCTAACTCGGAGGGAATTCCCCTGGTAAGAATATATGGGCCAAAGATAAAATTTGACAGGGGACCTGCATTGGCATTCAACATATTTGATTGGAAAGGAGACAAGGTTGAGCCTGTTCTTGTTCAGAAACTAGCTGATAGAAGCAACATTTCTGTAAGCTATGGGTTCTTACACAACATCTGGTTTTCAGATAAGTACGCAGAAGGAAAGGAGAAAATCCTAGAGGTAAGAGGAAGCGGATCAAAGAAAATGGTGAAAAACAATAGCAAAGACAAACCTGATCTAGGGATAACAGTAGTTACAGCTGCACTTGGGTTCGTGGCCAATTTTCAAGACACCTACAAGCTTTGGGCTTTTGTCGCTCAGTTCCTGGATGCAGACTTTCTGGAGAAGGAGCGATGGAGATACACAGCTCTTAATCAGAAAACAATTGAAGTTTAAAAAAGAAGTTATTCATTTATTCTTCAGGATGCTGGAGCTCACAATTGAAGCTGTGCAATCAACACAAGATTTTCAAACTTATGAAAAGTAAGTTGTCATAGAGAGGTATCACATTTATTGTTTTGTTCAACGATTTTCAGAAAATTTCGGGCAGTTCATTGTCTTTAACACACTTTCTTTGAAAATTGTTCCTTACAATGTATTTCAGCAGCACAAATCTACAACTGATAGAAACATGTTTTAGAGTATAGCATGAAACGTGAATGTACTTTCTGTCCCACCGATTATCATATATTTTTCACTTCCACAGCTATTGTTTGCTTTATCTTAGCATGTCACAAGAAGTCTTGTCCAGGATTGACAAACTGTGACACGTGAACACATGTTTTTTACTGACCAGAAAACTTTTCCTTGCTCGCAAACTATTCGGTGAGAACGGTAAAGATGGTATTACTGAACAAAATCAAAATTTTGCTGGGTTCTCAGTTCCATCTACCAGCAACGCAGACCTAGACACTGGAAATGTATGTCCAAACGTAAGCCCAAACTCATCATACACACATGACAGAGAGTTCATATTGACCACACACTTGTTAGCATATGACGATTGTTTTCCTTCATACTTAGCCAATATAGCAAGACATTTTACCTGATCTTGAATGTGGTCTTCCACTTCAAAGCCTTATGCCGTTCAAAGCCATCAAAATCAACAACTATTCTAAACAATCATCTATATGATAGTACTCTCTAGGACGAGGTCTTTTAGTCTAGAAGAGTATACATAAATGTTCCTTAATTCATATAATCATATGGTAAACAAAAACGTTCCCACCCCTTACAATTGTAAAAGTCAACTTCAGACAACAATAAATTCAACCTCTCTCCATTCATTTGCAGCTAATCTAAAGACTACAAATCTTGGCTCATCCTCTTAAGAGGTCAAGTCCATCACTGTCTAAGAACCCTACCAAAAGGACCACATCGAAACTAATGACAGAGGTAGATGAGTGAAGCAAGTATTCACAAAATGGGCACCTGTGGCTGTACCACAAGGAGATCAATTTTGGTTACAGTGACAGACAATGGTTGGACTGACTACGTTTACAAATAACATGGCGAAAGAACATGATGTTCAAAACTAAAGCAATATGCCCAACAAGCCCACCAATAAATAGCAGAGCGCATTGAGAATCTCTGTATAAACCACAACTGATATATGTCAAACGGTTCTTATCCGACTAGTTGGCACCCAGCTTTATCCTATTTTTTTCTTTTCATTTTTGATGTAGTATAATCTCATTGATGAAAAACCTAGGTTTCATGACACTGCAATACAGGCCAATTCAGAAAACATGCAGGCATCCTTGTATTAATGTACGTGGTTGACCACATTCTCAATGTAAGCTGCATTCAGCTCAGCTGCCAACTGATCTTTCAATTTTCCTTGGCATCCTCCCTTCATCATTCGGTTACGTTCTCATTTTAGGAGTTACAACAAGTCCAACACAATATAGGAGCACAGATTGCCTCGCCAAAAGCTCACATCAATCAATTCATATCCTATTGTTTCATTGCCACGCCAAAAGTGTCCATACCCTCCACGGCTTCACCCCTCTATTTCAGTCCCAACAACTGCTGCAACTAGCCTAGTGTAGAAAGCAGCAAAAACTGAAAAATTGGAGAACTCCATAAAGATAAGTTGAAAACAAAATAGCATATTTATACACATGCGTGACCCAAAGAAACTAAAGCATTTGACAATGTATTAAACATGGCATATCAAACACGTTTTCGTAAGAAGCCAATTAATAGGACATGGGTTGCATTAGATGTAGCACCATGTTTGGTGGTGTCCCCGTGCTTCTCTTATTAAAAACTGGATATAATACCTATAAGAATCTTCAGTTTTCACCAATAAAATCATAATCTTCATGACTGGAATCCAAGACATTTTCAGATCCTAACCCTGAATCAGCAACGTGTCAGAAGCTCATCAAGGGATAATTTCTTACATGCAAACCTTTTCAACAATAGTTTGCGTGGAGAAACACTCAGATATCTTTCTTGTGTTAAGTGATAGATTATCAGATACTTAAAACATATTTAATGTACTAGAATTTGGATGGAATTGATTAGAGTATTTGATTACGAGGAATCAATTAAAATGATTTGATGGTCAAGAAATGAAACAGAAATCAAATCATCTCCACTCTCTCAGAAGGATTACCTTGACCATCACTCATACTTCTCCTAACATATATAGAGGACAGAAATAAAATGGCATCCAAGTTTATAGAGCTGCGTATATCAAAACAAAGAATTGTCTGCAAACATTTTCACCAACAGTTCTCTCTTTTTTGTCGCTGGTTAGGACTCACTGTAGCATGAATGCATCATCACGCTTCCCATATATACACTTAAAAGTCGAGATTATTTTAATACACTCAAACAGAGAAATTAATTGGGTTGAACAACTTACCGCAAAATGTGTGCTTAACATTAATGCCCAAATCCATTGCTCTTTTGTGCTTGCCTGTACATTTGATTATCAAGTTTATTAGACAACAACTATAGTCTCCCAGATGTCCCGTAATGGGCAAAGAGTATTATTTCTGGAAAGTAAAATGTGACACAAGGCGTAAGAATGTTTCGTCAAAAAAAAAAAATTGAAAAACATAAGGTCTCTTCAACTCTGCAATAAAACTATCAGGCTCGATGCCTGAATTTAGCATTTTGTGAAACAATTCCAACGACTTATTGCTACGTTTACATTGCACCAAGCCACTAATCATCCTAGTCCATGATACAAGATCTCTCTAATGGAGCTCGTGAAAGATTTACTTTGCCTCACACAAAACACTCACACTTCAATGCATATTCATGATAGCATTGCCTACCACCAAATCTACCCTTATGCGCTTACAAATCAATCCATGAATCCCCTTCCCTAAGCTCAAAATACCTCATTCGACCACAAGCCACAAGGACACTGACAAACGTTGCTAAATTTGGCTCCACGTGCATCCTCGAAAATAAACCTACAGCTCAACCAAACAACCCTGCCCTCGTACCCAGACACCCAACCAGTCCATGACACGACATCTCTCACAAGTATGTCATCAAACACCCTCCTATCAACGCCAAAGTCACCACAGACACCAAAATGTAACACAAAATCGCAAGAGGTATCGTTAACCCCTGCATTCATGTTACGATCGAAACTATAATAAATTCTGACTACTTTTACGAAGAAAGGAGCTGAGAAGTTCAAGAGGGTGTGCAAATCCAATATTAGATAAGGGTTTGGCATCCAGGAAAATACATGGTCTTGAGCATGTTTGTTCTTATTGTCAACTTACAATCCATCAAAAGTTTGAATCTTCCTAGTATCGATCCTCTAATAGCGTTTGGAAGGATCGACACTGGGATATAGCCAAAGTACCCAACTCTGTAAGCCCGTCTAGCTATCCAATGCACCATTTTGTTTTGGCTGCGCCGAGACCAGGAAACCCTCCGGCGGTCTGGAGCATTTTCAAAGGGTGTGGATACCCCATGGTCCGATTTGTTGGTATGTAGGAACGTCATCGACGACTTCGGAGAAAAGAAGAAACGAGCATCAGGAGAGTGTCGTTTGTCTGACGAAGGCGGTGATTGTCTGTGAAAATTTTGGAGGTATCGAGGTTAGTATAAAAGTAAAGATATTTTATAGAAATTAGTTAAAAAGTGAAGAGGGGAAGATTTTAATGAATATTATAATAAAAAAAATTATGTAAAAAGAAAGAGATATTATTTTATAATTTTTTAATTAGTTCGAAATTTTAGAGTGTTAAAATTTTGAAAAATAAACGCTCCGAAATATCTCTTATGGTCCTTCCTGAGACTCGATGTGCAGTAGTGCGGTGGTACAGCTATAGAGCTATAGAAATGCCAATGCCTGAATGCCGTACGATATTTTGCTGTCGCAATTGAAGTTCAAGCAGGGTCGTCGCTAAGATAAACGAGACTTTAGGCAGAACCATAATAAGAAGTCTTTCATAATAAATTATTATAAAAAAAAGTCAATAAATTTTAGTTAAAAGTTATTCTTCTTATTTTTTAAGATACAAAATTATTTATCGAAGTTTTTTATTCAAGATTTTTCAATAGATCATTTTCAATTGATAATATAGCTAATTTATTTAATTTTTCTTGGGTCATAGTAGATCTTAGATATGATTTTATTAGTTTTAGTTTTGAAAAAATTCTTTTGCAAGATAAATGTATTATTAATAATATTTTATAAGTAATACTTATATTTAGAAAATAGTTTAATCTTTTTATGAGATTCAATTAATTTTTCAATTTTTTCGTTTTTTTTAAAAAAAAAAAAAAAAAACTTTTCATATCTGTATTTTTTATTAGACACATTAGATATCTCAAAATTATCCTAAATTGAAAAATGATAACTACAATCAACACAAATAGAAATTTAAAATAAAACTATACAGTACTCAACTTAATCTCAAATTATCTTTAAAAGTTGAAAGGTTAGAATAATAGCACCTGTAAGGAAGAGAGGCTACAATCGACTTTGAGATTTTGAAATTGAATCAACATTTGAAAGTTAGTTAGGAAGAATGAAGCATATGGATTGAGTTACAAAGAAAGAAGCGTAGGCGTTCAGAGTAAAATGATAAGGAAATGTTGGTGAAGAGAATAGTGAAAGTAAAGATAAAGTAAGAATTAAGAAATGACTAAAAGTTAGAAGTCGTATTTTTTTTAATTTTAAAATTGAAGTCCAATAGTATTTTTTGAATTTAAAGTTGGAAGTCATCTCCTTTGAAATTTTGATTACATTTTTCTTTGCATTAAATGAGGATTCTAAAAAGTTTAACATATATTTTGAGACTTATTTTTTCCTTTTTTAAGTAAAAAATTTAAATTGAGAGGCTTATAATCTATTAAATATTAAATAAAATAGGGAGTTGAGAGCCTTCCGGGAGCCTTAGACTTCGAGGGGATGTGATGCCCGTTTGGCCTTTTCTAATGTATTTCTACCTCAAACGATGGTATCTCAAAAATAGAATGAACAGATGCGTATTGGTTCCATAAACAGTATACAGAGCATATGGAGTCTAATCCTGTCTCCAGATGGATTAACTAACCGTTGAATGTGCTATGATCTTCAAAAAAAAAAAAAAATTCTCAATGGGTTAGGGGTTAGTAGCAAATGAGATTTTCTTTAATAGAAAAATACATTTTTACCTATCAACTTTTAGGTCTATGACACATTACACTCTCTAATTATTAATGTTAAACATTTTACACATTCTATCTGATAATAATACTTTTTAAAAATTAATAAATTGACAACAATATCTTCAATATATGCAAAGTTGATTAAAGTTATTATCGTCATTTTAGTCTAAAAATTTGACAAATAATGCAAAATGTCTAAGATTGGTAATTAGATTGTAGAATATGTTAAAACTATTAGTTTAAGACGCAAAGTACAAAACCTATGATATTTCACGAATGAAAAGTATATTTTTCTCTTAAAATTATGAATACACATAATTTTTTATTTAAAAAAAGAAAAAAAGAGAGCCCAGGACGCCCGTTTTCACTAAAAATTAGTGGTGCTTGAAGTCCTGTCGATGTCAAGAGTGTGCAAGCGGCCCCTTTCCCATTTTTTGAGCGGTCGGTCGAATCCATAATCTGTCATCTACTAAACCATTTGGCCTTTGAGTGTAAGCTTCTTATTACTAAAGTCATGTATGTTATTTCGTTCTATTTTACCACTTGATATGTCATGTCTGTTGTTCCTCTCTATTTTTCCACTTCTTGTTATCCTTCATGGTAAATGATTTCTAAGTAGAAATACACTTCTTCTTTTTTTTTGAAAAAAAATACACTTTTAGTTAACTTACTATTGGAGTAGCTACACATTACACTGTGAATTATTAATTTGTAACATTTTGTATGTCAACTACCACTTTTGTACAGTTTATACTTTCTATTGTTAAATTAGAAAAAAATTGATATTTTAAATTAAGTGAAATGATGAATTAATCCCAACAACAAGTATAATGGTAAAAAAATTAAAAAAGATAAAATTATTATTTTACTGCACTAAAATATTAATTTTTATCTAAAATAATTAAGTGCAGCGCCTTGATAGTTAGAAGGAAAAATATAACCAAATCAATAATTCAAGATATAAACTATTAGAATCTTGAAGGCAAAATGTGCATTTAATTTTGTTTTTCTTGTTACTTTCCTTTCTCAGCAAACTAATGCTTATGTAAGATATTCCCCTTAGTGATATGGTTGAACGCGTCCACTTTAGGGGTGGACAAAAATTTCTATAAGAATCAGAAGCCATTTTTGTCAATTTTTGATTTTTGATTTTTTTTAAAAAAAATAGAGCTCAGAGCAACGTATAACAAATAAAATTTAGATGAATATTTATATTTATTATTTATTTATGATATATAACAGAAAAATCTTGCCAAAATTTGGCTTAAAATATTTAAAAAGCATCAAGTTCACGAACTGAAATTTCCGGACTTGAACAAAATTTTGTATTCCAATAAATACCAGATCGTAACTGACAGATTCCATAATAGACTTTCACATCTTTAATGAGATAATAATGGTAAAAAGATTAGTGGCGCCGTTGTTTTGGACTTATTTTCTTCTCTCAACTGTTGTCAATTTTAGCTTCTTAAATAAATAAGAGTACAGGCCGAGTTAAAATAAAGGCCTAAAGTCGGCGGCGTAGCCTACAGGAATCAAAGAGGGGCCAATTCGAGAATGATGGCCGCATTCCGATAGCGACAGTCTTTTTATGTGCCCTAACATTTACGGGTCTGTATTCTTCCTGGGGCTGCTTTTACGCCTAGCTTTCACAGTCTAAGGGGAGACGGACCAAGGGCATTTTACACTTCAATCATCCTTCTTCAGACCTTTGTTGTAGTTGAAAAATATAACCAGAAAGTATTTGGTTTTCATAAATTTTTTTTTTCGTTTTCCAAGCTTGGATGTGTTGATTCCACGAACAATTTTGGCAAAAATCCAATATGAAATTTTGTTTTTTATATTTTTTGGTAAGTTTTGGATGTTTTCCATTTTGAAGATAGTATATAAGATTTTTACAATAAATTTACTTCTTCAGTCCCCTAACTGTGAATCCCTTCCTTCCGTGAAATGTGTAATAGATTAGCATGTCCTGATCGTTCTGCTGCCCCGACTACCTCCCTGTCCGGTGTTTGTTTGCTTGAGCAAACCTCATTCCGTAGCATGACAACAGCAATAAAATAGCATATTATAATAAGGTTAAATTATTCTGTACATCTTGAGGTTTTACCTTTTTTCAGTGTGGTCTTCAGGATTTGATTTTTTCTAAAAACATTCCTGAAGCGAGGATTCATTACCAAATAGATCCTGCCGTCAACTCATTAGACGGAAATACACACGTGGCTAACGGCTTACACGTGGAAATTGACCGCTGGAATTTTTTTTAAAATTTTGTCCAATCATAATGTGACACGTGTCAGGACAATAAATAAAAATAAAAAAATAAATCTAAAATTTAAATTAAAAAAATCCCAGATCGGGGCGGGTTTTTTTAAAATATTTTTTATTTTTATTTATTGTGCTGACACGTGTCACATTACGATTGAGCGAGATTTTTTTAAAAATTCAGCTGTCAATTCTCAAGTGTAAGCCGTTAGTCATGTGTGTATTTCCGTCCAATAAGTTGACGACATGATCTATTTAGTAATGAATATTCACCCTAAAAATACTTTTAAAAAAAATTAAATCCCAAAAATTAAAATAAAAAAATATCAAACTCCAAGACACGGTACGAAGTAATTTAGCCTTATAATAAATGTGCTTTTAAGGAAAAATAGCATAATAAAATGGAACCTATTCCCGTCGTTCTTCCTCGATAGGTGGCAGAGTTGCTTTGGGGTCCCCGGGGATCAACGTCGTTTTCAATAGTGGCAGAGCGTCCGTAAATACCCTTCAAAACCAGTGTCAAACGCGAACCTCCGGAACTACATTCGCTAGCCGCCCTCCTTTTCTGCGCACTTCGAGCTCCTTATAAATAACGCGCACGAGCTCCGAAAGCCCATACGCAACGACTCTCTGCCATTTTCTCTCAGACTCTCTGGCTCTCTCTGCCTCCAAACAAGTCTGAAAGAGGAAACAGACGCGTTTGGGCTGAAGAGCTAGAAGATGGCTTCCAATGCGAAAAATGTTGGAATCCTCGCCATGGAAATCTACTTTCCTCCTACTTGCGTGCAGCAGGTGAAGTTTCCTCTCGTTTTTGAATTTGAGAAAATTTTTCATTGGTGCAATTGAAGTTTAAGGTATATGTTTTGCTTGAGAATCGTGAGGAAAAGCAGGTGCTTGAATTTGAGTACTTGTTTGAAAATGTTGGCTTGTGGTGTGAAACTACAATGAATCTTGGCGCAATTGTTCTGGTTTTATTCCCTCGAAGCGTCCGTAGTTGTATGGATACGCATGGAGGAAGAAAAGTTTGAAGATTAACAAACTTTATTTTATATTAGTCACTTTTGCATTTACTCAGTAACTAAGCAGAGCCTAATGCTCGTCCATGTGATGTCTAGGATTCTTTCAAATTACTAAGTGAAGTGAAAGCAAATATATGTATGTATGTATGTACGTATGTATATTTTCTAAATATGTGTTTATTTAAAAGGAGAAAAAAAAAAAGGGAATAAAGAAACGCAGTAGTGATAGTTATTTGTTGAGTATCTATGCAAATTCAACTAGCGAGGATAATTGAAGGCCCTTTTTCTGTCGTCCTCAGTTTTCAGTTAGTGAGGATATTCAACTAAAGCTCTCTTCCTGTGTATTTTGCTTTACATGTATGCGTCTCCTATACTTTTCCTGTAGGACTTAGATATAGATTGTTAATGACTGGTTTGATTTGCCATGAGCCTTCCCCTTTTTGGTTTGTCTTTTTTGGAAAAAATTGTGGGTTCGAAATATTTTAACTAGTTACTTATTGTATGGCTTCACGTATACGACCTGAAATTATGGTTCATCTTCATCTCAATTCTGAAAGGACTACGATCTATATGCATTATCCTTTTTTCCTACTAAAGTTTATTTTTCTACATGCATCTCTAGGAGGCCCTGGAGGCTCATGATGGTGTGAGCAGAGGAAAATACACTATTGGTCTTGGACAAGATTGCATGTCATTTTGTACAGAGGTGGAAGATGTCATCTCAATGAGGTAATTACTGTTATCTTAATTTACAGTGTTGTCACATGCTATTATTGGTTGCCAATGATAGATTACTATCATGTAAAGATATCTTCTTATCTCCTCTAGCTATCTTCCTTGTTCAAGTTGTGGTCATCCCTTTTTAACTGGCATATGATTTGGGACACTGTGCTACGAAGCAGGACGGCTATCTGTTTCAGAAATGAGAAACTGATTTTCTGCTGTCTCCATGATTAGTTTTGAAGAAAGAGAGACATCAATGCCTCACAGGTTAAATTGGAAAATTTTCTTCTTTATCAGAAAGCATAGAAGTCTCAAATTCAATAAATATTCATCATCATTTTCTAAATGTTTGCAGAGATGAGTGTGCAATTGTCTTGATTAAACCCCTTCATAAGAAATTTGAACACTTGTTGCTTTGATGTTCTGAGGCAAAAATTCTGCAGTTTTCTAAATAGTACTCTTTATTTAATGACGTTTCCTGCCAGAACTTATTTGAAGAGTATACTAATGCATTTGCTAGAGTTTTGGACACTATGATTTTGGAAGACAGACGTGGATGTTAATTAAAAGGTCACTTTGACATTTTCTGGATGTTCATAGCACCGGGAGTCACATGAACTGTTGCTTGTTTGAACACTCACTGAGTCAGGGACGAAGCCAAGATTGGTCATTGGGGGGGCTAGTTATACATAAATAAATCTTACGGGGGCCAAAATGCAAAAAACAGAAAAAAAAAAAAACTTCTGTTATCAAGAGGAAAAAAAAAAGTTTTCACTGAATTTGGGGGGGCTAGCTCCATCCCTGCACTGATTACTTGCACGTATCTGTGTACTTTTTATATCGCTGTTGGTACTTTTTCCCTGCTCATTTATATTGCAGTTATACCATTTTGCCTGGAAATTTTGGTGCTTATGAGTCCTTTGAATTTCAGTTTGACAGCTGTGACTTCTCTCCTTGAGAAGTATAAGATTGATCCAAAACAAATTGGGCGCCTTGAAGTTGGTAGTGAGAGTGTGATTGACAAAAGCAAGTCCATTAAAACCTTCCTGATGCAAGCTTTTGAGGTATGCCCTTTCTTTTTCATCGTCTCAAAACTTTTTCTTTTTCAGACAACATTCTGTATGTGGTTGGTTTGGATCCAGGAGCAGGGTCATCACATCATGGTTGCAATAAGCAACCTCAGCTAATAATTTAAAACCCAGAGTCATGGATATTGAAGACCACCTAAATTTAAAACTTGAGATCAATTTGGAAATTAGGAACACCATGATCTAAGCTTCATAAGAACTGGCCTCTTCCATCACTGCAACCATGCCGGGGTTATGAAATATTTAGGTTTCACATTTATCAGTTATCTGAGGGATTTCGTGTATAACATATAATCCTGTGGAGATTACAGTAGCCTCGTTTATGGCTTTCTGGCATTGGAAACCTCACTAAAGTCAAAATCTACATATTGGAAGCATCTTCCAATTAAGTGGAAATTCTTCGTATAATGTTTGTTGAGCTGTGGACAGTATTGCATATTGATTTCAGTGTATGTGTTGAAAGGATCTAATAAGTGCATGAAACATGTATTCCAGGAAAGAGAAAGAATAATTTCACTGTATGTATAGAAAGGATTTAATAAGTGCGTGAAACATGTATTCCGGCCCCAGGAAAGAGAAAGAAGGCTTCTTTTTCTTGCATCGATGAAACTTTGTTAGTTAGAATACGTGAGAGTGGGTATTTTATTATGCTGATGTTAGAGTCCAATGTAGTATGATGGTCATGAAAAAGAAAGCTTATTTTGGTCTCATTGATTGAATTGCTTTTGAGATAATTGTTTAATTATTCCTCAAAAGAACAAACCTAGAATTGATTTTGCTCAAGGTTGTGGAAAAAGAAAAATTGTGCATGTTTCACAAGTGTGATATGTGTGGATTGTTTATGTTTGTGTCTTTAAATGTGTTGGATGAGCTACAAAAAAGCATAATCATTCAGTACAAACCATTGTTGCATTGATACAGTTTCTTTTATCTCGTTTGGACCACACAACTCATGTCTACCCATATCAACAAACAGGAGACTGGTAATACTGATATTGAAGGAGTTGACTCAACAAATGCCTGCTACGGAGGAACAGCAGCTTTATTCAATTGTGTGAATTGGGTGGAAAGTTGTTCGTGGGATGGACGCTATGGTCTTGTTGTATGCACAGACAATGCGGTATTATCTCTTTGTTGCTTCTTCTTCTTCTTGCCCCCTGTTTAGAAAAATCTGAGGAATTAGAGGTAAGATATAATTTATAGAAGTTATTGATGGACGTTCAGACTAAGAGGCTAATAGCTCTCCTAAACTGTCATTATACCATCTTCTGGACGAACAGCTTTCATATGTGCCCTAGGATCTCAGATACTGAAATATTCACTCTTTCAAGATTTGAACAGTTTTCAGGCGTAAAAGTAAGTCTGATGCACTGGTTTATAACAAGCTTTGGACAACATATATTAGAAAATGTTGTGGCTATTGGTGTTATAATCTGCAATTTGCAATCTTTGTAGTTTTTTCCCTTGCCAAGTGTGGGGAAGTAAATAATAAATATGGCAATGAATCAATATGATTGTCTAGTCTGGCTTCAAGAAGCTCTTTTTTTTTTTTATTATTATTATTATTATGTGGTTAATATTCAAACTAGAAACTGGTAACTACTAAAATAGAGAACTGAAAAAAAAAAAAAAAAATCTGAAGATCCTCCTTGGACCTATAAGGTTGCCTCTGTCAAGATGAGAGCACTGAGGAAAGTGGAGGAAAAGTTAATATTCTGTAATGAGTCAGGGTACATGAATTTTTTGAAAGCATAAAGTTGCATTTCTGGTTAAACTACAAGAGTTGTGGCTTTGGAACTTAAACACTTGACTTCTCCCAGAACCCTCACATTTAACTATTTAAGTGATAACTTCGATAGTTTGATCCTTGTCAACTCTGTACATATGATGATTTACTCAAGGCCTTTCTTGTTTCAGGTTTATGCGGAGGGCCCTGCCCGTCCTACTGGAGGAGCAGCTGCAATTGCCATGCTGATAGGGCCTGACGCCCCTATTGCTTTTGAAAGCAAATTAAGAGGCAGTCATATGTCTCATGCCTATGACTTTTACAAGCCCAACCTTGCAAGTGAATACCCAGTAAGGCTTCCTGACATCCTCATTCATGTTTTACTTATGATTATTGTGTTAATAGCTGTTGTGATATTGATCTATGTCAGTGTCATTGCATATGATAACTTTACTTGTATGGATGTTGAAATTTCTTAAAAATTCACCAATTTAGTCAATAAACCTGTCACTATTTTCTTCAACTGACAAATTATAATTAAGAAATTATTGTAATTGATGTATCATAATTTTTTTCGCCCGTGATCTACACTCTTTGCTGCTATGCAGAATTCATTGTATGAAAAACTACTACATTCCAAGTATAAAAAGTACGCTCACTGTACATGCAAAAATGTTTTTCCTCTTTCTAGTGTAACCTGGAAAGGCCTCACCCAGTGTTTGTCCCACGTATTCACATGCTTGACTTGTGATTTTTTCGTATACCATCTGTAACGACTGTATTTGTGGGTGGAATTAATGTTTACAGGTTGTTGATGGAAAGTTGTCACAAACTTGCTATCTCATGGCGCTTGATTCTTGTTATAAACGTTTCTGTGAGAGGTATTTTTCACTAAACAAGAAAAGGGGGTTAAAAAATGAAAGAAACTTTTTCCTTATCACTTTTGAAAAATATGTTGATATATGTGTCACTAAGCTCCCATACCATTGTCCTTCTCAAAGGTTTGAAATATTGGAGGGCAGGCCATTTTCAATGTCAGATGCTGAGTATTTCGTGTTTCATTCTCCCTATAACAAGGTGTGCATGTTCGAACTTCTTTTATCCTGCTAAATTTGGCCGCTGACATTTGAATATATTTTGACAAATTTTGTTGTTGGTTCCATTTTCCTTGAAATTGCAACTGCAGCTTGTGCAAAAAAGTTTTGCTCGGTTGTACTTCAACGACTTCTTGAAGAGTACCAGGTTCATGTCTAACTTTGCTTTATCTATATGGTTGATTTCTTTCTTATGTCAGCCTGAATGCCATATCATTTATGAAATTACTTCAACTCAAACACCCTCATGAATTCACAAAGAAGCTCTGACTCCTCTGTTCTGGACAGTTTATGTAGCCTCACTATCTTAAGGCTTTAAAATCCAAGATTATTATGATCCACAAATGTTCTGAAAAAACAAGGAGAAATAGTTTGCAAGCGTCCTGAAGATGAAATCTTATGCACCTTTTCTGAGCGTATGTCTTGGTCATGCAAAAATACAATATCAACAGATTTTGGTTTTGTGTTGATATATAGAGGCAACCTTCTCCTTGCCAACCATGGAAGACCACCAAATCTTATTTCCAGGTACTAATACTGAATCTTTTATGGATATGCTATTTTTCACCAGCTTTGTTGATGAAGTTGCAAGAGAAAAGCTAACCCCATTCTCCGCTCTATCTGGTGATGAGAGCTTTCAGAGCCGGGATCTTGAAAAGGTGAACTTACGATCCCCTCTGCGCTGACATTCTATTAAGCATGATTGCTGCGTGCAAACCTCTTGCTTATGATTATGTGTTATTTTCCGATCTGTAGGTAACCCAGCAAGTTGCTAAACATCTCTATGATGCAAAAGTACAACCAACGACCTTAATTCCTAAACAAGTTGGTAACATGTACACCGCATCACTTTATGCAGCATTCGTGTCCCTCGTTCACAACAAGCATACCTCACTGGTATGAACCTTCTCAACTCTTATCTTTTATATTTAGTTGCCTTTTTACATGTCATGTACTAATTGATGCAGTTTATTCATCGACCTTCAGGTCGGTAAGCGGGTGGTCATGTTTTCATATGGGAGTGGTTTGACTGCTACGATGTTCTCATTCCAACTTCGACATTGTCGTCATCCTTTCAGCTTGTCAAACATTGCGACTGTGATGAATGTTTCTGGAAAGTTGAAATCGAGACATGAGGTAGCTCTCCTTTATGCCATTCTTTTGACTCTAGGCTAATCAGCTTGCGGTGGCCTTGGTTCTTGGGGTGCAAACTAAGTCGGAGCATCCAGGTTGCCCTGATGCTTTTTTTTCCCCGTGTTTAACATATTAGATGGTCGCAAATGGAAAATGACATTTCAAAAAAGTGGAAACTGTGGGATAGTGGAGAGCAGGGGGTTCAAAGTAGAGAAAATATAACATCCTTATCATCTCCCATTCCCCCCGCTTGGAAGTTGTGTCTACTACATGTGATTGGTTCTTCAGCTTACATCCTTACTCACTGACCATGTGAATTAGGACAATCAAATAACCGCTTTAAATGTCATGTGCAGTTTGCTCCGGAGAAATTTGTTGAAACGTTGAAGCTCATGGAGCATCGATATGGTGCGAAGGACTTTGTGACAAGCAAGGACACTAGCGTTTTAGCCCCAGGCACCTACTATCTTACTGAAGTTGACTCTATGTACCGGCGATTTTATGCCAAGAAATCTGAGGACATCACAAAGAACCCCACCAATGCGCTGTGAGGATGGTTCGGTCGTTTATGCGCCCCGATGCTTGCTAGAGAATAGGCGACAGATATCTAGGCATGTTTGCCAAAGTGGACGTGTTGGAGCTGTGTAATTGCCTGTGTAATTGCCTATTGTGTATGATGAGAATCTCCATCATCAGCTCTGTTTCTAGTTTTTTTTTTCTTGTTCAGTGCATTTAAAGAAAAATAAGACGCAATAATTTAGCTTTTGGTTCCCCACAATGTGGCAATGTCTTGGACCGCTGCCGTTCAAGTCGTTGATTGAAACCCTTTTTCGTTAGAATCATCACGGTTTAGTCTGGACCCTGCCATGCGTCCCATCTGGGTTAGATTAGTTCTACGATCTATCTATGCGACAAAATTACTGTTTCGAAGGCACAGAAAGCGGCCAATGACTCGTTCTTTCTTTCTTTCCCAGTCTACTCCAGTGACTAAAAAGAGTCATTTTGATACCCTGAAAAACCCTCTTCTAGTTGTAGCTGAGCCTAATTAAAAGAGGCCAGAATGGGTCCTACTCGGGCTTAGGATCCAAGGCTGAGAAGCCCAATCCAGTCACGTGAACCCAGGGACAAACTGCAAAAGTACACCCTTGACCGTCTGAGGATGCTACGACATGACAAATTGGGAAAGAGACTTCATACCAGACCCACAAGTACTAAGACAAAATAATAATTACGAACGAAGCAATTCCCATTTCTGAACTCTTCTGTGCTATTTTAAATTTATTTTTCCGTCACCTGCAACAACGGAGTGCGTTTCGAACCTTCCTTCAAAACAAAATTGGGGGGGTTGGGGGGAAGGACGTACAGAGTTTACGTACTCCATCTTTCTCACCTACTGTACTTCTTGCCTTGAGCAAATAGATAGGCATGCACCGGTCTACATCCCTTTACACTCGTTCACACTTGAAAATTGTTAATTAGGAATACTTCGATAATGAATCTATAAGACTCTACGACTTGTATTTGAACAAGGAAAATATAACCCAAAACAATATCCCCTCCATCCATCCAGAGCGTTTGTTTGGCACACCATGCCTCAATTGGCTACGCAAATTAGAAATGCCCACTATCCCATAATTTTGTAAGCAATTACTAAACGGGAATTCTTTTTTAATTGTTTTGTTGATCCTGCAAGATAAGAGCTTAGGTGGAGATACTTGGTCCCAAAGCAGAACAAAGGAGGCAGGGCCACAGGGGTCAAAATTTGTACCGGTTTGTCCTACATAGAGTGGCTTCAAAGCATAATTTATAATGTACATGAAATTGATAGGTGCTTTGTGTACTATGATTCACTATATATACTCCCCATACTTCGTGGTCCTTTCATCACCGCTGTATAATTCGTTTCCAATTTCTTCTCTCCTTCATTCATCTTAGCCGAAATTCGAAAATAAAAAAACCAAATGGCTGTTGTTGCACCAAAAGTGCTGTCTTTACAGACGATTTTCCTTCTCTTAATGATGGTTTCATTGTCCAAAGCGGTGCTCAATGCTCATTACTATGATCAAACATGTCCACAAGCTGAGAAGATTATTGTAGACACAGTTTATAACGCATCCAAGCATGACCCTAAAGTCCCAGCTCGTCTACTAAGGATGTTCTTCCATGACTGTTTTATAAGGGTATGACATCTCTGGCTTTCTCTCACACTTTCCATGGATTATGGGTGTATTATATAATCCTCTTCATTTTTGTTAGGGATGTGATGCCTCGGTCTTACTGGATTCAACTCCCGGCAACCGAGCAGAGAAAGACGGCCCTCCGAATATCTCGATCCGATCGTTTTACGTGATAGATGATGCCAAAACTAAGCTTGAAATGGCTTGTCCACATACAGTTTCTTGTGCTGATATAATCTCCATTGCAGCGAGAGATGTTGTAGCCATGGTAATTCTAATTTCTCTGCCACCTCTCCCTCCTTACGAGACTATAGACTAGAATGCTCTCAAGAGAGAATTAGGTAAGAGCTCAATCGGTACCTTTTATGCTAAACCGCACTCATGAGTTCCTCAAGGTCATTAGGAGCAATGAGTAGTGGATGTGCATGCTAAAAGGAAATTACATTCATTCTTCCTAATCATACTCAGAGGCTTCCTTTCGATTTCCTCAGACTGGTGGGCCCTATTGGAATGTTCTGAAAGGAAGGAAAGATGGCAGGGTATCGAAAGCAGCAGAAACCATCAACTTACCAGCTCCAACCTTCAACGTCTCCCAACTCATTCGAAGCATCGCCAAGAGAGGTTTAGGAGTCAAAGACTTGGTTGCTCTATCTGGTGGTCACAGCCTCGGTTTTTCGCACTGTTCTTCGTTTGAAGCCCGGCTAAGGAACTTCAGTTCAGCGCATGACACTGACCCCAGTATGAACGTTGAGTTTGCGGAAAGCCTAAGAAAGAAATGCCCAAAACCAAACAAGGATCGCAACACGGGGCAGTTCTTGGACTCGACCTCGTCGACTTTCGATAATGACTACTACAAAAGAATACTGGCAGCAAAGGGCGTGTTTGGATCCGACCAAGCCCTGTTCGGTGATTACAGAACTAAGTTTATTGTTGAAGCATTTGCGGAGGACCAAAGTCTATTCTTTAGGGAGTTTGCTGCTTCAATGGTGAAGCTAGGTAACGTGGGGGTGATTGAAAACGGTGAAGTGAGACTGAAATGTCGAGCAGTAAATTGAGAGAGAGAGCGAGAGAGAACACCCTGCGGCGGGAGAGCCGGAGAGGGGTGGATTAAGAGAGAATAAGCCAATTTTTTTTACTTCTTTTATGTTATGTTCCCGGCTTAAAATAATAACTGTCATCGGGTTGCTGAGTTGTATTTGAATTGTAATAAATTTGGTTCATCCAGCAAATGTAGCCTCAGTGATCAACAGCCCCTTGAACTAGCTGTTCTCACTATTTTCCTCCCCAAAACTGCCTTTTCTCTTACAGCTATAAAACACCAGAACCCATTAAGAAAAAAAACCATGCGTAAGTTTCCCCACTCCCCTATCCATCAAACTTTATCTCCTGCAGCAGCCATCAGCATCCTACATTTTTTAGGATCAGCCCCCATTGGCCTTCAAGCTTTCAAACAATTTAATTCATGGACAATCCACACATCCTGACAGCCACACTGACCTCATAAAGGACTCTAGAGCCACAGTCAGAAATGCTAAAGCCCACAACATAAGCATCTGTATGCAATTCACAGAGATCTAAATTCAGTTTCAGTAATCACACTATAAAGATGGTATATAATATGCAAATGACGAGGAATGCCATCCAACTCATGAGGAAAAGAGAAAGCTACTTCATAAAGTGCATCATAATTGTATTCATTTTTAAAGGGGCAAAACATTTTATAAATTCATTCTCAGACTTCCCACCATATTTCATGCAAAATTTATCCGCGAGATTGCATTCCAGACTGCTTCCTAATTGTCAAGGTAACTCTAAATGTGCACCAGGTCATTGTTGACCCCAGAAAATAACCATAAAAATTCTTTTAAAACTAATTCTAAACTCTAACATAAAAGTCAGTTTTAGGCATGAAGTCGTTGAGCTTGAAACCTATCAGGGCTTACAGCATCAGTCAGTCAAACAAACTTATACGGTGTCAAGGATAAATGAGAGGGTTTGCAAAAGATAAGCAAAAAGGGAGTAAAAGCTCCGTGACAACATGTAGGCTTCATTAACTGAGAAGCTTACAGAGCCTGCCTAATCTGGCATGACTATACTCGTCAGGCAAATGCTACATCCGAACGAAAGACATACTTGACACCCTTAGTCACATTACGGGCTTCGTGCAACAGACACTTTTCACCATGGACATGTAGGAGAGCCACCCCTTCTGTAGGAGCCACCTTCAGAATTCAAGGTAAGTTAATGGACAAAGCATATTCCACAAAATGTCACAGAACAACTAATTCAAAAGAGTGAGCAAATTCTTTTTGAAGAAAAAAAGACACAACAAAAAGGAGTGAAACGAGAAACTTTACCTCAGCCACTACAACATTTCTCGAACTATAGAAGACTGTCTCTCCTCCAGCTAGAAGCTCTGAGGATGAATCCGTGTCGCTGTTCAGGTAATTTTTGGCTTTGGGCTTAAAACCACCACTTAAATATATTAACAAAGTATAATGGGTGCGCTTTCCCTCTCCAAGATCAACACTTGCATCGATATGTCGTCCAAAGCGTTGACCAACCTTGTACCTGAAAACTCAAAAGCATCCACAACAATATGGCAACAAAATTTTGGCTAGGACTCTTCCCTAAAAGAGCAATACCAAAAAGGAAAAGTGGAATTGATAGACATCTTCAGTTTAGCATCCATATTAGCCCTTCCAATGCCCCCACCAAATTCATAGAGCTAGAGAGACAATTTATGACACCTTGATAAGCCTCACCTTATGATTCTCCTTATCAAACTAATTATCTCTTCAGCTACATCAAGGTTTCACACAAAAAAGAACAGCATGAAAACATGGGGATATTTCAACCAACCTGTAGAACCTGATATTTGGATTCAAGCCAACAGCAACCTTTCCTCGAATCTTAATATCAGAAAACAGTTTCTTTAGTCCAGATTCCCATATTGTTTCTGCAAGAACAGGATCATTTACAGAGATTCTGTCGTTATCTCTATAGGCTTCACCTTTGGTTGGACCAAGACTCCCTTGGTTTACAAAACCAATAGACTCCGCAGCATTGATGAATGCCTCAGATTCAGCAGATGTGAAAAAATTCTGCACCTGGATATCTTAAACACAGTACTTATATTACAACCAGTGAAACTGATAACATTTATTCCATAAAAATTCACCTACTTTTAAATGACTACATATCATATGACCACCTTCCATGCCACAACCGAGATGAAATATGCAACAAAATGAGACAGGACTAGACAATGCAGCTTCTCATCCTGGACAGCATAACAAAAATACAACTTAAGCCTGCAATGTTACTGACTGCTTCTCACTGATGTTTTATTGATAGTTTTCATTGCCTAAGGGAATACAATCTCCACTGGCTTTTTCAATCTTCTCCTCAATTTATAGTATCCAAACCTTCTCACGAATGCATTCACTGGGATCCTTTTCTCTCTAATGCTGCCAGTAGCTACCCGCCCTTTTCAACTCTTCTTTCAGCAATCTTGGTCATAATTAGCAGCATAGTACTTTCCATGAACTAGCTTATAATGAATCCGCATCAATTAACATGGACTTCTTGTTGCCGACTATAATCGACATCATAGTACAACCAAAAGTAGTCGCATCCCATAACTACTTTCCAAGCTTAAAATTTATTGAAATCATGCTCCCATAAAATGTAACGCAGTAACAGGCTATCATTTGATTATATTCAATAGTGAAAATGAAAGTAAAATAGAACGCCAAGCCATTTCCACGGTCCCAAACACCATCCTAGGATGAATTACAAGATCCCATTTCCAAATGTTTTCGAAAACCCCCAAATTCAATGGATAGTTTTTGAACATATAATATCTCTTCTTTTTTTTTGATCTTGAACATATAATATCAAATTGGAGATCAGTGTACAATTATCAATGCGAAAATTGCTTACCGGTAACCTTACAAAACACCCCTATTCCCTTGGACATAAAGCACATTCCACTCTCCACGGTAAATCAAGCTTATATGGTTACGCATGTGCACAAATTCGGAAAAAACATATTTAAATAAATGAATAAACAAGAAACAACAAAACGAAGAAGAGGAAGTGACAGCAGGTGGATAGGATTCTTACAGTAAAAAGATCCTTATCTTTGAGGCGAGTAATCTGAAGATTTTGCTTGGATTTGATGAGTGGCCACCTTGACGCTATCGTCTGTTTCTTGGTACCTGCTTCCCTTCTCTCTCCCATCTTTCTCTTCTTTCTTTCCGGTATTTCTGCCATACAGCTCTCGCTTCTTCTCTCTCTCCAACTTCTCCTTTTGCGTGGGCCTTCTTGCTCACATGGCCCACGCACACACCAAAAAAATTTACCATATTGTTGGACCATTGCCTCCTCTCTCTCTCTCTCTTAAAAGGTGGGCCGGGGGTTCGTACACCTCTGTTCTCATCCAAAGTTCTGCACCTAACCAAACGAACCGAATTGGGTAGATATTGGTCAACATCACTAAATCGTCAGATGCACAAGACGCAGATTCCATAGTCGCAGGTCAAGGAAGACGATGGCTTGCCACTTGAATAACGGAATGAGCAAGGACAAGTCTTTACGCAAAGAAATATATACCACAATCCCAGCATAAGTTCTTCATCGACGGGTATTTGAGGCTTATGTCATAAAGGGTTGGGATGCGGAGAGGGTTAGTGATTCTTTTTTTCTTTTTCTTTTTCTTTTTCTTTTTTTTATAAGTGGAGAGGGTTAGTGATTCAACAGTGCGGTCCATTCACCATGGTGGTCAATTTTCGTCCGACGACATTTTCCTATTCTCTGACCAGTAAATAAGCCCCCGTACGATAGTTGGTTGACCGTTGCTCCAGATTCCCCCACTTTACCGAGAAAAATTAGATTCCCCCACCTTAATCTTCGGCAATCATTTGAGAATATTGGCTCCTTTTTGCCATATTCGGAATAGCACTCTTCCACAATCGAACCCATTTTGTATTATGTTAGTCATTAGTTGTTTCATACCCAAATACTAAAATGCTAAGTCTTTTTGTTTTTCTAAGTAAAATGCTAAGTGTTTAGATAAAAAAAAAAAAAGAAGCAAAATGCTAAGTCAGTCAGTCACGACTCACGAGTGTTTCAATCTCGATCAATAATGTCGATCGAAAGCATAACAATTACTACCTCTTTCGTTACCGTTCTGTAACTTACGCATCTAAGAGGCCTAGAGTTTGCCAGTGAGCTTTAGCTCATATGGAACCTCCTCCTTTGGGGAGGGATAGATCCAGGGTCGAATCCCCCACCCCGCAGGCTTGGTCCTGCTACTCCAATTTGCCTAAAAAAAAAGAGTCCCGGAGTTTACTTGTTTGGATTGAATATCTTTGTGGAATAACTCATTTCTGAATTTCCGAGAGTAATACTGTCTTTGTTGACCAATTAAAGATCTGATCGATTGAAGGAAAATTAAAAAAACAAAAAAACTAGGCCGACACCACAGAGCATGCTATCAGACGACACTACCATTTAACACCTTCGACGACCACGATAGGCATACCTTGAACACCACTCCTGGAAGCTTTCAAAGCTAGCGGTCCCAAGCAGGTGCATATTCTTGCTGGTTTTACGATATTTCTTCCCTAGGCAATACCTTGATGCTCATAAATGAATGCGCACCAGATAGGGATGAGCACCAAACTATTAAATTAAGGTGCAATGCTGAATTTGTTCCTTGTTCAAAGTTGGTATTCGAGAGAGGTACATGTAATCTCTCTTATGGGCTGGTCCACATGCCCACTTTCCGTACTATTTTTGTTTTTCACACCCATGGTTTTGTTCCATAGGCTTCCCGTCTACATCGTAATCTCTACATATAGTCACAATTTTTATTCTTAGTAACTCGTCTATCTACAAGAGATTTGATGACGAAGTGGAAAACTTTTGAAAAACCTATTAAAGGAAAAACTACTCCAGCTAGCAGCCACCTGAAATCCATTGAGAATAAATTCTTACAACAGTGATTCAGACATGGCCCATACGGGCAACTCCAGTTGCTTGACTCTAACAACCCTGATATTATAATCTAAGCACCCTTACTCAGACCCACTCTAAGCGGCATTCATCTCAACACCCTGAAATTCTTCTTAACGATTTCTCACAAACAACTTTTTTTCTTCAGCACTCTTTCAATACTATGAAGGTTCCACATCAAAGGTGATTGAAAATTGAGAAAAACTGATCAAGATGAAGGTATAAATCTTCAAGTGTTTTTCTCTCAGAAAATTATGTATAAGCATACTCAATAATAGCCTCGATAAAGCTTCTGGCTGTCCTTCATGAACCCTTGTAGGGTTTCTTCATTTTTAACAAGAAAAGTCTAGAAAATCAGGAGTTTCTGAAATTCGTCGGAGTAGCTCGAGCGTGAAGTCTCTGTCTGAATTCTTCATGGTTCGCTTAAGCGGTAGTCAAGCACCAGGCAAGCGACATGTCTCTATCATAATTCTTCATACCTCGCTCAAGCGATAGTCGAGCAATAGTCAAGCGACAGACCACCTTGAACAATACTCAAACAAACTCTTGAACGACATAGGAAAAACATACAACTCAATAAAAGATATATTTTGACATGGAATTTGACCAATACAAAAATGCACTAACATAAACTTGGTTTAATCTTGAAGACCCTGCAGTTAACTAGATACCCTAAAAATATTAGAATCAATAATAATCATTCCGAAGCAAACTCAAGGCCTGACCAGTTAAACTACTACTCCTTAATTTATATAAATAGTTATAGATCTTAACTAAAGAATATGGTTTATAAATTCTTAATTAAATGACTAATTGATAAAATGGTAGAATGATAGTTAGAGTACATTGCAAATGAGATGGTAGATTATGAAATAAACTATAATTCTTTGTAAAGTTTTTAAAACATGTGTTAATGTGAAAAAAAAAAAAGGAACATAAATTCTGAATAAGATTACACGAACTAAAGGAAAATTCAAATTAAGCGAAAAGGAAAATAGTCAAATCGTCTGCTGATTTCAAAGAAAAAAAAATCATCAAATCTTCTCTCTCTGTAATTTTTATACCAAACTTCAATACTTTTTTATTAAAAAATTTCATAAAGCCATCTCTCTCGACAATTTTTTACAAATTCCAGTCAAAATCAATCTATAATCAAATATCTTTAAAAAATTTCACCAAATTTTTACAAACATCAACAAAACTCCAATCTACTTAAATATTCACACCACTTACAAATGTTGCAAATTTATTAAGTTTTTTGCGTTAACCAAACATTTAAAGATAATGACATTCCAATTTCCAAACACAATATGATACTTCTATTGTGTTCTAGCTTCACAATATTATAATTATTATTACTTGAAATTGATACGAAAATGATACATTGTAAAGGATTGGATCGAAAAAGTCATAGAAATAATTATATTATGCGGAAAAAGTCATAGAAATAATTATATTATGCGGAAAAAGGTGATGCATAAGTCTATGCTACTGAAAAAAATTAAGTAATTAATGGACTAATAGTGAAAATCAAAACTACTATTTTTTTGTCAATAAAATAGGTCATGTCCACATAAAATGTACTTATCGATCCTATGTTCTAGATATGATGCATTTACAGTATATTTTCTGAGGCTCACTAAAATTATTATTATTGATATTTTATTCATAATCTAGATATAATAGAAAATCTTTATACACAAGACAATCTTATACGGTAGACTGTGCTGTCGTATAATTAGATTTCGGTTGATGATGCTTAATTCACTCTCTAGATTTATTCATTCTTGAATCTCTAATTTTGGCATCAGAGACTTATTTCCGACACCACACCCTTTAGTGATTCATTGCTGGTCCACATATTTCCAAGCTTAGGTGATCTTTAGAATCATCATTTGTCAATACGTGAGATTGTTTCATGCTACATAAAATTAAATGATTTAAACTCAACTAATAACTTGAAAAACATATAAACTTGTCATTTGGAACAATTATTAATTACCTGGTTATTTGGAACGTGAGATTGTTTCATGCTACATAAAATTAAATGATTTAAACTCAACTAATAACTTGAAAAACATATAAACTTGTCATTTGGAACAATTATTAATTACCTGGTTATTTGGAACAATTTTATAAAAATATTATTTAATAGTGGATTAAAGAGGATAAAATTAATTAGGAGGTGTTTGTAAACCATTCTAAAATTTTAATCAAGATCTATCTGTTTTTATTCTAAAATTTTAATCAAGAAAAAATTATAAAATAATATCAAATATTTATTTAATTATAATAATATAAAATATTTATTTAAATTATCTATATATTTTCAATAATTCTCCTTAATTAAAAATTTGGTTGAACCATTCTAATTTTATCAAGAAAAATTATAAAATATCTTTTTTTCTATTAATTTATGTAATTATAATAAATATAAAATATTTATTTAAATTATCTATATATTTTCAATAATTCTCCTTAATTAAAAATTTGGCAAACAAACAAACCTGATAAGAATTAAAGAACGATGAGTGCCACGACAGAAGCTCCCCGGCATCCTGCGACTGCAACCAAAGCCCGTATAGCAGGAGAGAAACCTAGGCCAGCACAAAACCTCAATCCCTACGACATCGTAATGAACCATACCACAGCCAATCAAATCTTTCCTCCCAGAGCACACGCACCAGATTTCAGTTTGTCCCCAGCTGGCAATTGTATTCGGCCCTACCCCAAGAACAACCACCAGGGAAACAAACAAATAAAAATGTCAAAAAAACAAAGAAAGAAATAAAAGACGAAATGCAAAAGCGAAAGAAATAAAAAAATGTAAACTGACCCGCCGTACAGTGCGAACCACGTGACGCGGTCGACTTCCATTGGGAGAGTACAATTGGAGCTTCTCTCGTGTCACCTTTCGATTGCCTGACCGCGGAAGTTCATTGTACGATGATGTCGACGTTGGGATTTAACTAAACCTTTAAATTGTTTTAAATTTTTGAGCACGTTGGAACTGAGGTGGGACAAAAAATAACATTTTTTATATGGTTGGCTCATTTTGTCTTTCTCAATCTTTGGTTAACTTTCCTTAATTTTACCAAAACGAGATACGAGTGAACGGTATGCATTTTCTTTCTTTTTTTGTCTGATAAACCATTTTTGGTAGTTTTATTCTTATTCTTTCGGTTGTTTTTTTGGTTGCTTTCCTTTCTATTTGGGGGTTAACTCGAAAGAGAAAGGCAGGTTGATGAATGTGGGAAGACAAGGGCTTGCGGTCTGAGTCTAAAGAGATGGATACATCAGCAAATACGAGATTCTCTTCGTTTCTGCCCTCAGAATCTTCCTAGGGTTTCTGAGGTTTTTTTCTTTTTGGCAGAAGTTGATATATAGCTGGTTTTTGTTGTCTAAATCTTACCGGAGTGTCTGCGTGTTCTGATATTCTATTATAAATCTTAACTTATTTTCGCTTTCTTTTGCTTACATTTGGTAAATCTTTCTGGGGGTTCTTGGTGTCATCCCATATGTTTGTGTTGGGGAAATCTTTCAGCTTGTTCTTTCGGGCTGCGGCTCTGCTCTCATAAATTTCTGATACTTCTCTGTGGGTTTTGAGGCATTTAATTCCTTTTTCTGAATCTTGCTGGGTTTCTAATCTAGTTCCATTTTTTTTTTTTTTTTTTTTTATGGGTTCTCACAGTTTTATCAAATTTTGCACTTCCCAGCTTGTTATAGATTACCGGATTTTTCTTGCACTGTAGGGTTTGTAACTTTTCCGGTAGATTTTGACTTGGCTTTCTCGTACTTCTCGAGTCTAAGCATAAGCGTTTTTGGAGTTTTCACAAAAGCTTGGTGAGATTTTGGATTTACTTCGTGTTGATCTTTTTAGTTGTTTTCTGTGATTTCGATCAGGGTTATGTCAATAATGAAGCAGTTTTTTTTGGTCATTTAGGACATGGTGAGAGGAAAGATTCAGATGAAGCGAATTGAAAACGCGACCAACCGTCAAGTCACCTTCTCTAAGCGTCGAAATGGGCTGCTAAAGAAGGCATATGAACTCTCCGTCCTTTGCGAGGCCGAAGTCGCCGTAGTCATCTTTTCCCAGAAAGGCAGGCTTTATGAGTTCTCAAGCTCTGAGTATGATTCTTTCAATGCCCCATATAGTAATACAATCTCTGATTTCTTTCTTCCTTTTAATTGTTTATACTGCTTCGTTCCGTGTCATCAAAGATTTAGGCGCTCCGATATTGTTTTTGGGAAGAGATGAAGAATCATGCATGTTTTTGAAATATTTGTGACAGCCTGATGTAGCTACGAGGTCTGCGGAAATTGCAGTAAGGCCTAGTGTAAGAGGAACTTGGATATCCAGTGTTCTATTTATTTCGCTTATATTTCGTCTCTTTCACCGTATGCGAGTGTCTGGGTCACATCTGACTTGCTGTTTTAGCATAATCTTTCTGCGCTGATTAGATTCTACTTCGGACCCTTTAACACTTGCTTCTGTCTTTGGATTTCAGCCCACATTCATAGGTGAATTAGGAGGAATTGTTTCTGATATTTTCTGTCTTCTTTTCATCCATATCTGAATACCGGAGTTTCCAGATCTATGTTTTTACGGGGTCTGATCTCTCTCTCTCTCTCTCTCTCCTGAGCTTGTGCCACGTTTCATGTTTACTTGATTTCTTGAGGTGCCTCCCTTTAATTGTCTCGTTATGGCATATTTGGTTAACTAGGGTTTATTAGAGCTTGGTGAAAAATGAGGGTATCTACTATCTCAAGCCAGCCAGATTGTTTTTGTAACTGGGAAGTCACCTTGCCGTTGCTCCTTTTGGTTTAACCAGCGGGATTATCCCTCTCATTTCTCTACCTTTGTTGTACGAACATTTAATTATTCTAACTTCGAGTATCATTGTATTTTCCGTTTGAGTATCATATAGTAATCCTTGGAATAAGAAGTCTTACATCATGCATAACACTTTTTCCAAAATGATTGTCCTGTGAGGGAATAAATGGATACTTAAATAATAATAATAATAAAGTTTCATCCGAGAACCTGCACTTCTTTCTGATCTGTCGAACACTTTTTCCAAATTGATAACGTGAATTTATAGGGCTGCTGTACTTTGTGTATCTACTCTCAAGAAATTTGTTGTTGCGTTTCTGTGGGTTTAAAAGCAGGTTAGACGCTTATTCTAATCTTTTTTTTTTTTTTTTTCATGTTCAAGATATCATACTTACAAGAGTTTTCTTGTTTGCATCGTTTTTTTCTTTTCCCCTACCACGAACTTGTTTGTAGATCAGTTGTTTTAGATTGTTATTCCATGTCAGGATAAATTAGTGTCTGAAAGAACCTATTGCAATGTACTGCATTCTTTGACTTCGAACTAGTCTTACGTAGCTAACCTTACGTGGTATACTGTGATATTGCAGAGCTAGCATTGTTGATTCTTACATTGAATGAAACATGTAGTGACAGTGGGGGGTCCCAAGTCCCATATATAGTTGTTTACTACGTAGAATCAAGCTTTATAACTGGTTTTGAGGGCTTAAATTATAATTTTAACCAACTCCTTTTGGGATAGAGTACAAGTATGGCTAGTACTGTACATTTTCTGTGAATCTAGAGGAATAGTACATTAAGAGTCAGCCCAGTAACACCAAGTAGTGCAAAGATACAATAGTGTATTAGTGTGACATATATAGACCTTAGTAAGTTATTGGAGAGATGAGAGGGTTGTGAATGCATTGCATGGGTGAAGATGAGAACCCTTATTGAATGTTCACTGGATTTTGACTGAGCTAAATAAGATTCCAAGAAGGCAGAAGCTACAATTGAAGCTTTGATCAAGCATTTCAGGTTGTAGAAGTTTCCTTGGTTGGAATTGGATTAGGTGGTCTGAAAGAGGTTTGATTATAACTTCTATTAGTCCTTTTGAGATATAGCTCAAATATCTTTTTGGGGTACAAAATACACATGACTACTGTTGTTCATGCATTGTGATAAATGGTATGTAAGGCATCCTTAGAAACTTATACAATGCTGGCGCATGGCCCTAAGAAGTACATTACTATTCGGAGCGGGGAGAAAATGTGCTACTCGGATTGTGAAAATCTTACATTGGATGGATAGATTGTAAAGGCATTGTAAGTTGTGCTAAATCCTATTGAGGTAATTGTATACAAAATTAGGTTTATATGATTGATTACACAAGAGTCTAGCTCACTCGTAACTTTGATTTGTTTTTTAAACATGAACATGACTACCGCTTGCAATATTGTGACCTTTAGAGCATAGAAAGGCTCTAATGAATGATCTATCAGGAACTTCTTTTTTCTCACTTCTTTGAATGATGTTTCTAGGTGCTGAAAATATATAATTACAATATAATTCGAATCAAAGTGGAGAGAGCAACATGAGAGTTGCAATGTGGAAATTGTCTCATTGTCAATGCTGCATTTGTGTCTAAATTGATCATTGCATGCCCCTATATTTGTTTATCTGCATGTTTATTCAGCCTTTTCGATCTATATGCTTGGGCAACTTTTGAGCATATTTGCTTACATTCCATGGTATTGAGAGTTTTATATGTTGTTCTAGATTAGTCAGTGTATACTCGGCATGTCTTTCAGAAAAGGAATGAGCCTTATTATATCAAAGGTGTTTAATGTGTGCTCGTCTATTAACTTTTTAGTATGGTAGTTTTAGACAAGGCAAATATAAGTCTTTATACATTTGGAAATATAATCGGAGAATAGTTTCTACATTAATTAATGATTGCTAGTTATTAATAAGCAGGAAAATTGTACCAAGAGATGAAGAAGGGGTTACAATTTCTGTTTAAGCGTGAACAATCTTTTTTGTGTCTAGGTTAATGGCAACAAAAGTCAGAAACAGCAGAAGAGATATTTCCTTCTTCCTCGGGCCACCAGGAGATAGACCCTTGATGATCTCCTTCACCTTGGACCAGCCACCACTCTTTGCTTCCCGCTCCTCCAACTCTTACCTTTTTGCCACTGGCCCACCGCCACCATTACATTCCCTCTCCCCTTCTTCTCACTCCTTTAGCCATTATTCTCTTTCCTCTCCCACTCCTATTGTCAATTTTACCACGGCCACCACAGAAAAGTTGGTGTTGCCTTAGGAGATTATCACGCTTGTATATTATAGATGCCTTTCCCACTAATTCTAAAGTCGTCCATGCAGTGTGAGGGCCCTTCAAAACCCACAGGCTTCCTCGGCTTAATTAGTAACTGCTTAACTTCCTCTGTAGACTCGTTCTTTTCATCCCCACTTAAGCTTTCTCTTCTTAATGTCTTGGCAAAGTTAGTAAATCCTTTCATTTAATTTCCTATAATGTGGAGTCATGTCCATGATTTGGCTCATATCCAAAACCTGTAAGAAAGCTCTAGATACAGCACAGACGAGGTGAAGAAATCCCTGTCACAATCATCATGTGCTGTAAACACGCATGACACATTACATTAAAGTGCAAGAGATAACTACATAGTACAACTTTGCAGTGGCCCCCAAAAGCCACACACTGGACATCAAGAATCAAGTCCCAACGAGGCAATAACAAGAAAACTCCCAGCCTCCTGTGTCGAATGAAGCAATTGCATTTAAAACTTCAAATCAATCCATAGAGAACAATGGGGCTAAAAATCAGAGAAATGAGTCGTTCCAGTATGCTTCAATTGTAGAAAACTATGGTAATTTTGATGAAACTTTGGACATGATTCCTTACATTTCATGTATCTTTATTCAGATCAGACCCTAAATAAATTAGAGAGATACATTTTATTCCCTTTTTCATCAGCTATAACCTTTACTGTAAGTTACATTGGAATAGTAGCCAGTACTGTTAGAGATGCAAAGAAACACCGGATGTTCAGAGCTCTCAAGTGAAAGCGCAGCAAAACTTGGGAGCTCCTATGTGATTATGTTGCAGAGTTCTTTGCTGTTATGGCGCTTTCTCATTTTCCTTTTAACTAACTGCTTTCTCGTAATGATGACATCTTGTGTTTCGGATGTTCAGCATGCAAAAGACAATCGACCGATACAATATCCATGTAAAAGGTTGGCAAACCAACAGTCCTGAAGTGGAACAATATATGCAGGTAGGTTTTTATCTTGGACTTATTTTTTTATATCACTTTGTTAGGGAAAATATAACAGCATTGCTTAATAAATCATTCCGAAAATCTAAGAAATTTCACTTCATTAATCACGTTAATCAAACTAATGAGGAAACTAATACTGTGGGCTTTGCTTCCGCATGTTTTTTGTTTTTTAAACCAGCTTGTGATTACAATACTAAAATAAGTACCTGGGCTCAATAATCATCTCTTTCTTCAAAAGTGTTGTGCATATGAGTAATTAATGTTCCAAAAGAGAAGATATATGAATTAAGTTGGACGTTCGATAAGTAAGTTATATGAACTTCGTATATACATTATATGTTAAATCTCATATGCGGTTTTTATTAATTAGATAAAACTAAATTTGGTAACTAATTTTGAGGAGTTTCAATTTTAACTCTGACTCTTCCTTTTGAAATGCATAGCCTTATGTATTCAAGTTAGTACTTTCTTGAACAATAGTAATTATAGTATGATACATTGCATGCCAATTCAAAGAACTCCTATAGGACCTATGCTAGCTCTTGAAGTTTGGAAGGTTCTAAAGTCTTGGAAGCATATACAAGTACAATGCAACATATCTAAAATTCTAGGTGAAATGTAAAACACGTATTCCAAATGTGGAATTGAACCTCAGTTACCTTATTATGTGTTAAGAAAGAGCTATAATCGTTTTGATTGTCAAAGCTCGGGAAAAAAAGCATAAAGCTATATTTTGTTTCTTTGGCGTAGCATATAACCTGTCATTAGTTCCTCGAATAAATCAATAGGAAGAGGTAAATTCAAGAGTTAATTATCGATATAGTTCCTGTGGTATTGTCTTTTAACAAATCAGTCATATAATTTTGAACGGGCTGATCCTTGACCTGTCATTAGTTCCTCAAATTAAACCAATAGGAAGATGTAAATTCAAGAGTTAATTATCGATATAGTTCCTGTAGCATTGACTTTTAACAAATCAGTTGTATAATTTTGAATAGGCTGATCCTTGTGGTCCATTTTTTAGTATGTCATCTTGTCCATCAAACGTTAGCCCACTAATAGGGACAAAGTCTAAAATAGGCTATTTGACTTTGAAAATGAACATCTTGACCCCGATCCCATGTCAGAAAGCTTTCGTTATTTGGCTAACTTTTGATGGATGAAATGACTCATATGTCCAAAAAATGAACTACAGGAACCGTCTCATTCAAAGTTGTACCTCAGGGACTAATTTGTTAAAAACCAATACCATAGGGACTGTAGCAGTAATTAAACCTAAATTTAATAATTTATGTTACTCTTTTAACACTTGTCTCATTAATATGTTAAGACTCTCCTTTAGTAAGGATTCAAGACATGTAATATTTAATTAAAATAAAATTAATAGAGTCAGAGATCGAATCCAAAACCCTTGCTACCATGTTAAGTCATCAGTTATCAAAAAGCTTAAACTATTAATCACTTGAATGACATTTCTAACAGTTGAGATATCTTTAGGGTTGAGGTTCTCCAATTGAATGTTGGCCTGTTCACATTCAACAACAAATGATCTATTCCTACCACTTATATTCCAACTAAGTATGTGAACACTCCATCCTTCTACTATAAACAAAATGATGAAGAAGTGATTGCAGTTATGTCTTTGTGTATGTACTTTGTCAAAATTTGGCATAGTCCATTGCAAGTGGTAAAAATATCTTAGAAACACTTTATTCGAGTCTCACCATAAATAAGTAATGAAGTTTATTTGAAAAAATCTGGTTTAGACCCAAACAACACTCAGGGGGTGAATAGGTGTTTACCCCCAATTAAAACTTTATATAGTAATTTTTGAACGCGTTCAAAATCTATCGAATCTAGACCCGAACAATACCAATTCAATAAAAAAAAATATACAAAAAAATAAATAACCACCAATCACACAAAGAGGTAAGATTTTGTTGATAAAGTGGAAAACTTTTGAAACACCCTTTAAAAGAAAAATAATTTCAGGCTATTTACGCCACTCAAAATCTACTAAAAAAAAAACCTTATAAACTGTGATTCGGACACAGAGAATCCCTATTACTTGACTTTGACTACCTCGATGTAATAATCTAAGTAGTCCAACTTAAACTCGCTATGTGCAACATTCACCTCAACCCTCTGAGGGTTTTCTTATAGACTATTTACAAACAAACTCGTTTTTCAACATTGGAACTCCGGCAGCCAAACTCTTTCAACACTTTGAAGGCTTCACAAGAAAATGTTAGTTTCAATGATGATTAGATGAAAGAAAATTTGGAATCTCTAAGATGTTTTCTCTCTAAAAAATGGGGGATCAATAAACAATGGACGACCTGCCTTACATATAGGGTATTTTTCTCTCAGGCAACTGTTAGTTAAGAAATATTAAAATGCCTCTCAATTCTAGATCTCAAATATCACGAGTATTTAAAGATCTTCAAGTGATAAAGTCTCATTAGAACTCAAAAGGATAAGGTTTATTTGCTTAATGCAGTCCCATCATAACTTCAAATGCTTATATTTATCTAGTGATGCAATCTTATCAGAACTCGAGGAGATCATGTTTATTCTTTTGAACACTTAGACCAAATTTATTTGATAAGGAATTACAACTCAATTGGACTTAGATTGGCACGGAATTATGCCAATATTAAAATAGACTAACACTATTATTGTCAACATAGTTGATTGATTTTCTCAGAAAACCATTGGTTAGAACTGGTCGGTAATTGTTCTGATATCGGGTGTGTCTAGTGTTATAAAAGGTTCGAGTCAGCATGCTGTTGTATTAATATATATTTTACAAACTCTTCAGTTCAGTATTGATTTGTTTGCGTAACTCAGAGCTTATGATAATCGAATCAACAAGCAATACGAATCAATTGCTTACTTCTTCCTTAAATCATAATAATTAATCCTAATTGCAGCAATTGAAGTTTGAAACTGGAAGCATGGCAAAGAAGATTGAGCTTCTTGACGTTCAGAAAAGGTTCATCGCTTGCTTTTGCTGTATTTGTTATTTGAAATGTTAACCTCAGTCAATAAATTGGTATTTCTGCGCTTGGAAATTTGTTTGTCATAGGAAGCTGTTGGGAGATGGTTTAAGTTCATGTCCTCCTGAGGAACTCCAAGTGATCGAGAGCCAGCTGACGCAGAGCTTACGCAGCATCAGGGAAAGAAAGGTACATTAACACAATCTGAACTGAACATCGCTTTCTTCCACACATTTTTCTCCGGTCGCCATGTAAATGGAGAGGAAGTTGAGAGGCTGAAAAGATTCTGGTTATCCTCTTGCTTCCATCAACTTATCGTTTTCAGCGACCAAATAATAGGAAAATGAGTATTGTGAAAGCTGACAAAACAGGAAATTGCCCAAATTACAGGCTCAGTTACTGATGGAGCAAACAGTGGATCTAAAGCAAAAGGTATATAATTCCGTAGAGACAAATATGTACACTCTAATCTTACTATTGTAGCTAAGATATATTTTTAACGATTTTTTTACACCGTTTCTTGAAATTCAGGAGAGACTTTTGTCAGAAGAGAATAAAAGCTTACGAGAAAAGGTAGACCTTTAATACATTTGGTACCCCTGGGTTATTGGTTTACTACAACTTCAGTTCCGGGAGAATTGCATCTTTTAGTTGGCTTCCAACCTGGGAACCTGATAAACAATTTCTCCCAACCGAAATTATTCTCTCTCCTTCATGCTTGCCGTAACCAGACTTAAACATACTGATCCATATCTTGTGTCTATACTTTTCAAGTTTCTATCTCTCTTTCTTTCCCTGTGTACTTTTTGTTTTCTTGGTCCCTATCCTGTGTTCGGTCTTAGTTTCGTTGTATTTTCAGTAATTAGATGCCATATTTCAACCATGAATCACATAACAAAGACACCATGACCTTTCGACATCTCAATGAGGCCAATGAAAACTATAGATAATAGATGAAGGAAATTCTTTCCATGCTGTCCATGTGTCTGTTGTATTTTATTTCTTTCCCTTCTCAACATAAAATATTAAAATCCATGTTGACCAAATACACGTTCCACACGGCAGTTATCAGCTCAAGAGAAAGAGATTGTAATCTACTGCGGCCGAAGTAGCCGGGTTTCGGACACAGATGTGGAGACCGATTTGTCCATAGCACTGCCTGTAAGGCGCTGCTCATAGCAGTGTCAGCTTTGGATTTGCTTGCTGTGACCCGAAGATGATTCATCAACATCGAATAATTTCGCCCCTGTATCATTTTTATGGCACGGCGATGCCGATATAATAAGAAATAAATGCCATCTTATGATTGTATTAGCTAGCTGTTATTTTCTGAGTTGTCAAGGTGAAGACGAACATTTGCCTCCGTGATTGTTTAGAATTCTCAGCTGGTTGTAATTTAAGTTAACATAACGAATGATTTCGATGTCATTACAGACTTCATTGGAACTGTTAATGTTAGAGCGGCTTGAGACACAGCATGTTTTTCCATTTTATGTAATGTTCTGTATATGTTGTTGACTTGGTTCATTTTCAACCTCGTAAACCGTACGGAAAATAGTGTACATCAGTTCAAACAGGCTTCTGCAGTGTTTAACCAGGATCAGACACGTTCCTGGAGTTGGGGACGTGCAACATAACCTCATTCCTGCGATCCTTATTTGGTCCAATGGCGATCGATATCTTCCCATCAATATCCGGAGGGTTAGTTTTTCTTCCCTTTTGTACCCAACTACCCTCCTGTTTAAGTTTAATGAGTACAAAGCAAAGCCATGAAACAAAATCAATAGTGGATGTAGGCTATCTGTTCGAACCACTTCTAGTTTTTGTCCTAGTGTCTGTGCTTGCTTTACTAGTTGCCCCGCTTCTCTAAATGGCACGAAATCAGGGTCTTTTGATCCCCTGGAAAAAGAGGCTTATTCCTCTCTTGTTTCACCCCACCTAATAGATTTGCTATCTCTAAAAAGTTTTTACTTTTTGGTTTTGAAGACTATTTTAACCAATGCAAATGGATTATTTCTCTTTCACGTGTGTTTTTTAAGAAGGGAGCTATTGTGTACCAGCTTGAAGGCATATGCAACCATTTATCTGGATTTTGTCCTGTCTGCTGCGTGCATAATTGCTTCTGGAGATAGCATAGTTACTTCACATTTGCCCCAATTTTCTGTTACTTACACGCTTTTGGTTTCTGGATTCCTCTCCTCATCAAGGTCAATTTCTTGGCCAGTTCAGCCCAATGTTTCGACCCATCTATCATGTTTGGGCAATGGGCCAGAACAGTATTAGCCCGATACAGCATTGTCGGAGAACAGTTTTGACCCATCTATCATTACTTCTTCGAACTGGCCCAGTACCTTAAATAATGATTTCTATTATAGATCAAACCCAAGTATATGGCAGAATATGACAGGCTTTCTCATGACTCATCCCCACCATTTAGGCCTTTTATCCAACTTTTTCTTCATGTTTCTCTTATTCATCCCTGTTACTTTGCTTGAAGCTTGTCGGGATTCGAAATCATTGAAGGCAGGAAAGAGAAGCTCGGCACTTCACTCTAGCTAATACCACGTCGTAGCTTCTTGTTTTTTATTTTCTTTCTTTTCCACTTATGTTTTACCCCGACCAATATTAATTAAACATTAAATTAAAATGAAATAAAATATTAATCTTGTAGACAGGATCGCTCCTCCACACGAAAAGTGAGATTCTTCTCTGCAGATTTTTCTTCTCCCCCAGTGCTTTTGAGCTTTCCCTTGTACAGCCAAAAGGCTGGTAGTCATGGACTTTTAAGATAGATTTAGTAACCAAAGATAACAACAAATTCTTAAACCATAGCGTTTCCTCACAGTTATTAGATCACTGAATGCGAGGGAGCTGTCTATCAATATCTATTTAAAATCATGGTTCTTTGCATGATTAGGCATGTAGGGAAGACCGAAGGGGGGACCTCTCTATCACCTCTCCTTCTCTTTATTTCCCATCTTCAATAATAGCATTAGCCTCTTTCTATGCTCACTGATAGGACATAACCCTACCTATGCCCCCACACACTCTGTTTTTTTCCCCAACCATACGCTCCTATTCCCACACCTCAAATGTCATGTTCTGATTTGAGAGCCAAAACACAGTTCTCCTCTCAAATCATAACTGTTTTTTCTTTTTTGCAAAACAAAACAAAAAAAGGAAAACGAAAACGAAAGGATCGAAACTCACTTCCAAGAGAAGAGAGAGAGAGAGAGAGAGAGGGGAATATTGCTGCTGATTACTTTATCAGAGCTTCATAATTGCATCAATCATGATAACAAGCACGCGCGTTACTAGATTTGAGAAGAAATACAAATTTATATGAGCATACGTACGGGAGAGACTTTTGAAAAAAAAAAAAAACAAAAAACGTAATATTTATGTTTCAATAAAACAGGAAGTAGTACCGACTGATGAAACTTCTATGATCCTTTCATCCTAAACCTAAGATTAATTAATCATTAGGACCTTAACATAAGCTAAGCTGTTTACATATGTACCCTCCTCTCTCTTATGTGTGTGTGTATATATATATATAATTAAGTTGATTTTAAGGCCACCGAGAGCAGGACCACTTTGAATTTGAAATAGCTCTCTCTCTCTCTCTCTCTCTCTCTCTCTCTCTCTCTCTCTCTCTCTCTCTCATAGATTCAACTTAGAACTTAGAGCAACTGCAGGTCTTCAGGAATAATGTGTAAGAGGAATCTGCCAAGTTTTTCGCAAAAATTGAATCTGATGACCTCACCCATTGAGAGATTACCGCAAAACAAGATTAAGATAAGATTAGTGATCTTTTTCTAATCAAGATAAGATAAGTTCTGCAAGCTGCGACTTCTCCACCCCGGCCACCCCAAAAACAGAAAACGTACAGAAAAAGAGATGCATGACAGTATGCAGGAAGTACTTCATGTTCGCAAACATATGATTGTGTGATTATTATTTAATCATAACCAAGGCGACAACTAAATATTTAGTGTGGATTTGGTTAAGGTTCTGCATCGAGTCTCGTGTATTTTTTAAACTTTTTCCTTGCACAGGAGTCATGGCTTCTTATAGACGTATGTGGATAGCACAGGCAACCCTATCAATTACCATGTCTCGAAGGGAGTCAGCTAATTTTCTTTTTTCGAGTGTGGTTCCTCCACTTTTTCTTTCCCCTTAATTTCCAACAGAATCTCAGAGAAAAAGAACCCATAAATGAAAGACGCCGGCCCCCAAATGGATCAACGTCTCATGAATGAAAGACATATATTTTCTTCTTAAATATCTAATCTGCCATGCCAAAAGTCTCTACAACCTTTGGAAACATGACCTCATGAACGTAAAAGATGAATATCGGACTCGTGACTTCCCGGATGTAGGTTTTTCTAATCTTGGATTACTTCGGAAAAAAGCGATTCTAATTAAGTTATATTTAACAATTAGTATTTGCTAGTTCTGGCAACATTTCCAGGTAACACATATAGAGAAAACAAAAAACATAGAGCGTAAATTCGAGGATGTGGTTCTTGAAGTCATGACCTAGCCATGCTAATCAAAAGATTGACTTTTCAATGAAATGTCACAAACCAATTAGTAACACAGGAGAAAGAGAATAAATTAAGTTCAAAAGAATCGAGCAAACGACAGAAGATCAACACAAATAAAAGAGACCTAGGTTACCGCTAGGAAGAAGGAAAGCTCAATTAATTATAGGCACTAATCAATTAGCCTTTCTTTCATCAGCAACGACGTCAGTCAAAGGAACTACTCCATCAGCTAGAGTACTAGGTAGTAATCTCTCACGACGTCTAGGCTAATCGGGTGATATTAGCTGAGATTTCTCAGGAGACAAGAATTAAGCATCATATTTACTTGACAGGCTTTAATACAAGCTTCATTTTCTGCGCCAAGATGGACGGACTAGCTAGAATATTGCTGATCGAACATGGCTAAAAAAAACCCTCTTGTCTTTCACTCCCAAAAACTGGGACCACATTGCAATTTAACCCACTGCAGCCAGCCGGCCTCTTGAATACCCACACGATAGAGGACAAACTTGAATTGTTTAGCTTAGAACATGGATGGGAAGAAGATGATCATGAGACGTCTCGTATCAAACACATGCAAGAATAAAAACATTTGACTAGTTGGTTGCGGTCTCCTAATGCATAATAGCTAGAACCGAATCAGGGGACGGGACGGACCCGCTGGGCCCAAAGCACACCAGAGTTTTCACTTTTCAGAAGTTACCTTAGATACATGATGCACATATATAAATAAGAGAGACCCTCAAAATGAAGATTTGCTACAGAAACAAGAAGGTCAAAATTCTAAAAATATATATATTATGATTTATAGACTCACGAATTCTTATTGGTCTTCAAAATATTAGCTAGGTGGTTTAATCGAAGTTAATAAATATGTTTTCTATTATTAATCTTGTCTTTAATAAGCTACTGATCAAAATTCTAAAGAGAATTTCATTTGAAGTCGTGCGTTTGGCAATTGGTATGACGTTTGAAGTTTATTTCTAGCGTTATTCTTTCGCTACTTTTGGACCTTTGGTCCCCAACGTACAGCATCCGTAGACGTAGGGCCTTGGGCTCTCTGGTGCATATGGACAAACCCCAACCCTGGTCAAGTGGGATTTTATTATGTGGTGTACTGATCCTGACAGGGGCAATATGGCCCATTGGCTTCACCCCGCAGACAGCGACCAGCTTCTCCTTCACAATTCACATGATGCGCAAAGGCTAAAGATTAGGGGGTCCACCAATTTTGTGCCAAATTTTGAAATTTGGGTAGTTCCGCACAACATTTCATCTTTGCCACAGAGAAAATTTGACATTATTCAACCCCCCCTCCCCGCCACCCCCCCCCCCCCCCCCCCCCCAATTTTTTTTTTTATATTCCTTCAATTTACCTTAACAATTCGTTAAAAACCATTTGATATTCGATGGTGGTTCGAGATAAGAACGAATCTGCATCAATTTATCATTTTCTGAGCTTTTCATGATCACCCACCTGTCGTTTAAAGAAAGAAAGACAGAAAACCGTAGACATCTGATACCTTAATTATCGTAGAGACCACCCAGAATATTACTGATTAGATTCAAAACCGGAGGTCACAGTCTTTCGGAGTACGATGAAACAGTGCATAGCTGGTCTCATGCGTGACGAGCTCACTGTTTAGTTCTTATCTACTTTTTCAAGTACAATATATGTGATATATAATCAGCTGCAGGTACCATGTGATTTGTTTTTGGGGGGCGGGGGAAGTTTGGTTCAGAAAGAAAAGTTGATGGTATTCGAGCCTTCATGACGATATGCTTCAAAAAGAAGACGAAGAAAGAAACACGTAAGAGGACATGCAGTATTGTCTTGCATATGGAGTTGGGATATTTTGACCATTCATCCTTTAGACATTTTCATCTTAAAATTTGACCATTATTGTTTGCTAAGTTATAAATATATCTAAAAAGAATAGTGATTAGTCTTTCGAAATTAAAGGGTTAGCTTTAATATTTTACTATTTATTTTTACTCGAACAACAAAGATATACATTCTTTATATATTGAATTGTGTCCGTGCAAAGCTAAATTTTTGTTATTTAGAAACGTTTCAGGGCTCAAATACTAAACAAGATTCAAATGGAGGTCGACAATGTTTGGGAGTGAACTCTTAAGACGGACCTGAGAACTTTCTTGACATAGCTTAACAAAAAAATCGTTATTTCATTTGTATATAAAATCCAAATTTCATCTGGATCGATCCTGCTTACAAACAACATATACGACGCTACACACACAAGCAAAGGGAGGGATCAGGGACGTACGTGGTCATATTGTCATTCTTTTCTCAATTCCCAATGGCAATGAAGAGCGAGGAGAGTTGGCTCTGGTAAAACGTGGGAGTGAGTGTGAAAATCTAGGATAAAGATAAAGCGATGGTAAAAATAGAAAAGAGAGAGGGGGTGGAGAGAAAAAAAAAAAATTGTAAACAAAGCCACAGACAGACACACACTTTCACTGTACTTTAATTCCTCAAATCAAACGGGCTGTTTTTATGCTTCATGGATCCGCTTTTCTCGCTTCTCCGCCAACAAATCCCACAGGCTTTTTAGCTTTTCTCTCAAAGCTCCTCTCTCCATCTCTCTCTCTCTCTGTCTCTCTCTGTCTCTCATACATACAGATACCAGGTCTCTCTGTGCGGCCTAAGACTGCATCTGCCTGTCATTTTCATTCTGATTTTCCAATTGTTAGAGAAGCTTTTTCTAGACTAGCATACTTCTTGTCTCCACAGAAAAGCAAGACGGTTAAGTCATACGAGTCATGGGGAGGGAATGGCATTGGAGTGGAAGATACTCCAATAGAAGTGGTGCTGGAGGAGAGAAAGACAGTACAACTTCTTCAGGTTGCATGAGTGCTGTCTTTCAGTTCTTCGATTTCCATCAGTTTCAGGTCGCTTTACACCATCAACAACCCTCTTTCGAGACTACATCTATCCTCCCAGACGAGCCCTTTAGTCCCAAAGGTTCTCTCTCTCTCTCTCTCACACACACACACGCTCACATTCTCAAACTTTGTTTGACGGTTCTGTGTAATTCAGGAGTTGAAGCACCAAGAAATAGCTTGCAATCAGAGGAGCTTTCGTTCTCATTAAGTACAAGGGAAAGACAAGAAGAAGATCTAAACATCCCAGTAAGTTACACTGTTTTAGTTACTTTAATATTCTAGCTTGCCACCGGTCACTATTTAATTTTATCTACAGATCATGTTTGTAAAGTGAGTAATGATGATGATTTTCATTGGGTTGAGAATTAATATATAACATTTTGGAAATCCAGATGAGTATCCAAATTAGGACAAGTCGAAATACAGGATCAAAGGCCGGAACTCCCAATGAATTTTCCTCAGAAATCAGCAGCTCTCCTGGAACCAAGACGCCGAATTTGGTAGCCAGACTCATGGGTCTTGACCTCCTTCCTGAAACCAACTCTCCCTCCTCCTCTTCTTCTTCAACACATGGCACATCAACATCAAACCCCCTTTCAAAGACACCTTCACGCCTTCTTCGTCCACAGCAACTCCTCCAAAGTAGACTACGAAAGAGCTTAGACAAAGATATTGCCGGTACACGGTCTTTGCCGGAGACTCCTAGAGTATCCTCCGCTAGGAAATCCGACGTGGATCACAGGTTCTCGCTTCAAATCAACAAAGAGAACTTGAGAGCCAACGAAGACTTGGAGTTCTCTCGGTTTTCATATTTGAGAAGGAAAGAGTTCAGAGTTCAAGATGAGAATAACAAAAGCCCAAGCCAGCATGCTAGGCAAATTGTGAAGCAGATGAAAGAAAAGTTTAGCAGGAAAGTTGGGCTTGACATAACAAACACTGTCATGAACAGAGATCAATTAGGAAGAACTGAGGCTGTTAGCCAATTCAAATCTAGGAAATCTTCAAAGGCTTTCACCAAATCTGTGGAAGAATCAAGTCCAGGCAAGCACTCATCACCTTCTTGCTCTCCAAGGCTCAGATTCTACGAGACCAAGATCAAACCAAGCACAACAGCACCATCCACCAACGATAAAGCTTCTCATTATTCAAAGCCCTCATTGCCCTTACTATCTTCACCATTCAATGTTCTGCCGCAACCCACCAGAGTTTCAGTAAAGCAGAAATCTCAACCCTTGCCAATTAGGCAACAGCCGGTACAGAAATCAGTCCAAAAATGTAAAAAGATGGCCAGCGAAAGGTTCGGTGAGAGGCTAAAGAAGCCTCCACAGACGTCGGATATAATCAGAAACAAGAAAGAGGAACCATTCGTTCATCCATCAACATCCACCAGAACCAACACTGTGGAGTACAAGAAATGCAAGAAAACTCCATTGTCAAATGGCCTTCTCAACATCGCGGTCCCAAACCTTCTGCCAGTCAAGAAAGACCCTTCGCCGCCGGCGCTCAATGTTCCCCAAATAGAGGTACTCTATTCTCATTTTTCTGTTACTTTTTTGTTTTGTTTGTGTCTTTTCTTTTTGTGGTACTCTATCTTCTATATTCCTATTGTGGATATATAATTGATTGTTAGCTAGTCTATCAACTTACGCTGTTATATATGGTGCTATGGGGAACACAGTCTCAGGTATTTGATGCCAAAGAATCAAGATGTAGCTCCCAGTTACCTAGTAGTGCGAGCCAGAGGTACAAACAAGAAGCGACGGGCACGCTCATGGTCCGAGAAAGCGACGACGACAGATCTAACGGTGTCTCCACCATCGGAGCTAGTGGAGCAGAATACGAGTATGTTACCAACATACTAAGCCGTACTGGCATAGATAAAGAGACCGCAGTGTCCTTCAATAATTGGTTCTCTCCTTCTCATCCCCTAGACCCATCAATCTTTGACCAACTCACGGCTAGTACTACTTCGAGCACTGAGAGTATGACCGGTCATTTGGGTTACAATCTGTGCAACCAAAAATTATTATTCCATGTCGTTGACGAGCTTTTGGTTGAGATTTTGAAGCCTTATATCAGCATGAAGCCATGGGCTAGCTCTAAAGAACATGTTCACCCTCACATGCAAGGGTCACAACTAATTGACACTCTGTGTACGAAAATCCGAAGCTTCCCATACGCGGATTGTCGTGTTCTTGAAGACATCGATGCTTTGATTGATAAAGATTTGATGCATCTGAGGCTCCAAAGTTCAATGGCGTTTGAGGAGGAAGGAGAGGATATAGTAACCGATCTTGAGAAGGACATATTGGACTCGCTCGTGCATGAAATAGTATGTAAATTTTGCTGAGTACGGGCACGGTGACGTTTAGGGTTCATGAGTGCGTGACCAAGAGACAAAAGACGAGGGGTCAAGACTGGGTCGTTCACGTGATAAGATACTGTGCTGCTGTTGCTAGGGATGCCATGGGGCCTCAGGTTGTGACTTGGGAAGAGCTTGTGAAGGTTCCGCGCGCGTGGGAGTTGTAGAACTCGCTTTCTGATTCGTCATCAAAAGACATTACTGCCAGAGGAATCCGTTCCTCTTTTTTTTTTTTCTCTCTCTCTCTCACACAATAGCCTACGTTTTTTTTTTTTTTTCGGATAAGTTCACTAGCCTAAGTTGTATATTATATTCTCTTCTCTCTTCTTCTCATCTTAATTTTTTTCTCTAATCTTCTTCTCATCTTAATTTATTGTTACGAGTACTTTCTCTCTCTCTCTCTCTCTCTCTCTCTCTCTCATCTTTTTGAATTATAATTTATATTTTTTAACAGCTTCGAAGTCCTAAGCACTGGTGTATTGCAGGGTCCGTACAACGTTGTCACTTGTCCCTGGTGTATAATCGAATCCTAACTGGAACCTCTGAGATTAGGCCTAGGTATCATTTTGTCTTCAGTACGCCTGTACTCATCATGTTGTTAATCGATATTTCTAACTCCTGACTTATTTCTATATATATATAGTATGAGATAATTTAAAGCACCTGAAGTTCACCTATGTATCTCTATTGTAATATCCCATCAAAATCAAATTAGGCAATCGTCATTCTGAAATTATACGAAAAAATTTCTGGAACTAACGCAGCATGTTCGAGTAAATTATCACAACCCAGTAAGTACCACAAAAATAAACTGATCAAAAGCGGGCAGCCACTTATTTCTGCTGAATACTTCAATCAGTTTTAATGGGGGTGATAGGTGTTACAGGCTGCTTCTACGCTCTCATAGAAAACAAATAGAAGAAAAAAGAAAACACGACTTGAAGGAATATGGAAAGGGCAAAAGGCCTGTGTACGTTTTTCAAAGAGCCGGGGAAATCTGAGAAGTCGGATCGATTACTAGCCGAAGTGTATATCTGTAGTACTATTGCTCCTCCAGATCCTCTGAGAGGAAACACATGATACAAGAAGAAAAATTTGACTCGATCGCATCTTCGGTTTGATGCTTATAATACATGAAAGTCGTCGCCATAATTGATTGGGGGACCATTAATGGTTCAACGTCGTCCATATCTTTTTATCTAAAAATATATATAAAGTACCCTAAAAATAATCCAATTAAAGGAGTATTAATTGATATCTACTTTCAACCCAACGTACCATTAAAAAAGTATAATGATTGCTTGGAGAAATTCAATTGAAATAAAAAGTCACACCCTAGTGCCTCTAAGTGGTGACCACGTCACACACACATGATATATAATAAGTTTCGAATTTAAAAGGACATCTGCATGGGAGCTGTAACCTATGGGTCTTCGTTTTAGAGGTATAGAAAAAGAGCTAGCCAAAAAGACAATCTGACAAGGGTTAAATTAAGAGATCATGGCTCGCTTTGCATGGAGCCGAGACATGAACGTGGATTTCATTTCAGAGGCACCCTAACGTTGCAACAATATGTGATACCAAAAGGGGGAAGTAATTAGAATCATTGACCAAAAATAATATTCTATAGTACATATTTTCTTTGGAATCCTATTCTTTATTTGGGGGTGGGGGAAGCATAAGAGGAGCTAACGGTGTTGGGAATATTAATATATATAATTCCCGTTTCTGAAATTACAAAAGAAAAGAAATTGTCAGAGTTTAACTTTAACACAGGCCTTTTCTTTTCCCTATTCCCTTTTCTCAGAATCTCGTGTGGGTTCTGCCTTTTATATCACGAGCGTACCATATAATTTTTCTTTACCATACACGATTAATAAAGGTAGATCAGGAGGTTAGAATATATATACCAGTAGTACTGTCTAGGAACGTAAGTGCATGCTAAGATTCCTTTATTTTGAAATTGATGCATTAATGCGGCCCGATGAATGTAATCTTTAGTGACTCACACAATCTTGCAACAGCTGAGACCCAACCGAAAGCTGTCAGGAGAAGAAGATAAAGAGAATAACGGGAAAAAAAATATGCTCAGGCAAGAAAGGAAGAGGAAGAAGAAGACAAAAAAAAAAAAAAAGAAATTGAATGAGTGATGAGATCGATAGAGAGATCAGAGAGAGAGAGAGTAAATTGTCATGCATGGAAGAAAGCTCCTGCCAATATTATAATATGACCAGAGATATGATTAATGTTTTTCATGATATATGGACGTAAAATTTTATGTATCTGATCATAATTAGAGGATTGAAGTAGCTAGCTATAATTAAGCCCACCAATAAAATAAATATAAAGAACATTATCCCCGACAGACAAAAAAAAAATATGATGGAAACGCTAGTCAGCACATGATGAACCGAGTAACATGTTAATGCACCATTTAAAAACTTCATACTCTCAGCACTTGCTTGCACAAAGTCAACAATACAAATTATGGGAATGAGAGAATTTAGAATCTGAAAACTCATCAAATTCGTGGGGGATTTTAAGGTACCTACGTACGCAGCACGCAAAGAGAGAATTGAGTATTTTGGTGAAAATATTTTACTATCTATCTTGACATCAAGTAGGATGGTCCGTATAATGTACTCAAGTGCATCGAGTATTTTACTAGAAATACGGAGCAAGTGCAAGTGATGTAAGTGTCGCGTGTTCGGAAAGCCTCGGTTCTCTGATGAGAGACACTTAGGTATGATTTTCTGACCCCTCTGACTCGGGTGCTATAATTTTCATTAAATATTTTCAACGGCAATCTTGTTTAGATCCTATAGAGACGAGTACGTATAGCACTGAGATCTATTCACCGTTGAGCTATATACATTTATATATATATGGAGGCAACATGAGCGGGAAATTCAAATGCAAAAAACAAGTGACTTGCATGTGTGAGGTTTTAATTATGGGTAGAATGGTGGTAGAGAAAATGGGAAGGGTATCGAAGAAATGCACGTTTGACTACAAATCGATTTAATGATATTTGGGGGGGTAATTGATTGGGGGACAAGACTTTGGTGAATTGGTCTGACTGAGGCAATTGATTGAAAAGCAAATCACTATCAACAGTCTATCACCAACAAAACATTTAAACAATAGTTACAGAAAAAGCAGAAGAAGAAATTGGAAGAACCCCCACAAGAAGTACTGGTCTACTGAATTCTCTTAAATGGTAGCTGCTGTTGCGGGCTACATTTAAGAGATGGTTTTTCTCGAACTCCCTGACGGAAGGTTTTAATAGAAAGTTTGATGAACCTGGGCCTTGACCCAAAACTCTGATCTGCAGACTTCCTGTGGGATTCTGTCAATATCATCATCCTCCTCATTTTCGTGCAGATCGTTCCACACATAATGATGTTCATCACTGTGGAGACTGGCTACACTGACCTGTTTCTCATGTAGCTAGGGTTCATTATGGCTACACGTCAAGAGCCAGACGGGCGTGGTGAATAGTAGAGTAGGTTGGACAATTATTGCTGAAATTATAGTTGCTTTCTTCCTGCTACCTAAAGCCCTGTGTTCGCAGAGGGCTAAAAAAAGAGAAAAACTGCCGTAAACCTTAAGCTCCATGGCGGTGGCATATGATGGAGGTTGTTGAGAGAAGGGAGAGGGAGATAGCAAATTCACAGACAATGATGACGGAGGGGGTCATTGATTCGAAGCAGAGTCGGGTCGAAAATTTTTGAGTTAATTCTATTAGCACAAACAAGTATATACAATTCAGAAAAGAACCACCGAAGTGGTAGCCCGAGTAGTATGGTATCTGAAATAAGGCATCCGTAAAAAGGTGGGGGTGGGGGAGGGGGGAAGATCCTCAGATATAACTCTCTACCTCTGATATCACTCATACGTTGGTAGAGTTGTGATGACAATCCTCTCCTTCCGGAACAGGTAACTATAGCTCAATCCGAACATATTTCATCGGTAGAAATTCTTATAATCATGTCCAAGGCCCTTTTACTTAAAAAAAGAAAATTACAAATCAACCACTAGATTTTAGTCACTTTTAAAAACCTTACTGAATTTCAAAAAATTTAAAAAGACTCACTGGATTTGTTATATTGTTATAAAAGCTCACTCGACCCAATGTTGTTAATGGACTTAACGGAGTCCGTTTCACACCATCCTATCCACCCAATCAATGTCTGCCACGTTTTTAAACTTTCATGTCAGTTATTTTTTGCCTCAAGTCTGCCATGTCCCAATTGCCAAACTATTACCATATCAGCTTCATCTCCTCTAAGACACCGGTGGCTTCTGTTTCGTTCAAATATCCCCAAATCTTTGCCTTTCTATGAGACTTGGGAAATCCACTAAAATTTGGAGACTTGCTTTGCCTATTTGTCTTGGAGGAAATTGCGGGTTCATTGTTAAGCCTCGGAGGACAATGGCTGCTCTTCATCTTTGTTTGGCAATGTTAGCAACTGATGCAAGAAGCAAGAAGTACCGGAGAAATACAGGAGTCAGCAACTCGACTCCAATGCTCAAACTGAACATGGCAGATGTTGAGAACCCAACTCTCTTCAAATAGGATAACAAAAGTTAATGATGTGTTAAAGCTTCAGATTTCGAATTTAAGGAGTACAATCAGATTTTCTCGTCTTGCAGTTCCACAACAGCCAATTAAAGCACCACACATCACTGAACTTTGAACCCTTTGGTTTTTTTGTTTCAATTGCCAAAATACAGTGCTGGTAACTGCAAGAACTGAAAATGGAGATACTTAAAGCCATAAAACTAATTAAAGAGACTACATAAACAATACCTACTTAGCCGTCCAAGTCCATCCTTCAAGCTGACCCAGTCAAGGGCAGCGGCAGATGGAAGTGACCGAGAGTACTACCCAATACCTATAGCCCGGAACATTGCCTGACGTCAATTATTGCCAATCCTTTTAATTTACTCAAAAAGAATAATTAGTCATGTACCCCAATCCTTCGATTCTATCTTATTTATCGTCATACTCCATTAAAGAATCACTCTTATCCTGTGTTCGTCTAAGTTAGGCTCAAAAGCATAAAAAGGAAGTTTGAACGAACTTTCTCCCCTGGGCTTGAACGACTTCTAAACATGAGACATCTTCCAACATTCATCTTAAGACCATTTTCACCAGAGTTCGATATGGGCAATCGCATTTGAACTTACGACACTCAGTATTAATCTACCTAAAAAAGGATACTTTCACAGCATTAACTTTAAATTTCAGTAAGTTTTTTTTTTTTAAAAAAATATCAACAAAAAAATTGATATGAACGCGGAGGACAATAGCTGCTCTCCATTCTCTGGTCTTCGTCAAAGATGTCTTCCTTTAGTTCATCATCCCTCATACAAACACTCAAGGCTTAACAATGAATCCGCAGCTTCCTCAAAGACAAATCGGTAAAGCAAGTCTCCAAAACTTAGTGGATTTCGCAAGTCTCATAGAAAGGCAAAGATTTGGAGATTTTTGAATGAAACAGAAGCCACGAGCGTCTTAGAGGAGATGAAGATGATAGGCAATAGTTTGGCATTGGGACATGGCAGACTTGAGGCAAAAAATAACTGACATGAAAGTTTAAAAACGTGGCAGACATTGATTTGGATAGGATGGTGTGAAACGGATGTTAAGCATTTATACCTATGACAAATTTTTAAAATTTTTTGAAATTCCATGAGTTTTTTAAAAAGTCACTAAAATCTTTGTTGAGTTGTTGTCAAAAAAAAAAAAATTAGAATAGAATTCTGATGCACTATTATGTCTGTCACGATGTTTGTTTAATGCACAAAAACAGTGGTCAGGTCAGTCGGGCTGAATACAACTCTGTCACCTTAATTTCCCTCGACATCGCCATTAATTATATCTACTCAAAGCTGAAGAAAAAGACAGTACCCCAGTCTTCAGAGTTGAGAGACAATATGCCAGACACATTTACACAAATATAGGGTACACCGTACAAGGAACTAAAGAGGGATGCTTTTCACGAGGACTGCGGGCACTTACCTTACCGACCCACCAGTACCAAATGCCATTCAAAGCGTTCTCTAGTTTGTTTTTCCCTCTGTTTTCAGTGTTCTGTTGCGTAGCTATCTGACAATAAGGTTTTTAAACATAGATTTTAGCCAGACAGTTAGAGGTCTTTTGGTTTTGCCAGTATTTTTAGACGCACTTGGGATTCCCCGATTCCGTGGCAATTGTGAAGGACAAAAAAAGTGAAAGATGGCCGAGGTAGATAAGGCTTTGGATCCCCCAGGGCGCTAGCCTGATGCACTTGCCATTTAAGTACGTTCCAGATTAATTGGGCAAAGGGACTGGACCTGATGGTTTGGACCTTTTGAAAAGGCTTTGCATAACAACTCTCTCATAGACTGAAAGAAGCAACTTCATTCTGTTCAGGTAAGGATTCTCTGCTTTTCAGCAAAAAAAAAAAAAAAAAGGATTCTCTGCTTGCAACTGGGACGGACCGTTTTCCTTCCCTGTTCGTAAAGGAGACGGGCAGTGTTCTATTTGACGTTTGAATTCCCCTCAATTGAATATTTCCATGTACGAACAAGCGGGCGTATGCCCCCCCATGACCCGGTCACGTCATGTTGGGTTAACGAATTTTTAACTTAACCCCCAGAAAAGAAAAGGAAACAAGCATTCGTAAACAGTAATTGAAGGATGAAAAGGGATAAGCATTGCACAAAAGTGATACAAATGAGTAAGAGTAGAAGCCAGTCAGCAAGTTGCTCTGGATGTTCTAAGCAACCAAAATGATGACATTTTCATGATTACAAAGGCAGATTTAGCATGTGCGTCAGTATCACATTCGATCATTAAGATCAGAAATATTGCAAAATATGGTATTAATTCTTGTAATATTGTATTTGATGATGCGAGTTTCAAGCACCAAAGTCATGAAAGGTGAGATTGAATTTTCTTATCAACATGCTGCAGGCAGTTAAAGAATTACACGAGGGAAAACATCCACTAAAGAATGTACCCAAGAGTCCAGCAAAAGCTGTAAATCTTGTCCTATGGTTTTAGCAAGGAATCAGGAGAGGTGCGCCTAGGCTCTACCGTCCACATCAAACCCAGCGCCAGTCCAGCCAGGTGCAGAAGATCCTCTACCCTTGGGCACAGCCCCAATTCCCTTTCCTCTTCCATGGAACTGACTTTTCTTCTTCCCTCCTCCTCCCTCTACAGAAGGCTGTTGATTTTGCCCATTTCTCACTGGAACATTCCCTCCACTTGCTGGATTCAGAATGTTTGTAGCGACTCCGGCAACTTGTTCTGTTGTTTGAGGAACTGACGCATTTATAACTGTGCTATTCTCAGGAGGTCCCACTGCTCTCCCATCCTAAAACATAATACCAAGTGCAAAGTTTCAACATTGTTTTACTGCCACAGCTATGAATATATCAGCGCTGTGGTCATTAGCAGAAAGTAAAAGAGGAATGTTGCAGTAAGAATTCAACCAAATACTATGAATTTGTTAAGCTTAATGAGAATAGGAGCAATCTCCATACCCCATGGTCTTTCTCTTTTTCCTCCACCAACTAACCCACCAGACACTCGTGCAAACAGACAATAAAACAAATGAGCATCCCAAAGACATTAGGGCAATTGCAATAGGCATAATTGGTGCCATCGTCAGTGTTTGTTTACATCAGTAAAGCTAATATTATGTGTAAAAAAAAAAAAAAAAAGAACAGTTAAATCACAACTTCATTTATGAGGAGAATAACTATTAACATGTATGTGCATGTCAGTGCATGAGGGATATAGTTATTACATTCAGGTATAAAGAACATATTAAAACTAAAAACGTTCATTGGCTGCAAAACTTAAGCATCTACACCATCTGCAAGAGGTATATCAATTTAATCAAACCAAAGACGCATCATTTGTAAAAAGACAGTCCGTCTAGAACCGATCCCTGGGAGGCTCCACACTTTGCCGTTTTTAACAGATTTCATGTAAAAAGAAAAATGCATCCAGGAATCTAGTGCACATTGACAATGTCAGGCCTAAGACCAAATTTTTTGTCAAACCAGATATTTCGAACCCACAAGATGTTACATCGATTCCAGCAGTTAACATCATTGAACAGTTGAGAGGCATAATACAGCAGTTTGCCTACCTTTAGGAGTTACTCAAAAGGAACATATATTAACTGCTGGAATCGATAACCACAGAGTCCCATCCAAACCATAAACTAGATACATGTATAAAAATAAATTACGAGAACACTTACAAGAGGAACAGATGTGGATGCTCTACTTGGGTTCAAGGCTTCTAGTCGTCTTTTTAATTCCTCCAGTCTAGAAAATTGTGCAGTACTGCTTTCTTGAACCTATAAGAGATAACAGTGTCAGAACAAAATCATAAGACAGTAACCATTCAGATACACAACAAGCAGAGGTATATACCAATTGGCTTAAGTCTTCACACAGCTTCTGCTTAATTGCTTCCTCATCCTGCACAGCCTTTGATGCTGCTTCCCACGCCTGAAGCAAGTAAAAGAACAATCTATTATAGTTGGCAACACAACCTATGCACTGGTAAAATGTGATGATGAGAAAGATCTGTGCCATGTTTGTTTAATGGTTTTGAAAAGGTTTTTCTTTATTAATCCAAACATGATTTTTCTGCACAAAAAACATTTTAATCTCAATAAAAAAAATTTATTTAATCATTGGCCTTAATTTCTGTGTGCTCTCCCCCTCGCCCCAAAAAAAAAAACTCTTAAGAAAACCTATAAAACTTCTCTCACAAAATTTTTCTTTCAAACATATTTTCTGTGTCCCACCATTCTCACAAACATCCAAAAAAAAATTCTTAATCATTACAAGAAAAGGTTTTCAAAAACACAAACAAACATACCATCAGGGCCAGCTCAAGGGTAAGGCATGTTAGGCCGTGGCCTAAGGCCTCACCCACAGCAAGGCCCCATAAAGAGCAAAAAAACTATTTGTTTGTGTTGTAGATTGATCCAAAAAAACGAAAAGATGACAATGTCACCAGCTAAGAAAAAGAAAGGACAACGATGATGTAATCTTTTTATATATATATATATTTTTATCGCCAGTGGATTATCTCTTTGCCCATTGTGTAATATGTTTCGCCCAAGCCCCCTAATCTTTCATTTTCAGATTTCTTATCAAGGCAACTTTGCTAACAGAGAAAATGCCCTATAAATTTCGTAACAGTCCAAGCCATGGGGCTTTGATATCATGTATGAGAGCCCCATAAAAAACAATTAATGGGGCCTTTGAATATTTGATATTAAATTTAATAATTTCTCAAATAATTTTTAAATATTTTATATTAAAATTTATTTAAAAGGCCTAGTAAATAGTAATTTATACGGCCTTGGGCCTCCATTTGGTTTGAGCCGGCCTTGCATACCATTAAAACTTTTCATTGGCATAAAAAGTCTGATGCTTTGGTCGTAAAGCCCTCTAGCATGCATGTCAAAGCAGTGTACATATATGGATTGAGGGTCACACATGGACCATATATAAACTTCATTCAATCAGATGTCAGAAAGAGCCTATAGTTCAGAGAAGTGTATCACTACCCAAATTCTCAAACTTAACTAAAAAATTGATGAGAAGTAAGTCAGTTCATGTTTTAATAATTTAGAAAACTAGACCATTGTTCTTCCTCAGGAAGATCTTGATTCCTATCAATCCCAATAATCTTGATTGACTTGAGTGCCAACAACTCTCAAGTTTCATGGGCACTCAGGAAGCAGCCATTGATAAACAATATATGACGCGGATGGGTATTTCACTTATGGAAAGAGTATACATACAATCTAGCATCTAATGGACAAACCTTCTGTGCTTGTTCTTCCTTCAGCTTGGCGATCCGTATTCTCTCTGTTGACATCTCTATTTTCTTTCTCAGATGTTCAAGAGCTTAAGGTATGCATCATCCATGAGAGCAACGACAAGATCAACTATCCACATTAATGAAGAAAATTTTCACATTTAGTATTTCAAGATCAGCTAATGATGGCAGCCCACCAACCTGCTTTTTTCGGTCCAGCAGTGAGTTTCATCTCCAAAGTAAGATTTGTTAACTCTCTTTCAACATCTCGGATTTTTGAATAATTTTCTTCGATGTATCTGGGTGAAAAAATTTAGAGAACATTAAGTAAGACATTTGGTTTAATAATCTTATTGATTGCAAAGCCAACAAAACAACATAAACCAATGACTAATCCCAGCCACACAGAATAATCTTATGAAATATTACGAGTGAAGAAAAGAAGCAGAAAGCCATTCTTAGAAAACTCAAAAATTAATTCAGATATAGGGGGGAACTTTTTGAGTACGATTATTCTACTTACTCTCAGATCTTAATAACCTAATTGGTTAGCGCGCAAAACAAACATCAGAATTGACACGCAATCACTGCCCATCATCTTGTCATCACAACCATCCGTTCCACTAGAACAACAGAACCACCATTTCCTCTACCCTGCAGACAACCTCACCTATGATTGGCCTAATGACAAGTACACCCAATCAGCTTATCATGCGTCCACCCCTGGACATTCCTCACTTAATCAAGAAGGGAAATGATAAAAGAAAATAATACGATTTAAAATGTCAACAAATCGTATTACCATAATTACATGCTCCAAGAGGCCATTACAATAATCTCACGTGACAATTTATTCTATACTGTTACTGAGCTTACAGGTTTTAGGTTTGAAGGCATAGTATGGACAATTTTTCACACGGTAGATTAACGGCAAGAATTTTACCGACTATGCCTACTAGAGAAGCTTACAAACTAATAACCACAAAATCTCCACAGAATTCCAAATTCCATCAAGATGCTAATCACTAGTAATGCATTCCTCACACTCTGTTTTATGGCGGAGAAAACACTAAAATGAAGACATAAATACATTAGTTATCTAATTAAGTACAGTACCGTGTTTTAGTTTGTGGCAGGAGAATAACTCACTAAAATGAAGACATAAATACATTAGTTATCTAATTAAGTATCCAGTACCGTGTTTTCTTTTCGAAACAACTAGTTTGTGAAAACACTGCAGCTTGAGAATACACTCATTGTCTCTACTTTTTCATTCCCTGCATCTCCCTATTTTCTCAGCAGCCAAGCAAATCAATACTTTATGGTTCCAATTCCGCAGAAAATTAAACATACAGTAAAATCAACTGGATCATAAATCACAAACAATAATAGCAAAATTAAGGAAACAGATACACCAAAACTTAGCAGATATCGAAACAATATTTACGGGTCTGAAAGTCAAAAATTGGGGAAATGTACGTACTTCTTCAATTGAAGCTGTTCTTCCTCAATTATCTGCCACACCGAAATTAAAACAAAAAATTCACATTCCCAGACTTGAAGGAGAGAGAGAAAGAGACAGGGACAGAGAAGACCTTCTCGGTGTAGGCAAATACGGGGGCTTCACGAGGAAGTCCGTCCGGGCCGATCTCAGGTCGGAGCGAAGGATTCAAAGCCATTCTATCTTTTCTTTTTCCTGCCAAAATTTTTCAAAACTGCTTTTCGAAACGAATATACACTTCCGCTTCCTCCGTCTTCGATCCAACTCTTCAGTGACTACAGCATATATGATACTTCACGAACACATTACCGTTTTAACTTCGTATATCTGGACCTGGCTCTGGATCTGTTTGGAAAACGTGGGCACTTTTTCTGTTTAATTTTACGCAAAATGATGCCGATATCTCTTGTGCCTCGGCCGCCAATTTTCCCGGTTCAACCCGGCTCAAGTTTTTTATTTCATCAATGACGCTCGCTTTGACTCGCTGCACATGCTGCACGTGATGAACGAGAAAGTGACGCCGCAATTTGCACCATCATCCTCCCGGGTCCCGAGTCCCGAGTCCCGAGTCCATGACCTTTTTCTTTCCCTGGGTGTGTTAGGCAATAGGCATTATTAGCTCATCGAGCAAAGTAGACGCTAATGTTTTCTAACCAAACACACAGTGATCTTCAGTTGCAAAAAAAAAAAGAAAAAAAAAAAATTCTTCAAATTTGTAGAATATCTGATATCGTATGAATATCTAGGTAGATCGGAATTTTATTAGTGTTTATAAAAAAATTTAAGGATATTTAATTTTTTTTTTTTTTTAGAGTTTGTAATAAGATGTAAAAATATGAGTTGATAAAAAAAATATTGGAATGTGTTAGAATTTTTTTAGATTTTGGATATTCCTTTGAATTTTTTTTTACCATCAAAAAATTTCCTCAAAATGGTAAATTTTTCACTTGGCCAAACATCACCTTGACCACAATGCAAATAAAATAACTTGGAATAGAAGTCTCTTCGAAAAAAGAACTTGGAAAGAAGTCCATTGTAGAATGTAAAATACTAGTTGGGTTCTTAGGAAAATTGTAGGAATGACTAACTAGAGCATTTCCCACACGGTGAGCTATCGTGCCATTGCTCAGGCATCAACGTGCTATGCGCTGCAACTGCAGGGTCAATGCGCGCCCAAAACTGGCTGCAAAGCGGAAGGCTTAGTCACACCCCAGCCCACGGGCTTCCGTGGTAGACAGTAGGCGCACAGCGCACAAGGCAAGGCCGTTGCCATGGGCTTCTGTGTTTACCCATTGACTAATCCACCGTAACCATTGGGGATGTTTCTTCCCAAAGACGAGAGTAAAACATTGAAAGAGGTATCGGAACCACACTGGATCAATGAAACAGGCAAGCTAAAACAATTTCTTTGTTTTTCCTGTAAATAAAATTGCACCTCTGAACAAAATTTATTGGTAAAACTTACAGTATGATCCCTTGTATGCTAAAACTGATTGATGTATGTTATCGTGACAAGCCAAGCCAACGGTCTTTGCACGATAAATAGTTCGTTGTCACTATAAAAGGAGCAAAGGGCTCATTGTTACCTTGACAAGGAAACCTCATTACATTATCTTAATACGATAAAGCACATGAACTAGGATTTGAGTTTCAAGATTCATCACGAAGCGCACTTGGACAAGAATTGGAGAACAGCATCTTTTGTGGGTAGGGCAGGAATGGCTCCCCTCTCTGTCACTGTGATGGCACCACAGGCATTGGCAAAAGCTAGGGCCTCTCGTAACCGCTTCTCATCCTGCAAAAGGAAAGTTATTGCATTAATTTGTGAAAGAAATTACGTCAGCTATGAAATGCTACCATTTCGGCTGATATATTTCTTCTGCTCCTTGATGACAATTTTTGAGGTATGAATATGAATACTCGAGAAATAACTGTGAAGCAGTTTTCTAGTGGATCAAGTTGGGAGATGAAGCAGAAACACTTTGTCAATGCAGGTGGAATAGCGATTCATTTTCACAGCCAAGTTGTATAGTTTCTTAAAGAAAGCTCGGTGGCCAAACGAAGGGTTGGTCATATAGCAATAATGACTCAATGCTTCGTGAATGCGGAACACTACCTCAGACCACATTAAATATGAAATACAAACGACTACTGATAGGTAAAGTCCTTGCACTGCAAAAATCAAGTTCAGAACGCCACAAACTCTTAGGAAATGTAAAAGAGATGGCGTCGATCAAGCTTTTATTTAAAACTGGTGGCCATAGGGTAACATTGATGAAGCAAATAGCAAGCAAAGAGCTTGGTAAATTTTGTGTTCGTGGAAAAGATTTCTGACTTCCAAACGAACAAATCAGGCACCCAAATTCTCTCCTTCTGTTTTTAGTCAGTACGTGAAATGAATGTCACTCCTTATTGCTAATAAACTATCCCTGACAAAAGCAGTTTTGGGAACTGTTATTACTAGATATAGAGCAAAAGAACCTCCAATACACATTAAGGCTAACCATCCCTGACAAGCCAAAGCTCAGGCTCGAACAATAGAATGTTGCATATGTAAATTATCATGATCTTTTTTCTTTTTTGATAAGTGTAAATTACCATGATCTGTGCAAGAAGAATCACCAGTTTCTAAGATTATCGACAAGAAGCTGAGAATTACTTCATTGTTTGTCATCCCAGCTATTCAGTCCTACCAAATTATATTTTCATTATGTAAAGCATCTCAGGTTTCAAAAACTAAGGTCACAAACAAAAAGCAACTCCTATATAGCTTCATATGATGCAACTCTGCCTTTACCAAATAATGATTCCTGAAATGGCTGAGTTTCTTAGACCTTCTCCTACAATGGAAGATGCCGCTTCCAATTACATCAAGAGCAATAATTATTCCAAAGGACCCGATAAGGAGGGAACAGTCTCCCTTTTGGGCATATAAATTCCAGTAGGAGTTCCCAACCCGACTATTCTAGTACAAATTGATCTCGCAGCAAAGAAGCTGAAACTATTTTCCTAAGCACATTTAAAGTATGAGCATGCAATGAGATCCTCATAACCTTGAGATAACTCAAACATGGAAAATGAGCATCGAGAAAGCATTCAATCAAATCCTCTCTTTAATTTATTTAATAAAGATACCTGGATAATGTTCATGTCGGAGGCTAAGCTGTTCAGAATACCACTGACAAACGCATCTCCAGCACCAGTTGTGTCTACAGGTTTGACCTTAACACCAACAACCCTGCCCCTGAATTCCTGCATAGTTACCTTATGTCAATTTTCTTATGGATGACCCAGATACAGAATAAAAGGACAATCTGAAACTGTTGGTCACCGCATCGGCAGTCAATTTTCCCACGAGAAACTATCACACTTCTCCACTGCCAGATGACTCGCACATTATCCACTAGAACTTACCTTAGTGTAATATCTGCAACCCTCTGACCCTTCCGTGACTATCAAAAGTTTAAGATTAGGATGATAAAGCTTCTTTAACACCACATTATCGTCATAAGGATCATCACCACCAGTCAGGAATGTAATTTCGTCCTCGCTTACCTGTAAAATAAATATAACGCCCAAATAATCACCATGTAGCACATGATTAAATCCCATAGTCATGGTTAATAATGCTACATTTGCACCAATGTGGTAGCAAACAACTTCCATATATGAATCTTATATGGTTGGATATTACACCTTGATAATATCTGCCTGATCCCATATACTCATAATGCCCTTCTGAGCAGCCTCTGCCGATGGCCATAATGGCAATCTCAAGTTTGGATCATAGGAGAGGATGCAACCAGACTTTCTGGCAACGCCCAATGCAGCAAGATGGGTTGATCTGCATGGTTCACCAATCAAACTAATTGAACCATAATGGAAAATCCTGGCCTGCAATGAAACGTATTTGGACATCACATTTTTCAAATAAATAAGCATCCATTCAGAATAGTAACTTTTGCGCTATCTTTCTAATTATAAAATTTTAAAAGGAGAAACCTGCTTAATAAGGTTTATATCCAGTTCTGATTCACAAAGAAGCATATCAGCACTAGGGTGACGGAAAAACAAGAATTCCCGCTCGCCATCAGCTCTTAGCGTAACAAAAGCAAGTGCAGTCCTTGCCTTATGGTCAAACCTCATTCCTGAATTGTCAACACTGTTTTGTTTTAAAATGTCGGCCAACATGTGCCCAAATTCATCATCACCTACCTGTCACAGAGATGGCAAGAATTTAGAAGTGGTATTATCCTTGAACTTACATTTGAACAAGGAGCCATTGACAAAAAACTTGTATACAATATCAGAAAAACGTGAAGACTTAGGTTGTGCATTGGCAAGAAAAGTGCTGGACTACAGGAAACCATTGATAGGTAAGCAGCTAAAATCCAGATCCCATAATTCAAAAGCTTAAAATTAAACATCAAAAGGATTGAAAAAAGATTTCTTAATGCAATAAGGTGCCAAGGAGGTACTGCAGAAACAGTGAGAACACATTTTTGGAACTACAGGGTAGCTCACACTATGGGGGTCGGACAGAAACACTTAGCCAAAAAGGCAACCCTCTCAAGAAAAATAATAAAATACTAAAGTCTGACGACAAAAAGGATACTACCTACTAATCATAACATTATATAACATTAAAGTGCAATCTAACAAAGCATCGTAAAAGAATTTTTTTTCTAAAAATAGAAAACTATAGTCTATTTTTGTTTTTTGTTTTGGGAGGGGAGGGGGGTTTCCATTCTTCTTTTTTTCGGTGGGGAGGCACCAGGAGGAAGGGGGGAGGGCAAAGTTAAAAGTGGTCGTTTGAAATTTAGTCCCTTTTTGTGCATCTTTGTTTTCGCAACTAAAGGTTAGTACTAAAATTCTTGATAAATGCAGAAAGATGTCGGTAATCCACCTTGCCTATAAAGGATGAAAAACCACCCAGTCTTGAAATGCCAACAGCCACATTAGCAGGAGCACCACCGGGAGCTTTCTTGAAAGCAGGCGCTTCAGCAAGTGACACCCCAGCAACTGTTGGAACAAAGTCGATCAACATTTCCCCAAAGCAGACAACCAGTGAATTTTTGTCCAAAGACCCTCCATTTGTAGCTGAGGAAGGACCTTCAGATCCATCTATACAAATCAAGTTGTTTCAAATCAATACGAATCAAGGTTACAGAAAAGTGAAACACTCTTGACATTAAACATGCAATTCCTGAACAAATCTTTTGTGTAAGACTCTCCAGCCTCGATAACTGTCTAAGGCATATTCATAGCAGGAAAATATCTAATGCCAAGAGATTGGGTGGATACTAAGGAAAGGAAAACCAGCTGGCTCAAATAAAATTAAAATCAAACATGGAATCCAAAACAAAATAATTGGTGGATTGAAAATCATCTGCCGAACATAATCCTCATAATTTCTGTCTGAAGTAACCATGTCAATCAGATTTCATGGTTTTTGCAAATAGCCCTTCCACTGTTCCTATATTAATTATCAAACGTATGTGCCCCGCACTAAAAGTAAGATATAGGGGACACACACGTAATAACAAGCAAATTTAAACCGATTGCCATGAGAAACAATAATGTCAGATGAATCTTTTATCCTCATCAGACAACCAACCACTACGAAATGTTCATTTAGAGTAAAGGACTGAAATTTCAGGTTAAGGCGACCCAGAAACAGCTCTTGAGACTATCTTCGATAGCTACAACGGAAAGACTTGACAAGACAGAGAATACACTATCTAACATGTAAAGGAAGATCCGTCGTCTCTAAACGCACTAACGAAGACAAACGATCCCAAGAACAATCAGATGCAAGAAAATCCCAAAACAATAAGGAAAACGACAACAATAGACGACCAATCTGTTCACCACAAATCAGCTATGACCAAGATATGAAAACCCGGAATAGTATAACAGGACAAACCAAATTCTAATAAGAAAGATACAGATTGATTGAAGAACCAATATCGCATCAATAGGCAGTGGAAGAAATGGAAGTAGTAAGAGGAACCTGGAGTGGGATTCGTAGCCATTCTAGTGATGTAAGTGAAAGATTGAACCGAGTATTGCAACAAGAAATACAGAGCAAGAAACCTTGGGTGTCGTTCTTATAAAAGAGAAGAAAAACTAAGGAAAGAGGTGGTTGTAATCTTAAAGAGAAGGATAGTTGAAAGCTGACAAATGAAAATAAATCACGGTACGCCCATCAAGAGACACGGAAATCATACAAAAGTACTAGCAAGCAATTAAAAATAAAAAATAAACATGAACACTACAAAGATCGCAAAATAAAAGAGAAAAACTTTTAATGATAGTGAAAAATAAAAAGAAATAGGGGAGAGGACATTTTTTTTTTTTTTTTTTTTTTTTTGGTTAGTCAACCAAAAACAAAAATCATGATAAAGAATTGATATAATACAAGAATGTAATACTTCCACCACAAAATGACAAGAATGTAATAAATTTGATTTATTTTTTTGGGTAAGTAAATGATTTGATGTAATTTTTCTTCCTTCTATTTCATTATTTTTAGACAATAATTTTTTATTTTTTTCTTCTTATTACGGATTATTTTATTTTATTTTTTTGGTAAGCAGGATTGGCTGACTATTGACAGAACAGCATATTCTCCTTGTTCATGAATCGTGAATCTTATATTTTCCACGATAAGTACAATGTGCTTTTCCTATGCAATATACATAAGAGACTTTTTTGTGGAATTGCTTTCCGTAAAATCGCCCACCGACTAAGGGTATAAACGTTGTCTTATTTGCTGGAATTGCATTTTTTTGAAACACGTTACCGTCGCCTTGTTTGACACTTAACCAGCTCGAAATCACCGCCTCAGGAAGGTAACCAATGCGGACTACTTAAAAGGAGTTATATTTTACGGCCAGCAATTACTTTAAATAATCTCACGAGTTTGCACATATGTGTAGGATGGCCTTGAACTATTTGCGTGTTTATAAAAAGGTAGTTTTTATTGTCCGAGCCTATACTTTTCTAGGCGACAATTGAGTTTAATTAAAAAAAAATTAAATATATAACACCTTGTGTCATTTACAAAGTGAAGGAAACCAAAACATACACATATAGGTGAGTGGTTGGCCACCCAGGGAGTAGCTGTCCGAATATCGTGTCTTAAGAATTAGCTCTACCTTTTTTGCTGTTTAAAAATGAAGCAACCTAGACCCAGTAAATCATATACTTAATTAATAGGCTTAATTACATAAAGAAAAGGATGGTTAATATAGTAGTTAATCGGGATTTCCACTGAACTTAATTAATAGGCTTAATTCTGAATGGCTCCTGTGATATTTGAGGAGTTGTACCTCGAGAATCATGTCATTAAAACCCAGTAATATATATATTGCTATAAGAGTAGTTATTGCTTCGCCAATTGGTGGATCAAATATTGGAGTAATTTTTGAGCCGATCAAACACATTAGGACATCAGCAAAGATGGTCCAGACAAGATTAATATAAGATTTTACAATTCGCTATAATGGAATATTCGTAGGTTTATACCTCACCAAACTTTGTTACCTTGTTTTAGTTCTCACTTGTTCGTTATAGACTCGTTATCTTATTAATTCAATATTTTCTAAACCAGCCCGCAAGATCACAAACAGCGGCTAAATTCTAGCAAACAACAGCATGTAAATAGTGTTTCGCCAAACGCGCCTCCTTGAAGATTTTAGCAGTTTTGATGATAATTGGTGGTTTTGCTTAGTCCCTTGTTTTGCATTAAATACTCTTTATGCGTGGTTCTTTCTTGGTAAGCATGCCCTTTGAGTGTCATGATCGTATCTTCCGCGCGCTTTCCCAAACAAAACCTTTGTATGTTTTCTAATCAACCAAAAGAAAAGTCTGGAAATTCGACTGAGTCGTTTTTGCTGGGCTTGATAAAGGACCTTAAATTACGTAACAAACTTACTTATGCTCAGACTACCGTCACGAGAGATGTGACGCACCTTAAAGAATCTAGGAAATCCGAGTTGCGGTCCAATATCCCAAATGAAAAGAACGGAAAAGAAACAGCAGGAGAGCCATTTTCAGAAGGGCAACAGCACAGCAGATCTCGACGCCTATGACGTACCGCTTACCAAGGGAACATTTCGATGTGAAAACTAATTTCACACGACATGAATATTAACCTCTGACGGCTATTTTTCAGAACTTGTAGTGAAGTCCCATGTCAGGGACCCACCTAGCTAAGGACGTTTTGAAACTTCATTTTACATTGTCTCACTCGGAGAAAGGGATAGCTGCCTAAACATGCAGCTTTGTGCTCCCCCCCCCCCCCCCCCCCCTGGCATATCACCCGATTGATTAGTTGCCTTTTTTCTAAGTTCCGTGCGCAATCTGAAAAGGTGTATGTGGACTCGATAAGCCGAAATAGTACATGAATGAGACAGGTAATTCGCTGGATTCATCTAGCGGTATTCGATGAATGGGACGCAGCAATAGAGTTTGCCGGGGGTTCAAAAGAAATGCGCAAACCAGCCAATGATGCACTGTCATGAGTCTCAGCTCAAGCAAACAGATGATATGACGATAAAAAAGTATTGATTTTTCACAGTCCGGAGGACATTGCATTGTGCGTCTTTATCTGAGGCGTTGACATTGCCAGGTACAAGCCTCCTGGAAAACGCATGTCGCTGGGCTGCAATTACACGTACAAACTACACCATTTGGCATAAAAGTATGGGCAACTTGTTTTTGAAAATTGCTCAACATGGGAATATTCCCGGAAACATCTGCCATTTATTTTATCGACTTGACATTTTTTTTTTATTTGGAAAGGCCGGTGACATGAAAAAAGAGTGGTCAAGTTGTGTGTTCTGTATTGTAAATGTTCTAAAGTGGGCGTCTGATCAGACTGGCTTCCGAAATCCCCTTTATTTTCAGAGACAATACGTGCTGCCGTTGCTTGCCGGCCGATTACGCCTTACTCATCACGTGCCATCGTACAAAAAATAAAGGGCACTAAATCTGACTCGCCCCAAGACCAGCCCTTTACGTCTATCCAAGCCAGTGCTGTCCTACTCCTAGTACACCTTCCAGCTTATGGGTGCAGCAGGCAAAAGAGCAAGGAAAGTTATCTTGCTGAAATGCTTCAAAGGCAAGAAGCAAAAAGATAGATTGAGATTTTTCTTTCCTTTCTCCCTTTGATTTCCCTTCTAGAGTCGGAAAACTGATCAGAGCGGTGTAAACTTAACTCGCGGTAGGCAGAGAGGTAAACTAGATCTCTTCCCAGATGTTCATGAACAACGTCATGAAGTTCTAAAACTAGCCCAAGAGACCCAAAGTACAGGCTCTGCAACCATCATTTGAAAATTCCACACAGGGTACGTGCGTACAGCATTCAGGTTTAGACGTGAAAGCACGTTCACACTGTATCAGTACTAATACATCCCTCACATATTGAGGGAAATTGCTTATTCATTTATTAGTCTAAATGGTTTTGATGACTGTAATTTTTATTTAGAAATTGCTCACTAGGGCGCTATACCTTCATGCAAACGTTAGAAAAAGCTTGCGGCAACTTCAAAGAAGCTGCCAGGCCTGGCCGCGACTAGTTCCAGTACCCGTTAAGGTCCTCGTGTCACGAGGTGCTTCTTCTAGGGTTCCAGATAATAACCTGCGTTAATTAATGATAACAATAATTATTAATGGCTACGGACTGTTGTCACCAAGTAAAAAAAAAAAAAAAAGACTATTGACCATTAATGAAAGAAAAAATAAATTGTGCAGAATTGAAATATAACCAAGAGAGGAGAAAGATCAATGAGAGACAACGCCTAAAAAATCTATTTTCACTAGTCTTATATGAACTGTATTTTGTGTTATGAGTGCATATATATTACAAATTGAATATCTCTATTTATAAAGACAATACAAAATATGATAAAAAAATATTCTAATATTTAAACTTGAATCTTGATAAGATATCACGTTTAAACTCAAAATCTTTGATATCGTGATAATGATAATATCATATCAAATTTATAAGATTTGATTATAATATTATCTCTAACATCATAAATACATTGTTAGATGCTAAATAGCTAAGATCTTACCAAATTAACTACTGTTTATCATTTCCAAAAGTGGTAAAATATGCTAAATTTAGGTTCGTAAAAGCACTAAATTTTTCTACGACAGACTTAAAAAATATTTTTGTTAAAGAACGTATTCAAATTTTAAACACTCTACCTCATGCAATATATCCTTTGAATTCTAGAGATCGTCTCCATCCCAAAGTACACTTGCTAGAGCTCAAAAGAAAAATATGTTTAGGCACGCTTACTTCAATGTGGGGGAAAAACAGCGCATTACTAGTGTAATAATGCTGTTGACGGTCAGGATCATTAATAAGCATATACTAATAAACTACCAAGAAGAGAGAGAGAGAGAGGAGGATCTTACCCCATGATCTGTAAGGTGGGATCTAATTGTGCTTGATTGGTAATTTGTGAAAGAACATGAAAACGCGGGTCGGCAGCTGCTTCTGTGGTAGGATTAGCCGGACCTTGAATAGCTTGAACACGATCTTTAATTGCTGCCGTTATCAGATTTCCTGGACCTTCAATAGCTTGCAGACGTTGACCTTCTTCGTCTAGCTGAAATTTTGGATATGTAAGCACTTAAATAGGCTTGAAACAGAACATTGTAAGTTACTAATTAATAAGTAGATATTCCATGAACTGGCCAGGAATTCGAGGGAAAACCTTGGATTTGAGATCTTTGTTCATTTCCCCAAGAAAATGCTCCTGCGAGTGTAGCCCAAAAAACAGAGAGAATATGAGGTTGAGAACAAATAAACCGAAGAGGTACATTATAGTGTCGTCAACTACATCATCTCCTTTTTTATTTGAACTTCATCCAATGACACGCATACATGAAAGATTATAATTGTTGGAGTTCTGCAATATCGTTGCTTATGAGTGTTTTTAGAACATGCTATTAAGTACAATGTCAAATATTATAAAAGATTTGATTGACGTTTTCTTGACACCAATTGATTTTTAAAAAAATGACGGCTAAATGACAATAATATTCTAAACTAGTGACATCTCCTTCGTTTATGAAGCTTTCATCATACTTCAATCTGTTGATCCTAAAGGTATCCTAAATTTGAAGCCCATCAGTAATACTTCATTCTATAAAGAGCTTACAAAACTCTTGGCCACAGCAGAAACACACAAACACATATAAGAGTAGATTTGAGTCGGCTTTAATTAGAAAGTATCCAAAAACATGATTGCGTCCCCTGATCAGTAGTCCAGACCTTATATCAATAACCAAAATGTCAAGCCAATGGAACCCTAGGAAAAAAGGGATCACATGCATGCCATGAACCACATCTCGTATTGGTTTCCCTGATATTGGACGTGCGGGCCTTGTGGTGCATGTGGTTGGACCAAGAAACAACATATATAATGGTGAGTACAGTACTGGTCCTCGATTGATCAAGATGGTGATGAGAAAGGGTAGCATCGCGTTGGTGGTCCTTGTTTGTGAGAAGTCTTAGCGGATCCGGGTTGTTTTTCTCGGTATAATGAGGTGGGATTAGTATTTTGGCACCAATTTCAATCTATGATCGATTTAATCATTGCACAAATCCAACGGTGAGTGCAGAATACCTGCCCCAATTTTTCATCCAATCTAATATCTGACGGAGGAAATTGCATTGCCACAAGAATTTCAAACTAAGTGGAGTATATCAATTATCGTAATGTCGCACATTGGTTAATTATCAAATCGAATGGACAGAAAAGCAAACTACTGCAACCAAACCAAGTCTCGTGTTTCTTCAACTAAACTATCAACATTATCACCTTCAAGTACAGTACTAGCAATTCATTGAGGCAAACTATACGATCTCGGTTTGAATGCCGTACCTTTCTGCGTAGCTCTTCTAATAGTTCTAGCATCATCTGGTTCTGCATTCAAAGAAGAAAATGCATTTTTGGGTACATTGCTACATTATAGTCTCGTAAAATCAAGATATTAATAGAACAATTAAGTTAACATACTAGAAGCTTCCGTTGACACAACATCATGATTATTAATACACAAATCCTTCAATCAAAATATGAGAAGAACAAATGTTGCGATGATTATTAATATATAAATCTGATTATTAAAACGCAAATCCTTCAATCAAAATATGAAAAACAAATGTCACAGTGATTATTTATAAGCAAAATCATGATTATTAAATCGCACAATTTTCTGTTGGATTCTTTGAGATGGCAAATATTGATAAATTTTGATAGTATAGGAGTTAAATGTGAAGATTTTCATAGTTTAAACTTGTAATTGACATTAAGTTAAAAGTTGGAGACTAAAAATGAAGATTTACCACTTATGTATTTAATTGTCTCCTACATACATATACTCTAGAAATGTTACATTTCATGGAGCAACAGCTTTGCATTTGAATTCTGCTACAAATTTCACAAATAGCTTGTATATTAGTGACAGAGTGGTCTTGTTTTAGTACGTACAAATTAGATCCCCCAGTAGAGTAAAAAAGTTAAATGTATATTTTTTGAATGATTAATAATTTGTCCTTTTTTTTTGTTCTGTGGGTGAATGATTAATAATTTGTCCTGATATTAGAGCTAATGGAAGTGGTTTTTTTTACCAACATGACTGTTCCCTATACATATATTAACATTCTTGCACTAAAATATCTATAATTCAAATGTTAAGTTTTCTGGTGAAAGCCAAATTAGGTTGGGGATAGACCCTAGTTTAATTTAGCTAATTCCATATTATTCCCAAATTTAAGAAGAGAACGTGTGCGAAATTTGATTAGCTTTTGAATGTTTATTAGTTGATGGATCCCAACTTAATTAATTAGATCCATTAACCAGAAAATCTTTAACAGCGTGAATTCACACGCGGTTTGTGCATTTGGGAGGTTTTTCATACATGCGGATATAGGACCAGAATCAAGCTGATACATACCTTTCTTTGTCTAGCTCGCGAGAGAGTTCTGTCAAGCTGTTTCTCAAGATTTCGCAACTCTTTCAGACTAAGAGATTCAAGATCTTCTCCATGCATATGCCTAAACACATCATAGGTGGCATGTGAATTTGTATATTGGGAGACATGAATATGATATACTGGGACTATAAGAATCCTGAAAAAAAACTCATCACTTTCTTACTTTATCTCTCGTATGCATGCTTGCAAAAACATTTGCCAAAAGTGGATGGAGAGTGGGTATATGAACTACTGACCTTTCCGAGCGCTGAAGAGATTCATATTTGGCCCTTAACATTGAGACTTCTTGGAATAAGGTCTACATTGAGCAACAAAAATAGAACGAATATATCAAAACAAGAAAGAGTGCCTGCTAGTACAATTTGTCAGTGGTAATCTGCATCATAGACAGGTGGAACTGGAAGCTTCAAGCCTTCAACGGCCAGCGCTCTGTAAAGTAATAGGTAAAAAATCTCAGATTTGTTTATAAAGATGAATAAAGGTGGCTGTCCTTGGAGTTTGTTAATGGTGCATGATCTGTGGCGACGATGTACTGTGTTCTGAGAAAAGACACGGGATGTACTTCTGCGTGGTTTCAGAAAGGAAACTGTTTTGAATTGTTTCTTTCAGGGTGTCAGGTGCGAGCGTGTTTTCTTTCTCTTTCCCTCCCGGGGGGGATGGGGCGGGGATTGACGTGACTGATATGCATGTCGCATGGCTAATCCGCTGTCCAACCCAACAGTTCCCCACATGACTAACCCCCCGACCCCCCCTGTCCGTTCTCTCTTGTTCTCTCTCTCCTCAGAGTCCTCCCAACTCCTTAACAATACAGCACTGATCGTCCACACCTAGGTCATGTACATAAATCATATGCGGCAGCAAATTAAGAAGATGCTCGTCAAGAAATTGGACATATAATTGAATCATTGCTTCTATTTAGAGATCAGTAGTTCTTCAAAGAAAACCTGTGTTCCCTGCTCGACAACGTTGCTGTTTTGTGAGTAACAAGATTGGCGGACATGTTTCTCAGGAACCTATTGTTTCATGCACTGATTAAGCGTATAAAGAAAAAAAAAAAAAAAAATTATTAATGTATAATATAGGATTTAAGAAGAGTGGGAACGCTGAAAACAAAGAGGAGACTGAAAGTAACTCTTCGAGCAGAAAGGCTAACGTTGGGAAACACGAAGATTGTAATTCCTATTTGTTAATACAAATATCTTTCTAAGTGAACAGTAAAAATCATAGAGAACCACCAAATATCATCCAAGCTATATAAGACTGTAACATATACAAGCAGCAAATCAGTGACCACCAGTGTACCAAAATTATCTTGTACATATTAAAGGAAAACTTGTAGTGGGGTTTAGATCATGAGCAAATTATTCACAATTAGGACGTCAGGGGTCCAACTAGGGAAGATTGATCACAATGATATCGGGTTATAAGTCCTATGTTGTGTGTGTGAATTAGAGTAAAGATATATACGTTAGGGATTAGTTTCACATTGGGACATTATTATAATTAGGTGAAACTAAGGTTTTTGAACCGATTCCATGGAATTATAATCTTGGTTGTTGCTTCTCTAAGAATTTTGCTATGTAGGTATGCATGTAATATTACCATACACATATGAATGCGCAAGCTCCGTTGGCTTAGGTACCCTGATTAGCCATACGTAACAGCTTGGACCAATATTTGTCTCAATATACTACCAATATTTGGCTGGTACGGTTTTGAATATTATTTCCTGTCTACATAACAAGAGGAATATGTATACTACAAAAGAGTGAGATCACTGGGTGTTGTTTAAACGCATACAGAATAAACTGAGTTATCAAAGGTAGCTGAAAAAATCTCATAAAGTGTTGACAAATTTTATATTTAACGACAAGTTGCCAAATGATCTTGTCTTATTTTGCCCTAATTTGAAGCTTTTATGCAATTACTATTCTTCCACTTCACTGACAGAATGCATAATTCCACTCAACACTTCCTGTCAGCTCCATATCCTAGGATTCAGGATCATGTTCTCCCTGACATTCTCTTACAACAAGAAGTCACCAGGCCTCGCAGATTAACTTCTAACTAAAGTGTTTGTTACAGGAATCACTTAAGTATTTGTCAGCGATGTAAACATATTGAGCTACACCTCCTGCTGCCTTCTGCATTCAGCGTGTCGTAGAATAGCAGGCCAATAGTGAAGTTTTGCTCTCCAGCTTTACCAAACGAACCAAAAAGGAAAAGAAAGAAACTAAGCTCTAGCTGACAAAGCATACCAAACAAATATTGGCAAGCATTCCATAATTGCTTCTTATTGTAAACAGGCTTAATCAAATGACTCGCCCCGACAATCAGCAGGAAAAAAAAAAAAAAAGGAGTACTGCAACATCGGAATTTCATGCGACTATGAAATGCTGACTCACCCGAAGAATATGGATTTTGACCTCCGAGCACCAGTTTACTCTCTCTCTCTCTCTCATTCTCTAATTTTGTCAAACGATAAATTATAACCCTTCGACAAAATTAGGTGATAAATAATAAGCAGCAGTGGTTAGACAATAGAAGGGGCCGGGGTGCTGTAACTATAAATAAACTGAGACCTGAGTTGTAACCAGATTTAGGATAAAGTATTGGACAGTAGTGATATAAATGAATGGTATGATAACAAACATCCACCCTCGTCTCTGTCTTGTTAGTTTTAGTCTATTTCATAGTCCCCAGAAGTCAGCAATCAGATGGAAGCACTATGAAATTCATAGCTTAATTTACCACACACATAGGAACCTGGTCAGAAAGCGGTTGGTTCATCAGACCTTCTTGCTACACCAAAGGATCAGCCCTAAAAGGCTCAGGTGACATAATGGATAGCAGCCATTAAGATCACTTCCTACTGCTTATCCTGGGTATATATGAGATCAGAGAGCCGAAAAAACAGAATAACTGCTGGACCGAGATTGACTAGAGGTGATCAAAACTATAGAGTACGTAGCAAGGGAACAAAAGGATTGCAAAGCACCAAGCAAAACCAAGGTGTGACGGAATCCTGAGAGGAAATCAGATGCCCTAGAGACCGTTACAATACAGTACCCATATGGTAGAAAGGAGAAAAAAACACTCACGCTTAGAAACCCTAGATTTTACACCCCTATCGAAAAACGAAAAAGTGAAACATTCAATAACCTGTGATACAGATTTGACATGACACCATGCTTCGATCTGCAGAAAAAGATAAGAGAGAAGAAAGGACAAATCGAACGTTCTATGAGACAACTAGGGGCAGTCACTAGGCGTCCTCTCTCCTGCAAGACCCGTTTCGAATCCACACGAATTAGCAAAACGTCTTCCAAGAATTGAAACACATCGAAACGATGCCAGCCGTACCATATGAAAAATCTTTCCCAGAAAAGAGGAAGCACGTTAAAGCAAATACTGAAATCTTTCCCTTCTTTCTTAGTCTCTTTCAAAATTCGTGGTAATCTATTTATTCAAAACAAAACTACAATTTCGCTTGAAATTTCAGAAATCAAATAGAAGATAGATAATTAGCATACTAAAAGCAATTGGTGTGGGAGAAAGAGAGTGAAAGAGAGATAGGTTACTCTGGACTGCCGAACTCGAAGAGTTTGCCTCGGCTGGAGAATATGATAAGCGCAACTTCAGCATCACAAAGTACGGACAGCTCGAAGGCTTTCTTGAGCAAACCATTCCTGCGCTTTGAAAAGGTAACTTGGCGGTTGATCTTGTTCTCTATTCTCTCTAGCACCACTCTCCCCCTCCCCATTCTGCTCTCTCTCTCTCTCTCTCTCTTCTCTCTCCCTCCCACCGAGCTTCTTGCATCAATAAAAGAACATGGAGTCTATCGCTCTCTGTCTCTCTGACCCTTTACGTCCTTTTCTGGAAACAAAAATGGGTGGTGTCTTTTTTGGTGATTGGAATTGCGACATAGAATATATCCCAATGTGTGTATTTACATAAAAGAAGAGAGCTGTAGAGAGAGAGAGGTTAGCAAAGAAAGAACGGCAGAGAGAGATGTAGAGAACCAACACCAATTACTATCGTACGTAGTTTCTAACAAAAGTAAATTCACACTATAATGGAAGTATAATTTCTCTCATAGAATATATCCCAATGTGCGTATTTTCGTTTTATCCACTTGGAGGAAAACCTCTATCTAATTACCGTGTCTTTTTTCTCCTCTCTAGGATTGTGTCTCTCTCCCCATTGTCTTTTCCTTTCCCTTTTAAGAAGCCCCCTCTAGGGGTGTTGATGTAGCCGGTGGCTGTGGGGACTGATCTCTTATCAAGGTACTGCGTGAGTTTAGGAAGTGACAGTCATACGTGTCGAGCAGCGTACCGTGGGTTTTTGCATATTTTGGACGTGATAAATAGTCCCAAAAGTTTTTGTCGTTCCCATGTGTACCACCACCTATGGGTAGGTACAGTACTGGCCATGACCTTCACTTTCGGCTGGGGCTTCTTGGAGTTCTGGTCAAAGTTGCGTAACTCTCCGTTTCGACGGGTAAGAACGAGAGAGGATAAAAGAATGAAATTCGGAAATATCGTCTCTTTTATAAGGAAAAAAAAGAACTCCATTTAGATTGATGGACGGATCTGATGGATGAAAAGCTTCGGTATTGCGAGTCATTTCTTTAAAAGACGACCTAGTTAGTGTATTTTTGTATTTGACGAAATTATGTGAAAAATTAATTCCAATTGAGTTGTAATCTTATTATAATTCAAGTTATGAGGCAAAGATGATGATCAAAAGAGTTGTTGTTTTGGAGTTTGCTTGTTGTTCAAGCCAAGTGGTTACGAAAAATTTGGCTTGCCTATGTCTTACCTTTAACTTGAGCTAGGTGGTCGCTGGGAGTTTAATTTGATGTTGGCTCGAGCAAACTTGAAATCTCGCTCGCTTGAGGTTCTAGTCTTACTCGAGCAAAGGATGTTGATAAGTTACAGATTGTTCTTGCTCACCTGTCGCTCGTCTCTTAGCTCGCGTGAATCCTTTACAGAAAAGTTCACTCGACTGAAGCTTGAAGCTGGCTCGAACGAGAATTGAGGATTTTCATAAAATCCTAGTTTTCAAAGTCCTATTCCATTTGAAACTCAATGTATCCTTTAAATACTTTGAGATGTCGTCTTATAACCTTAGGAAGCAAATTGAACCTCCATTGAGAGAAAAATACCTTAGAGATTCCAAACTTAAATTGACCAAATTTTTACTCATTTAATCAATATTGAAACCGACATTCTGTCATGAAGTATTCAGAGTGCTGAAGAAGTTTGGCTGCCAGAGTTCTATTGTTGACGAACAAATTTATTTGCAAAGAGTCCATAAAAAAACTCAAATGTTTGAGGTGAGTGCCGCATGAAACGGGTCTAAGTTGGATTATTACATTGTCAGAGTCAGGAACGAGGCCTGCTAGTGTCTGAATTACCGTTTGTAAAAATTTCTTCTTAATGGATTTCAGATAACGCAGATATCCTGAAGTAGTTTTTCTTTTGAAGGGTGACTCAAAAGTTTTCCATTTATTCAACAAATTTTCGTCTCTTTGTGTGATTGTTGTTTAATTTAATTTTACTATTTGATTGAATTTGTTATTGTTCAGATCTAGACTGGATAGTTTTAGAACCCGTTCTGAAAAAATCCTAGTAAGTTTTAATTGTGATAGATAACACCTATTCACATCCCTCTGGGTGTTGTTAGGGTTTAAATCGATTTTTCAATAATTGTTGGAGTTTATAGTGCCCTCCTTGCAAGCACTTTTACAACATACCTGCTAGGTGCGATGTCAAATGCTATAAAAAACTTGAGTTGCCTCTCTTAGCATCAATTGGTTTTGGGAAGAATGAAGGTTCAATAGTCCGACAAGTAGTATCAAAGCCAGAAAGTCATGGTTAGAGTTGCGGAAGCGTCATCGTGAGGGAGGGATTATTGGATTTCCACAATACTGCCCTTGCGAGTTCTCTTAAAATAGGTTTGATGGTTGTGATGTTAAATACTATAAAAGACTTGAATGACTCTCTCCTAACTCCAATTAGTTTTGGAAGAAATGTTTGCTCAACTGTATGACAACCTAAAACACATAAATATTTAAAGTTTAAATGCAACAAAAAAGGGAGAGTAATTTGAACCGGAAGAAAATGCTATATTGACCGACCTTCTATGAAAAACATATGTTTAGAAATAATTCTTAAAGGGGCATAATAAATTAAGAAATTTAATTAGAACTTTGTCAAGGAAAAAAAAAGATATGATTGTAGATAGAGAAAATAAGTAGCATATATATTTTAGGATCCACATGGGGGTATAGCAGAAAGTGGAAGTAACATTGGAAATAGATTAAAAATAAATGATTTCCATCCCTAAAATCAAAGTCATTAATTAGCGTTGAATGTGTGAGTACAGATTCACTAAACCTTACGAAAGTAGATATCTCCCACTGTTCAGACATCCATGTAGTGTTTGATAGATTGGGAAAAAATCATACTAATCTGTTTTAATTTTTTTAAAATTTTAATTTTTAGTACAAAGTTATAAGCCAATTTCATTTTTAGTCCGGGAGTTTTAACATTGAAACATTTAGTCTCTCAGTTTACCAACTTTCAAAAAATAATTCTTCCGTTATTTCCCGTCAGTCACACTTATAACCATATGCACCGCCGGCTCAGGACTAATAAATAAAATTGGCGTAAAACTCTATGACTAAAAATCAAAAATTTCAAAAATTAGCGAAAAAAAAAAATAAGTACAGTTTTTTAGGTTTTTTTTTATTATTTATTTGAGATGCTATAAAAAACTAACATAAGGAATGTTATTTTAATTTTTCTACAAATATTTTCAATATGAATTAAACAAGAAAAAATCTAATTGGTGAACAACATCTGGACCCAGCATAAAAAGGTGGCAAACACAAATATATTTACAAAATTTTCTCTTTCTAAATATATTTTTTATAAGTCCCATCACTTACAAAGTAATCATTAGCAAAAGATCGGTTCAAAACTTACGAGAAAGAATTCTACTACGTGCTACTCTCTCCAACCTTTGCCTCCTACAACAGTACTCTTCCATTTGCCATAGTACTCCATGATAAGCAGTTGCCTTAGATAAGTGTGTTTGAAGTCTCCAAACCTTCTAAGGCTGCTTTGTTTTTTTGATGTAAAATGAGGAAAATGAAAAATGTTATAAGTTGAAAATATTTGCTGAAAAAATTATTGATTTTCTGGTGTTTGGCTGCGCATTGAAAATATTTCAAAATTAGATTTTTTGGTATTTGATTAGTGTTAAAAATATTTTAAAAAAATCAAATAAAAATAATATTCTTTATGTTAGTTTTCTATGGCATTTTGAATAAAATAATAAAAATAGTTACAAAATTGTACTTATGCTTTGTGTTTTTTTTTTTCCTTAAAAAAAGCTAAATTTTTTGAAATTTGATTTTTAGTTATTGTGTTTTAGATCAATTTCATTTTTAGTCTTAAATTGACATGGCAAAATGCGTCTGAGGTGGAGGCTAATGCTGACGGTAAAGGGGAGTCCCTTAGTAAGACTGACATGAGAGTAACAGAATGACTATTTTTTTAAATGTTGTTAAAACCAAGATATTACAATTTTTCAATGTTTTAAATACGATGGTTAAAAATGAAATAAGTATAAAATTCAATGACTAAAAATTAAAATTTGTTATTTTTAAAATTTTCCATTTATTTTCGTGAATTGTTTAACACACCGTAAACGATTCTATCATATACGAACCCTCGATCAAAGGGTAAAGACTCGAGAAAAGATACGTGAATAAAAATCACAAACTCGGCGGACTTGACCAGATGTCTGGAATTGGAACATAACAGACTTTTCTGGGCAAGTGACGCCACCTACCACTACCATCAAGGAACTTCAATCATAAATGATAAAACTCTCTCAGAATCGTGGAAAAGAGGTTGCATTGAGCCAGTTATGTCTCGACACGTTCCAAACTCGTGTGAACTTGACTGCAGCGGGTTACTATTGGCAACAAACCTGGCACCTGCTTTTGTTCCCTCCCGATAGCAACCTCTTTTGCTTTTTAGTATTTTTCGTTTTGTTTTTTGATCGTCAGTATTTTTCGTTTTCGTTTTCGTTTTCGTAGTGTCTAAAAAGTGCCATTACCAAAAGGAGTCTAAAGAGTAAATAGTGCGGTTTTTTTCATCTTGAAAACAAAACAAAACAAAAAAGTAGAGGGCCCAGAAAACGGAAAAGAAAAACGACAGGAAATAGCGGGCCGGGGTCCAATTCAGTTTTTGATTTATCAGCAAAATAGCAGAGAGAACAAATTTTAATACCCCATTTTTCTTTAGAGGATGAAAGAAACTTGGGAAAATTGATTAGTCATTATCACCAGGAAGCAGCAAACTGAGCAAAGTGTCACTAAGGAGACGTATCTAACGAGTATACGGAAGTCTCGGGACCACAACGCAAGAGTAAATGCTAATAAATGCCCTAGAGATATTACGCCCTCTTCCACGGAAATCTTAATCCTCAGGCTCAAAAGTAACGTATAGAGAAAAGAGATCACAAATTTAAAAGCACTCGTTGTAGACAAAGTAACTAGCCATATGTAATTCAGAAAAAAAAAAAAATTAGCCATATGTTACTTACCAAAAAAACACAAAGTAACCTATAGCTTAACCAATAAGTAAAATAACTAGAAAAACTACCGTAGCTATTTTATTGTGTTCTCAAAAATTGTCCCCCCATGTCGCATATAGTCGTTGTCCCTCCACCTCACGTACAGTCCTTGTTGATGAGGCGCCTCTATTATTGTTTGTAAAATTTTGGAAGGTTAAAATTTTAAGGTATTAGATTTGGTAAAAAAGTGAAGAAAGAGATGATTTTTAATATTTATTATAGTGAAAAGTAATGATTTGATGGGGAGAGAGAGATTATATTGTAATTTTTTATTGTGTTAAAATTTAAAAAAGTGTAAAATTTTAGTTTACAAATAGACCCTTAATTTATTTTAAAAAAATTAATAATGAAAGAAAATTTTCTACAGACATCATGAAAAGTCCTTTTTCTACGTCTGTTAGAAATAAATTTAGTGTTTAATTATTAAAATTTTGAGATATTAAAATTGATAAAATAAATAAATTACTGACAGCTTCCCCAAAAAAATATAAATATAATTTATAAGAGTTAATAAAAAAGTAAAAAAAAATATTTTAATAAATATTATAATAAAAAATCATTATTTAATACATATTATTTTATAATAATTTTACCAAAATTTTGAATACCAAAAATTTAGCAATCTAACACAGAAAAATTTGGCCCAAGAAGATTTTTCACAACCGATCCTATTGATCTGCACTGATCAGGAGCAGCGGTCATGGAGGCCACCATAACAGCACATGGTTCTGCAAAATTCACATTATTATTATTTTTTTAATATGGAAAAGAAAAATTTCCCGGAAACCTTTTTTTATATGTACATAGTCCCCAATCCCCAAAAAATTGACATAATTTTGCCGCCCATTAGCGGAATAAAGTGGGTTTGCGGGAGAAAGCACTACTCTCTGGTCAACGGAAGATATACAGTAAAAAGGATCTTGGCAGGCAAGTGCAGCAGCATTTCTGTATGTGCAGCCTTGGATCCTGGGAACTCTTCTGCCAAGCATGAAAACTTTTAGTCTAGCAATGGAGCTGTAGCTTTAAGAATCGTTGCTTTTTGGGCTTGGTTGTGCCTCACTGAACCAGGGCTTGTGGAATACAATGGCCAGGTCCGACCATGAGATATCTCTGCAAGGGACTCGTGGGCAGTGCAGGCCCAATGTGGGGAGTAAACTGAATCGGCTTCTCATTTGGGCTTGTACTGTTGTACCGAATTAAGGTAAACAAATTGAGTCCCTACTTGAACGCCGTCCAGTTTTCTGGTTCAAAAAAAGGCCCAAATTTACATGTATTTCGAGACCCAGGCCGTTGTTCAATTCTTCCTAAAAGTCTCATCAGTTTAGCGATGAATCTATTGGAAGCCGTTGAAAAAGAAAAATCCCAAATTGATCTGCAAACATGCCACCTGCCACGATGCCATGGCCGGATGCAAGGGACGCATCCGTGCGCTGTGTGTGACGGTGACGTCTACGGAGGACAATCTAAGTCCAGATGGCAGGAGCATTGTATATCATTTTCTGTCTGTTTCAAGAGAGATTAGTGCAAAAGAAAAAAAATATAAGCAACGAGAATCCGAATATTCTGGGCGACGCAACAAAAATAAAATAAAGGGATGCAGTTCACTAGTCCTCACTATAGATAAGTGTTCATAAAGTAAATGTAGCAGCCATAGATTTTCCCGTTAACTGCTCCGACTAGAACAGTCAGCACACCATTTCCTAAGATCAGCTTCCTCTGTCGCCAAGAAAGAGAGAGAGAGAGAGAAACGTCCATGGCTCTCACTGCGAGAATAAACCTGCTGTCCTCCTCCACCTTGAGGTCCAGATCATCATCCACGCCGTCAAATGCCGTCCTCACTGTCTCATCTCCAATCTCATCCTTCTCTGTCTTCTCATCTCTAACTTCTCTCTTCACTGCTCCAAGACTCCCTCCCAGAACCTCGCATTTCCCTTCCATCAAGGCCTCTTCCTCTTCGTCCTCTTCCACTACCATTGCCGAGCCTGAAGGCATCAAGGTCTCTATCTCCCTCCCTCTCTATCGCTAATGTGCGTGTATGTTAGAGTCTCTGCGTTCTGAATACGGTTTCTTTATTTGTTTTCTCTTTTACTAGATTAATTCGATTCCGACGAAGCCGATCGAAGGGCAGAAGACTGGAACGAGCGGACTCCGGAAGAAGGTTGCTCTTATTGCTCTTTCTGTTACTGTTTAACCATGGTCTTTTGTTGCTTGTTCATAAAACAGAAGTAATTTGATTCAAGTACATGCGGGATCGGATGTTTTGATTGCTTCTCTTTAGCTGCAATTTCATGGCATTCAAACTGAGCATTATTAGTCTTCTCATTCTGTTTATTTTTTATTGTTATACTTTATAGGTGAAAGTTTTCACGGAAGAAAATTACCTAGCCAATTGGATCCAGGTTTTAAATTTTCCCATTTCCTTGAGATTTGCATTAATTTTATTGGTCTTTAGTACATTATGGTTTGAATACGAATAAAAATTTCATTTTGTAGGCATTGTTTAATTCATTGCCGCGGGAGGACTACAAGAATGGATTGTTGGTGTTAGGAGGTGATGGGCGTTATTTTAATCGAGAAGCTGCTCAGGTCCATCTTCCTGTACTTGTTAGATGCAAATTTTTTTATTGATGGTGTTTTCTTCGAGTGTCAGGCTCCAGTGTACAGCTAATTTTGATTCAAATTGCAGATAATTATCAAAATTGCTGCAGGGAATGGTGCTCGAAAAATTTTGGTTGGCAAGTAAGTTTCTTAATTGGCTTCTATTTCACCCTTGATAATGTACAGAACGTGCAGTAGAACAGGAATAGCACGCCATGTCTTATTATGCCATTTTATTGCTTTTTATGCTTGTTCCTGTATCATGTGCATGCGCACACCCAGATATAGCTGAATGTATTCAATAGAGCAAAAAATGTATGGTGAGACGCCCTCTGTTGATTTTAGAGACTTGATGTGTATGATAATTACTTATCGGACCCAAAACTCACTTAAAGATACTTATGGCTTTTAAGAAATAGTTTCCTCCCAAAGCATGTCTAGGGAGGGTTTTTCTTATCCTGTAGATGTATATATTTTATAGACTGATTGTGCTGTGTTTGGTACATAATATCAGCATTTTGAAGTAGGATACTCTAGAATTTGGTTAAGAGGAACAAAAGTGAGTAATCTCTGTGAATTTTCCCTTTAACTGTGGCACAGTGAACACAATTTAGTTCTCCTTCCATGGGGAGAAACAACTAGCTTATTTTTGCTTAATTTCAAGCTTATGTTTAAGAGTTATTAAAAGATGGAAGGTTATACGTAATAGTTACTACAAACCTGGATAATTACACCTTTAGTGAGTTCAATAATTTCAAAAGATGGCATATCTGCTCAACAGCAGAGGTGTCAGAATTGGGTTTGTTTTCCAGGTTCCGCCCTTTGAAACAGCTGTTATGAAATTTTTGCATATTGCAACATCATTCTAGTTAATTGGTATGATGGCCAATGCTAAATGCGTTGAGAGTCTTTTGATAGTTACTTCTCTGTCTAGATACAGCTCATATGTATTGCCATTGGTATTATGAAGTTGTAAAGCTGTCTTTGCTGCAGTTTTCACTTCTAATACTTCCTTAATCTCCATAACCATGATCTACGACATTTTAGGGAAGGTATTATGTCAACACCAGCTGTTTCTGCTGTAATTCGCAATAGAAAGGCAAGCTTCTGTTACTTTTAATATTATGCTTCAGCATCTTGGCATTGCATATGAAATTTGACTCATATTGGGTGTGTGGCTGCTCCAATTCTCTGAATTCAACAATTATTTTCACAGGCCAATGGAGGATTTATAATGAGTGCAAGTCATAATCCTGGTGGCCCGGAATATGATTGGGGAATCAAGGTGAATTTTCAATCTCATATGTCCAGTATGTTAAATGCAATCAAACCTAACTGTCTCTATGGTCATGGTTCTTGGAGTTGTTCATATTCCAAGTTTAGTCCTCATTAAAATATTTGTCTTTCTGAATTCCCTTCAAACTGAGGTTTCACCACTTTGCCCTTAATGTTAGTGAATCTTGTTGAGAAAAGATTTCCTATATTAGCATGGGCTGTTCTTAATTGGTAAGAATTGTTATAATTCCACCCTGGTGTTCTTGCATTAGATGTTTGTTTCATAATCAGAGGATTTCATTCCAAGGGCAATTTATTTAACTCAATCATAATGCCGTGTCTGTTTGCTTTGCAGTTCAATTACAGCAGTGGTCAGCCTGCACCAGAATCCATCACTGACAAGATTTATGGAAACACACTCTCTGTAAGTACAAATTTTCTTTTGCCTGAGCCTCTCTTCTTTTTGCTTCCAATTTGTCTGCCCAATTGTTCATCTTCCTCTCTAATGTGAATTGCTTATTGCTGTCACTTCTTGTTTTTGAGGTGATTCTTTTTTCTCGTCCTTGGTTTTCAGTGATTCATAGGAAAATGCAACAAGGAAAGAAAAGAATGAAACCTAATTGGGTGAAACTATGCACATAAGAAGAATACAAGAGGGACCACCTAGAAAGAGGAAGAAAATCAAAGACAAAGAGATTAAAAATGTAAAAAATCTATGAAGTCCATGATTCGACGAGAAAGACCTGCAGACTTAGTTTTCGTGCAAATGAGGAATGCAATAAATAGTCCTTCCTAAGCAACTGGAAGTTTGGCAAGATGCCAGGGAACAGCCTCCCAAGCTATAAGATTGCCTCTCTGAACAAAACAACAGCACTTCAGGGGGACAAATGAATTAGGTAGTACTAGGACAGCTCAAAGGGGGAATAAATGAAATGCCAATGCACCCTAGCAGCAGAGCAGTGTAACGACAGATGATTGACATACTCTTCATGCTGTTTGATACATGTTTCTTGTTGAAGCTCTTTTCAATTATTGGCAATCCACCAACCTTATAGTAGGACAGATATTTGAGGTTATTTTAGTATAGAGTTGAATCACTATTCCTGACAAGTTCAAGCTCCTCGCGGTATTTCAACAAGATGTTGCCTTTGTTTGGATGAAAGAGTAAGACAACCATGTTGGTGGTTGTTGGAAGCATTGGCTGCTATTGTAAATGGTAACAACAATGTGAAGGTCTATATGGTTCTAAATTGAATATTTGAGGAAGTTGAGGCCTTTCAGAGCTTCCCCTAATAGAATTGAGAGAAAAAGCACAAAAAAGTCAACTGCATAAATTTTTGAACTCCTGTCATTTTTATTTTGTTTTATTTGCATCATTTTCAATTATGAAAGATTTAAATGCAGATCAATGAAATAAACATGGCAGACATACCTGATGTTGACCTATCTCGTCTTGGAGTTACTAAGTACGGAAACTTCAGTGTTGAAGTAATAGACCCAGTGTCTGACTACTTGGAGTTACTGGAGGTGGGAACATGAGATGTACATCTTTAGATCCTTGAGATGGAGCTCATATGGGTTCAGATCTGTAATTGTATTGGCCTTTATGCAGAGTGTATTTGATTTCCAGCTTATCAGAAGTCTTCTGTCAAGATCAGATTTCAGGTATGATGAATCAAGCCTTTATCTTCATTTTGCTCCTTTCTGTCTAAAATCAGCCCTGATGGCTTCCAGACATGATGGTAGATTTGGTCATCATGTTTTTTTCGCTTTGGTAACCAAAGAATTGAAGCTATCCTTGTTACCAGTAACATAGACAAAAAGTTTAAGCAACTGCGAAGACTGGAATTGAGTCTGCAAGAATGGCCGTCGACACAGTTTTTCAACTGAGCTGTTTGCATCTTCATGCTTTTTGTTCTTCCATTGTTTTTATTGCTTCTTTTCTTTTAATACTATTTTTTTTGTTTTATAAGTAAGACAATTTTATTAGAAAAAGCGAAAACAGTATAAAGGACTCTTTTCTTTTAATACTATACATTGGGCCTGTTCATTTGGCATTAAGAGCAAGTAATCTGTGGTTCATCCCAGGGGTTTGATTTCTGTGATTCATCACCATTGGATTTTCCATCCAATTCGACTGTAACTTAGACTTCATGGATTTGAGTAATTTGATATTGGGTGCAATTTTCTAGGTTTACATTTGATGCCATGCACGCTGTCACTGGTGCTTATGCCAAACCCATCTTTGTGGACAAGCTAGGAGCCGGTCCGGTACGTTGTGCATGTGAAATATTTTGAAAGCCAATACCATCTAGCTAGTATTGAAGTTCCTGACATTGGATGTTCGGTATGTCATGCAGGATTCAATTTTGAACGGAGTGCCTCTGGAGGACTTTGGGCACGGTCATCCTGATCCCAATCTTACGTAGGGTTTAGCTACTTGTTTGATAGTTTTTCATCATCTTTTGAGCATTACTAATTTTGACTTGTATTATGAGTTCAGATATGCGAAGGATTTGGTCAACATTATGTATGGTGGAAATGCTCCTGATTTTGGAGCTGCAAGTGATGGTATGTTAGAACATTACAAAAGATGACTAGAATTCTGAATTGTTGGCAATTTCTCTGCACATGCACACATGCTCAGTATTCTCAGTGGAATTCTAATGTTGAATGACGGTGAACTTTTTACCTTAACAGGAGATGGCGATAGAAATATGATTCTGGGCAGTGGTTTTTTTGTTACTCCTTCTGACTCTGTTGCCGTTATTGCTGCCAATGCACAAGAAGCCATTCCCTATTTCCGGAATGGCCCTAAGGTGGATAAATGGTTTCGTCTTTTATTCCCTTGATGTCTCTTTTTCAGTAATTTAGTCACAGATGCAGAAAGAGATGACTCCTATTTCAAAATTAATAGGGTTTAGCCCGATCTATGCCAACTAGCGGTGCTCTTGATCGTGTAGCTGACAAGTTGAAGCTTCCATTCTTTGAGGTTTTAGCTTTCCTTGACCTATTTTATTACTTTGAGAATGAAGCTTATATCTAGAGAAACTTCTGTGCTGACGAACAATTGGTCTTCTTGTGCAGGTCCCTACGGGTTGGAAGTTCTTTGGCAATCTTATGGATGCTGGAAAGTTGTCCATTTGTGGGGAAGAGAGTTTTGGAACAGGATCTGATCACATTCGTGAGAAGGATGGCATATGGTACTTGTGGTTGGCTACCTTTACTGGCGCTTCTGTTTTACTTAGAGCTTTTTTTATACTAGAAAAATGGTTATAATTTCCTACATGGCTTCGTCTTTTGAATCTATGCGATAATGTATTCTAACTCTCATAGGACACGCTTTTTGGGACTTCCTCTTTCAGTTTAGCCCCTACAGCTTGAATCAAACCACACGTCTTTCTTACCAAAACAAAATCACTTGTCTCACTGGTGCACTTGTTGAATTTTGTTCTACATAACCTTTAACGATAACATCACGGTGACTTCCCTTCTTTCCTTCCTACTTTGGTGTTATTTAGTCATTATTTTGTGATTTCATATTTTCCACTCATCCATGCAACATCCTTCTTTTTTGTTATGCTCAGCCTCCAACATATCCATTTTTTCAACTTTTCAGCCTTCTATACCACAAAGCTTAAGTAGAAGTGTAGCTAGGAGCCTAGGATCAAGAAGCATTACTCAAGATCAACGTTGCTTAATTTGGGCTCTAAGTGAGCTGAGCAAAGGCGATCATCTGACAGTTTTGACTTGGATCTACTCTTGAGCCCTGTTCAAACTGAGGATTTCTGCTACTCTGTGAGGTCAAAAGCTGCTTGAGCTGTCTCAGTGAAATAGTTTAAAAGATTAACATAAACACACTAACTCCTACTTGCTGCAAGTGGTAAAAAAAAAAAGAAACTTTGTATGAGTGCAATTATTTCATTAAGCGGGAGGGTTGGATTTCATGCCAGTTAACATAATCCGGTGCATCGCTTTAATTTTATTTTGTGGCTTGGTTGAAGAACGACATTGTGGTCTAGCATGATCGCAATTCTTCTAGGTGGTATTACAGTTTTATTTACAAAGGCTATCGAGCAAACCAGGTGTCTAGATTTAGTTATACGCTCACAAATTCCTGATGTACTTGTTTGATTGTTGTGCCTATGAAATGCCTGACTCCTTATTTCTGTCCAGTGCAAGGTTTCATAGTTTAGGAGGCGTATAGGACTGTCAAAAAGATGACATAGTTCTGTCCTGTCTCTGTTACCTGAACCATCAATTCCCATGTTAAATGACTTTCAATATCTTGAAATAACAGGGCTGTCTTAGCTTGGCTTTCAATTATTGCATACCAAAACAAAGACAAGAAACCGGGCGAGCAGTTGGTTTCTGTATCTGATGTTGTGAAGGAACACTGGGCGACTTATGGAAGGAATTTCTTCTCTAGATATGACTACGAGGTAAGTCATAACCGCATTTGGAATCAAACTTGCACCATGTTGTTTTCACTCCATCACGAGTTTTTGTTCCAAGTCTCCGAACCAAATTAAGTTGTGTCGTCTTGAGAGAGGTGTATTCGCTGATTCATCCCACTCTTTTTTTCAGGAATGTGAATCTGAAGGTGCCAACAAAATGATGGAGTACCTTAGAGATTTGGTCTCCAAGAGCAAGCCTGGTGAAAAGTTCGGTAAGTATGTACCTAAAAAAATTTCATTCCATCACCCAACACAATATCTGGATGCTGAAAATCATGTTTACAGGCAGTTATGTCCTCCAAGTTGCGGATGATTTTATGTATGTAGATCCTGTAAGTTCCAACATCATTTGTGTTAATTACCTTAGTTTAGTTGCAACTTCAAGCAATTGAAACTTTAAAACTGTCCTTGTCAGGAGGTTTAACAAGTGTTTGATTCTGTTGCCAGATAGATGGGACCATATTGTCAAAGCAAGGTATTCGTTTTGTTTTCACAGACGGGTCAAAGATCATATATCGCCTATCAGTATGTGCCAACCCCTCTCTTTATAATCACTATTCAATAGTCGGGAGGAACATCTACTAAGTGGAATAACGTTTCTTTTTCCATATTTACAGGGAACTGGTTCAGCAGGTGCCACTGTTAGAGTTTATATTGAGCAATTTGAAACTGATGTATCTAAGCTTGATGCGGATGCCCAGACTGCCCTAAAACCATTGATAGGTTAGTCCATTTCCATTGTCATTCGTTATAGACTGAATTATTTTAGTTGTTTATTGTTTATTTGATCCCGCTTTAGATTTGGCGCTATCTGTATCGAAGCTGAAGGATTTTACAGGAAGGGAGAAACCTACTGTCATCACATAGAGCACAGTCTGATGATCAAATCTCATTTAGCCAGGGTTATGCTAAGTCATGCCAATTGCAGGTTGACTGGTCCATCTTTTTCCTTTTGAGTTGTCCTACACGTTCCTCCCCCATTCAGTTTTGGATGTGCAGTAGGTAACCTGGCTTAGTCGAACGATACGCCACTCCATGTAAATTTCTAAATAATGTGGTAACGAAAATCTCTGTTTTCTTGGTGGAAGGTTCAGTGCTTTACCAATGGATCGAAACAGAGCAGGTGCCAAAATAGTCACAGTAGTCCTATCGTTTTTCTGGTTCATACAAACGCCCCCCCCAACCAAAATCCAATTGAGCAGGTTATGGATCCAATATGTTGAGCTCTAGGTTTTGTATCGGTTTTGATTAATTTCCAAGATATGAAGACCGTTAGAACCAATGCGATCACATCTCTTCCGGGTATATTTCTGTCCTTAAATAAATCTCGTGGATTCTGTATCGTTTTTGCAGAACTCTCAGGCTATTCTGGATTCTTTTCTGAAACCTCCTCTTATTTCATATTGTTTTGAGCAAAAGAATCCATGTCCTAGGTTGCAGTACATATGCTCTGATGATAGTACCAAAATTAGTAAAAGCTTTTCCATTTTTTTAGAGTATTTCCTACCAAATAAAAACCTTAGTTCTGTGCATCTTTTATATATAGTATAGTTAAAGAGAAGTTAGTGAATATGATATTTAGAGGTATACATCGTATACTATATGTAGGATATTGCATGCTATATAGAATTTCTAGGCATGCATTTGTACGTTTTGACCTTCTCTTAGAAATAGAAAGTGTTTAAAGAAAAATCGGCTCAATCTGATCGAGATTCATCAGATTAAAAAGTTTGGTTGTTTAAAACCTTATTTAAGGAATCTGCTGGGTTTTTTAAAAAAAAAAAAAAAAAAAATCTAAATCGGCTACTTTAGAGTAGTCAATGATACTCCTTCGTGGATCTGATACGATATCTTCTCCTTTTCCAATGTGTTTGTGCTCAGTAAAATCAGTGTTCTCATTGGTGAAGAAAGATCTTCATACATGATTGAGGAAAATAAAATATATGTGGTGTTAATGAGAAGATGTGGCTCTGAAAAACACTCCCTAACAATTACTACCTGCAATTAATTTTTTTTCTTTTGTTTCATCATGGAGTTGAATTATTGGGGTCAACTGCGTTTATCTCCGAAATATCTCCCATCCTGTGTGTGCGTGAGCGTTAATGGATGCTGTAATATTCTCTCTTGTACCTGCATCTAACAATCTACTGCTGGAAGGATCCGAAACACTGCAGCACAACAGACTCAACTGTCTGTCATTTCTTTATAGCCCCAAACTCTGCAAAAAATCAGCTTACCTTTTCAAGCATTTTTACTTCTTTTTTTTTTTAATAATTTTTTTTTTTTTCATTTTATTTGCTTCGGCCCTCCAAAATATAGTTTTATGCAACTGGCCCATCCAATAGTACATTCCTAGCCAAGGGGAGCGATCCCTGGCCTCCCAAACTCTGCAAAAAGATCAGCTTACCTTTTTAGGCGTTGGTAATGGGTTTTTTTTTTTTTTTTATAATTTTTTTTCATTTCATTGTTTTGACCCTTCAAAATATGAATATATGCAAATTGACCCCAATAGTACATTCCTAGCTTGGTCGAAGAGAGTATATACCATGCAGTGTTATTTATCTTTTCCTCCCTATCATTTTCAGCCTATATATATATATTAATGTCTTTTTGTTGCTGTCATTTGACATTTTGACTTAATGAAAGGCCATGAACTGGAGGAGTAACCACCAACTTTCAGCATCCATTTCATCACATAAGTTTTCATTGCGAGGCCTGGATTGATTTGTCTCTGATGGCCCCTGTTCTTTGTGAGCTACCACATGCGTTTATGACGTCCAAGGTTCTACAACATGGGGATGAGTTAGACTGTTAGAGATCCGCCATTGGTCAAGGTATCGGGTATTCGGAGCAGAACATGGCAATCCTGATAGGCTGATACGATTTGTCATTTGTGGTCCTTCTCTGAGGACAAGAGAGATATCGAGTGGGCTAAGCTTAGCTTTCTATAGAAAGCAGTAGCATGTACAACCCAACTGTGGGCTGATCAGGTCTCCATAAACATAATCACCCAATGGCATGTCCCCGACCGTCTTATATGGAGGCTGAGTGTACAACTGACAGACATGACCACCCCCTTCATTCTGTGTAAGCGGTAATGGAAAGAACAAGGGCTAGCCTATTTTAGCTAGGGTTTCAAATTCAAAGTATTGAAGAGAAAATTTATCCATCCAATTAACTCAAAATTTTAATTAAAAAATAATTTATTTTTTTTAAAAAAATAATCTCTCTTTTTCTATTTCTATTAGATTATCTCTTTCTATTACAATAATATAAAAAAAAATTCATTTAACTCATTTCTTTCTATACTTTGTCTTTGTCACTTACTTTATAAAATTCTGTTTTTATTAAAATTCTATAAAACTCTAATCTATCTCAATTTTCATACCATTCTTAAGAGTTTCTAAAATTATATAGGTTTGGTAGTCTCCCCAAAGCAAACCAACAACTTATTTCACATCCAACAAACCCAAAGTGAGATAATGGCACAGCACACGCACTCAACATGGGACACTATGTTCTTCCTTTGATCGACCCTATGTAGGTACTATGACTATCAAATAAAGTTTTGGTCTATCTGTTGGGATGTGACCTTGTCGAGTTGCTTGTCATTCTACAGCCCTTTATGCTTAAAGGGATAGAACCCAAAACAAAAAACAAAAAAAAGTAAGAAATAAAAGATAACTGAGAGAGACTTCTAGGGTTGAGGGCCAGCACAAACCCTCAACCGCTGGGGCGGTTTTTGCTGGCCTTTTCTGTTTTCAATTACTACCCATCGACGCGTATGCTCTGCATTCTTCTGGAGAAAAGTGTTCTTAATCCCCACTTCTGAATGAATATTTCAGTAAATCAGATGCTAGGCCGTACTCTTACATGCCGGATCAATTTACGTGATTTGATAGAGGCCAGTGCAGAGAAAAATAATACATGAATGTCAACGGAAAACCACTAAAAATTGCCACTTCCTGTTTTTGTCAATGATATAGGTAAGGTAAATAGCATTATCGGTGTTCAGAAACATCATGCCGACTTTCACTAATTAGCAAAGGTGTAGAAAAGTGGTTCTCGCGCATCAGGCTCCTGGGCCATTCCCTAGATTTTCCTTTAATTAACTCTTCTTTATCCGAGGGTAGGATGATCTTCTAAAACTGATCCATGGCTTGAAGCTTGCCACTAGGGCAAAAAGAACCTCGACGGAATCTGGTTGAACCCAATTTAGAATTGCATCTGTCATCTAGTGCAGAGCCTAAATCTTAGCAACCATTTTTTTATCACCATTATTGCTAAGATTTTCCTATAAATACCAGACTGAAGCTCGGATGATAATAGAGGCCCATTAAAGCAACATCCAAATAAAACTTTACCTATAACACTGTAAAGGATGCTGCATGTGGTAAGTTTTATATATCCTTAAATTCTGATCTTGTTTCTCAAGATCGATTTTCTTTTTCTCGACACATTATTTGGATTGAAGAAACCTGACCGGAGCTAGTAACGTTCCCTCACGCTAAGAAAACATGCTATTGTTGTGATCATGGCCATAAAGCCGACTTTTCGTTAAAAAATCCAAGACCAAAATCAAATTCGGATTGTCTTTGCCCCCCATTTCTAATATGAGGGATATCTCCACCTGACCCACCAACTAATAATGGTACAGGCAAGGAGAAAAGTAAGCCATCTTTTAGTGGATAATAAGAGGATAGAATTGTGTTTGTCCTAATTTGGACACTCTCACTCTCACTATGACTATACTAATTCTATGTAGATCCAACCTCTTTGGGTCAATCAGTTTCTTGGGATTCGGTCTTGGAGAGAACTCATTTGCCACATCCTTTTTTCTGCATTACATTGGGACTACCCTACCATCATGTTAGTTGCCTCTAGCGATGAACCTTGGTGTTCCCTCTTCTCTCTTTTCCACCTAATGTCCTCTGTCCGGTAGTGTCAAGTCTCAGGACTTGGGGAAGCTCGGAGTTTAGGCACCATTTCAAATGAATGGACCAAATGTTGGGAAACAGACAACTATATTGCTGGAAGCTAAATTGGGGTGTCTGACAATGACCGAGCACACAGTTTAAGATGCACATCGATCCTTGATCGCCTCCCTCAAACCTTTCGCCTTTTATTGGTTGGTCTTGTACAGCACAATGGACAACAATGTGAGTGAGCTCAGACAGAAATGTACAGAATCATACAAATATCTTTTGGGAATAATATGTATTGGAATCTCACTCAAAAGATGAGCATAACGTTGACAATCTATGACGCACAAGAATTTAACCAACTTCAGAAAGAATAATGGAGAAAAACGTACTGGGGGAAAGAAACCACGAGACAGCAAAATCTACTCCGGAAGGAATCACAATTACAAGAAATTCATCCACTAGTTAGAGCAAAAGATGTATCTTGTTATGCCAGGAGCAGCTTACTATATTGCATAATTTGCATAGGCATCCTTATCCTTTGCTATAATCTGGACTGCATTTCGATCGTCTGAGATTATTGTGTCAATTAAAACGCTCTCTCTCAAACTTAAGGTAGTTATACCTCGAAACTTAATTCTATAACTTTCTATATCGTCGTGCTTGATCCGTGTGTAAGCATTCAAGCCGAAGTAGTACAAAATAACTATGGTGATCTTTTTCTCGGCCATTCAGTTTGTTAGTTCACTCAGATATCCAGTGCACAATAAATTAGCATAAAAGTTATAGAAGTTTAACACCTCTCAAAATCTGCTCAAACTCTCTCAGAATGTACTAAGAAATATATATATATATATATATCCACTTAACCTTTTATAATTTAACAGTGGGGGTTCCTAGTTGCCTCCATAGTTATGCTGAATAATTGAGCAATAGACAAACACAAAAAAAGCAACCCAAAAATAGTTGGAATCCAATTGTTGACTTTCACAATACCAATTACATATCAAGTAAGAATGACCAGAAGGATTTATGTACCATCGCTAAATATCTCGAGTATGAGAATTGAGAGGTACAAACATATATATTGACACGATAGACACAGCAATATCGTACGAGGCAAAACGAGATGAGCTGGGCAGCTTGGGTTATGCGTTAGATGTTCATGCACTAAATGCCGCTTAGTGCAACACAATTTGATTTTCTTGAGCATTTGTAGGTAAACACGCAAAATTCAAACGACTGCTGTGCTATATGATTCTGGATTTGAAAATAACTGATCCTGGGTTGACATTATTTTCTCTCTCTCATAAAAAGTTAATATCAAGATCTCGCTTATCTGATCATGTAGTTTACCTTCTGATGTTAATTCCACTTTCATTTAAGAGAAAGGAATAAGATTCAAAGGTTACTAATTACATGCTCTCCATATTTCTTTTTCAGGAAAAAATTACTTTGCACTCCCGAATCTGAGTTTAATGTCATTTTAGGAATCTGAATTATCAAGTTCGCCACTTTGACCCTCAAAACTACCAAAATTCATTAAAAGATGATCTCCAAAAAGATCCAACCTTCAAAAAAAAAAATTTGTTATAAGTGAGTCACGTATTACAGTCGAGAACCCGATATAACAAACTTCATACCTCTAAAATTACAGTGACAACATAGTTTAAGGTTACAAAATGAATTGTTGATTTTTTTCACCTACGGTAATCATTGCAAGTTGCTCCTATCATACAGGCCCTATCACTGTGGCAAGTCCTCGCGTGGCAAATCAAAAGATTCAGGGAACCCAATGTGGATCCGTAAAATTAGCAACAGCACCGAACACTTCAGTAGTGTATTGGCATATTGCGTCCGTTTACTATCCGGTCAAACACTTTGCTCCAACTACATTTCGAAAGCTCTAAAACATTCTATTCGATGGGGATTTAGAAGATCGAATCAAGAATAATGGTGGGTCGACTGATACAGAGTAGTGCATGATATAGGAGCCTTTTGATGGAAAGTGCGTGAGTGCCACGGAGAAGACAATGCAGTTTTAGGTTATTTCATAATCCACTAAAAGATCGCTAGCTTTTTGCCCCATTTGTGCCATCATTTGCTGGTGGGTCCAGCGGAGGTTACGACTTCAAGAGAGGAAAAAGAAAAAAAAAAAGGAAAAAAAAGGCACCCTGGCAATTGCAGATAGTTCTTGGTGAAGATTTCAGAGAAAGAAATACGCTTTACGAAAGTGATTTCAAAAGCTGATTCATGCAAAACAAATGTCTCCTACGGACCGTTCTCCTTGCTCACCTATAAAGTATGTAACACCAAATTCGTGTAAATTTTTAATGAATCAAAGAAAAGGGCATAAGTATAGCATATGGTGCTGATCACTAAATCCAAAACGGACAGATGTGTATAGCATGCCTACGCTAAAACACAGACTGAGAAAAGCATTCATCAAAAAGTTGTGATAAGCATGGAAAGCAGGTTAAGGATAGTTTAGGCCTGTCTGGACAAAGAAAGAAGGAGAAATTTCTCACCTCTGAATGATGGGTTCTACATCATCACTTTCGGAGTTCAAACCAAACTCATTGCATTGAGTCCTCAACTATCAAAATTCATCCTTTAAGTGTTAGAGATAATATTAATAATCAATCTATAAAATTTAATATGATATTATCATGATATATCATAGATTCATTTTTAACTGGAATAAAGACTGATATAAAGGAGGATTTTGATTGTTATTAAATCATAATTGAAAGAAAAGAATAGGAAATCCCCATATCTATCAAATAGACTAAAAACATGTTTTTTTGAAAGTAATTAAGATATTGACAAAATTTCACAGATTTAAGTTTAACAATAGAAATATCTTTCTTATCATGCTTAATATTTTCTCTATAGACCTTTAATTTATACTCTGTATAAACCCATAATATAAAATGCAATCATCAATGGTTTTTCTAGTGGATATAGGTCTTCTAGACCGAACTACTAAAATCTATGTCTAGTTACTATTTCTCTCATCTCTCTCCATATTACTTATAAATTGATAATTATATTATCTCTAATAATGTGCGCTCTCAAATAAGATTTGACTCTCAAAATCATGTGACATAACCCATTTATAACATATATGACACAATTTTGACTGCACATTGATAAATTTTAGTAGTTCGAATTCCCAAAGTGATATTGACAACATAGTTCGGCAAAGTAAAGTGATTTTTCCTCAAAAAGTATTATTGCCTTCTATACATCCTATTTATTATGTCAAGGATTCCCAAAACATACCTGGAAAACCCTTATTAATTAAGTTACGCACTATCCATATACAAGCAACATTTGCCACAAACAAGAACAAACTTACTCAAAACAAAAACAACTAACCCGTGCCCCATCCCTCAAGTAAAAGCATCTCTGTTAACAGAAGGAATTGATCTCCAGTACTTAAACTTTATTTCTATTGATTGAGTTGTATATTTTATAACCAAAAATTTAAATATGGTATTCTCTTTTGTGCTTGAAGTATTTACCCATGGCGGCTCAGTTTAAAGTGATTATCTGAAATCTGCTTTCAAACATGGAAATTCAGAACTTGTTTTGGGACTCCTTCTAACATAAATCCTACACTTTTTGGTCAGTCCTTAGCTGAACCAATTGCAACTCCATCAATCGAACTGCTATATATCCTGTTAATCGTTCAACTTTAAATCCGGACATCCAAAAGCACAAATATCACATATGATCAGCCAGGTTATAAAAATAACACCATCCAAGTACTTGAATAAAAACTGTAAATGGGCTTGTGATCATCAGTACTCAAAGACATCTTTAAATCATTGGTGCTAATTTATCACCATATTATTACAGGCCTAGAAATCTTTGGCCCTTGCTCTTTCAGCGGGAACAAATAGACACTACAAGAAAATCGGTGTATAACGGCGCTATGTGGATGTCGCTAAAACTCGATTTATTGTCACTGCAACTTACAGGTGACAATTATAAAACCGTCGGAGTCCTGTCGCTTTTACGTCGTCACTACATGTATCTAGCAACATATTTTACTCTCAGTCGCTTTTTACTTGGTAATAGCAACGAATACTGAAGTCGCGAGAGTGCACCCCATTCTGTCGCTGTTACCTCTCTCTCTGGTTCCATTTCTGTCGCAGAAAGTTTAGAACAACAAATTTAATTCGTCGCATATCTGAGCCTAAACCGTTGGTAATGACCATGATTAGAGGTCCTGCATTTTAACGACATGGTTTTATGTTGTTGCAAGACGTTTGTGGTTGCTATTTTTTTCTGTCGATGAACTGTTCCAGCAGCAACTGCATGTGGTCCTTTAAAATAGATTGGGTCGCTGGTGTCTAGATACAACCACATACACTTCGAATTTGAATTCGCAAACAGATTAAGGTTCCACGTAAACTTCGAATTTGAATTCGCAAACAAACTAAGGTTTAACAAACCATGGTAAATTTGAATTTGATATACAGAGTACTTTACAAAATACAAGACTACAAATATTAACAAACCAGATCTTTACAGAAGCGAAAAAGCAAGAGCATTGTGCGCTGAAAACTTTCTCCAAATATCTTCACTAATGAAAGTGGTCTCTTCCCCCGTAAATTAATCCTCTCATTCCTTTTCCTTTTCAGCTCGAACTTTCTTCAAACACATTGTGCGGTCCCATTCAATACATAAACTACAAAAGAAAAATCATTAATAATCAGAAAAGAAATAAAAACAACTAGATTCTGACAAACTGACTCAAATAGTATTAAGAATAAATACAAGACCAACCTACTGAGCATATTTTTATGTAGTTAGATGCCGACTAGGTGGGAGAAATAGAGGCTTTTAAGGCGATTGCTTTAATCCATGAGAGAAAAAAGGTTCAGATTCACTTTCAGGTCACCTGCGTAAGCGAAAAAAAAATGAGTGAGAAAAAAAAAGTTAAATCTCAGATAGTGTTAGCTGTATTTTATAGATAGATCTATCGAAAAAATCACAAAACGAAGAGAATATATGAAGATTTTTGTAGTTTTCGCAGCAGCTGTGTGAGGAGAAGAAAGAATTGTGCAGTTGTCATAGCCGCTGTGCAAGACAGAGAAAAGAAGAAGAGTACTGTGATGAAGATGAGAGGCGTTAGGTTTAAATGACTAGCAACGGTAGAGATCAAATGTGAGGTGAGAAGATATCTCAGCCGTCAAAATAAATGGAAGTATCTGGAAGCTTGAGGAAGAAACATCAATTAATTATTACTTGACAAACCAACGAAAATACCTTTCTATAGTATCTTTTAATTTATAGTTATTATGATATATAAAAAATAATTTTATAAAAAATCAGAAAAATATATAATTCAAAAAATAAGTAGAAAATAGTTTCATAAATATAAAAAATTATAAAAATGGATAAAATATGAAACCATTTTCTACGTATTTTTTGAATTATATGTTTTATTTTTTTTAATATCATAATAACTATAAAAAATAATATTATTTAATTAATAATATATAAATCATTCAAGGCCGCTTTATATCTCTAAGTCGCGCACGACCTGCGCGACTTAGAGATATAGCACGCAGGGGCTAGAAATTCCAGCGCGCAGCGCTGGAAATACCAGCGCCTGTCGCTCACGTCCCGCGCGCAAGGTCGCGTGCGCGACGCTGGAAATCTCAGTCCTTGTCGAGACCTATTTTAGCGACACAATTGTTTTGTCACGATAACACTTTTGGCTCGACAAATAATATATTTGTCGCAAAAGAAGTATTTTTAGCGAAAAAATTGAACAGTCGCTGATAAAGTAGTCGCTAAAATTGTCTTTAGCGACAAAATTAAGTAATCGCTGATAAAGTAGTCGCTAAAATTGTCTTTTAGCGACAAAATTGAGTAGTCGCTGATAAAGTTGTCGCTAATTAAGTCTATAGCGACAAAATAATATTTATGTTGCAAAAGCACAGTTTTAACTACGAAATTAATTTCGTTGCTGATAAATTCGTAGCTAAAGGGCAAATCTCTTGTAGTGAGACCAACATCTCACTCTCTTTTCGATGGATCGCAATTTTCATGGAGGAGGCACCGGCACGGTGCCTTTCATAGGTGAGCATTTTTAGCCCCTTGGGTATAGCCAAGCCAATGGTAGGACTTCAGTGGCAAAAAAAAAAAAAAAAAAAAATCTTCCTGTAATCTTCCTGTACGTAGTGTTAACATTTTTTTACTTTTTAGCACCAACAATTTCGCTTAAGAGGCTTGGGGCTAAAAAGGTGACATTAGCATATCCCATAAAAAAGCCAAATACCCTTGGGAAACCGCTTAGGGAAAAAAAAATTGTTGCCATCGGGAAACGATTATCTGGCAACAAGAAAAAAGACAAATACTCCTGGAAAACGGAGCATTGCATCATTTTGCCAATTGAGAAGCACCCAAACTGCAAATAAACCATCGTAAAAAGCCCTTGATTGCTAAAAAGAAAGTTATTCGGGAAGAGAGAGAGAGGGAGAGAGCTTCCTATAAGATCACGATTTTTGTACACCGATCTCCCAATGAGAGCGGCCTTGGCTTTTCTTTCATCGTCACCTCTCGGACTTGTTTTCACTGCCTCCTCTTCTTTCCCGCAACCTACTATTTTCTCCTTTCTCTCGATCTCTCTCTCAGAGTCACTCATATTCCTTTTCTCGCTTTGAAATTTTCTTTACGCTATGGCTGTTGACTGCATCGCAAGAATACCGTCCATGCCTCCCCACCCTCCGAAAGAAGAACGGCAAAGCGAGAAAAAACTACTAGTTTTTGATGCCGCGCTGATCAGACACCAACCGACAATACCACCACAGTTCATATGGCCCGACGAGGAAAAACCATGCTCTAATGTGCCGGAACTAGGAGTTCCCCATATTGACTTGGGCGGATTCCTCTCTGGCGACCCGGCCTCCACAACGGAAGCCTCAAGACTTATTGGCGAGGCGTGCCAAAGGCACGGTTTCTTTCTTGTTGTCAACCATGGTGTAGACTATAAGCTAATTGCTGATGCTCACAGATACACGAAGGACTTCTTCGAGTTGCCCCTGTCAACAAAGCAGAGGGCTCTCAGGAAAGCTGGTGAGCACTGTGGCTATGCCAGTAGCTTCACTGGCAGGTTCTCCTCCAAGCTCCCTTGGAAGGAAACACTTTCTTTCCGCTATTCAGCAGACCCAAACTCATCCAATGCTGTCCGGGATTACCTATGTGATAAAATGGGCGAAGATTTCAAGCAATTCGGGTAGGGAAAATGTTGTCATTTTGTTTCTTTTAGACAATTTTTGGTTTTTCTGCTTTTTCGTTCTTTGTGCCACTTGTTATTGAAGTTTGAATCCTTTTTCACTTTCGATCGATAGGAGGGCTTACCAGGGCTACTGCGAAGCAATGAGCACTCTTTCTCTAGGGATCATGGAACTGCTAGCAATGAGCCTAGGTGTAAGCCGAGCCCATTTTAAGGAGTTCTTTGAGGAGAACGATTCGATAATGAGGCTCAACTACTATCCACCGTGCCAGAAACCTGAACTTACTTTAGGCACCGGGCCTCACTGCGATCCGACGTCGTTGACCATCCTTCACCAAGACCAAGTAGGTGGCCTGGAAGTTTTTGTAGACGACGAATGGCGATCTATTAGCCCCAATTTCAATGCTTTTGTTATTAACATCGGCGATACCTTCATGGTAAGACAGTTAACAGTTGGTAGTTAAGCAGATTATATTTTTGTAGTTTTTGCAATACAAGTTGAACCTGGGAATTAGGACTAGTTTTCATGAAGCTTTTGTGGGCTATTTTCCTGCAGGCTCTTTCAAACGGAAGATACAAAAGTTGCTTGCATCGGGCAGTGGTGAACAGCAAAACTCCAAGGAAATCTCTAGCTTTCTTTTTGTGTCCAAGAAATGATAAGGTGGTAAGCCCACCAAGTGAATTGGTGGACACCATGTGTCCGCGACTCTATCCGGATTTTACATGGCCTATGCTGCTTGAATTCACACAGAAGCATTACAGAGCTGATATGAACACCCTCGAAGCCTTTTCGAACTGGCTTCAACAGAAAAACAGCTGAAAGTCCAAACAGACATGGTCATTGTACCAACGAAAATGACGTCGAAAATTAAGAAGAGGAAAATGGAGGCAGAGAGGGCGTGTTCTCGTTAAAGAGGTGGGAGGAAGACAAGGCCAAAGTTGGAGGAAAAGACAAGGCCAAAGTTTTATGTTTTGAGTTAGGTACCATAACTTTCAGTGACGACCAAAAGCAAGACAAGAGAGAGATATATATGAGGAACCAATAAAGTGCTGCGTTTAAGTTTTTAACAGTTAATTTTTTTACATCTGTCTTTGATAATATCGAAGTCTATCTATAGCATTACCTCCTTATGAGTAAAATCGCATTAGCAAACAACAGGGAGTGTTGCGTAATTGCAAAAGACTTCCTATATTCACAAAACAACTTTTTATGTTTCCTTCCCTATGTTGGATGGATTGAAGAGTTTATACCACACAACACAAGTGGTAAAAAAAAAACACAAAAAACAGAAAAGAATCATCTCTATAATCATTTTCAAAACTGACCAAAACCCAATCGAGATCAGAAACCAGTTATCTTTGCTGATTAGATTTGATAGCCCGCATGTTTTACCCTTTTGCGTAGTTCTTGAAAGAGCTGGCTTTTAAAGAAGTCTATTAATGTGTCGTGACCCGAAAGGATTATTCAAGGCAACGAGAACTTTCCCGCTAGATGAATTCGAGTGCGCAAACAACGCGATCATAACCATATATTCAACAGGATAAGATGGATTCTATGCTGCTAGATAGATCCTAGTCACGGCTTGCATAACCCTGTAATCTTCATTTGTGGCTCTGGGACCTAAAAGGGTGAAGTTAAACCCAGCAATAAATACAAAAAGAATGTGGTCCACCAGTTCAACAATTCTTAGGAATAGCGAGCTAGAATACACTGACCATTCACAGGGCCTTTTTCTTTCTTTCTTTTTTTTCTTCGGCATTATTCTTCTCCAAGTGTCATTTTGGCTCTATTCTTGTTTTTTTAAAACCTGGAGATTTGGAGGGTTCTGTGATATAGAAAGAAAATGAGTATTGCTGAGTTTGTCGTGGTGCTTGTCTTTAAATGCTGCAACATTCTTCACACACACAGAGAAGAAAAGGCCAGATCTATGTCTGTGTTTGATTCCGCATGTTACTGTATCCTCTGATTTATTTTAACTGCATCTTTTGTTCTTTCTTTCTTTCTCTTCTCTTCTTTCAGATGAGATTCACATTAATATGTACTCCAATTAACTCCTACGCTTAATTAATTTGGTCAATAGAGTTTAAATAATAACAAAATGTATATGAAAAATGAATATGATTATATATATACCACTAGATCGTATTCATTTTTCAGTCGAATGGTGAATCGGACTGAAACTTCATGGTCTACTTTGCATGGCAACGACTTTCAAAAGCGACGTTGTTGGTGTAATTACAAGCTAAATGAAGAAAATATTACCCAGCAAAATCCAATTTATATATCAAGTTAAGCATTAGGGTTTATCTTTCTTCTGAATATATATATCGATTAGAAAGTTTACCATCTCACTCGAACATTTTCTTGATCTTTTAACAAATGAATATCGTTGCCAACAGAACACTGGTTACAAAAAGATTTTGACGATTCTCTATTTCCTCTCTCGTCACAAAGGCACAGCCGCCACAAGTAAGGACAACGACAGTCCCATTCCCGTACTACCTTCCAAAAGGCCCGCATCACGTGGAAACCATTTTGTTGTTTGTTCTGGCACCACTTATAATCCAACTCTCAAAAGTAAACATTTTGTGCACAGCACAACTGTTCTTTCTTATAAAACGACATTTCTTAGGATTTGTATCGTGGATTGGATGCCCCGACCTGCCCTACCTTCTTCTCTATCTACCTGTACCATTCTTGTCTCTTTCCTTCTTCCACCGTTTCCAACTTTTCCATCAAACGTCTTTCTTAACGATTACATATTTTATCATAATTTTGAAGAAAAAAAAAAAAAATCACATATTTTATCACATTCGTATTCGGCGTACTGCCTAGTCTTGAATTTTGCTAAGGGGGGGGGGGTCCACGTGGGACTCAGATTTTTAAGGGGGCCAATTAATATAGCCATAGGACATTCTCTTTCCCTGCAGGGGCAGTGTTTGGGGGCAGGCAGCTTTTTGCGGGGCTATGTAGCTCCTCCAGCGTTTTCTGCGGACATCAACTTGCGCCAAAATTAAATGGACGTCTTGGAATAATTCTTTCTTTATATCAGGAATTAAAGACCAGAAAAGAAAGAAGGGGAAGAGGAAACAAGTTGCATACAAAACCCAATCCGTTTTGGGGGGGATTAACGTCTCTACAACCAATATAAACAACTTGATCGAATTAGAAGTAATCAATTGTCTTTTCAAAGAGAAGGACCAAAAAGATCCCTATAAAATTTCCATGTGATGAAGAAAAGAATATGTCTTGCAGTCGGGAACGAAACTAGGAATTAATTATTGAGGGCCAATTACATAAAAAAAAGGTTTTTGAAAAGACAAAACGAATAAAATTAAAAATTCATTAAAAAAGATAAAGAATATGCTGGCTTTTAAGAGCTTTTGGAGGATTAGGGGCCATGACCCCAGCGAGCCCCACCTTGGCTTCATCTTGCTTGCAGTGGTTTTACGAGAAAAACGGTAATTAAGGTAGTTAATTGTACGTAATGTAAATAGAAAAGCTAAGCTATCTTTGTGGCATGGTCATATAGCTACCTAGCAACTCTTTTCTACTTTTTCTTTAAGGAGGGAGGTCATAGGTTCTACTCATGAATATGCGACATGACAATATAGTTTCTGGATTTTTTTTAAAATTTATGATTATACTAATAAGAAGAACAAGGATAATACTAAAAATTACCAACTATTTCCAATGTTTGTTTTTACTCCAATTGAGAAAGTGTATGCTTCCGCACAATCAACACTACATGACCGTCTGTTAAAAATTTACCGGGGAAAGAGAACAACCGTCGAAGTTCTTCAATCATGGAGATCAAACTTCAAACATAAAATTCCAATATTTTTAACCAATGAACATGAGGAACCTCTTTAGTGAGTGCTCCCATGCAACAAAACCTTATCTGGTTATAATTTAATCTAAAAGGACAAACCTTTCTTGTCTTTATTGGTAATCGCGTTATGAGGATATTTATAATCAAAGGAAAGCAAATAATACGCCAAAGAGTACAACCACAGTCTGTGATATGCAAACAGAAGGAAAAACAACAAAGCAACGACTCAAAGTTCTAAACATACACACCATTAAAGCAGTCTAATCTCGGCCTGCTTTTTTCTTTTTTTGCTGCTTTAATTCATGATGTTTTTGTCGTGTCCTTCTCGTTGCCCAGGGCCAGGGCATAAAAAGAAGAATGTCTTGGTAGTATCCTATACGAGAACCACCTCAAAGGAAGCAAGGACAATCTTTAATTAGTAATATTGTTTGGAAGATTAGCTCACCACGACGTTGGTCAAGTTGGCTAGTGAGCTATTAGATCGCGTTACGACGAAGTTTATGATCAGCCCGAGGTGGGATACATCGCTGCTTTCTGAGTATTCAAGTGATAGGTAACGGTGGACGGGTGGAGCCTAGCTATTCCATAATTACGTGCCAAGATGTTGAACGTACACAAGGGTTAATCAATCGAATAAGATCGTATCTCTTCTATTTTCTTGTCGTTTCTTTCAGCAATATAGTGCAAAACAGAAATGGGTAGAGCGGTCATGTCGGAGGGTGGAAGACGACGAGGTACTGCTTATACTGATCATACAATATCTACTACTTCTGATCATCATATCTCTTATATATCCTCTCTAGGCAGCTCTCGAATACGGCCCGGTGGATCAAATAGTACTGTCATAGATTCTTAATACATGGAAGGATTAAATTAAATTAATGTTTAGCAGTATGTGGTGATTTTGAAGAAAGCAGCTTCCATCCCATAATTTAAATCTCGACTTTCGTCGGACAATAGGTAAAGGATTGCAAGAAAATGACTTATGTCCCTGTTTTTTTTAATGTCGATGCATGTAGAGCCACGCACGTACATACATGAAAATGAACGTCTTTTGGTTTTTATTAGCGAGTTGGATAACCATAAAACAAAACAAGACAAGTGATCATATTCATAATTTGTAGCTTCTTGCCGTGTAGCAGACGTATTAAGGTAAAACTAATTGGTTGTTGGGGCCTTGCGACCACAATAAAGGCTCATTCTGATGAATTGTCGGCACTTGATGTTTACACATTTGTTGTCCGTACTTTGTCTGGATATGAAGGGTGACTCCAATATATAATTTTCTCTTTACAAGGACAGATGTTTAGCGAGCCTTAAGCGGGTAAGGGAACTCTTTTCCAAATAGCTTTATGCCGATCATCTCATCTTATGGCTAATTCATTTAGAATGCATTAAAATGTTTAAAAACGGTGGGTAACGTTACGTACCTGTCGATAGCAATACCTTATAAGCTATGCAATAATAGCCCAAAATTCTAAGGGCACTGGCTCCATTCTATCAACCTATGACGCCATTTCTGGGCCTGGGCCTATACTCAATAATTTGTTTGGGCATGCACATATATATCATCCTTCAGCTGGAACAACTGCCAGTCTGCCTCACCACCCCCCTCTCCCATGCACCAGATATATTTATTTGCACTCAAAATCTTCCATTTCCCTCTTCGTTAGGGATAATAACATAAATGTCGTGACAGGCATTTGGATGGCAACCCAATGACTTGGGAAGATTCTTCTGAGCTAGCTAGGTCCGGATCGATCTTTAGCTCCATTGGATCCCAAAGTTTAACGCCAATCCCCATTCTTGATTCGATAGAAGCTGCTCCCTTTTCCGAACGAATTAATCCTTTTCTCTTTTCACTCGATGAGTTTATTGAACATCTCAAGAACGTTTTCCCAATTATCATTGATGTGAAACAGATCATGAAGAGTCGTCAACTTTTGAAGGCACGAGACGCATTCATGAAGTGGAATCGTGATCATTGCAAAGGGTCGTGTCGGCCAAGAACATTCCACGGCCAGAAACCATCTGCCGACCCATCTCGGTCTTGCTTTTCGCATTGATACTTGAACGACTCTTAGTATTCCGACTTATATCCATTATCTCCGAAGTGCACCTGTCGATGTAGGCTGTACGCTTCGTGACTTTTGGGCGTATCGTAAGAAAATCCATCGACATGATCCTTAGCTAGCTGTGCGTGAGTGTTGTCCAACTTGCACGCTAGCTGGTCAGGAAATTGCCGATCATGCGCTCTGTTTTTCCACCAGGTTCACGTGAACAAACAAATTCGCGGTGTGTGACCACTAGAGCCTAGCCTAATAGTTGGGAGGCCATTTTCATATGCTCCCCTATAACGCTAGCCTAGCTAATAGTTAAAAGGTCTCTTTCATATGCTCGATTTACCAAATTTGAGTTACATAGATGTGGAGTTGATGAGCCTTCCATTTAAGTGAGTTCTAGACCGACCGCGTAAGCGGCCTTGTGCGCACCAATCATAGCTTCATCCTTGCTCTAAGGATACCTGGATTAGTGTCGGTGGAGATCCAACATGGACCCCTCCATGGACTTTTTGAACAACTCCATTAGATCCGCATTTCTATATTAACCCTGAGGCATTAAATATGGTACTATTGCTTTGTACAAGATCAATAACAGTTTTGTTCATGAGCGTGCTTAGGACAATGTTTTAAGAAGCATTCAATTTGTTCTTTTCAGCAAATAATCCATCGTATTTCTTTTGAAACGTCAATTTCTAATATTGGATACAGCAATTTCCTTGAGCCCTCGTCCATAGTAATGGAATGAATAGTTACTCTAGGGCCTTAAACGTCTAGAACTTTATGGTACTAATTAGTGACTATCCTAAACGCAGTACTGGACTTGAAGTTTAAGCCTCAATATTGGGATTTGAACTTTCGTCTAATTAGGATACTCGGTCGAAGTAGGCAGGGTTTCAGTAAATAAAGAGATGGAAATGGGAATCTGCCCTTTATTGCTAAACTAATTGTATCCACCAAAAATCTCGTACCAACTCATCCGCACTTTCTTTTTCTTTTTTTCTAACTATCCGGACCATCGTACACGCAACTTGCTCGTTTACACTTCCAATTACGTGACTGGACTTTTCATTTCCCCTAATCTTGATCCAGATAATTTTGTGTTCTTGGGTCGGGCTTTGCGTCTTATCTTGCTTGCTCGATGAACATGCATGACCCAAAGTATTAGGCCACCTCTGACACAAGAAGCAGGCTGACTCGAGTCCCGTTTGTCTTGCCTTAGACTAATGCTAACAAGTAGAACTAAGGCCTAGCCCAACTCAGCTCGATGGTGCTCTTTTTTCTTAAGCATACGAACTGTCGCAGATGATCTTCATCCTCAATCCAGAGTTCTGTCTTCTTCTATTTATTTATTTTTGTCCAACTTCAATCAATAAAAATAGAATTTATGAAATCCTATTTTTTATAGGCAATATATATGCTCCAGAAAGTGAAAGATTGTGTATTAGACTTGACTAAAAAGAACGAAAGATGGTTTTATTGAGAAGCACAATTGAAATCATCAAGCATCGGTAAGGATGTCCTGAACATCAAATCAAGACACTTCAAGAGTGTATGAAACTCTTACATATGGAAAACAGAGCATTGGCCTTCGAAGGTTCCTTCAATTCCACCCCATGAAAATCTCCTCCGCCAAAATGATCCACCACCTGTACGCCCTTCTCCTCCAACATCTTCACCAATTCAATCTGACGGTCAAACAATGGGTCCCCATACGAACCACTCACCAGAACCCTCCATCCCAGCACCCTGATTTTTTCCAAGAGCGTGGACTCCCCGCACACCCTTGGATTGCAATACTCGTGATCACGGTCAGCCCCAACTGGCAAGGACAACTCCCACATAAGATCACTTACACATGGTGGCAAAACTGGGTCATCGAGAAGCCTCAACTCTGACCCAGTCCTCTGGATCCCACCGAAGAACGGTTGTTGCAATATCAGCCCTCCGATCTTCAACGGCTGAAGATTGTCAACTTCATCAGCCGCGCGTAGTCCTGCGTGGTAGGCAATGTTACCACCAGCACTACTACCCATGATAAAACACTTGGAAAAATCCGCGTATCTTCTCAACCAATCTTCTTGGCCCGTTTTGATCCAGTGTAGCGCTTCCATGGCATCATCATAAGCTGCTGGAAGCCGATGCTCCGGGGCAAGCCGGTACTCGACCGATATGATGATCGCACTGATTTCGGTGGCCATGTGGACGCAAAAATCATGAAAAATAGATGAGGCTGCACTGAACATGATAAACCCTCCCCCATGGTACCAAACTATGAGGGGTAGCTTAGTGGCTGAGGAATTGTGAAGTGCTTCCCGGGGTAGATATATTCTGAGCCAGGTGTTGTTTGATTGGTTGATGGGGATATCTTTAGAGAGAACTGGAATGGGAAGGCTAAGATCAGAGGCGGGTGGGCTTTCGGAGACTTCGAGTAGGCGAGTCAGCTTACCTTCAGGGTTAAGGACGATTTGAAGTCGCTGGTAGGCATCCATGGAAGAATTGAGGGCTGCAGACTGCAGTTTGTGCTGATCTTTTGCTACTTGTAGGTCTTCCATTAAGACATCCGTGACTTATAATTAAAGATTCTAATTATTTGCTAGGTGACAAAATTAATCTTATGTTCGAGATATATATAAGAAAGAAGAGACAAGTTTGGTAGCCTTTCTATTACCCACTTGTTTTACAATACAACAGTCAGAATTTTTATTTTTTTTTCTTTTCAATACATACTATTTAGTTACCAATAATACAATATGCTTTATGGAAAGTTTATTGGATAATAACAATATTTAAAGTCAACATAAACTTCATTATATTAAACAAGATACAATTATCAGAACAAGACAAACAACAGAGGACTGTGTTTTGAAGAACCATGGAGAATATTATGCTTTTTCAGATTATTCTATGATCATATGATTCGTATCTACAAGACAACATCGCCTAAGAGACAGCACAATGATTCGACAAGAGCCCCACCATTTGTCTTCAGGCAGCCAATGAAGATGACATGAAATTTTTTAGGACCACATGGAAGGCCTTGGCTTTGGAAGGTTCGAAAATCTCTACCCCGTGGTAATCACCCTCACGAAATTTGCTCACCACTACTGCACCCTTCTCCTCCATCAACTTTACCAGCTGAATCTGACAGTCGATCAGCGGGTCCCCATCACAGCCCGGCACGAAGACCCTCCACCCCAGCAACTTGATATTCTCCAATAGTCTATATCCACCACCCACCGTTGGATTGCAATACTCGTGGTCTCGATCAGCAATTGGCAAGGCCAATTCCCACATTAAATCAGAAACACTCTGTGGCAAGACTGGGTCGCTGTCACCGACTCTCAACTCTGAGGGAGTCCTCTGGGACCCTCCAAAGAACGGTTGATGCAATATGAGCCCTTTGATTCTTAGAGGCTTTAGACTATCAGCTTCCGCGGCTGCACGTAATCCTCCATGGTAGGCTATGTTACCGCCTGCACTAGTGCCCATGATGTAAATGTTAGAGAAGTCGGCATAATTTCTTAGCCAGTCATCTTGGTTGGTTTTGATCCAGTGTAACGCTTCCACAGCATCATCATAAGCAGCTGGCAGTCGGTGCTCTGGAGTAAGGCGGTAGCCGACCGATACGATGATTATATTGAGCTCGATAGCGATGTTCCCACAGAAATCATGGAAGCCAGATGAATTTGGACTATAGAGGATGAACCCTCCCCCATGGAAGTAGAATATGAGAGGCAGTTTGGTAGAAGAGGAAGTATCAAGTGCCTGCCTGGGTAGGAATATTCTCACCCCGGTGCTGTTCGCATGGTTCAGAGCAACGTCTTTGGAGAGAAACGGTGTGGGTTGGTTAGGATCAGGTGAGGCAGGAGTGGTTGGGATCTGACGGTGTCGTGTGAGCGTTCCGTCGGCATTGAGAACAATTTGGAGGCGTTGGTAGGGATCAACAGCGGGATGCGAAGGAGGAGGGGTCTGATCTGACATCGTGGATGAGCTAGGATTGGACTGTGACTGTGAAACGAGCCTGGATAACAGAGAGATCTCTCCCTGTGTAAGGAGGCCGTAGGGTTGGACTGTGGCTGTGTAATGAGGTGGGAATAACGAGATCGCTATTAGACGAAGAAGCTTACTCTGAAGAAAGGTCAATCTGCATCATGTAGGGCTGACTTTCGACATCATTTGACGTTTAGTTGAGAATCACCGTTGGCCACAAAATTTGCCGTGAACGGGGACGAGTACAATAACTTTTAAGTCGTGGAATTCACTCCTTTTTTTTTCTTTTTTCTTTTTCGTTTTGTTTCAGATAATATTTAAGAGTGTATAGAAAGTTTCGATTAGATGCACATGGGCTGGTAGCTGAATTAAGGCATAAAATTACATTTAACTGAATGTTTGGTTTTGGTATTTTTCAGTTTTGAAGAATTTTTTAAATTTTTTAACTTGGATTATGTTATTAAAAATTATTTATTTTATTTTAACTGATTTTTAGCTCAAAATCTCACTATAAATAACCCATAACCCCCTAGATTCCAGGCCATACATCGAGGGTGCGATTAGACATGGTGGACAATGTGTTATGAGATGGGATTGGGTTCTTGTTTGCGCTGCTTCTTTCGCTGTCTCTGAACAATTCTCAGATTGGACTGAGAAATGGTTGGTGCTATAGCTTTAGATGTTTTCTTTGTCGTTAGGTGACCTTTTTAGCTTTATGATATTCCCATATATTTTGAGTTGAGATTAGATAGACACGGGCGGTCGCTGGGACTTTTCAGACAAGAATCTTACCAAGAATGAACAGGACGGCTGATTGGTTTTAAGTGAGTCTAGTGTAAGGTATGCCCCTAGATTATAGGAACATCAATTAGATTAGAATTGAGTTTGATGATTGGGTTCTTGTTAGCCTCTCGCTGTCTCTGAACAAAATTAAATTGAATTAATACTTCTTAGCATTATTCTAAGTGAGTCTTCGTTAGCTGATTTGGTTACTTGCAGTAATTAGATAATCAAAATAATAGCATCATTCCAATAAATTCATGCTTACTTTATTAATGAATTAACTTTTTAACTTAAATTCTTAAAAAATTAAATTATAACAGTCAATTTTTCTAACCTACATCACACTCATGTCTAAAATGATGAGATGATAATGTTAGTAGATGAATCTTTCAAAATTGATTATTTTTATTATAATGTAGATAAAGCATTATCTTCTATGTATGATAGATTTGAACTGTTTTCAAAGTATGATGACATATTCAATTTTTTGTTTGGTCTTGAAAAATTAAGATCTTTTGATGGTTCCCAAAAAAAAATTGTCTTGAAATTACACTAGATTGTTTTCCATTTTACTGCATATAAAATACTAGTTACTTGCTTGTAAAAAGAAGTTTTTTCAAAACTAAAGAATATAAAAAATTATTTACTAACAATTACTTTTCAAGATAAATTAAACATTTTAGCAATTTTATTTATTAAAACTGATTTATTAAGTAAACTTGAATATAAAAGTTTAATTAGTAATATTACATCTAAAATAAATAAATTTATGATTAAATTTTAAATTTTTTAAACCGAAATGCCTCATTTCGTGCCAAAAATGTCGAGCCGCCGCTGACACAGCCTAGTTTCACACGCTCCAATCAACTATATTCTATCAAGGAATTTCTAGCTTTTCGTTGATATATTGGACTTGGACTTGGAAACTCAATGGCAAAGAATACAGATCCCAAGCTATAGGGCTCTTCCTGGCTGGGCAGAACATTGGAAACTCCAGGCTACGACACCGAAGCCCAATGCCCAATACAATCCTCAAGCCAACTAACGTGGGCCGACTTTCTTATTTGGGTGAAGCCCAGTGCGATTATCAACTGCTCGTGGGATTCACAGTCGGACCAGTACATTATTCAAGAGGGTCATTCCGTCATTCTATCCCTCAGTGTACTCTATCTTCACCATTGTGTATGGTTTAAGAGAAGACAATTTATGCGACCTATCAAACCAGGAGGAGGAGATAGTGACGGATATTTTTATGTTCACAGTTAATTTTTTTAAGGTAATGTTTTGATAGAGTTAATAAAAAAGAGCAGATAGTCCATGCTACATAATCTTGTTGTACTTTATTTTCGACAAACCAAAAGTATTATTCTCAAGCCGTTTCCATGGACCAAGCGATCTATCAACTGCCAAAAAAAAAAAAAAAAACAGATATTACAAACTCTCATAAAATCCAGATCATGATAGCAAATTTTGACGGCCTCGAATGGGTTGGTGATTTATTCGCCCCAATGAAACTATGATGGAGACTTGTTGGCCCCACATGCAGCACAATGGGGCTGGTTGGTTGGCATGACATACCACCCAACTGAGCGGAGGAAAGTCAACTTATAAACAAAGTTTCTTCATTGTTGAGAGTACTCGCACTCATAAGGCCATAAATACTTGCACCCTTAAGAATGACATTACATTTGTATCTACAAAAAGCTGGATTTGTTAGGAATTAAAAGATCATCTTGTCCAATTTCAAAACCGAGGAGAGTGCTTGGGGAATTCTCTAACCTTTCTCTTTTATTTTTAATAGAAGATTCTTTGTAAAGGTTTCTAATTAGCATATATGACTGTGAGTACTTTAAGTGATGCTACCAGCAAACACTACACGTTCTTTAAGTGATACTACCAGCAAACACTACACGTTAATTGACTCTCACGTAAGAGCACGCAAACTCACTCCACGTCTACGTACGAGTTGACTTGACAAGGTAGCAATTCACCATTTTCGTTTCCCAGGGCCTAGCCAGTACTTCAAGAGGTTACTGTGGCAACCATGGCAAGAATTGTCGGTTGCATTTGAAACCAAAAACAGTTCATGGGAGGCAACAAGCTAGAACTCAATTTGAATGAGGGTCATTGATCTCATATGGCCTAGGGATGAACTTCGTTATGGACTACCAGACACAAGCCTCTTGGCCGTCCCTCGGCTTCTGAAGTACCAATCTTATAGTGATTTGAACCCAGCGGTGGAGGGAGGGGAGTCCAACCGGGACGGACCAATGCAAGACGTTGAAATTTTTTTTAACTAATATGTGTCATGCAAAACGTAACTTGTAATTTATCAAGGTAATAGTTAATATGCTATTAATATATAGTTTTGAAATTATATTGAAATTGTGAATATTAGACTAGGTTGTAAAATTGTGATTAGACCTTAGGTTGTGACTTGCAAAATTATATTGATGAATTTTGTTTTGTTTTGTTTAGATAATAAATAAGTTTTTGATAAAAAAAATCAGCGGGATTAGTCTAATACTCCTAATGTGACTGCTACTTCTGAGACAACTACTAGTTTGAAAAGACCTCGTATTTTATTTAGTTTGGATGATATTGTTGTTGACCCAGGGTTACGTAAACCATTGAAGAATATGATGTTGGGATTAGGATTAAGTTCGTAGGGAGTATTTGATAAAAGGTCCTTGTCAACCACTTGGGCATGATTTTCCCAAAAGCAATATGGAAACGAATGAGGGCTTTTTTGGAGTCATGGTTCAAAGAATATGAGTGGTTGGATGCGGCGTATTGCTTGTGGTGTTATCTATTTAGAAAAAGTAGATGATCAAGATCTGGGAGAGATGTGTTTACATCTACAGGATTTAGCAATTGGAAAATGGGAGTAGAGGTATTTGGGAGTCATGTTGGTGCATTTAATAGTCTTAGCAAATAGTACGTATGCATATTTCAATATAATATATTTTTAATGTTTTTAGTCCTTAATTTTTAATATTTTAACTTTAAGACAATTTTTTTGCATTACGTAGTAAAAAAAAAATTCCTGTCATTTTTCCTTAGGATTTGTCTCTATTCAAATTGATTCCTAGCTCCGCCACTGTCTAAACCGTTGATACAAAAATATACTAAGCCATAGGCAAAATCATAGGAATATTAATAAACCCAAATTTAAAATAAGATTGTGTAATCCAGCTGCAATCATGGGACTTTCCCACAAAGTCTTTTTGCTTGAGGTGTAAAGACACACGGATTATACTTACCAATAAAAAAGTAAAACGAAGAAATTATTAAAATGTATCCATTCGATAATTTAAGTCTCTTTTACGAAGATTCCAAACTCTTATGCGAAGGATCCTCTTTGGGGAGTAAGTCTAGGTGAAAGCGCTGTGGTCGATCAATAATTACCTAACTGTTGCTTAAGCCAATATTTACTATGAGTCAAAACAATTCTTTCTTAGCCGCAGGAGCGACCATTGTACCTAGCTCCTTCATGCCTGGACGTCGGAGCAGAGATCTTCATCAATTACCTTCGAGTAATCAACTACAATGCACCCTCTCTTGCTGTGAGATTTGTTCGTACCCAACAGATTCGCGGCAGTCTATTAAGCCAATTTTTTTTTCCGGGGACAATTGCTGTAGAAATGATGAAAACTGAACCAGCTTAGGTTAGTTTTTCTTTTCATTTTGGCACTATGATATTTGATTTGGGATATTTGTGAGGGTCCTTTCGAGTTTTATTTTTGTCTTATCTAAAAATAAAAAGTTCTTATACAAGTAGCTTCAACGTAAAATTCTTACTGTTAAATACGATCAAGTGGTGCAAGATCGTAATTAATTAAATGAGTCAAGCAAAGCGATCTGTCAAATGAAGTTTATATAAACTAGCTGGAGGTCATTTTACTTATATCCAAACATATTTCATTTGTTTGAGGAATCGGACTTAAACAAGGTCATTAAAATTAATTTCTTAAAGAACGCCCATAAAACCATATCCAAGAACCACCCAGTCTTTTAAACTCTCTCTTCTGATTCATTAAAATTAGTTGACAAGAATCAAGCTTCAAGAAATTGTAAATGCTCTCATCATTACACACACGTATAAGTCTAGAAATTTCAATTGAGTTTATGTCAGAATTAGGTTCAAGCAGTAATTTGATTTTTGAATCTAAATAGAACCAGTAAGTTTAAAAGATATAATTAAAGATATCAACCACAAAGGCTAATATAATTCGTAATGACCAGTCAAAGAGAGACATTTTTTTGTTACTTCACCAATTCTATCAGAAGTAAATATAATGATACACTAACCATTAAGAATACAAATAGAAGAACAAAATATCAATATAATATAAGAAAACTTTATTTTCAGGTTCTGCAGGCTTCACACAATCGATTGGATCATATCAATTAACGATTGATATCTACTCCATCTCCAACTTCACTGACTTTCGCTTGCCATAATATTGCTTGCAGACAATTAGCAGCTCCAACAAAAATGTTACAGCCGTAACAAACCATGAAACGAAAGTTGTGAATATGCAAAATAGTATATCAACAAGATGCAAACAATTAAGAGATCATGTGTTAAAAGCAATGAAGCAATTAATGAAATAAAGATCCTGCATAATGCATGCCTGCCAAGTTAACAACATCAACCATACAACCAAAAAAAATTATTTTCTAAGCCAACTTTAGAACCAATTAGAATCATGATGCCTTGTCTTGTCCCAGTAACGAGGCGTACAGTTAAGAACGGAGAAACACTGCTGCACTTGCACGTCAGTATTAAATCGATTAGATCTGATGGAACAACTCGTACAAATCCAACAAATCTAGGAGCCAGCTTAGCTAGCATCCGCCGCCATTGAGACTCCAAAAATCGCAGACCCTCTGGTGCCTTTCATTCATGTTAAGGTATCAAAATTAAAAGGAGGCCCTCCGAAGCCACAAATAATAAAAGCCTGCCCCTTAATACCCAACCAGTCATATCAGTACCCCCCAGCTGACAGAGATGACTGCAGCTGAAGCAGGTGGTGGTAACAGTCCGCTGCAGTTGGCCTTTGCTCTGGGTTCTGGTCCAAGCACCGGTTTTGAAGCTCTCGCAGCATCTTCGGGACCCCAGGCAAGCCACATGTTTTTATCAAATAGCCCACACCCCACACGTCCACTTTCACCCCATGCAGGCCCCTCCCCATCTCTGGCGCGTGCCTAAGACGCGCCGCTTCTCCGACCACCCCATGTGGATATATTTGTGGTGCACCTACTGCCTCGTCGAACCCGCACACGAACCATTCATTTTCCCTGTCCCTTCGTCGCAGAACCTTATCCCAACCCAAGTCTCTGTGCATGAAAGATAGGTCGTGTAGTGCCACCAAAGCCTTGGTCACGAACTTGAGAGCCTCGACGAGTTGATCACAATTTACAGGCTTAAATTTGCACCCTCTTGGCTTAAAAACCAATCCCAAATCGCTCTCCGATGATCGGAAAATGATTTCCGCATGTGGAATTCGGTGATCAAGAAAATCATAAATTTCCTTCACTGCAGCCCATTTTCTTTTGCTCGAGAAAATTCTGGTCATGGTGTTTGGTGTCATTTCGATGATGATCCCGTTGCCCAAGTCAACCCTTTCAAAATCACTATAAGCCGATAACTTGTAGGTGCCACCGGTCTTCATGTTGTTGAAGCACCGGTCAGCTAGCAATGGCAACAAGCCAGCAATTCTGTAACATAAGACTAGGGCTTTGAGTCTCTCCATCGGTGAAGAAAGGTCTAGAGAGTATAAATCTGTTCGGATAATACGGTCCTGTCCGCGGCTTAATGCACAAAAAGTTACCGAATAGCCAACAGCATAGTAGCCCAATATGTACGGCAGATCCGTGTAAGTCCATAAAAGCTTCTCCGCAATTGAAGATGAGGGGTTCAGGGCTCCATCCTTCAATTGATCGGCTTCCTCTCCTCTCCATAGGCAGAAGTTCCTCACGAAACCGGTCAAGTTTGGCCATTGATCCTGTAACATTTCCTCCGATGCCGAAGAGGGTTTTCTTATAATAACCATGTCAACCGAACAAAATTTAGACACGATCCTGTTAATGCAATCATCCCAAAGGCCAATAAAAGTGTCTCTACTTGTAGCACTGGCAACACTGATAGTAGGGTTAGTTCGGATTATTGGGCTCAGAATATCATATGTGAAGGCTCTACAGTCCAACAATTCGTAGGAGGTTGTAAAGAAAAGCTCTTTCCCTTGAGGTAAGTCGCGGTAAACATCTCTTCGTAGTGGAAAACGTAATTCTTCAGGTGGTGGATCTTGCAGGTGCCATGCGAGCTCAAACAGGTTTGGTAGTGTCGGCGGTGGAACTCGCAGGCACCCCACGTAGTACTCAGATGGGTCTTGAAATTCCATTGAATTAGGAACAGCTGCACCAACATAGATCATAGTACATGCATAGTTGATCATAAATTGAGCCCACCCACATAATGAAATCCAGCGTAATTATAAAACAGCCCGAGAATTTTCTCAACGACATACCGAGGTATATTAGCATTTAGAACTACAAGTTCGGAAGTTGAAGACCTGAGGGAACTAGATTCGACTTACATCTTATAGATGGTTCAGTGGGAGGAAGCTGGACTCTCTCAGTAAAGCCTGGCATGAGTGAGAGACTAGTTAGAAGGTTTATTCCTAGATTGTGTCGAAGAAGTAAAACACGACTAACAGATCTTATTTGTACCAGAAGAAGCTGTGGCAGTGGAAGACTTTCTTCTGCCGAAGACTTTGACTTGTTGTCCGGAAACGAATCTATCCACGGAAAAGCCTCTTAGAGGGCCATCTTCGAAGGCTTCCATGGTGCAAGGGACCATGGTATCGTCAAAGAAACTGACCTCATCTGCCTTCAAAAAGCTTGAGCCTTGTAGCCTCACCCTCCCTCTATGGTGCTCACCTTCTTCGGCCCATAAGTTCACTGATTCTTCCCATATCATTCGTATTTTTCCAATTCGACGGAGTTCTTTTGAAGATGAAGCACTAACGATGTCTAAAGGAGATTCGAACCCTAGTAAGGTCCCTCTAGTACCGTGGCATAGAGGTTCACTTCCACTGGTCATACCCAGTTGTTTTGCTCGAGCTGCATAAGAAACAAATCGGGTTTGTTGGAAGCGAGACGAGAGTATGGCATAAAATTTTGTTTCCTGAAATTCCAAATCCTAAATGCATAATCTAGGAAAGCAAGGAGGAACAAAACCTAAGTTTCTATTGACAAATGCATAAACCCAGACACAGACTGAAAACGGAACTTCATTCTTGATCTTTCTATCTTAGAAGCAGACCTGAGAGGGGGAGATCATCTTCTTTAAATGGAGGAGGTGGAGGCAATGCTCTTGTGCCTGCAAGAGCTGTCCGACTATCATCGGCGGCGATAATTACGGAACTTCCTCGACTCTGAGACGTTCTCATTCTAGTACCCATGAACTGCGAGAGCTCTTCAAAAACCTCTTCATCAAACGAAGCCGGCAATCTGTGGAGCTTCCTCTCATAAGGAGAAAGCCGAAAGTAACTTTTTCCAACTTGCTCTCTCTCACCCCCTCTCTCCCACTCGTACACCTTCCGGAATTCTCCCAACATATTGTCCCACTTAGTCCCAGCTGTTTTAGCGTCCCTACTTACCCCATGTCTTTGAAGAAACTCAGCAACTTCTCTATCTTTATCAGCTCTAGTTTTACCCCGAGTTTGACCACTTTCCAATTGCTCTGCCCTTGAAGATGACCCTGACCCATCAGCCCCGCCTTGGTATTGAATTCTCCAAGCTCTAGCTAACCACAGCATCTCATTTGGTTTCCAGACTGGGCTTACATATTTCCCTTTTCTGATTTGATGGTGGACTTGCTCTCCCTCTGACTTGTTTGTGTCCTGGCCAGAGGCAACAGACAGAGAAGGTAAAGGAGAGTGAGATGGAGATGATGCTGTGCCTGAGGAGGAAGTGGCTGTGGTGTGGGGTTGTTGGGTCCTTGGGTTCGTGGTGGGCGATGGACTTGATTCGGTGCTTAATATAGCCAACTGGGTCTGTTTTGGCTGAGATGTTGAGGACGGCAAAAGCTTCCATTGGCCTGTATATCTAGGTCTCTTCGGATTCACAGCCTCAAATTGTTGCTCAAATGGTACTGACGAAGTTGCGCCACTAGGAACAAATACAGGGGGAGAGATGAACGCAGAAGATCCTGTGGCAACGACCTGCGGAGACTGTTGGTGATGGTGCGGTCTGGTTTCCGTTGATTCTTCAAGTGGGTCTTTGGGCGAGGATGAAATTTGCTGTTGTATTTGCTGGGGCTGCGGTGGTGGTTGTTGCTGCTGTTGTTGTATTTGTGATTGCTTCTTGATTGTATCTCCCTTATCACCCATCTTTGACAAAATGGGCCCAGAAAAGACGTCGCTAGAGAGAAACCTTAGAAAAGAACCAGATGGAATTAGTTCCGTTCTTGGTTTAGTTTACACAATGTTTTGAATGCTTTTGGCCGTGGATTGCTGCAGTATCTCCTAAAGGGGAGTCACAAATGAAAAGCATAGGGATCATGGCCAGGGAAAAGCAGCGGCAAAACAAAGAAAAAGAAACAGCTGAAAAAGTCGTGGTTGTGGAACTGCCATGAATAAGACCCTTCAGTTTATTAACCAGTTAATTAATTGAACCAACACAGAAAATCTCGATGTGTAACCATTTTGACGAGAGAGAGAGAGAGAGATACATTGGATGATTAGGAAGGGTCATGATTGTACTGAGACTGGGAAACGCGGCTCTGAGAACTAACGTCGTTTCCGTTTTTTTCTGAGCAAGAACTAACATCGTTTTCGCCCGAGAGTATTTAATGTTGTTGGTGTTTTCGTTGTTCGGAAAGAGAGAGTAAAAAAATTGGAATGAGTGAGGATTCCACGGCCTCCCGCGTACAGCAAGGGAGTGAGTAAGTGGAAACTGTGACCGAGGGAGAGGGTAGTTTGGTTTCAGACTTTCACAGCGCGATAGGGACTGCTCGAATCAATGGCTCTGCTCCAAGTACACTCATCACTCTGCTGCGTATCTTTGCTCATGGTAGAACTCTATTATCTTCTCTCTTTCTGTCTTTCATTCCGTTGTTTCGCATTCTTTTAGTGGATTCAACAACTCAGATCATAACTTCTATCCAGTGGACACTTTTTTTTACTTTCTTTCTAAGCAAATAATTGCTTTTTTAAGTAGAATTAGGTTGACACTTTCATTAATTTGAGTGATATTCATTTATTCAATTCAATCTTTTTCTCAACTGACTATTTAGAAGAAGAAGAAAAAATACCCCTGATGCAACGGATTTTTTTTATTTTTTGGGTAAGAAAAAAGGGGGAAGAGTGCTAATCTGTTTTGCTTTAACAACTTGCCATCTCCGTGTTATGTAGAGCAAGTCAACGTACCTTCTCCATATAGACCAGAAAGTGGAAAAAGGCAGCAGTACTACCTTCGTGAAAGGCATTATGAGTAATGGACAGGAATTGCTTCCAACATGCGGGATAAGCAAATCTTGAAGTCCGGCTGGATTCTCTACTATTTCTTGGATCCGCACCCCCGTGCACGTTGGAGTTTCTTTCTTTACTTTGATTTTTGTTTTAGTTTACAACTTATTGGTCGGATTTTCATTTTCTCTTTTAGCATGTGGCATGTTTTGTTTGGGTCAAGATTATCTACAATTTTCAGTCACAATTTCGCCCTAATTTAAATTTTATATAGACAACATTAAATAGTATAAGATATATTTATTGTATTTGTCTCTTTTTAAATAGATAAATTAGAGTTTTACTATATTTTAAAGGAAAATACACTTTGTATTTAAAGTATGAGATATTGACATTATACATCCTCATTTTTAATTTCATGATATTGAGTCCCTTAGATTTTGATTTTCAGAAATTTGCACCCTCCTGTTAAGTGGACCATTAAAACCAATTGAGGGTAAAAATGTCTTTTTATGATTTTTTGGCTAGTAAAAAAAAAAGAAAGAGAGAGAGATGATTTTACCCTAAAAAAGACGTCTTATGCTTTGATGGCTAATCGAGGGTAAAAATAAATTTTTTTCTATTGTCAGTTAATTTTAACAGTCAATTTAACTGGACGGTGCTAATTGTCAAAAATCGAAACCTAAAAGACATTTAATGTTTTGTTGGCTAGTTGAGGGCAAAAACGTTTTTTTTCTCTATTGTCCGTTAGTTTTAACCGTCAATTTAATGGGATAGAACTAGTCGTCGGAAATCGAAACCTAAAGGACATGTCTCGAAATTGAAAGATGGGTTGCAAAATGTCAATATCCTATATTTGGGAGGTGCAAAATGTATTTTTCTCTAGATTATGAAAGATAATAGTGAAAAGTAGAGTATGGTAGTTGGTGAAAAATTAAAGAGAGAAATAATTTAAATGATTTTTTTTTTATATTTTTTATAATGAATATGTATAATTTGAATGGGAAAAAAATAATTTTAAAGTTTTTTAATTATTATTTTTTATGTCCATAATCACATAGAGAATGACAGGTTCAAGTTCGAAAAAAAAAAATCGAAAAGACAACAGTTCGAATCTGTGCTCATCCGATATTTTTCTATGAAAACTAGAGCTCGTCAGAAATTACAGATAGAATCATACCTTAGCCAAATTATTGACTTTTTGATTCACTATTTATACAAGCTGGTACCGTGGTACGTAACTCGATCGACCTATACTAGATTATTTTGTGTACGTACAGGAACCCCCCCTAGCACAAAGTTAGGCCCGGCCTGCATCTGGCATTTAGTAATATAGCGTATATGATTCTCCAATGAAAAAAATCACGGTTTAGATTCAGTTGAGCTAGAGACGGTGAATAGGAGTTAATCCCTCTTTATAAGTTAAAACACTGTAAAACGGATTCAGAACACGTCTAAAACTATCTGATTTAGATCATGACAATAGCAGATTCAATTAACAAAATAAACATCGAAATATTATTTTCAACATCAGTCACATAACATGACGAGATTGTTTTGACGAAATAGAAAACTTTTAAAGAACCCTAAAGAAAAAAGTGGTAAAGTCATAATTAAATTTATAAGTATGAGCAAAAGTCAAATCGGTACCTCTAATTATCAATTCGTGATTTGAGACTCATAATTTTTGAAAATCATCAATTCTAGCCCTCCGTCTAAATTAAGCGTTAAATCCGATGAAAAATTATGCAAATAATCAAATGCCCCTCCAAGATAAAATTACTAAAAAATTAATTAAAAAATAATATTTTTTTTTAAAAAAGTAATATTTTTCAAATAAAACTATTGAAACTCTATTTCAATAATATATTTATTTCTTAAATTTTTATTATTTTTATTTATTTTTAAAAATTTAGTCGTAGAGGGGTATTTTGGTCATTTTGTATGATTTTCCGTCGGATTTAAAGCCTCATTTAGAAGGAGGTCTAAAATTAATGATTTTCAAAAGTTATAGGTCTCAAATCGCCGAATTGATAATTAGGGGTATCAATTTGATTTTTGCTCATACTTATAAGGCTAATTATAATTTTACCCAAAAAAAAAAATCATTAAGAATTATCAGTGTCATCCAAAAATCAGCTTAGAAGAGAACCCTTACAAATAGTGATTCAAAACTACAAACTTATTTATTGACTCAGACAACCCCAATGTAATAATCCAAATAATCATACTTAAGCTCGCTCCGAGCAGCAACCATATTAGACCCTTGAGGTTCTTTTTATGGATTTTTTTATGAATGATCTCATTCTTCGACATTGAAACTTTGGCTGCTAAACTCTTTTAACACTCCAAAGGCTTCATAACTAAAGGTTGGTTTCAAGGTGATTGGATGAGAGAAAAAACTAGTAATTTAGATTTAGAATCTCTAATGTCCTTGTCTCTCAAATGAGATGACTCAAACAAACAATGGACGACCTCCTTACATAAATAATATTTTACTCTCTCACAACATGTAGGAGGAAATATTATAATACCTTTATGCCGTAGATCTCGAATATCAGAATTATTTAAAGTTATTCAATAAATACAGTCTTATCAGGACTCGATAAGATCATGTTAATTTGTTTATCTTTATCTAGTATTCCAATCTCGTTAGAAGTTAAGAAGATCATGTTTATCGAAAGTTTTGAATTGGTCTCAAGTATCACATGTGCTCAGCCTTATCAGATGCAATCTCATCAGAACTCCAAGTGATTTTCTTTATTTGCCGATGCAATCTCATTAAAACCTCGAGAATATTTATGATTATCTTCTTGAACACTTAGACTCACTTTCATGAAGAGACATCACAACTCAATTTGATTTATCCTTAGACACAGAATCAAGTCAATACTCCACTGTAGGCTAACACCTAGCTAGGGGCTATTGCTTTCTCCTCTATCCCCCACCTTTAGCTCCCGTCAGCATAGTCTACCTTCGCCCATGTGTGCATCTAATGTTCGATATCTTAACCTCATTGGCACTACCCGTTGTTGGGGTGGCAAAGAACTCAACTCGGTCGGATTGGTTGAGAACGGCAGACCTAATCTGAGGTGAAAATTTACGAGTGTTCCGAGGAAGGATCTGTACAATTTATAATACCTCATAATATTCCATCCTATTTAAATTAGAGACGTAATTTTTTCTAACTCTATATATATTCATCGTATGTTATATATCTAAGTTAATGAGGTTTATAATTGATCACCACAGTACAAAAGTTTCTTTAATTCTATGTATATTCCGAGGGATAAAGAACTAAAAGACTGAAATCTCTCTTATTTTTCTTTAAAGTTAATGACCTGGGATGGATTACGAGTTTCAAAGAACACTGAACAATCGATTTCTACATATTCTTTCAGGTATGCGTAGTTGCGTACAAAATGGTGGAGGCAACTGTAACCGCTCCTTACAAAACCGTACTGTTGGCAACTCTTTGGACACACTGTCGGACTACGAAGTGCAAATGAATGTTATAAGGGAAAAAAGAGAGCATAATTTAGGGTGTAGGACTGCATACAGATCACACATCTAGTCTACAAATGTGGATAAAGGATATCTATTTCTAGATTTCAATAAAACTCAATGCGCATGCAGAAACTAGGGAAGACATTTTGGTGTTAAATGCGTAAAAGAATGTGCTCTCAAGTTAGGTACATGATCTATTATAAGATATATATCAACAATTAATATTGTTCCGGAGAAAGAATAGTTGTAAATGTCAGTGGAATTGGAAAGTATGGAAAGGGTCAGGACTTGTTCCAGCTAGATGAAGACCATTACATATGCATCTACAAGGTGGTACTTGGATCCATGAGAAAAAAGAGAACTTCCACGTACAAGCGAAGTAAGAGAAATCAATTACCAAAAAAAAAAATTAGCATGGGTAAACTACCAATTAAACAATTGAGTTAATGATCAATTCCGTCGTGTACAATCAATTTAATAATAAAAATAAAATAAAATTTCTAAAAAAGTTTAATATTTAAAATCGTGTCACATATTATAAATAAATCATATAACACGATTTTGAGCATCAAATTTTTTCTATGATAGTCTAGTGATTGATGGTAAAAATTTAAGAATTCAACAGGTGGAAAAAGCTATTTTTATTTAAGAATTAAGGAAAAAGAGAAAACATAGCAACAGCCCATGTACATTTGTGGAGGCTACAGCCATAGTCCCGCGTGTACCATACCTGAGCAGCTGAGCTGCAACCAACAGATCTAAGAGGGCTTAGGGGTCGGGTCTCTCTCTCTCTCTGTGGACATTGTCACTTAAAGGGGAAAATACACTTTTCACCCACAAACTACCGGAGTAGTGACATATTGCATCCCAAACTACCATCTTTAAGACATTGCACCCTCAAACTACCAATGTTATACATTTTGCACCCTAAACTACCCACTTTGACACATTACACCCTCCAACTACTAATATTAAACACTTTGCACCCTCTATTTGACAATAATACCCTTGAGAAATTAATGAATTGACAACAATATCTAAGGGCATTATCGTCATTTTAGTTTGAAAATTTGATAAAGGGTGAAAAGTGTTAAAAATTGGTAGTTAAAGGGTGCAATGTGTCAAAATTGGTAGTTTAGGGTGCAAAGTGTAAAATATATGGTAGTTTGTAGGTGAAAAGTGTATTTTCCCCCAACTTAAATTAAAAAGCATTAATTGAGAATTGACTTTTTTTTTCTATTAATAGTCGTACAATTCAATATTTTCCCTTTTTTTTTTCCCTAGTCTTCGATGCCATCAAAAAAGAAAATGAGAAAAATACAACAAAGAAAATCTGCGCGCCCGGGCTCGGAGACGTTCCGTTTAGTTGTACCAATTGGAACCCTAACTCTCAGCCACGGAATCACCAGCGTGTCCGACTACGTCCTCCTTATCGTCTTGCTCTTAACCATAGGCGGCTTTGTCACCTACTCCACCACCACGGCGAAGGAATATGATGCGTCGTGGCCAAAATCCTCGACATCAACCCTATCGTCAATGAGCAAGCCCTGGTCCATACCGTCCCTGATCTTGAGCTGCATCGTCAGTATCTTTCTCCCAGCTGCGATAGCTGTGGAGTTACAAGTGCTGCCATAGGACTTCTGCTTGAGTGCGTGCTTCATGGTGGATGCCGTGGCCATAGTCCTCCCGCAGTTCCTGTCCACCACAGTCATTGTTCTGTGCTTTCATGATTCTAACAGCCTCGCGCATGCTTGTCATATCTGTCTCGGTGCATGTTCTTTCTCTAGATCAATTCCCAGTGTCAGGCTCGCTAATGCATTTAATCCTTTCCACAAGTCATGAGACGCACATTTCATGAATTGAGAGCTTACTTTTAGCCTGGATTGGTGTTCCGCTTCGATTAGATATGTCCTTCTGGACTGAATTGTACTTGCATTGGCATTATTTCTGACTTAATTTGTACGGTTTTCACGAGCAACATATATATACAACTTAACTTCCAAAAGCTCGCTCAAAAAAAAAAAAAAAACCTTAACCTCCAAAAGCTCTCTCAATAGGTGAATTGGAATATCTATTTTTCATTTCAAAATATCTGCATCTATCAGTTGTGATCACAAGATATGATAATTATATCAAATTAAATATAAAAAACTAAGAAACGAGAAACGTTAGCGTTGACCTTGTCATAATATAGGCATCCATATGGCACGAAGCAATACTGAACTTGTCCCATGATATTATGGCTTTGATTAATGCATACAGAATAAGTGGTAGAACTTCATTTCCTAAAAAAATAATTGCCTCTGCTGCTTACAAAAAAAAAAAAAAAAGGGCAAAACAAAACAAGACAATTGCCTCTGCTCTCCGTCTCCCTCTCTTTCTGTGTCTCGCACTCGATGCGAAGGAAATTATAAAGGGCGCAGGCGAGTCAGGCAGCAGGCGGGCGCAGTGCTGGTATATCAGTAAGTAGAAGACAGACTCGCTTAGAAAAAACAAAAAAAAACAAAAACAAAAGGCACTCGGTACGCCCGCCAACCTTTTCGCTCCTTTATTAGGCTCCTATCCTCCCCACGTCTCCACGCCGTACTTCTCACCGAACTTCAATGCCTTTTTTTTTTTTTTCTCTTTCATAGCTGGATTTACTTTTTAAGTTTTAAACCAACAAAGTTTTTTTTTTTTTTTTTTTTTTTTTCTAAATCACGAAAGTCTTGTCGCATGCACATTTTTGGTTTCATACTTTTACAGATACGTTCATAGGAAACATTCTTGCAAATAAGATTCTCTGATTTTCCATCGCGTGCCGATTATAATGAGCGGATAGAGCTCAGTTACATTGAGAGTTAAGACAAAGTTTAAATAAGGTACGTAATTTTGATCCAATATTATGGTAAATCTTACGTTAATTAATCTCTTAAAGTCCTTTTGTACAGTTAATTTGTTGGGAGTCTACTTATTAAGAGGCCTTAGGCCTTAAAGGCCTACCCATCTAGCCGGCCCTGGGCTATGAGGAGCAATCTTATCGATTGCCAACATTTTATGGCCGTTTCATAATTAAACTCCATCATGATAGAAACTAGAAAGAATATTGTCGTAGCTAGAGCTAGGTTAATTAAATGTTTTAATGACAGTAGTTATCCTAATTGGAAATTATGCATCCTTCCGTGCAGTGAGGGTTACGGAAAATAAATAAGATCATAATCGTCCAGCTGCACAAGCAATGAAATAATTAACAAACATCCTGTATCGTAAATTTGATGCACTGCTAGCTAACAGCTAACAGCTGTTACTTCCTAAGAAAAGCACATGTAAAAATATTTGGATCGAGTCTCCAGACTCCAATAGGCAGCACTAGAAGCGGGATAGGATTTTTTGTTTGGAGGTGAATCAACATTAATTTATCTGTGTTCATATTTATTATTCTATTATTGTATCTGTAAAATTTCAACAGGCTCACTTTTCATAACAAAAGTAATTTATTTGTACGTGCCTTGTGATTGATTAAATTAAAAAAAAATGGTGAATAGTCCCATCAGATTTAGAGATAATTTGTTTAGACACTAAACAAAAAGTAATAGTATTTATTTTGTCAAAAATAAAAAAATTATGAACGGCATATATATATATTTTTTAAATTCCAGGACTTTGGTGCTAATTTTGGGCATCTGCCATCTGTATCTTCTATGTCGTACAAAACCAAGGTATTAAGATAGACTGCCATTATCCAGGTCAGTATAAAACCCGATTTGGGACTTTGTATTCGCGCATATGTACAATTTATCGAGAAAAGATTCTGTGTAAAAAAACTAATGCAAACTCATGCAAAGTGCGCATGTTATTTAAAAAAACCGATCAAATGTTTCAAGAATGAATGTTATTTAATAAAAGAATAAAATATGTTGACCTGTTTTGTCTTCTCATTTCATTCAATGACGTGGTTAGTCTCATAATATTAGATTTGTTTATTTAAAGTACAGTTGCCTTTTTACATGACTTTGTATAATTTATCTTTACACAAGATCTGTTCTCCAATCTATTGGCTTATCGATCTTGGTCGAGAGAATGAATTTTATGTAAAAACAAATTGTACAAAGCCATACAAAGAGATGTTGTAATTTAAAGAAATAAATTCACTTTTATAAGGTTTACTATATCATTTAATGAGGTGAGGAGACAAAATGATGTGGCCAGACTTAAAACATTAGATTTGTTTCTTTAATCACGCCTGTCCTTTTGCATGTTTTTGTAAAATTTTGTCTTTACACAAAATATTTTTCTCATGTCAAATTGATCAGTGGATTGAGTTAGTTTTGAAGGATATTTTTGCCAAAACAGAGAGTAGGGAAAGAACTTTCGTGAAGAAAATTTGTAAAAGCTATTATACATATGTCTAGAATCCCGGCCAACGTTCATACATAAGACCCGTGCGCGTGGCATGTCTAGCGGGAAGATGAATTTAAGTATATTTGGTTACGAGGGCTAGTTAAAATTTTGATGTACGAGAATTGATAAAAACAAAATAAAGAATATTTATAAGAATTAATGAAAAAGTGAAGATAGAAATAATTTGAATGAATTTTTTATATTTATTATAATAAAAAAATAATTTAATGAAAAAAAAATATAAATAATTTTATAGTTATTTTATCAGATCGTCATCAAAATTTTAGCGCACAAACTCTGCTTAAGTGAGACAATGGGTGGTCAAAATAACACAGTGCGCGAACTTTCTTACGTGTGGAATCGAGGTAGACATTCGAAAAACCAATGGCAACTCTTCTAACGGGAAGAGGAAGTACAGTCGCATTAAGTGAGACAATGGATGAGTAGACCCGAGAAATTTATTTGCAACAACGGCAATAATTAGGAAAATCTCGTATTGTGAGCATATTTAGGAGATGTTTGTTTATCTAATTTTTTAAGAGTCTAAAAATTTTATTATATTAAACACGTTTTATAAATCTTAATAAACTTCACACTTTTACATATATACTTTATATTTTTTACAAATTTCAATAAATTTCAACATTCAAAAAATTTTCAAAATTTTAAAATATTCTAAAAAATTTCGATAAACAAACACTACTAAATTTGTGGACACCTAACTTAGAAGTTGTTCGGTTGTGATGTATTTTGAGGATTTTTTTGTGTTTTGAGAATTTTTAGGTGATATTAACTTTATTGTTATACGTGTTTTAGTTATTTTTATGTAGTGTTAATAATGATATTTGGTTGTAAAATATTTTGTATTATGATAATTCAAAAAAAACCTGAGAATTTTTTTTAACCGAACTTCTTCTTACAAATAAAATCTCATATTGTACCCCTCCTGACATGTTACATCAATTTCGGCAGCCTTTAGTGCTGTGCTGGCCTCTGAATATCTCTCTCCTCTCCCTCTCTTTTGCTAGAAAGCTGCGACCACGAAGCTGGACCATCAAACCTATTCACGGTTTCGCTGGTCCCTTATATTTCTGAAACTTTTAGAGACGGAGACACGGAAAGACGAGTAAATGGCATTTAAGGTATTATTATTATTATTATTATTTTAAAAAAATAAACATCTTCGAAGCCCTACACCAAAGACCCTAGCGCTCTTTCTAGGTCGGCTACTTCTTTCTCACCTAGCCACTCCAGGCTCCAGCTGACTCACCATTTTTACCCGCCGAGTTAAAACGTTCATTCCAATGGGGACAAGCGAAGCTAGCTACTTTCACAAGCATTATAAAGCATTTAACAGATGCAGTGGCCTTTTTCGGTGAATGAAGTGTGTCGTCTAGCAGAGTGCTATTTTTATGTCCTGGAAGTTCTAACAGCCAGACCCTGCTCCCAATCTCGTAGGCGTCCTAATTATGGCTATTCGACGCACATAGGATGACTAGGTTTCGTCTCTTTTAACCGCAAAACCTGCATGTCGGGATTTGGAAACGTGAAAAAGCTGTCGCCAGAACCCATATATTTTTTTTCTACATACGTTGTCCTCAATAATGGTTCATCTATAAGCTCTAGCGCTGCTGCACTAGCCAGGCTAAGTTGTTTTCATCCTTCTTTGCTTTTTCTCCTGTCCGCGATCTCCTGAATGGGATCCATTTTCCTTCTTCTTCTTTTTTCCCTATTGGCTGCTTGTGTCCCTGGTGTACAAAATGCTATTGATCTTTAAAGATCTTCCACGGGTAACACGTGAATCTGGGGTTCATACATTCCATTAGCTTGTCCATTTTTTCCCTCTTGGATACCTCTTTTAACACTTTGCTTGTCCTATTAGTGCATTGGAGTAAAAGGGACCCCCCCAATAATTTTCAATACACAAAGCCGTGTGGACAGAAGTGATATGTGCAAGTCAGATTAAAAACTTATTTTACCACTGAGCCAACGACAAGCAATTCCTTTCTTAAGTCAAAAAGACAGTCGTTTATACCACCTCTAAAAATTAGACTTGCGCTCTCTTTTTTTGGGTAAACAGACTTGCGCTCTCTCGTCATCATATTCTTTATATATATATATAAAAGAAGACGTAAGAAATCTAGAGAAAAATTATTTTTAGTCTTTTTATATAATTTTTATAATAGATCAATGGGTTCTAATCTAAAAATTCTAGTCTTAAGTTTTGGGCTCTTTAAAAAATAGTCTCCCGATCAATTCTTTGCCCAACCAAAGGTCTACCCCAACAGAAATTCAAGTCAATTATCCACGTGACGCTCCCATCTGTTTAATAAACAATGCTGACAACATTTGAGGTCACTTTACCTACTGTTCACTCGTGTCTCAAAAAACGTTGTCCTTCCAACTTGCATGACTGAAAAGTCAAACCTCTCATGCTAAGTTGGATTTTTGCTGAGGAGGACTTTTCTATTGTTAGTGGCTGGACAAAAAGTTGATCGAATGACTTTTTTATTTAAAGAACCCTAAACTTAATGATTAAAATGTTTAGTTTTAAAATCTAAAGACCTATTATGAAAACAATATAAAATTCAAGGACTAAAAATTTTACTTTAAAAACTCAATGACCTATTTATAAAAACGGTGTAAAACACAAGGATGGAAAATAATTTCTTTCCATTTATTCAAAACCCTCACGTAGTTGTAGCAGGATACTGTGGTTGCATCATGTTCTTATTTGTATAAATATGTTCCAAGTCTCTCGGCTACGTAAGAGGGTTCTTCCCTACCAAAATCCCTCGCTGTCCGTTGTTGTTGCTGTCTGGGCTCGAGTCCAGAGCTTATATCCAAGCTATTTCCAGACCTATTAAGAGAAGCAGCCCACTGGCCCAAAACAGAAGATAGCATTCGCTAGCCCAAAAGGGGGAGGAGGATAGTCTCACTGCTCGCGTACATGCCTACATGGTCAGTGGTCCAACATTAAACCCGGCCCCCAAGCTTACGTAGCGGGGTCGTTTTACATGGTAATTTAAAATAAAAGCATGGAATCTTTAAGCCTATTTTATTTTTGGGGCCAATTGATCACTTAACTCTAATTATCAAATATCTTTGCGGTCTCGATCGAAGGACGCAAAACTTTTGTATTTGAGTTGATAAATTATAACTAAAAAGACGGACGATGTGCCAAAACCTGGTCTTATTCCTGTTTCTGTGTTCTTCTATTGTCCGAGGGAAGGGCGAAGGGGCGCCAGCACATCTGCCAACTATATGTCGAATCACAGGATTTTTTTTTTTATTAGCTTATTGGAGGTACATAGAATATTTTGCAAGCACCTAGAGAGCATTTTGAGCATTTCGTGAAGCTCGTCTAGCATGTGTGAAAAATCTTCGAAAGCGCTGGGACGACTAATTCGGACATATATATGCAAGACAACTTTTTTGAGACGTAAAAGTTCTATGAAAAATATTTTACTTTTTTTTGGGTTACTAAATCATAATTATTATTTTCTATAATAGAACGGAGATCATAAATATTGTGTAGTTTGATGTGATAGAATTTATTTCCATAGCACCTATTTTAAGTATATATAATTTTATAATTTAAGCCACTTTGACTTAATTTGCTAGGTGGATCATATCACGGCAGGTCTGATGATCTTTGCCTACGAAGTAAACTACACATATTTCCTACCTGTCCCTCCATAGACCAAGAAACCATAATCAGTTATATATATTGGCAACGTTAAAGTTACTTGTCTCTTCACAAATGAAGTGATGATGTCTGAACTATTATAATGAATCAAATGGGAGCAGGAAAAAGAAGAAAAAGGGGAAACAGAGAGATGTTCCACACCTCTTGAACTCCATGTTTCCTTGGAAGACCAAGTCAGTCTTTCGCCCTGCTTATAAGTCAGAGAAGTACTTTAGCCGAAAAAAAACAAACTCTCCACTCTGAGAAGATCCAGATCAGTTTCACAAATAAGCTTTAACATATCATCTCAAATTTGATGCATGTGGTTCATGTAGTACTCATATCAGACGGTTCCATCTCGAACCCTTCGAAAATTGGTATCGTTTTTGTTCTTTTCTTCCTCTTCGTTCACCGTGTCTTCGACAAAAGACACCTCTTTTTTCCTCCTCCCAACGCCAACCTTGAGCCATTCCGAAACTTCTATCATGCTGGGCCGGTTGTCAGGGTTGCTATCTGTGCATCTCATCGCGACCATGACCGCTGACTTTAGTTGTTCTTTATCGAACTTGCCCTTCAACCTCGGGTCAGCAATGTGATTCAGAGCATCTTTTTGGACATAGGGTGTAACCCATTGCACTATGTCACGCTTGACACCGCCGGGGAGTTTCTCCAATGGCTTTTTCCCACTAATTATTTCTAGAAATAAAATACCAAAGCTGTAGACATCACAGCTCTCGGAAACCTTACCCCACATGGCATATTCAGGGGCCAAATATCCCAGAGTTCCCTTTACTTTAGTAGTCAGATGACTAACACCGGCTGGTATTAGTTTTGCAAAACCAAAATCTGCAACTTTTGCTTCAAATTCAGTATCTAAGAGGACATTACTCGCCTTTATGTCTCGGTGAATTATATGAGGATCGGCCTCGTGGTGCAAGTACCTTAACAATGAAAATATGGCACATGAATATCAAAGCCAATCACTGTGCATATCTTTGACTGAGTTCTGGAAAAAGAATCTCCGTACAGTAAATTTTTGGCGGCCTGTGTTTGAATAGTTCCAAATTAAGAAGTTTGTTTTTTAATAGAATTTTGTTTGAGTGGCTCGATTATTTTTTCGTATCATAAAATGGGTTTTTGTTTTTCTCTGAACAGAAGAAAAGATGTATTGAGGGTTACTTACGCTAGACCTTCGGCTGATCCAATTGCTATGCTCATTCTCCGAGGCCAATCTAGCAGACAAAGATCAGCGAGGTGGCCATGCAAATGGGCGATCAAGCTATGATTAGGCATGTAATCATAGACAATAAGCCTCTCATCCCCACCAGCATAAAATCCCCTCAAGCCCAAGAGATTTTTATGCCTCACCCTACCAAGCATTTCAACTTCCACAGCAAACTCCATCTCTGCCTTTGCACTCATTGTCTTTAGTCGTTTAACAGCAATCTGCACGATCATCTCAGGCGATTTCAAATGAAAAAGAAGAAGCTCTGTGTAATTGTTTTGCAAGGGCAACCACGGGAAAATCCTGGCTATTATTAAATATAATCACAAAGAAAATAGAATGAAAAAGGGTAGGCATAAATCATTGCCTCAACGCCTTTACTTGTTCGACCCCAATAAACGCTTCCAAAGCCTCCTTCGCCGATCTTGTTATCTTGATGGAAGTTGTTTGTGGCATGAAGTAGCTCCTTAAGAGAGTATATTTCCCATGGATAATCCCTGTCTTTTTTTACACTTAATCATAAAGAAAATTGAAAAGTTTAACCACTTATTTTTTTTTAAAAAAATCTTAATATATTTCTTACAACGATTGGAAACATCAATATAATCTGATAGAGCCTACCTGGCCTCCAGTTGTTCTCCATTGGGGATGCAACAAAAGCATGATGTGCTGATCACCTTCCTAATGGGAGGAAGTACCAGAAAATAGCAAATTGAAAAGTTAACAATTAATCAAGGAGTTAATATGAAGACTGCATAAATCAATGTCATCTTATCATGATTAATGCATAAAGCAATAGAATCTGATCGATCGAGCATATATACCTAATCTCCTGTTGCTCTTCAGTTGAGATGCAACAAAAGCATCTCCTGATCACCTTCCTAATGGGAGGAAGCAACATCAATGACAAAACTGAAAGGATAAACATGCAGTAGGGAGAGAGTACTGGAGATTGCAGAAAAACGGACTGCAGGTAATTCAAAAAGAAAGCAAATATGTCTGATGCTTCGACGCAAAACGATGGGAGTCTTATGGTGGAGACAAAAGGCAGCCTCGGCTGCAGTTGTTGTTTAATGTTTTGAACAAGCTTAGGCTGTTGATCAGTGGGCCAAATGCTTGTGGATTAATTCTAATGCAATAGCTTTTTCCCGGCAAGCTATATTTTTCCATTGGAAACGTCACATTTAATTTAAATTTCGTCGTTAGGCTTTCTTAAGGCATTATTATAATGGTGTATACTAGAGATAAGTACCTAATAGAGTTATATTTGTGTGTTTTGTTCAATGGAAAGTGACACCATCAGCTTCTGTGCAGCCCCAAGGTAACGATTAGAACGGACCTAGTCAACACTATGATTTTAAATTCAGTGGGATAGTTACGTTGTAGAAAATTAGCTGTACCCAATTAGTTTAATGACGTGATTTAAGGAACAAGACCATTTGAGAAGGAATCACGTAGAAGAGAAAGATTGGGGGGGTGAAAATACCCAATGTGACTCATGGGGATTCCAACCGAAATTGTTTTATATCAATTTTAGTTTTCAGAATTTTGTCCGAATGAGCACATGTGCGTTACGAATTCGAACTAAAAGCCTTGTGTTAATAATATATATGACTTGCCTTTCCGGGCTAGCTGGTTTCAGTTGAAATCCAAAAGGCTTTTGACCAATCAGAACTGAGGCCCATCCCAGTGAAAACACGTAGGGAATAAGCACAAAACAGAATCTAGAGAAGCTGAAGGGCCCATCCTTTCCTGCCTTCGAGACAACCTTCAAGCCACCTACAAATATTGGACCGGGTCCCCTTTCTGTATTCATTTGACCCGGCTCACGATCTTCGTGTCTTCGCATTGATTCAAGAGCAAATTACATTTTACACCTTATAATTATCACTATTTTTACAGTTTTTGCCTCAGACAATTAAACTTTACACATTGCACCTCATATTATTAAGGAGTTTACACTTTACTGATCATGTTATAATTTTACCGTTGTGACCTTTTATTTATTTATTAATTTTAACGGTCAGACTTTAATGGGTTGAAAAATTGTACGTAAACCAATTCATAATTTGGAGTGCAGTATGAAAGGTATATAGTCTTATCAAACTTGGAAGGAAAAATCATAACTGTTCCGAACTTTATCCTATCACGGATTTCGCTTTTAATTTTTTAATTTTTTAAAAGTACTTAATTAAAGGTAGTCAAGTCAAAAAGAGAGTTCCCTCTATTAAGCATTTACTGGATTTACCGACAAAAACATAAAATGCTAAAAGCCTCCTCTATTTGGAGGTGGTCTTCTTGCTGGATTTACAATAACGTACATATTGTTCAGGCATTCATGGGAGAACGGATATCATTAATTATTTCATTACAGCACCGCAAACATTTCCTAAAACGTCAAAGTGAATCATGAAAACAACTCTATAATATCAAAGTGGCCAACCTTGACAGGAAATATATATGGTCAGACTACAGTCGGATTACTGTAGCTAAATGAGAACGACAGTGAATATGAAGAAAATAGATCATTATCATTTGGGCTGATGGATCAGTCACGGCTACCTGTCAGACACGCCAAAAAAGCTATCACAAGCCCCAGTACAAAAGAAGAAACACCAAATGAACAGGCGTAAAATTAACAAATACTAAATGCTATCTTTAGCGACGAATAGTTAATTCCGTCGTTAAAGATGTATTTTTAGCAATGAAATGGGTTTTGCCGCTGAAAAATTCGTTGCTGAAAATCAAAATTGTTGCAGTGAACAAAGGGGAAAAGGATGTAGTAAATAGAATATGCAGCATGTATTGGTTTCGGCTGTGACTTCTAGTTCTGTGTCTGTCACACTGCTCTCTCTGACTGATTTCAACCTTATTCTGAGCGCCGTTAGTTTTGTTTAGCTGCTGATATGCGTAGATCCATAATTTGTTTTATTGTATATTTTGTATTATGATTTCTAATGCACGGAAAGAGCCTATCCACATTATTCAGCAAAAAAAAATAAAAATGCAGCAGGTAACAGTAGGTTAACGCATCCCAACACATTAGGGTTGAGCTGCTGCTAGCAAAGCACGAGATATATCGATCGGTTACTTCCTCCTCTATCTGAGGAAGTAACCGATCGATTTTAACGGCCCTGCTATTAGGTGGAATTAGGAGTAGCATAAGCTTAAAGATAAAGGGTCTAATTACTCTTCCCATGCCTAGAAGATTATGATACGGAAAATATAGACAACTACCAAGTAGAACGGTTGATAAATGGCTCTGAGCCTTTGATGAGTGTGTTGAGCCTCATTGTACATCTTTGTTTTATTGGATTTGTAGGCATTTAATTATATTCCTAAAAATTGACATTCAGGTTCTTCCACTTCACGTGGAGGTTACATTTCGACTTGTCTACTTCTATATATATTCGAAGTGAGAAGGGATAAAACACCCTTTAATTTCCTATGGATATCATCCCCATATATATATATATGTGTGTGTGTGTGTGTGTGTATCCATGAAAAATAATGTATGTATGTATGCATATGAATGTATATATTTTTCTTTTCTTAGAAAAAAAATTGTGTTATAATTCTAAAACTTACTCACACATGTATGTATAAATGTATGAATATGCTTCTATGAGTTCTAAAAGGCAAAATACTATATGTGCATAAGAATGCATGTAAAAACAAGAAGGAGCAATATTATATCCCTCAAATGTGCAAGAGAAAAAGAATACATGTTATCAGTGCAATTTGAAACTTAATTAGAGATGACAATTAATGCTTATATATCAGGCATGTGCAAGTACTAGATCCATCATCTCGCACACCATGTATAATATATTCGATACAGCATTAATTAATAGCTTTATAGTATCGCACGAACAACCATAACATACCTATATATGATCTTTAGTAATCGCCAGGTTGAACCAATAACCTTATCTTGATCTAGTACTTCATATATACTGATCACTGGAGCTGCTCAATGGTCCCGAGACCATGCTAAGTGCAAAATCAAACTTAACATCTATTGAATAATTATTCTAACCAAGTTATATTTTTGACTTGATCGAGTTTCAAAGTATAGTCTATCTGCTATACGTTAACCAAGACAAAATATATAGCACGCAAAGGAATATGTTTTAATTCTTGAAATTTAGGCTAATGATGCTACGGCTTGCTACCTGTCAATTGGATAGCTCAAAGGAATATGTTCTACTTCCTACGCCAAAGCTGATTTATTCCTCCAGAAACAGTTTTTAAAGAGTCTTTTATACGAGATTTTAAGTTTTCACGTTCCAGTGCAATATATATCTGGAAACGAAGACGGAGATTATCAAGAGAGAAAAATTCAAGCACTTGTGGTTATTCATACAGACAGAACCGAGTTTAAGGTTCAGCTCAAGGAAATCCCTTTCAGCAAGTGGATAAATGACAATTTTAGAGACATATCTCGATGATCAGAAGATGAGATCATTCAGTTTACGTTGCAGCCCAGGTAGATCAAGGCATTCGAACTGGTTGACCTGTAATTCAAATTAGACAAAAAGGTGAACCGTCAGATATATATATATATATATATATATATATATATATATATATATATATATATTATTCTGATTTCATGTAAACCCTAAACCTAGAAATAAATGGCGTATTGATCATCAAACATACCTTCGCCTTAATAGAGTAAAGTAAACTTTCGTTTGCTTTAGTGGAAACACAGGTAACTACACAAAATCCTTCTTCGAGCAAGATTTCGAGCACCTCCGACAGAAGCAAAACTTCCTCATCGGCGTCGCTTGTTATAATTACAATCTCCACCCCACCCGAACAAGGGTGGACCATAGCACGGTTCAGGACATATTTACCTGACCTTTCATTTCCAAGAGCGAGAACGCTTGAATTAGGTGACTCTAAAAGCTTGTCCCTCCTGATGCTCAAATGTGCGATCTTATGCTTCAGGTACTCAATATAATTCACAGCCTCGTGAATGTGATCCGATATCGAACGCTTTCCCTATAATCCCCTCCCAAAATTATAAGAATTATGCGAATCAAGAATAGAGGGTAGCCGTTTCTTGATGTGTCTGTGAAATCCTAGGAAAGTCATCTGGCATATATATACAGAAGGGAAGAAAATGAAGAGAGTGAGAGATAGAAGTTCCAGACCTTAATCATTTCGATAGGGAGCACAGACCGAAGTGATGCATTAAGAATGGCCATTTGCTGCCTTCTTTGGCGTTCAGTGTCCCTACGCAGGATCCTCTTAGTACTGCTAGCATTTGCTTCATCATTGTCCATTTTAGCGAATATACTGTGATAAGCCTTTTGCGATTTAGTACGTATACCCGAAATCGCTAATCCCAGGTGAACCTTGATCGAGGTTTCAGATCTTGTGGCATAATATTTTCTAAGTGGGGTTTGGGGGAGCCAGAGAGGATTGATTTACCAGCTCATCTCTTTGGTGGAAAGGAAGCATCGGTCGATTGAAGAAAGAGCATGTAGCTTCAAGCTTTTCCTCATCGTTGTATATTTTGATCTAAATAACGTATTGGATACCTTTCTCAAAGGCAGTGGTTTTCTATGATGGGCCTGGATATATAATCAAGATTCCCTGTTATCTCTTCCTAGACAAGGGGCATCGGTGCAAGTGAGGTAAAATGTGGCCTCGGTGAGTCGGCGGTATTACTGATGTTAAAGTTCATTGTGGGGCTGATGCCTTTTTAACTTTCTGCTGGTAATTTTCAGCCCGCGTAAGTTCACATTTGGTTGACCCACATTATATGTCGGTGCAGTGAGGATATTCGGATCGGACGGACTGATCGGGCTCTGGACAATTCTCACGATCCACTGGGATGTATTTCACGTGGTTAAAACAAATGTATAATATTAGGCCAACAAAAATTTCCCCATCTCTTGTCCCGCCCAACAATAAGAAGACGCTTTCAGACGGCACCGTGTAGTACTCTTATTCCTCCTTTGGATTGTATACTATTGTTTACGGAGTTCCTTGTTTTTGGACCCCGTCCCCTTTAACTTTTGCAAATATAAAATTGGCGCGGAAACTGCAGTGAAATGAATTGATTGGCAAAGCATATGAAAGGAATAATTTTTCCTTCTCAAGTTGGGTAACCCAACCTACCTAACCCCTAGCCTGGAACGAGTATATATATTCGATAAATTGAAGTTAACATTACCATTAGGGACAACTTTGAGTCACAACAAGCGTGAAGAACGAAGTAAATCATGAGGCCCCTTAATGTTTCATCCCTGACAATACCATGAATCCGAGTAACACGTGATTGACGTGACGAATTAAGCGCCCCCACACAAAAGAAAAAACAGTGAAAAGTGAAATGGATACAGTGTAATTAATTCGGTGTCGGTGTCGTGTACATTTGAGTAGATATTCGTAGACTAATATATACCAACGGAGAGTCTCTGTCCTTGCTGACAAATGAAGCTTCTATATATAGATAATACGAGACATGGTGAGAAGGAATATTATAATGGTGGCAAAATGATCGTATATGCTACTCTGACACATTTACTAAGACATATGAAAAACAGTTCTGTCAGCTGTTGTGGAATTCTAAGATATTGTAGACATCGGATGGGTTCCTTATCACAATGATTCCTTGTAAACTTTCAGTACTTTTTGGATTTGTGAGGTCCGAATAATTAAGAATTGGAGGAACGACAACAGCATTGCGAACAGTATCAAGGCAAAGATATGGAAACACTAATGCCTTTTATTAATTCTGATCCGATGAATATTTGTACGTGTGCGTCTGTCCCAATTCACTGAATAAGAATTAGTTGGTTTTTATATTTAAAGTAGAGCTGATCAAGATTAGCCTAGCTGTTTCGTATCTTTGCTCCCTAAAGCATAACATATTATATGCGTTGGTTGTGATTGTCTTGCGATCTTCCTACACATAGAATACTAAGATCAAGCTTATCCCGTCTAAGTAAGATATTCGCTGTTTCTTTTTGGGAGTAATTTATTGGTTTTCCAAATGACATGATCGTCTGGGTTCTTAATTAATTAGAGGCCAGTTTAGCGATGTTTCAGGTCTAGTACATTCAAACGTTTCACAAAACTCGCAGAGACGCGACGTGATATCCTCAGTACTAAGAAACAAGTTCATTAGATTCCGGAAAAAAGAATATTATGAGCATGCAGCTCAGCCGAATATTCGGCTGCTTTAGCACCTATATATATAACAACTATGTATTTGGTCACGCTCTATAGTTAATTACCCTTTGCTCAATGACATAAAAGCTCAAGCAGCTTGGTTATATCAATCGCAAAATTACCCTGCACAACAAGAGTTTGCCATTCCTAACTTGCATGGTGAGGTCTTGCGAGGACCAATCCCATAGAGGGACCAAGTCGTCCAGCGTTTAATTTCTTGAAATCCCTCTACGGGATATGTAGCAACATTGCAGAAATATAGTGCAAATATACGACCTTTCACATCCTAGAGGGTTACGTAATTCTGATCAGCTTCATAAATGCAACAATTCATTGATGATTTGTACGTACAATGCTGTTTAAACCAATGACAGGAATTTGCTGACTGTTGGATAAACCTTTACAACCAGTGAGAGGTATATAGTACAAGCCTAGTAACATACCAAAAGCCCCACCGTGTTTATGTAAATTTGAATTTGATCATGTTTGCTCCTCCAACAGGTAATAAGTTTGTGGCTGCAAAGTTTTCAAGTGACATTTCCACCTTGAGACAGCTCTCTCATAAATCCACCTTTTGTTGTTCTTAAATTAACTCGTCCAACGCGAGTTAGAGCCTAGGGGGTGTGTTTCTCCTCGTACCAGATTGAATAATACACAAACTCGATGGTGCGGATCAGCAGCTTCCAGAGGAATTAAGTTTTGAGTATAGAATAGGATAAAAAAGCACCTAAAATTCCTTCTGGTCAGTTTGTCGAGACGGTCACATGCCCCATATATAATATCTCTTTTCATTAGCTAGTTTTACTTCCAATTAAAATTACTTTTGAAAAATCATTCATGAGAAAATAATCGAATACCATAACAGGGTTAAGTGCCCGTCTTCTCACATGTTCCAGAAATTGAACAACCAAAATGTATATATCTATATGATGGCCGGTGTTAACTAGAAGATCATCAATTGTTCAAGATGGTGGGAAAAGCCATGATCTGTCTAGAAGACACAGATAATGAGTAAATTGAGCATTAATCTTTATGATTAGAACGTGCATGCTTCTTGCCTTCCTGCCAGCAGTAACAATGAAGATTGGGAAACGAAAGTAAAGGTCAAACATGCACGTAGAGCGAATTTGCCATGACAAGTAAGGCAAGTATTACAGAAGGCGCCATACTTTTCCATCGAAGTGTTAGTGTTTTGTGAAGACTTACGTACACAAGCAATATCTAACCAAATTCTGATCAGGAACCCCCTCTAACAGATCGTGGTTATGATGCTCATTAAGTAACAGTGGAGTACTTGTGTAGGGGTTCCACGGCAAGATGTCGAGTGGAGCTTGAACATGAAGTACTGGCCGTCATTTCCATTTCAGTTTATGGCTCATGATATTTACTTAATTATTAATTACTGCAAGATTTTGGCATGCGACGCTTGCAGGTGATCATGGAAAATAGAGATACAGTGTTTCTATGGAAATGTTGCATATGTTCCCTTGCAACTTATGTCGAACTGACACTACTTAACATGACGTCGTATATATATGGCCGCCTTTGAACTCATGACCTCCTTTTTATCCATTTACGTGGGCATCCTTGGTGAAAATCTTAATCTCTAATAGCCTGTTTGAACTCTTAATCAAGGCTTGAATTCTTAACTATAGAACTACCAAAGTTGTGGTAAAAAGGTCGGAAATAGTTATGCTAAATATTGGCAAGCAAATCATGGTGATGTTTTTCGTCTTCGAAAGTATCTTAACTTAGACCAAGACTTAATTCTCAACTTCAAGAGCTGATCTTTACATATTAGGAGCAATCACCTTGAGGCTCCAGGACCCCAAATTCTGCTTTTGATGAGGTGGAGCCTAACTCAAGTGGTCCAAATATGTCATCGTGATTGTACACGCGGTTCGAAGCATCCGTACACCTAAAATCCCAGATCTCACCTTCTTAATTTCTTGAAAACAAATGCCATTCCAATCTACCATATGTTGCTCTTGATCTCATATCACTACCCTTCATATGATTTCAGAAAGAGATTTTTCGAAGTCTTACAAAGGTAGCAAACCTTTGATAGCTACCCAGAGATGCCGGCAAATCAAATCAAACTACTGATTTATTTACTTTTCTTTGTAGCTTAGAAAAAAAAAATTACTTTTCTTTGTAGTGTTTGTGGCCATGATGACCCAGAAATATATATAGATTCATACTAACAATTGCTCATGAACAGTACTGACATCAAACTTCATGTTATATGCAGTGGAAATTAATCAGTTTTAGTTTCCTCACTTTACGCTTAGTTTATTTCCAAAAATTAGAAAAATTGCATCTCCAGGACAAGATCGTAGAGGGGTGAAGAATTTAGTGAACAAAACTCAGCAAGCAATGCATTTTATATAAGCACCGATAATCTTACTGTTATTTACGTGTAATGGAAGGATTGTTAACTTACTAATGTAGCTGATCATGAACCCAAGTGAGCCTATTACGTACCCACCTGTACCTGTCCATCTGGTAATTGATTTTCTGGCTCACAAATTGTACTATAAAAACATGATCACATCGTGGAAGCTATAATAAATTCTCACATTGGACAATGAATGGAAATATATATTCTGCTGTGCAAAGTCTCAAAACGAATCAGACAATATTAATTTGAAGATGTTTCGAAGAAATCAAGCATTTTCAGCTTCCAACAAAGTTTCTCACCCGAGGGTAGAACTAATATTTGTCAGAATATGCTATATCATGAAAAGAGCAGCTGTTACTTGGGAATTTTCTTTGATATTTACGGGATTGCTGCACTTAGTTTTTCTTGTAGCCCAGGCAGATCTACACATGTCAGGTCACCAACCTGTGAGGTAAGATTTAGTGGTAATTAGCAAAAAAATTATCTCTTAAGAAAATATTTATAAGTAAAACCCTAAAGGAAGACTTATAACCTAGTGATAGAGGGATTAACGGTGTTAGTACCTCAGCTTGGATAGTGTAGATTAACCTTTCATCTACTTTTGAAGAAACACAGCTATAAACAGCAAGCCCTTTCTCAAGCAGTACTTGGAGCGCTCTTGATAAAGGTAATCCTTGCTCCTTCAAGCTACTATTGACCATAATCTCAACACCACCGGAACATGGGCGAACCAGAACACAGCTTGCCGGACTGGCAGTTGAGGTTCCACTCTCCGGTTCAAGAGCAATATTAGAAGTGGACAATTCCTTTAGCTTATCCCTCTCGGCACTTAGTTCCTTCATCTTATTCTGTAGGTGCTTGATATAAGTCACAGCTTCTTTCATGTGATCGGATATTGCACGCTTTCCCTGAAGCCCCATAAATTATAAGGCTAACGTAATTGTCGTTTTAACCCAGAATTGTTAACCAATAACCCCCTAGACTGAATCGATCTCGCCGTATCCACACACAAACCCAAAAAAATATTAACGGGCAAGGTATTAATTTCCTTCATCAAGTGATTGTAAAAATCCGTGACAGTTACCAAAACAGGAAGCACAATGGGAAGAAAAGATTTGGGGAAGAGAAAGAGAAAGGAAAAGGGATATGAAATATTTTGTCCTTTACCTTGATGTATTCGAGAGGGAGAAGCGATCTCAGTGACCTATGTAGTTCGGCCATATCTTTCCTTCTTCTCCGTTCCATGTCTCGATGCATCATCTTTTTATCGTTATCATCACTTCTCTCACAGTTAGACGAAATTGCTGTTGATTTTTTTCTCCGGGCTCTTCCCTCATCGAAGTTAATAATACTGTCATCCATGGAAGCGTCAGGTAGGATCAGATCTCGTCGGATTGCGAGCCCAGAATGCGTGTTAGAGGAGATCTGGAACACCGGCCAGCTCATCACTTTGGATTAAAAGAACATTCAACAAAAAATTATTCAAGCTCTAATGCTTAATTTGCTCTCAGGTTGGCGATGGAGGCAAAAGAGAAGCAGATATGTGTTTGTTACGGTATAAGATTTTCAAGATCTTCCATGGTCAAGATTCTTTGATATCTATTCGGACGGAAGTGAGAATTGGCCTCAATGGCTATATAAAGAAATAAGTAAATCAAAAGTCGGTTGTGGGCACTGTACCTTTGTGCAAAAAAAAATAAAAAAAAAATGGAAAGAAACCTCCGCCTACTTTTTCCTTGTGAAATGACTACAACAGTTTATTGGAGAATCAGCATAAATATGTTTCTAAATCATGCTTCAATGACGGGAATGATTAAGACCTAAAAACCTCACTCACAAACGTCGTATTTACACGTGCGGACACTGTACCTATGGTGGCTATGGTCTCGTGGGACTTCCCTAACATTATCACCGGATCTTATGTGATTAAGTCACCTAACGTTGGTCGAAGACTTCCTCTTTTTTTGGTGCCTCTGAGTCAAAACTTTATGTATTCACATTGGTCTTGCACGGAATTACGTGGGTCTATGAAAATTATTTGGTCCTATACTCAGATCATTCTCATATAAGTTGCCGTCTAAAACTCTTATCCGATTACATATATTTAAATTGGACTTTCTTTGTACATATATGTGGAGGGATGCTGAAAATTAGTTTGTGATTGCGAGGTTAACCATGGCCATCAAACTTGGACTAAGAAAAGAAGATCTGGGTTTTAAGAGTACTCATACTAATTGAAGGAACGCTGCCACCATCATAGTTCGCAGAGAAGAGAAAAGAAGATTGGAAGAAGATCGAGAACGTAGCTAGCAGCATCTTCATTAACTGGTCTGAAGAATCTCCACGAATTTTATTCTCAGTTTATGGTAATTGGTCAGGGACCTGTTGTAGCAGTACTTTATGCTGTAAAAATCATGTAAATCCTGATGGATTGATTAGCGCTCGACGTGTTTGCCTGCCGAAACCAAGTTCAGAGGACACTTGTTGTCTTCTTGACATTAATATATGAATTATGAAGTGGCGGCAATGTTGGGGATAAACCACTCAGACCATGAATCAATATCAAATGGTCTAGAATTGGGAGTTCCCAATTAACAGGACCACAGGTTGTCTTTACCCAGCAGTACATTATGGCCCTATGCCTAACTCTTGCGGAATAGTTTATTGTACCCAATATGATAGGATTATGGCTACACGTGGTTGATATCAAAACCAAAAATATGTTACATTATTGAGGCCACGGGAGCAATTTAAAACAAATGTTATAATGTTGTTTTCTTTAATTTGTTCATGATTATCAATGAAGTGATCTTTTTCAGTAATGAAGACTAATAGAAAAACAGAGGAAGGGATCGGAGTAGTGGCGGAATTAGGAATCCAATCGAAGGGGGTCGAACTTCCTAGGAAAAAGGACCAAAAAAAAAAAATTACAACCAAAAAAAAAAAAAAAAAAAAATCTTCAAGTGAAAATATCAAAAATTAAGGATTAAAAACACTAAAAATATTGAAATACATGTACTGTATTATTTGTGATACTGAGAGGTGGCAATTGATCCTACGGGACTGCATATTCTGAAAACGTTATAAAATAACTTCGTTCTCAATAGTATTCATTTTAGAAGTAGAAGTCACGTTAAGAGTACTAGACGACCCTACACTGACTGGCTTCTTTATAAAAAACTTATCAATTATCTAAACAAAACAAAACAAAACAAAACAAAATTCATCAATCTAATTTCATAACCTAATCACAGTTTCACAACTTAGGCGTAATCACAATTTCAATATAATGCACAATCAAATCCTAATCAAAGATTCACAATAATCCCAATCAAATTCATAATCACAATATAAAATTCATCACATTATTAATCAAAAATTAAAATAAATTCATCACATATTGACAAATATTTAACAATTTAAATTCATGTTGATTTAATTTGTGATGAATTCATAAATTCTTCACATTACTTTGATTATCTTAAGGAAGTCTGTAAGATCATCTAAATGTTGCAAAATTACCTCTTTTGACGGTAGATATATGTAGGGAATCTCAGCCTCTTCACATAAGATTGGAACGTGTGTAATCACATCAATAAGAGATATGTTCCCAGTTATCACACATAATCTGCATTCCACATAGGGAGGGAAAAAACTTTTACAACTTCAAATGAAAAAAAAATCAATCCAATTATCCAGGTTGCAGTTACCAGTATCAAACGGGACAAAACCCATATTTTTCAATTTCAAGACATCAATATAATGAGATCAATCTCTATCCCACTACCATCCTTAAACTTTATTTCTCACTCATATCCATTACTGTCAGTTCATTATTCATCTCTGAATGACCTGAAACCTGAAAAGCGTCAGTTTATTTTTTTCTTATTCAAGAACATAAAACAAGTATTCATCACAATTTAAATTCATCAATTTGAATTTAACAATTTCACAATTCGAATAAGAGAACATAAATTCACAAATTCATATTGATGAATTTAACAATTTATGAATTCATCATAATTTAGGAATCAGAGTACATAATCTATTAATGGGGGGCGGGGTGGGCTCTTAACACATATAAAAAATAAAAAAAAAAAAATTGAAGGAATTTTCAGGCCATGGGGGGCGGCTGTCCCCCATGATCCACACGTGGTTCCGCCCCTGGATCGGATTATCTTTTTCATTTGTACTTAAACTATATCCTTGTCCCATTTTCCGTAATTTTCGGAGAACTTTGAAAGCAATAAATAAGGATTTTGCATGATATTGAGAGGGCATAAGCATGATGTATTTAAATATGTACTAATTGAAGATATATAATTTATTTCTATTTGACATGCTATGGGAAAGAAAAAGAAATTCCTAGCCCTCACGAGGACGTGGATGAGTTAGTGAAGAGTATCATGATTAATTATTCAACCTTAATTTGACTCTCCACCACAATAAACTCACAGACATAAATGATTTGTGTGGTGAGAGGCTGATGCATATATTCAGAGTTTGTCGTGGTGCTAAATCTTCCAATACGTTTAAATTGGGTCAGTTGTTCGACAGAGATGCACAGAAAGTACCAAAGATTGTCCCTTGTTATAAAATAAAAAATAAAATTCCTAAGCGTAGGACTTGAAATATGAAGTCCAATAAAAAGTTTATGTCGGGACTTAGTTCCCTTGGTGGACCTATTTGGCAAAATCATTGTCATTAAAAAAATCCATATATACTAAGGGAGATCAACTTTTAGCTAGACGACTTAGAAAGTAAACAAAAAAATAAAAAATAAAATAACATATGCGGAACTTGGCCCAACAGTAACCTCAAAGGGAAAGGAAGAAACTGAGATAAAGTTCTGGCTTGTAAAAAAAAATTGAAAAAGAGGTGAGCAATACATGGCCTAAATTTTGCAACGTCATTAGCATCGACATCCTCATTAGTTAATTCTCCGTAACGAGGCATCCTGCCTTAAAATATGTGGATGGGGAAGGACGGAAAGAATATGAGCGTGCTCGAATAAATTCATGTTTCTTTTTCTTTTTGCTTTTTGCTTCTTTCTTTCTGAATTAGTATTTAAATTTTGTATATGGGTCATTTTGCATTTGCAGTTTGTGCACAGGGGTCAAGAAAATACTAGCTTTTTCAGACCTAGATGTAGCTAATTAAATGGATAGAACATACATAAAAGTCTCAAAGGCATTTGAACCTTGAAACGACCTTCTCAGTTGAAACGACTCCTAAGGAAAAAGCTTTTAACCAGAGAGAAACTTCATGTAATGCTTCGACCCAAAAGTCTAAACGAACAAAGTTCTGCTTGAAAAATATCATCTCAACCAAGAAAAAGAAACTCATAAAAATCTTTATTTCATCTTTAATAATCAAAATGAAACCCAACAGTTTAGTCAGAGCATTACTAAAAAAAAAAAAAATCCTTAAATACTACTCTTAACAAGAGTCTAATCAATTTCCAAAAAAAAAAAAAAACAACTAAAGTCTCTAAAATAAAACAATTATTACTAAAGTTTTCATAAGGCTCTTTATTCAATAATCCTGCATCTTGCAACTAATATCAGAAGCTACAACTTGCGATCTTCTATTTTTCGCTGCCACCAACCTCTAAATCTGAAAGATAGTAAATAAGTGGTGAGCTACAACTAGCTCAGTAAGTAGCAAGTCAATGGGGGTAGGGGAAAAGGACAATTTTATAACGACAAACTGAATCAAAAAATATTGTGAGCCATACCAAAACCAAAATATAAGTTGAAATAAAATTATCCAAGGCCACGCAATATAGGAAAATCACCAATAGTCACACAGACCTCTAGGCCACACAAACCTCCAGCCACAAAGACCTCCAAATACCACGAGGGGTATCGAATTGGCCACACAGACCACAAAGATACATTGTCCACACAGACCACAGAGATATATCACTAGCACATGGATAAATTTTTCATGTATGCTCACAAAATAAATATATTCCAATTAGATATTTCAAACAAATTCATGAAATTTAAATCATTTCATCTTTATCAAAATTTTGCATATTTTTCTTCATATAATAAATCAAAATCATATAAAAATGGTGTACGTTTGAAAAATTTTATTTCACCAATGTCAAGAGATTTAATCTCGCACAAAGACATATTTTCAAATCAATTTCATCTCACAAAATAATTAAACATTTCGTGCACTTAGATTCCACAAAAGATTAGAGAAATAAAATCCCATTGAAAAGCTAATTACCTTGACGCTTAACCGAAGTTTAAGATTTCATAAAAAATTGTTGAAAAGTCTGTTAGGTTTTTGTTGTTTTGGCATCATTCCGTGTCAAAATATGTCTTGATCGAGTTGTATTTTTGGTATACACATTTGTTCAAGAGTTAGAGTCTATGGTCTGTCTAAAGTCTTTTTCGCGTTCGACCAGCGTTCAACAAATGCTCGAGCGTCCCTGATATTTTCATACAGAGACATCACGCTAACGCTCGAACGTCCTTAAGAATTTTTCATACAGAGACATCACGTTCGACTAACGCTCGACCGGCGCTCGAGCGTCCGTAAGGATTATTCATACAGAGACATCACGTTCGACGAGCGCTCGACTTACGCTCGAGCGACTTCCGGCGAATTTCAAAAATTGCTAGATTTTTGGGATTTCCTTGTGGATGAATTTTGAAACCCTACTAGGGTTCGTAAGAGGCCGACTAGAACGTGATATATATGCATCCTTAGAGTGTTTTTGGCTGCCCCTTTCCTAGAGAGAAAAACCCTAGAAAACTAGTGTTTCATGACATTGAATTTCTCTCTACTCATCCTTTATACTACTTTGTCCCTTCATTGTGTTGAAGGCCAGTTGAAGAACAAGGGTGTTCGTGAAGATCCTTAAGAAGAACCTCAAGGGTTGAGGTGAATTGCTGCTTGAGCAGATCTGAGCAGGGGGCTTGGATTATTACATCAGGGTTGTCAGAGTCAAGCAACTGGGGTTGCCCGTGTCTGAATCACTGTTGTAAGGATTTCTTCTTAGTGGATTTCAGGTGGCTGCTAGCCGGAGTGGTTTTTCCTTTGAATGGTTTTTCAAAGGTTTTCCACTTCGTCATCAAATCTCTTGTCTCTTTATGCGTTTGATTAATTTCTTTACAAGTTTATTTATTGATTTGATGATTGTGTTGGTTGATTGATATATCTAGACTGATCAATTTTCAAACTTGTTTTTAAAATTGATATTGATTAGTTAAATTACAGATTTCACCTATTCTCCCCCCTCTAGGTGAAGGTAGGGTCTAAACTAGGTTTTTCAAAGTGAATCAGCACCTAAAATTCATTTAAAATATCAGTCATCTCTTCATCTCAATCCTCACACATCTCCAACGTAAATCTAATAATAAAATTCCAGCAACAAACACACATGAACTCCAATAGCTCTATAAGAATACGTTATTCCAACAATAATTACCCTACAACAACCCAAAAACTAATCTGAAAAATCTAAAATTCTCAGATCTAAAACTCCATAAAAAATAGGAACTTGAAGAAAAACTCACTCAAATGCGCCGACAAAGTTGAAGAAAAAAAAATAGTTTAATACTTTACGAACGGCTTTCCAACGTCGTCTATAAAACGACATAACCCAAATCAATCCAAAGAAATATCACCCTAAACTAAGATTAAATCAAACCTACCTCCAAAAATCACCCAACCCCTGCAAATTGCATCTCCAAAGGTAAGAGAAAGGGAGTTTCGTGGTAGAGAGAGAGAGAGCTTCAAATGAGAGGAAACTCTAACTTTGGGCGGAGATTTTCGAAAATAACTAAGATCCATACTTAAAGATTTCTAAATAGGTTTGAAAAGGGCGAAAATTCATTCAAAATCCATTCAAAATTTGAAGAGAAATCAAATTTGAATATAAGATGAGTTCGGCGAGTACAAGGGTTTCAAACTGAATATTTTCATTCAATTTCGTGAAACTTGCAGAAGGGATAACTTATCCCTAAAGCACCGTTTCAATTTTCAATTTTTTTTTTTTAGCGGGTATTACACTTTAACTTTCTATACAAATTTCGGGATAGAACTACAGCTAGCGGTGACACAAAGGGCTTGCTTGATTGTGGGTTCAGGTCCTAGTTTTAGGGTTCAAACCATGAGTTGAACCCAATAACCAGAACTAACGTGTGGCTTTGTTCAAGGTTACTGTGACACACTCACATGTCACATGTTAATTGGCATAGCCTTCTCAAAATGTTATCCAACGTTTACTTGCTACCCAGACAAAATCCATGTATTGAAATCCGCTCTCTGACCATTTTATAGGACATCAAGACAAATATCTTCAGATGTCCAAAATGACTGTGCTATCGTTACCCTTCGACAAGAAGCTGTGATCCAAACTCCCTCTCCTTGTTCCAGCCTTACAACCCTGCCGTTCATGGCTGCCCACTTCCCAAAATGGGACAGTGGGCATTAGCGCGCTCCCCGAGCAGGTGAGCCAACTACCTACTTCCAATAATGGGACAGCGGGCATTCACGAGCGCCCCACGTGAGGTCCCTCATGGGAGAACGAAATGCCCACTTCCCAGAATGGGACAGTGGGCATTCAGGTACGAAATGCGAGCGAGCTGTATGTATCAACTTTGTTTTGTTCAATTACTTAAAAAGAAGAAGAAGAAGTCTCTTTGTTTAATTGTTCGGTGTACGTGACATGTCGATAGCTATGAAAGGCGTGGTCAGCAAATTTGGTTTTGTTCTGACCGCTCAGTGCTCACGAAAGTTGCATTACATATTATATATATATTAGGATATATTGATCTCAACCTTCTTATTGTTGGAAATATCAATTGCACGTCAATGCATTGTCACCATCAACCAAAGCAACACTTGTTAGTATCACTTTTAAAGGGAAAGGGTGAAAGTTCCAAAGAGGCATGAGTACTTCCTTGTAAGGAATCCTTCACCCCCAAAAATTTGTTGCATTATCGTGAATGAAATCAATGCCTTTTTTGTTACTTCGATTGACACTGGATGGGGCTCAATTATGGTCCCTTGAGATCCTTTTCCTCCTTTTCCAAATACATTCGTTTGAACAATAGGTTTTCTACTACTTGTGGGTGGAAGTGTGGCAGTTCGACATACAGACCAATGAGAACGCCTTCTCCTACGACATTTATGCATTTGCTTCCCAGATACTTTTTCGTAACTTTTAATTCCAATGGCGTAAAAGACTTGCATGAAGTCAGCAGAATTGTACTAGTTGTCTCAAGGCCAATCGATATATAGCCCTTTAGGCTTTAAATGATGTTGTAATGGCCTATATATCCGTGTTACTTGTATTCAACACTCATATAAATTTTCCAGTGAATTGATTCACAAAAAAAAGAAAAAAAAACTATATCATTTCCTAATCTGCAGCCCATTGGCAGCATGACATCACAAAGATCAGTATGATGTTTTTGGGGAATGAAAATCCCCGGTGATTGCACGTGGTCTTGGAGAAAAATTATTAATGTGAGGTACACTTTGAACACTCTAGGTACCCCTTCTCACTTGCGTCTGTGCCACTCTTGAACCGAAGAAGATGGAACCTCCGCAAGATTGGGTTGCTTCTCCTCCTAAATCGAGGACCCAATCTATAAGTTTATTCACAACAACCTTCCCTGCTCCGGAAAGCCCACCACTAGCCATAATGGAGCCTCCAAATAGCCACACTCGAAGTCAGACGCGCTGCCTACTGGCTAGACGCTGCGGGCATGGTGCACTCTTTTTCTCTCATTTTTTTTTTTGGAGTTCTCGTAGTTAACAACCGAAAAGTTTAAGGCTGTGCAGAATTCGCCTGATCCGAATCACCAACTCGGAGCTGGATTTGGATAGTATAGGTAAAGAAATCATGCATTCGGGTCGGAGTCGGATATCCAGTATGAGATTTGAAATCACCCGACCCGACCCGACCCCCCCTCATTCGCGATTTTAGACTCTGAAATTTTGAGAAACTCTAACCCTAATCTTTTTTCTGCCTCCCTCCTCTGACATCAACACTCTTTGTTGAGCCTCACAGTCACGGCTCTCATCGACACTCCTCCATTGCCGCCTACCTCTGTCCTCTGTTAGCTATCGCTGCCAACATCTCCTTGCCTCCTCTCTTCTTAGCAAACTTTTGTCATTGTATGATCAGGCTGTGAGTTTTTTGCGAACTTTTGATTTCCTCAAATATGTTGGTTGTGTTTGTGTAAAAGCTCAAGGAAAGAGCAAGCATAAAAAAGTTTGTAGGGCAAACATGGAAGCCGGAGGGGTTGTGAGGTTTTTGGGCCCAAATCTGAATCTGATCCGGTATCCGATCTGAATTCGATTTGACCAACTCCTGGGATTCGGGAATAATTCGGATCATATTTGATCCGGATCTGGTTCGGATCCAATTCGGATTGGATCGGATTCTGATTCAGTTTTTCCGATCAAAATATTCAATATTTAGCATAATTCACATAGAGAAAACACATCATTGAGTGGGACATGACCTTAGTAAAAGATCCAGTAATCTGGGAAAATCACTCAAGTCCTAATCGAAGGAGATATAATCAGGAAAACATTGTATGATCGAGGACAATCAAGTTAGCCGTCTGCCGCCTAGTATTTGGAAACTTCTACGTACAAGGAAGGATCTTGGTCCACCAAATGTAAACGTGGGTGGGTGGGGTTTAATCTGAACCTTATGCCCACGAGCAACTTTTAGAGAAAAAACGAATAATGTGGTCGGTGAGGTCACATTATTCGTGAACCTTGTGTACCTATCTAACCTTACAGAGGAAGTGATTAGGAATCTTCGGCCTCTGAGGCCCATTGAAGATTTCCCTTAACAAACGTATCCCCTTTTTTTTCTGCCACCGAAGCAAACCCCAGCGGAAAAGCTTCAAAGGCTTCAAGAATCTTTGTATTCCGTTCTAACCTTCCACAGGGCCACAAGAGCAATGATCAGCTGGGCTTTAAGTATTTATTTGATTCTTGACAAGGACGATTATGTCCTTTGCATGCTTCACATAGTAGCACTAATCTTTAAAAAAAGGGAAATTTACAAATACCACACTAGGTTTTAACGAATTTTTAAAAAATTCACTGAGTTTTAAAAAATTTCAAAAAGCTCACTAGGTTTATCATTTTGTATAAAAACTCACTGAACCCAATGCCGTTAAACCGGTCTAACGGCGTTGGGTTCAGTGAGTTTTTATACCAAAATGATAAACCTAGTGAGCTTTTTGAAATTTTTTAAAACTCAGTGAATTTTTTAAAAATTCGTTAAAACCTAGTGTGGTATTTGTAAATTTCCCTTTTTTTAAAGATTAGTGCTACTATGTGAAGCATGCAAAGGACATAATCGTCCTTGTCAAGAATCAAATAAATACTTAAAGCCCAGCTGATCATTGCTCTTGTGGCCCTGTGGAAGGTTAGAACGGAATACAAAGATTCTTGAAGCCTTTGAAGCTTTTCCGCTGGGGTTTGCTTCGGTGGCAGAAAAAAAAGGGGATACGTTTGTTAAGGGAAATCTTCAATGGGCCTCAGAGGCCGAAGATTCCTAATCACTTCCTCTGTAAGGTTAGATAGGTACACAAGGTTCACGAATAATGTGACCTCACCGACCACATTATTCGTTTTTTCTCTAAAAGTTGCTCGTGGGCATAAGGTTCAGATTAAACCCCACCCACCCACGTTTACATTTGGTGGACCAAGATCCTTCCTTGTACGTAGAAGTTTCCAAATACTAGGCGGCAGACGGCTAACTTGATTGTCCTCGATCATACAATGTTTTCCTGATTATATCTCCTTCGATTAGGACTTGAGTGATTTTCCCAGATTACTGGATCTTTTACTAAGGTCATGTCCCACTCAATGATGTGTTTTCTCTATGTGAATTATGCTAAATATTGAATATTTTGATCCACCAACATTAATCAACCGACTTGAAAGTCGGCATTATAATATGTGAAATAGAATTGAATGCTCCTATGGCCTTCAGACTCGCGCGCGCAGGTGGAAAAGGAAAAAATGTACGAGAAGAAAACTTATTTATTTATGTTCAAGTGTATCTTCAGCTACCAAAAAATATTCTAGCTAGCGAATCCCAAACTTATGATCTAAAAATTATCTTCAAGCATAAAATATATATATACCACATGTACATAATCCAATCAGTTGCTGCGTATTTTGTTGGGACTTAATTATAAGCTAGCTAAAGCAAGAGATTGCTGTGCATTGGTGCTGTACCCACCCTATCCATATTTTTATCTATTTTTTCCACGTGCTGTTCTTTCCGTGGCCCGCACTAGAAATTGATCAAGGATTCAAAAATGGGCTTGGCATTCGTAAATTATTTTCTAGTGTAGACCAAGTCGTTGGAGACACTAGACAGAGGAACATAATCATCACAGAGTAAAGAAATAGAATAGTATGTTATGAATAGAATGGTCACGTTGCCTCAATTATATTTATTAATGTCAAATTTTCAAATCTTTTTTTTTTCTTTTTCTGTCAGCAAAGCAAAATGCTGAACACGCACGTACGTACGAGGCGTCAGGCCTCAACCTCAATGATACGAGGAAAAGACATTTCGAGATGACGCGCGGCCCTATTCCCACCTTCTGCGACTATTATTACAGCAGACACAATTCTCCATGATCTTGACCCTGGCCTGTTCATGCATGTGGTTAAACATTACTCCAGAAATAAACAATTACACCGTCGTACGTTATCCAAGGTTACTTTCCTTTTTACCACTGTCTGCCAATGCATTTGGTGTAAGGGGATGCTATTTTTGGAAGATAAGATACAATGATAAAGTAATGTCATAGAGTCTGTCGGTGCTAAGAGGATAATATTCAAGCAATTTCACGACATATCTCTTTTTTTCTAAAGGCTTGTGATAAAGTACTGTCATAGAGTCTGTCGGTGCTAAGAGGATAATATGCGAGCAATTTCACGACATTTCTCGATTTGAAGGCTCGTGACTGTCTAGTGATAGTTCTTGAAGGATTGCCAACGTCGACTTGTATACATGTTAGGAGATCAGGTTTGTGTCAACTTTTTGCGTGGTTTCCAATCTTCTCAAATCTCAAGAGAGAATAGGTGGCTGTTAACGCCTTGGAGTTTGGGTTCCTAGTGTAATAGTCAAAAGCCTCAATTGTGATATGCTTCTCGAGGGGTATCGTCAAAGGAGCTGGCAGAACAGCGCCGATGTGACTTCTGCTGGTATTTTATTGCATAATATCATTCATCCAAAGAAAAGAGATCAGAATGCATCTGTGGCTGATTATTATGAATTAGGAAGAACTTAACATCCTATTTGGACCCAAAAAAACACCATTAATTTTGGGTAAGTATACCTAATTAAAACTACTACAGAAGATATTTTAAACTTGGGGACATTAATCGACCCCAGTATGATATGAAACTTTCTGATAATGAAAATATATGCCGTCTGTGTCTCAAACTGGTCTCTACAATAGATTAACACAACAACTTCTTATCCTTTGATCTAAGTTGTTTATGCCCAATAATTGCCTCTCACGTTCATAATATATAAGAACCACTACGAGTTTTATGAAACCGTGTTCTATAGTACTTAATTAGTCGGGTGAAGTGGGGAAGAGATTTGGAAGCAGCTAAGACATTTCCCTAGACATTATAATATTCGCTTAATGGGACGCCTTAACAATCCTTGTCCAACTCATACACTAGTCAGAAGATACGAGCTAATCCAATGCTATCTCCCCGGAGATCTTCCTTTGATACAGTTGGTGGTCATGTTGCTGCTTTATTTGCTCCCTTCATACCCACACGGTTTCGTGCATGCATTGTCAAGGAGCACATTATTTGGGCAATTCTTAGGTATGGAATAATTCCAAGTTAAACTGAATTGCGTCTACGAAAAGGGAAGATCTCGCTTTGAACTCAGTTAATTTCTCCAGAAGAAAAAGAATACCCTAGTCCAGTTTAGATATATAAGATGAAGCATTAGGGCAATTCTTAATTAGGTTGGCATATTATTGCCTCGCCAAACAGGGATACAATAGTTGACGTTGACGTCCAACACACGTGTCAGCTCAATAATTGGAATACCACTTCAAGTGCCGACCAAATCGGGTCATTAGCATTTAGGGAGCTTTCTAGTAGAAATTACCTCGCTCCACCACGCCGATCATAACCAATAATTACAGAGCTCTCCCTATTTACTGATTGCTACCTTTGCTCAATATGGAGTCTTGTCTTCGGATAATGTCTTTGAGATTTTCGTACAGGGTTGATGCTTGGACGTTAACACTGTTACTGCTTTCCATTCCTATATTTTGTTTTTAATTAAGAATTAAATACACCCACAGTTTCTATGATATAAGAAAGTTAAAAATTAATCTCTAAATTAAAAAAAGTTTTAAATTAATCCCATGGTAAGATTTCGGTTAAAAATATGTCTCTCCATCTATTTTCGTAAGCACAAACCACAATGCGTCACATGCCCAATTAGATCTTGTAATCCACTAACATTTACCCTTTAGTCGAAATAGACATAGATGGACGAAGGGATGTGTTTAATGAAAACCTTGTTACATGTATTAATTTGTAACTTTCTTTATGTCAGAGATTAATTTACAAATTTTGTATACTACAATAATTGTGAATACATTTATGCCTTTTTTAAATAATCAATTTTTTTGGCTAATGAATCAAATTAATAATCAAAAACATGGAGGCACTCTAATTAATTAATATGAGTGACTAAAATATATAGCAAGATCTAGAGTAATTAAGATCACGATCACGGAATGATTACGGTTATGTTTGATTTGGTTTTGAAAATATTTTTTGTGTTTATATTTTTAGAAAATAGTGTAGATCCTTTTGAGATTGGTGAAAAATTTATTAAAATTTATTAGAGTTTATAAAAATTGTGTTAAAAGTTGTTGGAGTTTATAAAAAGTTATTTGAATTGATAAAAAAGTTACGGTTTGAGATCAAAACACACATAGCCTACTACTCATGATCTGACCAGAGATCTTGGGTGAGATCTCAAACAATCTAAAACAGCCATCATTGTCGAAGTTTGAGAGTACTCAATGCAAAACTCCTAACAGACCTCCGTACTGAGTCTCGATAATGGTTGATCCGCTCAAACGAGTATTTTCACTTGTAATTCCTATGAGTCAAAAGGTGAAAAGAGGGGACTTAGCTAGAGCGATAGTGTCAATGCACACACACCCCTAGCTGTATGATGTTACGTTTGTATACAGGAATAGGGCCATACAAAGCCTTAAAGTTGCTGAGGTCACCTCTTATCTCACACTTTGTACTAAGAGACTTCTTCGTCAACTTTCATAGACAAATTAATACAAAATCGAGGAGAGCTTGAATAATTCTTGCTACAATGGTCCCTTTACACCAAAGCAATGAGCTGGTCTTTCAGATTTGTTCTAATTCCCACCAACAGCACAAAATCCCTCAAGATCTGATTCTGGGTCGTGCTTCTCTGGAGGGCAGTATTTCTGACAACACCATGGGAAAGGGCCAGCGGCGAAAATCAGGTGACGCCAGCTTCGATAGCAACTTCGGCAATTTCAACGACAACAAGAAACAGAAGATAAGGCATAGGGAGATTGAAAGACAGAGAAGGCAAGAAATGGCTACGCTGTACGTGTCGCTTAGATCCTTACTGCCACTTGAACTTATCAAGGTGAAATACCAGTACCTTCTGGCTTCTTGTTCTTTTGTTGTGTGCTCTCTTGAAATCCCTACTCCCCTTTGATCAATTCATCAAGGCAAAGAACCTATTCCTTTACTCTTGTTTACAATTTTGTAAAACTTCATGGGTTTTGTAAAATTATGCCAATAAATGAAACCATAACAGCTAGAGCTTCTTCGTCCTTAATTTCTGGAGGAATCACTCTCTTTTCTCTTTCAATTAGCAACCCTCTAAACGTTAGTACTATAGATTTCTGCGCAAATAATACTTCAAAGTACATTCATGGGTTCCAGGGAAAGCGTTCGATATCCGATCACATGAATGAGGCCGTGAATCATATCAACCACTTGCAGAAGAAGATCAAAGAACTCAGTTCTGTAAGAGATGAGCTAAGAAAGTGTTCCAGTTTGAGTACTCCCGAAAATGGGAGTGGGAGCTTAAATAGTTCTCCACCAAGTTATTTCACGGTCCATCCGTGTTGTGGTGGAGTGAGAATTTCGATCACCAGCTGCTCCAAAGACGAAGGGTGGCCCCTTTCGAGAGTTTTGGAACTTCTTCTTGAAAGAGGATTCACTGTAGCAAGCTGCGTTTCCACCAAAGTAAACGAAAAGTTGCTCCTCACGATCCAGTCTGAGGTACCGTGAATCTGATTGATGTTTTTAGGATTAGGGTTTTTTTTTTTATGATTTGAGAGATTTGTGGTGCTAGAAATAGTCGGTCACTTACTAATTGAACTTCACAGGTCACTGAGGTCAGCGATTCAACTTCTCTTGATCTTTCTGGGCTGCAAGAGAAACTAACTGTAGCGATCCCGTCATTGAGATGCATACCCCTGTAGAACTGAATTCTCGGAGACTCCACCGTACTATGCCATTTTCTGCTCTTTCACTTTGATCTAAGCACTGAACTCAGTTATAGAGGTTTTTGTAAATATCTGATACATTACCATAGCACGATTCAGTAGTTTTTCTGGCATAATCTGCAGGTGAATGAGTGAGACTTTTTAGATTTCTATGGCCAGCCTTAAGCTTATTTCGGGAACTTCTTTGTCGAATTATCTGCAAAGCATATTGTACTTCTGAGTACCATTACGTATAGCACGGTTTGAGTTGATCTCTTTGCGTGATGTCCATCTTGCATGTCTTCATCCCTGTGCAGTTTAAAATCACATGCATGTACCTGAAACTTGGATGGTACAGATGCTTGGAATTTGGGAGATTATCTTGATGGCAAAATTAACCGTATCTGAATTTAGATAGATAGAATAATGAAGGAGAAGGTTCTCGGCAGCTGATTTTGTGTCCTTGATTAATTCTTCACCTTCTGAAATGAACAGTTGTTTGCATAGATAAATGTCTTCTTCCTCATGAAGAAACATCTGGAGAGTTGATGGTTTTTAATGGCAAGTACTCGAGAACAGAAATAGGATACCAAGGAATATGAGAATCGCCTCCTCTAGAGATTAGATAAAGTCCATCGGCTGACCTTGACAAGAAACAACGAAATTGAATAGATGATGCCCTTATGTTAATTAGCAGATACTTATCTAGCTAGAATGACTATTTGAGCCCTTGAAATTCATGGGAGATAGTGAAGTACTGAGAAATTAGATGCAAAACCCATACAGGTGTGTCTCGCTACAGTTTTATATAGATGCTGCCTATCATACTCTACTTTAGTTTTTGTTCAGATACTGCTTAGTTTGAAGTACAACGTTAGGAATTAGTATTATAATTTCGGTTCCTGGCTCTTTTGTAGCTTAATTTGTTTATAGATTTTATGAAGTTTTTGATTTGTACTCATGCAGGATATATATATTTCTTACCGAATATGTCATGAAATTTCTTCTAACAGGATCATCTGGTACTTAATATGTTCTATTAGTTCCTTATTTAGCAGACGTTATCTAGTGAAGTTTAAGACTATTTGACGAGTACTGCAGCTAACAAGCCTTAATGTTAAAGGTTGATCCGTAATGTGGGGAATTGCCAGCTTTCTTCAAGTGTACAACAATATTTTTTGTTCGAATTGTTCTGGATTATGTTTGACTTCTGAGACAGCTGTTGTTTTGTAGGTAAGTCGGGGAAGGCATTAATTGACTTCCGTATTCGCCTTTCTTTCTGTATCTGCTTTTCTGATTTGGCCTCTTTTCTTTCTAAACTTTTGTTGCCGTATGTCATGTATTGCTGAGGACTGGTGTCCTAAAGCCTAAAGGTCACATGTTGTTTTAGACTCGAGGATATATGTAAGTGTCAGTATAGTGAGAATCCAACAATAATAGTACTCTCATGCATGCAAGAGACTTTTATTTTTTTTTTAGTATGAGAAGAAATCATGTATGATAAGCCCACCTACTGTATAGGTAAAGTTTGAGGAGACTAGCGTGGCGTTCCACAGCTCACGACTCCCATTTAAATCACTAGTATGATTTTGCTGGGGAATCAAATCTAAGACCGTGTGCATTATCCATACAGTCTTAAGTGCGCCTTTCCTATTAGACTACTCAAGGTGGTGGGTTAGTGTAGAGATTTCCGCTGCTAAAATCTAGGTATTTTCCCCATCCAAAATTGGTCTCTGTCAATTGTCTCGAGCTGGTAAAAAAAAAAGGAGATGCTTTATGAGATGACAGATTTCATTGCCCCTACATGCTTTTCTTGGTTCAGGTTTTGCATTGTTATCTATGTCTTCTTGCTCTTTCCATAAGATGAATATTGGATGCTAAACACTACTGATCCCCATATCCTTGTAACAAAATTTTGAAGAAGTTTTCTATGCTATTTATAGTAACAACTTCCCAAATTGAAATTTGTGTACCTTTGTAAATTTCAGCCTTTATTTCTCACCATGCTTCTATCTCCCACTCTCTCTATACACAAGATTAAGATGCGTGATCCATAGTTCACCATGTTGCCTTTATAGATGTTGCAAGTGAACAATCTAATCCTAATTTTTATTGCTTCTCTGAAAATTAAGTACCGTAACTTTCATAGTCACTTGTCAAATTAAAGAGTATGAAAAAAAACAAATTTAGGGACGTTTGTTTACCGAAATTTTGAGGAATATTTTTAAAATTTTGGGAATCTTTTGAATGTTGAAGTTTATTGGGATTTGTAAAAAATGTGAAGTATATGTGTAAAAGTGTGAAATTTATTGAAATTTGTGAGATGTATTTGGTGTGGTAAAAATTTTAGACTCCTAAAAAATTAAAATTAGGTAAACAAACGTCCCCTGGACAACATGAGCGGTACTCTTCCTTAATTACTAAAAAAAAAATAGTATTCTTTCTTGGAATGATGCGGGCTCTCCTCATAGTTAAAAATATTTTTTATGTTTATTTTTTTAAAATTATTATAAATTTTTTAAAATTAATAAAAATTTTGTTAAAAATTATAAAAGTTCGTAAAAAATTGTTAGAAATTTATAAAAAAAAATTATTAAAATTAATAAAAAAAATAATTAATTTTTTTTTTGTTAGATTAAACCAAACATAATCGTTAATTTCTTTTAGATTATTTTAGCACATATTTTATATATATATATATATATATATATATATATATATATATGGGGTGTTTGTTTCCCAATATTTTAGGGCATCAAAATTTCTAACAAAACAAATACATTCTAAAATTTTTAACTTTTACACATACACACTTCACTTTTCATAAACCTCAATAGATCTCAATAAAAAATTCTCAAAATTTCAAAAATATTCCTCAAAATTTTGCCATATAAACACCCCCCACCCATAGGTTGCGAGCAGTGTGAAACACATTTTCAAGCAGTCAAAATCACACATTTCCCACCACTTTCCGACATCTTTATGCTCAAAAGTCAAATATTGTGTCAGGGAAGTCTTTGTTGATCACGTACTCTTTCTGCTCTCAAGAAATTGCAAGGCAAGCTAGAGAGTAAAGACAATATTAACCAGACCTGTAAACTTTCTCCAACCTCCTCAGGACTCCAAGAACCAAACCACAACGTAGCTTCGTTAGTCTTTCCGGTCTAAACTACCAAGCCAAGTGCCAACCTTTTTTTTTTCACTTTTTTCTTTTCTTCTACCTAAAATTTGACTTATCATTTCGGATTCTGTTCAAAATTAACTTTTTGGACTTCCCTTCGCTTAGCTTTTAACTTTTGTTGACTTGGAAGCCCACTGCAAGGATTTTACTAGTTTCTTTCTTTGGTAAGCAAGCCCACGGAAGAGTGTTTTGGTTTGTTCTGAGGGCTTAAGCCCAATGTTCTCACATTCACTGCCTTCACTGATGCGGTTTTTTGATCAGTTTAATCAGTTCCACTTCCATATTCTCCAATGCACAATGGAACTTCAATCTAACATTACAATCAAGAGTTTAGAAGCTCCTTCGAATCCCCCACCTCCTCAAGTGGAGAGGTCCCAATGGGCATCGTGAGTCACCCCGCACGGCACGATGCAGAAGGAGCGATCGTCCCCTGTCCTCCTTTTGTATTTTGTTTGTTCTCTCTCTTTTCTTTTCACTATTTTAGTTGTTTGCCTTCCGTTTCTAATTAGTACACTTGTTAATTAGCTTCATTTAGCTCCATATTTTGATCTCAAAGGTACCCAAGTAATTTTAAACAGTAAGAGCCCCAAATAGAAACTCAAAGCTTGTCTGGGCAAATGTTTTATTTTATAGATGCTCTTAAATATCGACCCCAACTACTCAAAACGTGTCTAATAGTTTGGGAATTTAGATGTCTATCAATAACACCATTAACTCCACATCTGGTTGATCACAAATCCCTAACACAGATTTGCAGCAACATACTTGTGACCAAAACACATTTCTTCATCGTTCTTACTCAATTGGGAAGCATCACAATCATCGACGATGGATGAGTTGAACAATCATTCGGAGAACATGGGGAATGGTAGAGTGAAATCATTCCACCCAACAAATAAGTTCACACTTGTCTATGACTCTATGCTGTCTTATTACCACCATTTTCAGTACCGATTGTAGATATGATGAATGATATGAGTATCTTGTCCTTCTAACTAGGAACAAACAAAATTCTATACACGCAAAGCTCCATCAAATCCCAAAAAGGTAGCCGACAAGAGGGGATAACTACCCGGCCAAAAGTCCTAAGGTTATTAACGCAAGCTGGATTCAAGTTTCCAAAGGGGGTCTGATGAATAACAATGACATGGTCTCAAAGCCAAAGTACGGACCATTTTATTCGAGAAAAAGAAAAAGAAAAATGGCTAATCCAATTCTTTGTTGTATTCCTGAAACCCAGTGTACAGGAAAAAAAAAAACGCAGTGGGGTCAGTGTTTTCATTTGCTTCTCAACTGCGGCTATGCAGAAAGTTCAGATAAATTTTGGATTGGTATAGGGGTTTTATAATAAAGAGAAAATGGAGGTTCGAATCCAATTCGTCTGGATATGATTTTCTTTTCGCTCCTCTCATCCACAGAGAATGATGAACCAACTATAAATAGCAGTGTAAATCTGTTCAGGATGATATATGCCCAAAACTAGAAAACTCACCGGATCGTCTTATGTGACTTGTAAGGGAAGTGGAAGGGTGTGGAGGGGGATAATTCAATCGGGAGCTGGGGCGGCTCTAAGTGGCCACTAAGCATCCCCACAACCTCTTTCATGGAAGGCCGGCGACCAGGCTTCTTCTGCAAACAAATCAACGCAATGGTGATGCAAAGGAGAGCTTGTTTTCGATCCAAACACTGAACGGACTTATCAACCAAATCAAGAAGCTTCCCGGCGCGGGCTAGTTTACGGGCCCAAGACAAAAGATTGGCGCGCTGGAACTCCGAAATGGGAGTATTCATCACCTGAAGTGGCCGGCGTCCGGAAATCAGAACCAGCAACAAGACACCATAGCTGTATACATCGCACTTCTCCGAGATATCCTCACCTCCACCGTACTCAGGGGCAACGTAACAAACAGTTCCCCTCATACTCGGAGTACTACTAACACCGCCACTCTTGGCAATTTCGCCACTAGCAACACTATCATGGCTATTGCGGCGAGCTCTCCATAGCTCGCCGCTTAGTCCATCCAACCACCAATCAATACTCCCCCGACTGCCGTGACTCCGGCTTCTTCCTCTCTTCTTTCTCTCTACATACAAAACCTCATCCCTCGGCCACCCATCATCGCCATTGTCATCGCTACTCAATCCCATTTGCTTCTTGTTCTTGTTCTTCTTCTTCCTAGCGAGCTCTTCGCAATACTCTTCCTTCCACCACTCCCTGGCCGGCCTCCGCTTCGGTTTATTACTGTTATTTTCCTCATCCATTGTCATCCACCACTCCGACCGCCGCCGGCACTTCTTCTTCTTCTTCTCCGTCTTCGCTGTCGCTCCGGTACCAGAAGAAGCACCAATCCAATCGCTATTCGGCCTCTCTTTATTTATTTCAGTCCCAATCCACTCCATCACAAAGCCCTTCTTAACCTCCGCCTCTCCATATTCCTGCTTCCGCCACCAGTCTCTCCCAGAAACACTCTTTATCCCTTTCCCGTTCCTATTTCCACAAACGTCAACAAACTCTTTCCCACTCTCAACACTACCCTTATCAGAATTGCCCTCCAAAGCACTCAGCGAAACAGGAGCCACAACCGTCTCGGGAAGCGCACTCTCCGGTGACGGTGACAGACCCACGCCCACATTTAAATCCTCGATAGTAGTTACACTCTCGGTCTCCTCAACCACTGATCCGCAATCCTCTAATCCACCAACTCCCCCCTTCTTCGCCTCCAATCCACCACCATCGTCTACGTCCAACGCAATCTGATTCTCGGATTTCAATCGGGCAAGTCCAAAATCTCCAATCTTGGCTGAAAAATGCTGGTCCAACAGAATATTACTGGGCTTAATGTCGCCGTGAATCACAGGGGGATCCAAACCGTGGAGATACTCTAGCCCTCTGGCAATATCAAGAGCCACGGCGAACCTCCTCTTCCAATCCATGAGCTCGGGGGGTCGTTTCGCGTGAAGTATGGCGTCCTGGAGATTGCCGTTCTGCATGAGTTCATAGACGAGGAGCATACGCCGTCGTTTGTGGTCGGAGGAGAAGCCGAGGACGGGGACGAGGTGAGGGGACTGGAGCTTGGAGGCGAAGAAGATCTCGTTATGGAACTCGCGCTCTCCCTGGAGGGAGCCAGAGTCCATGACCTTGACGGCGATGGGGACGGGTGGAATGCTGTCCAGGGAGCCAGAGAAAACAGGGCCGAAGCCTCCCTGGCCGAGGCGGTGGGAGAAGGAGTGGGTGGAGCGGCGGAGGACGGAGTAGGAGAAACGGTGGGGGAGGGGTCTGGAGTCCGATGGGACAGTGGCGGTGGCGCGCTTGCGACCGATGATCTTCCGGTAAAGGATGACCAGAATCGAGAGGATGGAGAACGCGGCGACGAGGGAATATGTCGGGGAGGAATTGGGTGGGGCAGGTGGTGTTGGGGATTGGGACGGAGGGATTTGGCGGCTTGGCATGGCGGCGATGACTTCTTCAGAGATGGGATTACAGTACAGAGTGACGCCGTTTCATGACTGGCAGAGATGAACAGAGTCTTCCTGCTCAAGTGCTCCCTCTTTCGTCGCGGAGTACGTTATATAGAACAGTAGAAGGAAGTAAACATTTGACCCCAATCGAAAGAAAAAACAAAATCATATTTGGTCAATAAAAAAATAAATATCAGATATTTACAGAAGAAAATAAAAAGCAGTATTTTTTGGCGCAGTGGAAAATGGCGCAGAGGAAAATTGAATATTTGAAAAAAAAAAAAAAAAGGAGAAGAAGATCAACAGCATCAAAAACGTGTGGGAAGGGGGAAGTAAGGAAGTTGAAGCGCAGCCAATGAAAGGGGAGTTAAATGGGAGAGATTCCAAGTATTATTGGCCGCTGTTTGTTGATAAAAGCAGAAAGAAAGTGGAGTAGGTAAATTTTCATTTGTCTATTTTTTCGACCTTCAACACGTTGCGTTTCGGTCGCAGCTCTATAAAGTAGGGAAAAAAAATTCTAAGAAAATATATAAAACTGTTCGTTCCGTGTCATTGGTTTGACCTTTTCTTTTTTTTTTTTCGTCGGTCACCAATTTCTCATATGATAAAGACAGGTAAACACAAGGGCGTTTGTTTGTTAATCGAAATTTTGAAAATTTTTATTTTATTAATATTTGTAAAAAATAAAATATATATGTATAAAAATTAAAAAATTTCGAGTGTGTTTATTTTATTAGAAATTTTTATATCCCTAAATTTTGAAGAAAAAAATACCATCATAATAAACACACACGACCGCTCATTGTTGTTCCTTGTTACGTGTTATAATTTTAATCTCATGAATCCGATATTATCTGCGTTGCATTAACATTAAATATTTTATATTTTTGAAATAATAAAGTAGTTTTCTTTACTTGTTTTAAAATATTCATACTTTTTTTTATACATTATAAAACATCTATTAATATTCTTTTTGTTTTTATCAATCTTTTTGTCCTTTTAAAAGGCCAAAAGTTTACTTTTGAATATATTGTGACATGCAAATCGGTTTTGGATTGCTATCATGATAATTATTGTGTTTCTACGTCATCATTGAATTTAAGGTCAGAAAATATAATTTTTAAAACTCAAGGTATCGCTTATGTCCGCACAAAAAAAAATAGAGATGGGAATACCCGTAATTACTTTGACATTAAAATTTTTTTTTACAACAGTATATGGAAAAAAAACCCTACAATCTTGTGAAGTTTAGTTTAGCTTAGAAAAAAAAGAAAAAAAAAAGACGAATCTAATTTCTTAAAGCAAACAGAAAGGCGAGCGCCTAGATCAAGTCAAAGATTGAGGTGTAAATTTGGGCATGTTTGTTTTACGTTTTCATTTTTAGGATTACGCGTGAATATTTGTGGCGTTAAGGTTGATAAAAATACGTGTAAAGTTGTTAAAACGCGTACGTATAAAAATACGTGTATGTTATGATATTTAGATTGTAAAAATAAAAATAAGATTTAAATCCTACAAAAATGATGAAAACGAACGTGTCCTATCCGTGTTCAAATGCCACGTGTGGATGCTTGGTATGCAGTTGTTTCCGGTTGTTTAACATTGGGTTCATTTGACCTTGTCGAAGCCGACAATCACATGCTTCTGGATGAAATATATATATGTCACAGATAGCCAAATTCTTTCAACACGTGGCCGTTTACCCTTCCAGCCAATGCTGTTTTCGCCCTTTCGTCACGACGTTATTGTCTTGTACATTTGTATCCATTTGCAGGGACAGCTAGCAAAAACATTTGGCTTAGAAAAAAACAAAAAACAAACTAGCAACAACATGTGCGTCTTCGGAGGATGTTCTTGAAAGGACATTTGGTTGAACGGCAGCTAAGGAAAATTCGTTTTCCTCTTGTTCTGGAGAAGTATTATTTGAGGTTTGGGAATTGGAATTCTTCCCCAATAGTCTGGTGTTCTTGTTAGAAACATCTGATGTTGGGCGGTATATGTTTGACATCAGACCCCCAAAATTTCTACCCAAAAAAAAAACTCCTTAAAATTATACCTTAAAAAACAAAGAAAAAGAAGAAGAATAATGAAAAAAAAAGGGGGATAACCTCATCATTTTCTCAGCCACCATCTTAAGCAAACCACCATGTGCTTGTCTGAAAAGCAACTACCATGTGATGGTTTTTGGTAGTTGCAACTTGCAACTGACTATTTATAAGCTCTAAAAGTAACGATCTTTAACATTATAAGCCAAATTACGAAAATAGTACCTTAAAAGTACAACACGTATAATCTTGTTTAGAATACAAGCCCCATTTGTTTATGTCTCACCTTTCAATACAATCTCATCCCCAAGACATCTGTAATGGTTACAATTCGGAATAGGAAAAGGGGCAAGTGAAAAAAAAACAAAAAACAAGAAATAGACAAATTGCCTCCTCACAAACTGAGCTAGAAAAAGCATGAGATTCTAAACAAGACCACGAGCAGCTTATATGCTGTGGTCACAGTTCCTAAAGAATATACAGAGAGTACAGAAATTGCCATTGGTGGGCAATAAATGGACTGACCAGCTAAATCTACCACAACCATTCATGTCTCGCGTCCACAGCTTTAACATTGGTTGATACAAGGGGCATGGTACCATAAAGGGAAATGAAATCATTGAGACATTTACTTCTCCTCTCGCTATGCCCATTCAGGCTGCTGATGCCTGATGCTCCAATTTCATATATCTTCCCTGCAAATTTGACAGGCAGCCATTTTTTCAGAAATTGTTGTCAGAGGGAAGAAAAAAAAAAGACCTTCATGCAAGTTGAAAAGTGTTGAGTTGAGAATTCCAGTTTGAAATTTTGGATTAAAGATTGTGCAAGAATGAAGATACAGCACGAGTATGATGATCTTATGGATAATCCTTGAGCGGAGAGGGCTTTCCAACTTTGAGATTTAGGTTAATTTCTACGGGACATTGCCCATTGGCTTAGTTTCCATACACAAATAGGAATTTGTATTTCTCAATCATGAATTTCTATGTCTAAGATATTGTGAATAACGCACTAGTAACAAACCCTTCAGAAATCGTGGCCATTTCACAGAAATAGAGATTTTTGGCATTGTTATTCATTTGTCTAAACTTGCACTTTCCTTATGGTCCTACTTTTTTTATGCTAGTCAAATTCAATCTGAAAACCTCAAGTTACTAGACGTGCTTAAAATTACAAAAGACAACCACACAAGCAAGGCGAACACAAATCTACCATAAATGACCCAGTGCAATAGAAGATGACACTTTGATAGAACCAGGGTCTGATGAATAGTAATATCCAAGTAGCTAACCAGATAGGAATGCTTGTCTATTTCAAATTACATCAAATGTGGATGTATCCACCAATAAGAGATATTCAGGGCTTCCCAAATGTGCTTTGCAAGTAAACTAATGTCAGGAAAGATATATGTAACTACCTTTAACCCATATTGGAGGAGCACCAGTGGCATTGGCAACAAGCAGTGACATTGCAATATCTTCACAATTTCTGTAGGAGAATAGGGCATAGACAGTAAAAAATGATTCAACTATGAACATTTAGGAAGACATAGTAATAAATAGAAGTATGGTAACTCACACTTTACCCTTATAAGTTACCATCAATTGTCATCTACTGCTACAAACTTTAACTCCTTACCGTTAGGCCCCATTTTAAAGTTTCAGTTTCAATGGGAGATATTCTAAGCATTTCATTACTTATATATCAACATTCTAACAAAAATACTTATATGCATCAAAAGCCAAGGGTTCTGTGCAAGGTAAATGCATCAAAAGGAGGCAAATTTTCACAGACAGTGCTGCCACATGTTGCCCTCTCCATCCAAATCATGAGTTAATTTGGATGAGAAATGCTTCATATGCATGGTACATATATTTGCCATGATGTGCAAATGCAATATTTTGGATGTTATGCAGCAAAAATTTGAAAACAGGTTCAATTCTCTGCCTATGCTGTGTCGTTTGAGGCAAACCAATCCAAGGCTCTGGCCCAAATCAATCTTCTCCTTGTTTATCCCAGTCCTAAATCAATCACTACACCACCACCAATAGACTTCTCATCTAAATGGAAGTCCTCTTCCGAGTCTCCACAGCCATCAACCCTCCACTTCTCTTAGGCCCTTCATGAAAGCCATCCTGAGCCCTCTAATCTTCACCCCAAACCCCAACCCGTAGCCATCTCTCTTATTTCACCCTCTCTCCGCCTCTATTCAATTTTACCTCCCCAGATTCGATACCTACTCTCATGAACCCTCCATCTCACCCTCCACGTTCTCCTCTATCTCCTCCCTCTTCTGGGCGCATCGCCATCATACGCTTCCCACTTCCTCCCCTACCACTTGTCCTCCCTTCCACTCCTCAATTCCAACTCTCCTATAGTCTTATTCTCAACAGGTGCAAACTCTGAGCAAGTTGGCTTCTTGTTAATACAACTATGGATTCAGGTCCAGGTTGATTCACAATGACATTTCCATGCAATAGTCCAGGTTTGCAAACTGGAGTTTAATGACTTCAGTGAACCCGACAGCCAATCCAGATTTTGGGTCTGTGAGCTGGTCAACCAATTTTTTGACCAACAAAAAAGGCAAATTATGATCAAAATTTTGAAACAAGTTTCAAGTTGAAAAGAGGCGAAGTTTGGTGGATAAGTGGCGCAATGGTCGTAGGTTTGGGAGGGCTTAATGTAAATTAACCCTAAAAGGTAGAATAATCTTGTCACTGGGGAAAAATGAACCTAACAGATCGTAATAATCAATCATTTACCTCTCCCTGGATACATAATCACGAATGGATGACTGCATCTTGTGAGTATACATGTCCAAGTACTTTTTGTGAAAGAATGCAGCTTTTGAGAGAACCATACTGTAAGTGCCCGTCCACCAAACTGACCACCATCCTCCATATTCATAAAATTGATCACCATTCTTCTGTTTTATGAACAAGAAAGTTCTCAGATACAATAAGCAAACATGTCACCATTTTCAAGAAAATCATGATGTGCATGCCTTTGCTCCCAGATTTGACTGTTACAGAAGAGGCAGTGAATTTAATGAACTTAAAATAGTTGCATAAAGGTTACATAATTCTCAAATTGACATTCTGAATCAGTAGAATACCCAAGATTTTTGTAAAAGCTGCTAGATTGAAGGCCTGCGACGCACTAAACAGTCCACATTCCTCTTGGGTTTTTTTTTTTTTTTTTTTGGTGGGGGGGGTGAGGCGGTGGAGGAGGCATAGCCTACAAAAGTTGAATGAGATGGAGGATCTGGACAAAAGTTGTACTTCGAAGTGTGCATATGGCTCATTAGAACTCCAAACAAGCTTTTCAAAAAGTGTTTAAACTTCTTAATACACGGTAGACGAATCACTCTCGTATATACTGTCTCGGTATGCTGGGGTTGTTCCTAGGCATGTTTTCTTTCCGATTCATAGATTTTCTCTCTCTAAAAGCAAGCACATCGAGACAATATAACGAAGCTAGAACGCCAATAGGCGGAAAAGATTACTAACCGCCTTCTCCAGCCAGTGAATGCGAGGAACAAATCCCACCATTGTGAACGGCGCACTTTGCCATACAGCGAAAGCAAAATTTAATGTAGTACACGGAACGATTACATCGTCATCAACCGAGAAAATAGCATCCGTTTTGAGCTCCTCAATGAGCTTGAATCTGTTGTTCAAGTTGTCTTCTTCATTTATATCGAACTTAAAGTTGGGCTTGTGAGCTGCATGGTACTGGGAAAACACAACTTTCTTCAGATACGTTTTCAGAGTCCCCGGAGGCGTATCGATTTCGCTCCACACCACATGTATCGCATCAGTCCCGCTACAGGATGCATAGTGAGCTACCGATTGCTTGAGAAGAGAATTCCGTTTCCAAGTGTTGATCAGTACCGTGTAGCCACCTCTGAAAGTTTGTTTCATTAACAGCAACAGAAAAAGAATCATATTTCCAAGATAGATAGGCTAACAAGACGAAAGCATAAATCGATAAAAAATTAGACAGATTGTATAGGGAAGTTTTAACAGAAATAAAAAAACTGAGAAGAGAAAAAGGTACCTGGATGGAGAAGAGACTGAAGAAGAATAGTCAAGGTTCCAACCCATAAAGGAAATAATGCTTGAGGTGAACAGAAGAACGACGCAGAAGCCACAGATAAACAGAATGACCTTCAACTTGGTCACGGCGAGCAGCTGGCGAGCTCGGCGAAGGAGAAGCGGCGAGCGGCAGCCGTAAGCCCCTCTGTTGGTGGCTTTCTCTTTCGCCGGGGAGTTCAGACCGCCGTTCGCAAGGGCTTCCGATGCGGCGGAGACGTCGTCGTCTCGGATCGCAATGAGTCTGGACATTGGGAATCAAAGTCGATTCAATCGACGAACTTGGTCGGATCCCGTATCATAATTTAAGCTTCTCCCGGTAGATATCACATGGCGTTAAAATTGGACTGTGCATCGGCATCGACCTTGGGAGTTGGGAAAACACTAGGAGCAATATGGGTGCGAAAGGATCTCCCTTGACCCGGCCCAACGAATTGGGGCTGACGAGAGTAAATCAAGGGTACAATTTTGTCGGGCTTTATGGCTACCCGGTACAGAGATGAAAAGGTTGGGCTTGATCTGGGCATTACATGGACACTTCTTAAACCCCGATGGGATGGGTTTAGGCTAAACCCTATCTTTGGGCTTCAAAATCGTCTTGTTGCATAGTCCTCAATATTCGGCGATATACTTTTTATTTCCATTTCGTTTCCAAACATTTCAAACTCAAGCACATTCGATTAAAAAAAAAAAACTCAAGCACATTCTATCAGGCAAACGTTGTTATGTGATCAATTTTTATCGTCAAACTTTGACCTTTATTAGATGACACAGGCTTAATCGTACTCGATAATTCGGGATCGGAGGAGAGAAAAGACCGCGCATTGCTTTGCATCAATATTTAGCCCATTTCTAAGCAAGAGCTACTGAATGGAAGAAAAGCTATGAACAAGGCAATCAAAAGGGGTTAAAAGGGAGGGACATACAAAGTTTTTGCATGGGTTGATCTCAATAGCCTTCTGCAATAAAGGGTAAGGTTAGTAAAAACCTTCGGAAGCAAAACTGAAATAGGAAGCCCGAGGAGATCCAAAGCAGGAAAAAAATCTCTATGAGATTATAAAAAAAAAAAAAAAAAAAGCTTGCTTTAAAGAGACTTGCCAGCACAAGACAGAAAAGTTCCAAAATTCCAGAGCACAAGAAGACAATTTTCGGCTTTCTCAGACATGGTATTGGGATTTCGTTCATACAGCTACTAGCGCCGGATGAAAACCCTGTTTGCCCGATTAAGAAATTTGCACGGTATGTGCATGTGAGGCAGTGCAGTTACTACAGCAGCAGCTTAAAAAAACGGGGAAGCAAAATTGCGACGACTGAACGCCCTGCGCAGTCAATTTCTTGATGCACTTGAAACAGCAAAAGAATAAACACTCTTCCCATGAAGAAATTTAAGCATATGATGCAAATTAGAGTCAACAAAATGCTTTACATCTATGTCGGGAGAATGTTCTTCAATGCAATACAACATACCTGTGCAATGTTTTTTCCTGTACCCCTTGCTTCTCTTTTTTTGTTTTGCCATGAAAGCTGTACAAAATTCTTATCGACATTTAGTTATCCTCTCCATTCTATCTTCTATTCTTCAGATCAATTACTGTGACACTGAAGTTATTAGAGCTTTTCCTCCCAAGCCAAATACCAATCTTCCTTCCCCTCAGCTCTTCCTCAGATCAACAACTATGACACTGATGTTATCATAGCTTTTTCGTCCCAAGGCGAGGCGAGTCAGCAGTGCAGCTGCGAGTGCACTTCGAGATGGATACAATGCTTCAGCCCCCTCATCATCCCTCCGAGGCTTGGAATCAAGGGCGCAGTCAGCAGCAGCAGCAGCAGCAGGAGTTCCTTCCCGAAGACATTCCCATGCTACCTTGCAAGCCAATTCATTCGACAGAACATCCCACAAGCCATCACTTGCAAGGATCAAGCACTCATCTTCTGGTTCTCTTCTTGTCACAGTTAACTCAGGCTCAGATGTTACGACTGGTTTGAGATACTTGTCCCCTGTTCCATAAAACAGAACTAAGAAGTTACTAAATATCACAAAATTTTAAATACGTAACATTTCATTTGCAGCTTCAAAAATAAGCTATAAAGCCACTGGCTACAAAGATGCATAGTGAGTCCAAGAACACAAGTTGCCCTTGCTAGATTTTGGCAATTTACCACCAGGGCTTCTGTAGCCATGGTCGAATGATAGTATAGTAAGGTGCTAACAACAAGCAGAAACAATATCTCCAAAAAGGTTTCTTCCATCTCAAAAAAGGTACAAGCAGGGCCATTTCCAGCTAAGCATCAGAAAGAATACAGGGAATTTAGCAACAAATACTGTGAAATATGAAGGAACTCTTCAAATGCTATGCAAATGGGTTAATTCATTTTTTACACAGTTCCCACATCATCCATAAAGAAGTCTTTTCAACTCAAACAAAATAAATACATTAATGTCTCAATTTGTATACAGTTCCCACATGGTTCATAAAGAACTCTCTTAACCTCAAACAAAATAAACACATTAATGTATTTGATGTTCATGCACTTATGCTGCTCCTGAAGTAATTTAAAATAAGAGCCAAACCTCCCACTCAGATTCCCCAGTACAATAATGATCACAGTGGACTTGGAAAGCTTCATGTCACACTAGCATTATGCGTAGTAAATAGTCTAACAAGATTGACCAACAAAACATATATTCTCGAAAAGATGTTCGACATTTCTCAACATGGAACATGAAACATCCATAGAAACCAAGATATGAACAAGAACATGGGTTGACCATGGACAAAGTCTGTTTTCCAGCTTCTGAAAGGCAGCAGGAGGGACATATCGAAGTACACAGATTGCTTCATTCTACTGGAAGACCTCGGAGCACAGCACTTGGCTGCTCCAGGGATTCATCCCTTGGTACAGAAACAACCAGATCCTAATGAAAACTGACACATTATGACTGAACCCATCTGATCCTATTCCACTAGGAAGCATCAAAATTTATGGGGTTCTACTGACATAGGTACGCAGACCCAAGATGTATGTTACCATGATGGACAAGACACATGTTCAAACATTAAGTGGGATAAATGTACATTGCAAGATAAATAAAGGTAGTTCATGTTACTAACATATACGGCACCTGAATGACCCCAGTTTTGTAGAAATATTGTTTGCTCAAACCACTTGAGAGAAATTAATGCATGCGATTGAATGTTAAGTGTGTCATCATAAAACCTAGACGAAACAGAGGGAGGGAAAAGGTGCACTAGCTAGAAACACCAAAAACTAGTCAGATACAATGTAACCCTCGGGGGAAAATAACCAAATACGACAAAAGTAATACTATCCCTATACACATCTGCATACACACACACTCAAGCCAAGGATTGACCCTGTTGAGACACAATTATTCTAGAGTACCTTAAAATTTAAGTGGTTTTACTGACATAGGTATGCAGTCCCAGTATGTTTGTTACCATAGAGGTCGATAAACATTTCCCCATTAACTGGTAAAAAATGTTAAGTAGTTCTTGTTACTAACATACATGGCGCTTGAACAACCATAGTCTTGTAGCAGTGTCATTTGCTCAAACCACTTGAGAGAAATTAATGCATGCAATTGAATGTTAAGTGTACCATCATAAAACCTAAACGAAACCGGGGGGGGGCAAAGGTGCCCTAGCTAGAAACACCAAAAACTAGTCAGATACAACGTAACCCTCAGGGAAAAAACCAAATAGAGTGCGACAAAAGTAATAATATCCCTATACGCATCTGCATAGACACGCACTCAAGCCAATCATTGACCCCCTTGAAACACAATAACCGGATCCTAATGAAAACCGACACATAAGGACAGAACCCACCTAGAGTGCCTGAAAATGTAAGGGGTTTTACCGAAATGGGTATCCAGTCCAAGTTGTTTGTTACCAAAACAGTCAAGAGACACATTTCACCATCAAGGAACATCGCAAAACATATGAAGATAGTTTGTGTTACTGACATTTGCTCAAACCACTTATGAGAAATTAATGCATGAAATTGAAGGCATGTACCCTCACATATTCTTAAGGCAATAAATAAAAAGAGAAGGTGCACTAGGTTGAAACATTGAGAACTAATGAAATGCAACGTAGCGCTCAGGGAAGAAAGGGAAATAGGATGCAACAGGAAAGTAAAACTTTCCATCTAAATAGCCACATACTCATGCACTCCTTCACTGCGTAACAACTAAGACACTGCAGCAACATTATATTTCAGATAATTGTTGAGACCTAGGCAAGTAATCTATCTTCCAAACTTGCAGCCCCAAGCAATTAATCTATCTTCCATTAATGCATACTAGACACCTGAAATTGGAGAACTACTTAATGAAACTCGCTGGGGGGAAAGAAAGTTTGTTTTAGCCACAAAGTAAATTTTCTAGCTGCAAGAAGTTTTTATCTTTAAATCAATGGGAGTACTGGGCATCAGTTTATATGGTTCCAATGAGCCAACACTAAGCTAATCAATCTTATCTGATAGCACTGGAAACAATATTCTATATTGTATTGTCATTAAGTTTGTGGTCGAATCATCAATATTACCTGTACATATGGTGACAAGACTTTACATATGGAGACAAGACACCCATGGAGAAGCAAATTACAGTACTTCAACGCTTCTAGCGGGAATTGCAATACTTGTTACCTATCCCTACTTTACATATGGTGACAAGACACCCATGGAGAAGCAAATTACAGTACTTGAACGCTTCTAGCGGGAATTGCAATACTTGTCACCTACCCCTAGGGACCTGAAACATTACTATGTTTTTTATTTTCCTCCTTTTCTCAGCTAGATGACTTCATGATTATAAATCAACTGTGAATATGGCACCGACCAGCAATATCAGCAATGAGAGGACAAGCATATCATCAAATCTATCAAAGAGAGACGCATTCCAACCTTTTGTGTTAGCTAAATGACATTCATACGGAAATGAAAGCTTTAAGGAAAGGAAAATCACGTTTTTTTTCCTAGTTAGATCAAACACCAAACTTCATATTTCACTGTAATCCATTGGATCAACCACGAGACTTCACATGCAACTGTAATCCTGAATTCACTGTGCATCGAACATTTGGCTTATGCAAAACAGCCAGGATCAGTTGGACACATGGCACGTAACATTGCAGGTTTCCTTTTTCTTCGTTGAAAGCTTTTGCTCCACTCAGTGTCTTTCCATCTCTCACAACGTTAGATGTCCTAAAAATCTTTCACGTGGGATGTGACTTAACATCATCCATTGGGACATTGACATTCAAGTATAAGATATAAAATTGGATCCCCTACTGCCCCTATTGTCATAAACACATCATTATCAATGTTTAATATTTTGTTCCTCTGTATTTCCTTCCTTTTTCTTCTTCAGGAAGTGCTTACAATTTAAAGAGCCAGTATCATTATTGCTTCCCCATTACAAACCAATCTTCCAGAAAGCTACCAAAGTTAGTTTATAAAATACAAAAAGAACATGGTACTCTGCAACATTTAACAAACATTTGACATAAATTGAAGAAGAATAACACAAAAACGCTAGTTTATCAAGAAGATATACAATCACCATAATCCTCTAAACTAATGTAGGTTACTGCTCCAACCTCTTTTGAGTCACAAATGCATTCATTGACAAGACAAGCCTTGTTTTGCAAATTGTGAGCACTGACAAGTGCCCACAGCAGCAACAAGCATAGTAAACCTGTTAAGAAAGCTAATGGGCCGAAGTCTAATAATGTTAAGGAAACAAGAAGCCAAAGAAAAAAACACACAGCTATCTGTTTGATAAACAAATCAAAATGTAATGGTAAAATATCTCACAAATTAACAATGAGCCAATAACATTGATCACAGATCTTGAAGAAATACCAATTTGAAAGCATAAACCAAAAAAGAAGAAGAGAAAAACGAAAAGTAATAGCTGCTGATTTTACCCAGCTGCAACTAATGGCAGCGCTATAAAGATAAAGAGGAGGGGAGTCATATGAGACTCTGCAGTGTCCTAAACAGGCATGACCACCACGGATACACCTCTCATCTAGATAGATTGTCTATCTAAGATTGGGATTAACAAAACAAAAAGATCTAGGTTCATAATTGCTTTCCATTTTTGTGAAAAGAATTCCTTTCTCATTCTGAAGCGATTGCACCAAAATATTTACACAAGTGGAAGATTCTCTCTGTGTGAGCGCTTAAGTCATACCATGCATTTTTAACTGTCAATCAGACAAAAACAGGATATCATGACGATACTTCAGTCAAACGAGGAAACAATTACCTATCGCACGGGACATCGCAAGAATGCCCTCAACTCGTGCTCCATTCAAAAAGATGACTCGGCCACCAGCAGCTTCAATCCGTGCCCGTTCATCTCTTCTATCAGGCTGCAAGCGAAGGTTACAGTATCATCAATACAAAAAATTCCGCCCCAACATACATAATCAGGAAAATATCTCAATTCGTCGTGAGATTTAGAAAGGAAAAAGGGAACCAATATGGGCATTCCTTCACACAATTACTTATACTTAAATAATAATATAATCATCACACAGCAACTCTACGTCCCACCCACAGAAACCCCCTAACAAAAAAATTGTCTCAGGAAATGCCAGAAATTGTCTCAGGGAATGCCAGCTCGCTGCATTTACTCAAATCAAATTCTCAAATACTCAAAGCAGAAATAATGTTCAATCAAATTTTCCTTGGTAAGTACTTACAAGCAATCTATATGCAGAGCCATACGAGCACATTGGAATAGAGCGAAAAACATTGGACTAGAGCCATATGCAGCGTTATTAGGCATGTAGCACCATTATTTGCATAAAAAATGAGGTTGCCCTTGCAAGCAAAATCGTTACCATACAATTTCATGTTATCACTTCAGCATTACGGGCTTCCTTGTCCAAATGCATGACGACATTTAGTTATCACTCTTAAGTTATGTTGATATTGACTGTAAATATGAAAAATCTTCTCTGCCGCGGTACCCAATTCACCAAAACAGTACACCTATTATATAGCATATACAGAACCCTAAATAACATAGCAATTTCGTGAAACCCGAAATCCATTCAATCCTACTCTTTTACATCAGACAACCTACATGCACCACGTCAAACCTAAATTCGAGCGTATGTCAGAATCTCCATCTCAACCATCCACTCCTTTCCACGAGAAACAATAACGCATTTACGCTAAAACTATCTCAGCGCAAAGACTGACAGTACACCACGTGTCCACCATGGACCGCGAGTACATTTAGTCTCCAGACAATGAAATATAGCTCCAGACGAGGATAGAGATGCCCAACCTTGTGATCCTGAGAGAGAGGTATAGCAGTGCCTCCACGGGAAAGGACGGCGCGTGAGTCACCGCAATTGGCGACAATAATGTATTCCGGCAAAAGAAGCGCCACAACGGCTGTGGACCCAGCGAGTGCCACCTCCATGGGGTGGCAACCGCACTTGTACCCGATGCTCCCACAGGCGCACGTGCTTAACGCCACTTCATCCATCCTCTCGAAGCTCTCCTTCATTACTCTCCTCCACTTCTCTTCCAGTCCCTCGCCCTCCTCACGCGAGTCTCTGGAGTCGGTACCACTTCTACTCTCACTGTCCCCAGTGGCGTACACGCGCGCCAGCTCCTCCTCTACAAAAACGTGCATCCTTTCTCTACACAATGCCGCCACCTGCACAAAAAAAAACTCAGAGCGCCTACTTGTTAAATGACACCGTCGTCCCTACGTCTTCTTCGAGAAGAGTAATTCACTGAGCCTAATTTGTATTTTCAGAATTCGAGCTACAATTTTTTTTATTTTTTTCAATGTCTGTTTTTTATTTATTTTTGTATTTTAAAGATATAATTTCGAAGGAGATGATGAGCGAAATGTACGTGAGGTCCTCCATGGCCATCAAACACAGCGAAGTAATGCACTGGTTGCCCTCGACTGATCTCCGGCTCGCAAAGGCTCGCCCGTACAGAAATCGCGTCCTCCATCTCGCGTAACCTCCCAGATACCGACATAGTCCCGAAAACCGGCTCCCTCGCCCGGCCCTCATGACTCTTTGACGACGACGAAGCCTCCACGTCATCTCCTGAAGAAGGAGAGGATGCCGACGGTAAATCGCTCTTTTCCGCCGTCCGAATCCGCTTTGTATCTCCCGAACTTTCCGGCAGGATATGCGCATGGTTCTGCCCCGAGCTCTGGTTCGGCATCGGCGGGAGAGAGCCCGCCGCTGACACAGCCGCCAGCCTCCTCATCTCGATCCTCCGGCGCCGTCGCTCACGGCATTTATCCGGAGACTCGTCTTCGTCGCTCAGCATTCTCGTGAAAATCTCCGTCATCGAAACCCTCCAGTAGCCACAGTCTCCGGGAAACTCCTATCGCTGCCGACGAACATCTCCGTACGTGTATATTAGTAACAGACAGAGAAATTGAGAAATTGGAGTTCCTTCTGATTTTATGTTTCCGCTTCGAAAAACGTATGTGAGAGAGAGAGAGAGAGCGAGAGAGAGAAATACGCAACGTGTTGTGCGTTCTCTCTATCTCTCTTCGTGTAGGCCTCCAGGGCAAGCCAACTCTCGGATAGCTGCCCGGACTGCCCTTCACCGACCATTATTGTCTCTAATCGCAACACGTGTCCCTCATGATGACCAATTTTCCGAAATCGTCTTCGACTGCTTTCTAATTACTTTTCTTCTCCGGTCAATTTCTTGTATCACTGACGGAAAAAAAAAAAAAAAGGAATGCTCAGTACGTTGGGCCAGGATGTTAATATCAGCGATAACACGTGTCAAATGCTCTAACAAGTGGAGCCCATGCTCTAGCCACAATAGACAAATGTACCAATCACGGGCTTCCGCGCAAGTGAAATTTTTAAAGGCATAGGGGGTGGCCCACATCGACTAGATTCAGACGTTCAGTAGGCTGTCTTCACGTGTTTTTGTTTTCTGTTTAATCTTTTATCCCCGCTCCTAGAATAGGGAGGCCGTACATACGTGGCCAGCTATGGAGCCCCCAACGTCAAAGTGTCGACGAGTACGATACAACGTTGACACGTGGAAGCATTTCTGGGAAATAGCTACCGTCACAGGTGAGAGCCAGCAAGGCGTCGCATCCTTCACCTGCCTGTCAGGTTCTGAATGCAGCACATGGATGGTTAAATAATAACCTCCGAAAAATCATTTCCAAATTAATGCGTTTCCCTCTCCTTTAAATTGCGAGGAACCGTCTCAGAAAATTTCTACAAACAATTCGGAAATTCGGCTCAAAAATTAAAGCGACATTGCTTTTTTAAAAATTATAAATAATAAATAAATAAAAAGTACTCGTAGTTGCTCTTTAAAACTTACGAACTGATTTATATTCAACCTTATAATTTAGCCCCAAATTTTATTGAAAATTTATCCAAACTCAAAATATTTTTCTCTTTACGAAAAGAAAATAATGAATTCTTTTTTTCTACGGTCATAACTTTCACCAACATATTAAAGGAAAGTTTGTTTGTCAAAATTTTGAAAAATATTTTTAAATTTTGAAAATTTTTACTTTATTAAAATTTATTAAGATTTGTGAAAAATAAAAATGTATATGTAAAAATAAAAATTAAAAATTTTAAAAATATTTTTTTATTAAAAATTTTCATCCCAAAATATTAGAAAACAAACTGTAACTAAATATTTGATTAAAATGATCGTGGTGTTTGCTGGGTCTGTTTCTTTTGGATCTCTTTTCTGAATAGGAATATGAATATCGAGGGACGGATAACCCGGTGCACTGCCGTCACGCTAGCTTCTTCCCTTATACAGCATTTTGAAGCAAATATTCCAAGTCAAACACGTGGCAGTAACGTAAGCGGAGTCGAAGAAGATTATAAAAGCATGTGGGATGTGAACATTGGGGTTGCGGAGGATGATCGTGATGGCGCCCCACTTGGTCAAAACGTCAAATTATATCTTTCTTATTGTTGCCTTAGTATTCTTGCTTTTCACCAAAAGGCATTGGATGGAACAGACAAAATTGTATAATCCAACGGTCAGAATTATTTTATCGGATTAATTTTGGAGCGGTTTATTTATCTAATTTTTTTATCTAAAATTTTCATCACACTAAATATATTTTTATAAATTTAATAAATTTCACACTTTTATACATACACTTCACACTTTTTACAAATCTTAATAAATTTCAACATTCAAAAAATTCCAAAATTTTAAGAATATTCCTCAAATTTTCGATAAACAAATACCCCTTTATCTCCTCTTTTGAAAAAGTGGCGAGATTCATTAATTCCACCACCAACTTCTACCACGATATCCTTTGGTCTTTCTAGTTTGGTTTTTGAGTAGAAAGTTATTTATTGAAATTTAAAACAAATAATAGTCGCAGTATCTATAGTTTAATTTTAAAAGATTAGTTAAAATTATTCTTGAAACTATTTAGATAATTATAAATCTAGAAGTTCATTTTAGTTAAGTCCTAACGTAGAATTCTTTCATTCCTTTCTTTTTTTCGAACTCCAAATAGAATTCGAGATATCACCCTAATTGTTTCTATTTTATGCCTCCTCTCTAATCTTTAAATATAAAAGCCCATGTAAAGTGGTTGCCAAGATTCCCAGCTTTTCTTTTCGTCTGAACAAATATCACCACTTTTAAAAAAAACCATTGTAGCTAAGATTCGAATTAAACCAAAGTCAGAATGCTGAAAGAATCATGTCACGCCCTGCTGAATAGTGACAAGGAAGCTTGGTGTGCTGTTCGTTAAAAACAAAATTATATATTATTTTAATAGCAGATTACGTGACGTTGGAGTCGGTGCCTCCCTTGACATATATAATTAGATCGCTAATATATTTATAATCCATAGATATTTCGATTGTGCAGAAGGAAAAGCAGACAAAACAAAAGAAAGATAGATAGCTACGGGGATTGACATTCTGTGTTTCTTTAACTGGATCGAACGCAAATTGAAGGAAAGCTTGGACCTGCATTCTTTACTAAAACGCAGAGTACGTGGATCAATTATTTGTTTTTTCTTTTTAAAAAAGATCAGTACTGGGGAGTGCTTTCGGCCGAATCTTTTGTCTGGCTTAGAAGCTTCTTGCGTACGTACATAGGTACTGCAAGTCTGCAACATCCCGCATTCAAAAAACAAAAAAAAAAAACACTAAAAAAAACGTGTTCCATCCGGTCATTTTAACATTATTAGCAAATTTTTTATTCTAACGTTATTAGTAAATTTTCTATTCTAACATTTTGAGTTAAAATAAAGAATCAATTTAATATAAAAGTTAAAAAATATCATTTAGCAGCTTATTCATTCTAATAATTTTTAATAAAAAAATTTTAACATGTAAACAATAATTTTCTATTTTTAGATAACTACTATTCACTTATCTATCTCAAAATATTAATATTTCTTTTCTTTTCTTTTCTTCCGCAGAACACTCACGCTCTCTCCCTCTCCTTCTTTTTCTTTTTCTTTTTTCTTCCTTCCTTCCTTCCAGTTCTCACCCCTCTTCCTCTCTTTCTTTTTATTTTCTTCCTCCCAGCAATCACACTCTCCTTCTTTAATGTTTAGCAATTGCCATTTTTATTGCACTGCAATGGAGAACGAAATATTTCACAATAGGTGGTTTGCTCCTCTTTAGGCGTGTGATTTGACATGGATTTTATTTTCATAACTTGAATAGTTATATTTGTTATCTAAACCCACGTTTATTTTAATAGCAGGAAAGAAGTTCACGAAAATTTTCCAAGCGTTGGGAAAAGATAAAATTTAAAAAATTCAACCTTTTTATAATAAGACAAATATTTAAAAATATAACCTTACAATAAAACGAATATTTAAAAATATAAATGTTAAAGAAAGAATAAAGAAATATTTGAAAAATAATATTTAAATAGAATAGTAAAAGTAGATAATTAAAATAGAGAAGCTGATGTGGGTGTTTTTAAAAAGTTGATAGTTAAAATAGAGAAATATGTTTTTTGGTTAAAATAGAGAACCAAATTTAAATAAGCTGTTAGGAATGCTCTTAAGAGGTTATCTATTCTAGCTTTTTTGCTAAAATAGAGAACCAATATAGCCAAATAGTTAAAAATGTGTGTTTTGCAGTTTATCTATTTTAACAAAAGTTAACAAAAAAATTTAACAAGTGAACAGTAATTTTCTATTTTTAGATAATTACTGTTCACTTTTTCATATTAAAATAATAATATAATTTCTTTTTCATTTTTCTCTCTCTCCCACTCACGCTCTCTCTTTCATTTTTCTCTCTCTTTTATTTTTCTCTCTCTCCCATTCAAAAAAATAAATGTTAAAAAAAGAATAGAAAAATCTTTAAAAAATAATATTTTAATAGAATAGTAAAAGTAGATGATTAAAATAGAGAAGCTGCTGGGGATGTTTTTAAAAAGTTAGTAGTTAAAATAGAGAAGTACACTTTTTGATTAAAGTAGAGATCCAAATATGAAGAAGCTGTTAATAATGCTGTAAGGTCTTCTCTTTTGAAAGACTTTCTCAATACTATTTTTTCTGGTTTTTAACCTTAAGAGAAGATTATTTATTTACAACTAGTGGCCTTTTCTTAAAGTCCCTTTCAAAATCGCTATACTCTCTCTCAAAACTCTTTTTCTAAGAGCATTCTTAGCAACTTCTTCAAATTTGGCTCTCTACTTTAACCGAAAAGCACATTTCTCTATTTTAACTATTAACTTTTTAAAAACACTCACAGCAGCTTTTCTATTTTAACTATCTATTTTTTACTATTCTATTTAAATATTACTTTTCAAAGATTTCTTTATTCTTTCTCTAATATTTATATTTTTAAATATTTGTTTTTAAGGGTATAGGAGGAAGAAAAGAAAAAGAAAAAAATAAAATAAAAGAGAGGGAGAACGTTAGATCTGGAGGAAGAAAAGAAAAAAAAAAAAAAAAAAAAAAAAGAGAGGGAGAGCGTGAGAGAAGAAAAAAAAATAAAAGAAAGAGAGATTGTGAGACTGTGAGAGAAGAAGAAAAAAAAAGATAAATATTAATATTTTAAGATAGTGAAGTAAATAGTAATTCTCTAAAAATAAATAACTACTGTTCACGTGTTAAAATTTGTTATAATAGATAAGTTGCTACATAGTATTTTTTAACTTTTTTGTTAAATTGGTTCTCTATTCTAACCAAAATGTTAGAATAGAGAACCTGCCAGGAATGCTCTAACCATTTGGAATGCCTCTCTCCTAGAACCGGCCTCGACGGCACCTGTCCTCCCCTATAGGTCGTGGACCTCCTTAAATCGCCACCACTCGCCTCCCTTGCCACCAACCTCTCCGGTTCAGTTCTAGCCAATGTTGTCCCGCCTTAGTCCACTACTTTTGTCAGCTTTCTGCTCATTTGGGCTTATCCGCTCTCGTCTGAACTTACATGTAGCGTGTTTGTGTAGTTTTTACAACAGGTATTTTGCGTAAGAAGTGCACTATGGGAGCAGGAGGGCTACGTCTTTTTCTGGGACGGGGGGTTTCTGGATGAAAGCGATGACTGGGTAATATGACTGGTGGATAGGCTAATAAAAAAGTTCCCCCAGAAGAATTATAGATCACTTGATGCCTGAACTCTGAACTGGGAAATAGATATCATCTACTGGGTGCTTGGAGTCCCTGCTGTTTGTGATCTGTGCAAATCAAAGATCAAGTTCAGTTGCTGCTTCTTTCTCCTTGTAATGACGCGTATTCCTCAATGTTTGTAGTTGGTAATATCTTCTAGCCTAGAGGCAAATGAGGATTCCTAGATGCGAACAAGAATAACGATCTGGGCGTTAGAGCGACAAATTAGCTTGAAAATCAGAGATTGGAATACGCGTTTTTGTGGGCTAATGGGGTGCTGGGTTCCCCTTTTGTCGACTTCAGTGACTTTATTAGGGTCCTTGCTTGCTTATTGTCGTCGGTTCAGTACAGCCTTTGTACTGCTCCGTTTTCTTTCTCTTTCAATAAAACTATCCTTACTTATCAAAAAAAAAGAAAATCAGAGATTGGAAAAGAGTTGCAGAAACATAACCATGTGCAGTGCCACCACTGTATCGGAATATAACAACTTCGATCTGGGCGTTAATCGCTTTTTTAGGCAAAGATAATATATTAATATTCGAGAATAATTCAACCAATACAAAATAGAACGAAGGCCAGCGAAAAACTAAGCAGACCCAAAAGCCCTAAAGCCCTTCAATAAACTGGATCCAAAGATCCGGTATTCAATCCGGACACAAGTGCCAGAAACACCAACAGCCAGAAGAGCCGTTCATGATGGGTCGCTCACACAGTGTGATTTGAATTCTCATAAATATTGCAGATATGCTAAAGGTCGTTGTTTGCGAAATTCTAATGCGGACATTACAAGATCTTTGTAAGAAACAGAGGACGTTAAGCATTTCTTGTAATAAAAAGGACTGAGCTAATTAGCGGCTCTATAGAGAACATTTGCTTATTGTAGCAGCAAACCATAAAGATCCATGTGAAAAATCTAGTGCATGATTCATGCTGGTGGCAGCCAGGTGATAACAATTGGGCTTCTTACACTGTGTACTCCATCCTTCCATACCAAGCCTCCAAACTCAGGCCATGCTTGCCGAGCCACTGTGGTGAATGTGACCTTGTAAGAAAGCTTTTGGTATTTTCTGGTGAATTTCAGGGTTTTTGGCTCGACTTGAATTGACGCACCTTTAAATGGAGAAACTACGACATGGTAATTCGAAACTGGAGGGCCAACATTGGTGGCAGTTCTGTGAAGGGTCAAGGTAGTGATCGAGACTTTTTCTGGGAACACAACTGAGAAAGCTGGGTAGTTCAAGTCCCCTGGATTGGCTAGAGTGTGTTGGCAAGATCTGTTTGAGAAAACTTTCAGCTGGGATGGAGTTAAGCTCTGTGTACAGAGGAATTCAAAGTAATCCTGAGCCTCAATCTCATAAACTAAACCTGGATCAAGCGCCTTCATGGGGTTGATGTGTCCTGCCCCATGATCATATGAGGTTGAAGGTGCAGCTGTTGAGGCGTCTCCTAGAGGATGATGGGTGTTGTCATGAATATAAGCTGTTGTCATCAGGGCAGATTTTATTGCTGCGGGACTCCATTCGGGGTGCCTAGCCTTGAGCAACGCAGCGACCCCACTCACATGAGGGCATGACATTGAAGTTCCAGACAGTAAGTTAAACCTCACTTTGCGGTGGTCCGTTGGCAAACCTGATGGACCCGCGTCTCCGGTCCAAGCAGCAAGAATGTTCACCCCAGGGGCCACCAGATCAGGCTTCAGAATTTCAAGGGTAAGAAAATTTGGTCCTCTGGATGAAAATGCTGCCACCACGGGAGATGGCCGAATCCCCAGCCGAGTACCAAGAAAGGCTAGATTTGCAGTCGCGTTTGGACTTGTTAGCACGTAATGCTTGAGTGCTTTCCCTTCTGTTTCTCCTACAGCAACTGCAGGAAGAAGGTGACAATCTGCAACAAGCTCTTCTCCATTGGAAGCAGTGTTTACAAGGATCATTCCTACCCCTCCTGCGTCTTTCACCACCTGCCCCTTCTGCACACGGGGACTAATGCCTCGGTCACACACCACAATCTTTCCTGCAACAAGACGCTGATCCAAAGTTCCATCCAAACACAAGGAGCTCGGGTCAGGGCTACTCGAGTTACCACCCATATATACCACTGGGTATCTCTTATTTATCGACAACGTCCTCTGTCCTTTATAGAGCGAAACTCCTCGCAAAGTTATTCCATTTCCCAGATTAACCGTGCCTGGGAAATCTCTGTCGATGGTGCTCGCACCAACTGTGGTAACCCAGGGTGACACATTAGTGAGGCTGATAGGATCGGGCCCCCCGTTTCCAGCTGAGCTCGAAATGAAAACACCCATCTTCATCGCCCCAAAACCTGCTATGGACAAAATGTCACGGGAGTAAGAAGACACTCCACCGCCCAAAGAGATTGACAAAACGCTCACTCCATCAGCCACAGCTGTATCAACAGCCGACAGAATGTCCGAGCTGAAGCACCCTCCACTCCAGCACACTTTGTAAGCTGCAATTCTAGCACCGGGTGCCATTCCTCTGGCTGTCCCATAAGCATATCCCTGAAGGTTAGCACCACGTACTGGAGAGCCAGCGACTGTGGCCGCTGTATGAGTTCCGTGCCCATCTTGATCCCTAGGTGATTTATACTCAGTTTGCTCATTAATTTTCCCAGTAGCAGCTTCATACCCGTGGTAGAACACTCTTGCACCGACAATCTTTTTATTACAGTGATGTTTCTCAAACCCTCTGCCCGTCTCACATTTCCCTTTCCAGTGAGCAGGCACCGGTGTCATGCCCGTGTCGTTGAAGCTCTCACTCTCTGGCCAAACCCCAGTGTCTAGAACTCCCACTATGACATCATGGTCCGAGAGCTTTTGAGACCAGACGTTATTATTATCATCTGGTTCGAGCCCAAGGAACATGGGACTCCTCGTGGTGTGTAACTGGTACTTTGTCTCCGGGTATATGGCCACTACACCAGTCTCTTCCTCGAGCCTTTCAGCTTCTTCTTCGCTCAACCACGCAGCAACTCCATGAATAGCAGTCTGGTAACTGTAAACTATCCTATCTTCATCGTCGTCATCCCCTTCTTTTTCAGGTTTGGATAGAACTGATTTCACTTTCGACGAGTACCATTCGAGGTGATTGGTAAAAGATTTTGGAATTGCCGACTTGTCCATGTGGACAATATATGTCTTCTTGGTTAATTTGGTGTCTGCAGAGAGGACTAGATTGAAGAACAGATAGATTGTGAGGATCGAGTAAACCCGTTTTACTGGGTTTTTCTGCCATTTTCAGGCGGAAAAAAAAAAAAGAAAAGAAGGGTATCTTTGAAGAAGAAACAGAGTGGAGAAGATGAAGATGAAGATGAAGAAGAAAATGTAGAGGGTTATGGAAATGGCTATCTAACTCTTCAAAAAATCTAAAAGACCTTTGTCATCTTGTGCAGGCAATAAAGATGGTTGGTAGTCTCATGAATTCCCGAGTTAAAGACGAGTTAAGAGAGACGGCTAGTGGCCGGTCACCGGTGGTAGCACTTATTTTGGTTGGTACCATGGGGACACTGCTTTTTGTTGATTGTTAATAGACTAGTGGTTGGTAAAAGTTTCGGACTTTCGGTCCTATCACATAAAGAGGTCGATCACGTGGAAGATGACAATCAGCTCAGAGTGCCAATCCACCGCCATTAGAGGGGTTTTAGATTTTGATAAGTTGGTGATATGACCACGAAATTACGTACATCTTCGTGTACGAGGTGCGATATCCTGGAGAAATTCTTTGATGCTACAGGTAGGTTTTAGTTCTTGGACCTAAGTTCTGCATTTCTGGTCCCTACATTCACAAAGCTGTATGTAGTCCGATCTGATCACCCTCTAGCTAGAAGGAAAATAAAAAAAAATGTATCTTATTTATTTAATATTGTTTATTTTTAGCCTCTATTCATCTTCTCTGTGGGTGGAAATCGTGATTTCACTGTCCATGAAACACTTGCATCTTTTAGCTCTACATTGGATTTCCGGAGAAATTATTGAAATCAATGTCCTGAATCTTTAAGACCACAAAGAATTACTCGCAGACGATGGTATGGTTGATGAAGGAACATATCTCAATTTTTTTTCCTTTCACTTTTCTGCAAAATTGCAACTGTTTACCAGCAGACAGATCATGACCCTTTTCCCTCACGAGTAATTAATCTCAAGGAAACAGCAGTACTGTAGGTAGCTCAAGCTGCTTCTGAATAAAATAAATGGATCGGTGGTTTCCTCTCAATTATACTCTTGAAAGCCTACAGGGATTTCTTCAAACATTTCCCTTCGAAGAGGACAAAAAATATCTATTCGTTCCCCCCATTTTCTTTGTGTCTTCGTCATATTTCTGGAATCAGTCTCACTTCACAAGAAAACAAAATAGTCACGCGTCTTACATTGTTATTCAGTTTCTTAATACTTCCAGTGCGCGGAATCTCATTATTATTTGATGTGGGGATGGGGGTATAGTACTGGATGGAGTGAATGATGACAGCTTCTTGAGATCAGTCCAAATCAAACCAAAAAGGAATAGTAATTCTTACTGATGGTAGTTACCACTTACCACACGCAATAGGTAACCAAAAATAGGCAGCTTTTCGCTTGCAGACGGAAAATTGGAGGGGTTTGTTTGCTAAATTTTTTAAGATTTAAAATTTTTAGGTCTACTCACATTGCTTTAACGAGACAACAGGTACTGTTAAGTGTTAGAGTCCTACTTTGCTATAGTATCGTGGGCTATTGTAACATTAGTTTTATAAATATAATCTCTCTTGTAATCTTATTATTGTACTAATAAGATATTTCGGTAATAAATATAAATTTATAGGCTAAATCATTTAAATTGTATACTTTTATTATCTCTTTCTTTCTTTTAATTTAAATTATTCGCTCTTCTATTTTAATTTTTAACACAGCTTGTGTGAGTCGTCTGCATATAAATTGTAGCAGTAGTGGTAGCTTAATATTTATTGGAAAAATTCGCACAACCAGGAGGGCAGAGCCCGTGTAAATTTATCATCTATCTAACAACCCCATAAAAGAGTAGCGTCATATAAGTTATTACGAACTCGACAAATAGAACACCTGCACCATCATAATTCATATAGGCGGAACGCGGAAGACAGCTATGTAAAACTTTTGCACAGGATAAAGACGCCATCAAACCAACACCTTCACATCAAACTTTTGTCAAAAGATTGAAGCCAACATAACAGTGTGTTCTATGTCATGTACATTCACGAGCACGATGGGTTCAGCTTAGCTGTCAAATTCTGTACCATGCTCGGATTTGGTCCACATATATATATAGTTTGGGGAAAATACACTTTTCACCCACAAACTACCGGAGTAGTGACACATTGCACCCCAAACTACCATCTTTAAAGACATTGCACCCTTAAACTACCAATATTATACATTTTGCACCCTAAACTACCCACTTTGACACATTACACCCTCCAACTACTAATATTAAACACTTTGCACCCTCCATTTGACAATAATACCCTTGAGAAATTAATGAATTGACAACAATATCTAAGGGCATTATCGTCATTTTAATTTGAAAATTTGATAAAAGGTGCAAAGTGTTAAAAATTGGTAGTTAGAGGGTGTAATGTGTCAAAATTGGTAGTTTAAGGTGCAAAATATAAAATATATGGTAGTTCATGGGTGAAAAATGTATTTTCCCCGTATATTTTTTTGATTGTCCTACAACTCAGCGGTAGCCTTCAACTAGAAAGGAAGATTAATCTGAAAAAAATTACAGAATTAGCGGTTTTTTAACAGTTTTTTTAAGTGAGCCGTTGTTTTTATAGTGGATTTTAACTTTATGAGCAGTGAATGATGAATTCAGCAACCTCTGACGGTCTGACCTTTTTGCCTTAAGAGTCAGAGACATGGGTCACCACCCATCCACTGTTGTCTTTTAAAATTAGAAGCTGCGCCACCTCTCTTTCATATTTATTGCTGCTGTAAGTCGGTCTGTCCCAGCAACCAACATTTATTTCAACGTTCGCTTACAGTAAATTTTGAGAATTTTCTGCGTTTTGAAAATTTTAAGGTAACGTTAATTCTATTGATACGTATGTTGTAGTTACTTTTATATCGTGTTAAAAATGATATTTTTTGATATAATTTTTTTTACTGTAAAGATTAAAAGAATTCTGAAATTTATTTTTTACCGAACAATATCTAAAGTTTTGCGGGTCTTAAATATAGCAAAAAGGCCATGTGTGAGATGACCAATTACACACGGTTGTCGGAACCCCCAGCAGGACAGAGTGGAGCCGCTGAGCCGCTCCCAGGGCAGAGTTAGATCAGCCTTCAGAGCGCCTTTTTGAGGACAAGCGACGACTATTTCAAAAATTTCTAAGTAACGCACGCTTCGCACTGAAAGGTAATGTTATGGGATAGAGATGATCGCCCATCAGATGATCAGAATAAAGACTGGACTCACTGATAGTTAAGATTGGCCCGTCGAGCCCTGCGATTGGACCCCGGCTTCAGCCCAGAGACTATGGTCGAACCTCGAGACCCAAAGCTGTTAAACACGTGGCTTCAGACGTTTATTTTTCTAATATTTTAGTATAGAAATTTTTAACAAAATAAATATATTCTAAAATTTTTAATTTTTATACATATATACTATACTTTTTACGAACTTAAATAAATTTTAATAAAATAAAAATTTTCACAATTTTGAGAATACTCTCAAAATTTTAATAAACAAACGCTCCTGGGAAACGTGCTCTGTAGTCACCTTAAATACATCACTTCCTTGCCACGCGTAATCTCGGGAAACGGTGGAAGGAATCCCCTGAGTCATCCCCCAAGCGTGGAACATAGACTGAATCGCCAATTCTGCACGTGTTATAATGGGCCTTTCAGGCCCAGATTTTATGCCAACTTCGGGGAATTCTATGTACATGATTGATTTAGCAGGCCCAGAGCCCATGGTTGTTTCAGTACAGAAAAGAAAATATAAGAAGATTTCGAAAAGGACTTCGAGAGGGTCAAACAAACATTCGAAGAGAGAGAGAAGAGAAATTGCGATCACAACATGATTTTATTCGATCTACAAACCAACCAGCAGAGTTCAAGAATCGAAAAAGTCAAATGTTTGCGAGCTAATGACAAGAAAAATTCAATTGTTTGTCGACTTCGAGAGGGTCAAGCAAACTTCCGAACTTGGTTCTGGAAAATCTGAATGGTCATGGCTCCAAGTTCCCAAGCCGTGCGCCTTCAAATTCATCAATTCCGAGGACCTACGGTCCTAAACAATCTTATCGGGCCCTGATTTTAGTTCTGGCCATAATATTGAACGGAAAAAGGAACGTAATTAAATGCCCAGATTTTTCTTTTTATCAAAGGTAGTATGTCTGTATTTATTTATAATTGTATTGGTATATTTGTAATTCTTTTGTTTAAATTATAGAGTATAATTTAAAAATAAATAGATATAAGAGTTAGTTTCTATATTATTGTCTGAATAAAATTTCAAGTAACATAAATTTTATAATGAAATCTACCTATCTCCTAATTATATCATAACGTTCAAGCAAAAATTGTAAAATATATGACCATTATTTATATTAATTTAGGCACAGCATTAGCATTAGAATGGACTTGACATTACCATCTATCGCACAGCAAACATACTTGTCAGGTCGCTGCATACGGCCATACTCTTTATCGTTGAAGCTTAATAACAACTAGCTGTCAGATCGAATAAATGTTCTGAAAATTTTGGTAAACTAGACACACAGTAAATTTTTAAAAGCTCATTCTAGAACTTCGATGTGTTAAATAATGGCAAGCATGCCTCCTAACATTGAAACATTGGAAGTTGCAACGGGTTTTTTTTTTTTTTTTTTTTTGCCTAACGCGTTTCATCCGTTATAGGTATTATCGAAAACAGACAGCATAACTTGCTTTTACTAAGAGTATGCCATCAACTTTAGCTCTTTGCCATAGACTTCCAAACTGAACTAGTTTCGGCACAGAAGGGAAGAATTGAAAAAGGAGTACCTGGATTTTTTTGCATTTGGTTTGTTTGTTTTTTTAATGAGGAGAAACCTACCTAGTATTATGTATATGCGACAATTGTTATACTTAAAACCGGGTTGGACAAGAACTCAAACCCGGATACTCTTAATTGGCAATAGATAAGTGGATCCCATAGATATCCATGGGTTGACCAAACCCGAGTCCCTCTGGAGGAATCAAGCTAGTACAAACTTAATAATGTGGAATATATCATTTGCGGTATAGTTCAACTAATGCTTTTAATTCTTCCGTAAAATTGAAAACTTCAAACACGCTTATATCTATGTGAGAGAGAACCGCTACAGATTAGTGCATGTAGAGTTGCCCACTTGCCCTAGCTATCAGCTAACCGGCCATGCCGGAAAAGAAGAAGAAGCTAAATCCCTTGATCAAGGGCCGCGATCGGATACCTATGAATACAATCATCCCATGGTCCTCTCTTGGACTCCCCAACTATAGGCCTTATACACTCCAAAACCACACTGTTGCACTTGGGCCCACTCCCCATCCCTAGTTGCCAAACCATGTCACCCTTCTTAACTCTCTCCTTGGCTTCCAAGTATGCCAACTCGTACCACAGTGAAGCAGAAGACTGGTTACCAAACCTGTTCAGTGTCATCAATGCAGGCTCTATGTCCTTCTCTCCAAGCTTCCAACCCATAAAGGAAATAATGCTTGAGGTGAACAGAAGAACGACGCAGAAGCCACAGATAAACAGAATGACCTTCAACTTGGTCACGGCGAGCAGCTGGCGAGCTCGGCGAAGGAGAAGCGGCGAGCGGCAGCCGTAAGCCCCTCTGTTGGTGGCTTTCTCTTTCGCCGGGGAGTTCAGACCGCCGTTCGCAAGGGCTTCCGATGCGGCGGAGACGTCGTCGTCTCGGATCGCAATGAGTCTGGACATTGGGAATCAAAGTCGATTCAATCGACGAACTTGGTCGGATCCCGTATCATAATTTAAGCTTCTCCCGGTAGATATCACATGGCGTTAAAATTGGACTGTGCATCGGCATCGACCTTGGGAGTTGGGAAAACACTAGGAGCAATATGGGTGCGAAAGGATCTCCCTTGACCCGGCCCAACGAATTGGGGCTGACGAGAGTAAATCAAGGGTACAATTTTGTCGGGCTTTATGGCTACCCGGTACAGAGATGAAAAGGTTGGGCTTGATCTGGGCATTACATGGACACTTCTTAAACCCCGATGGGATGGGTTTAGGCTAAACCCTATCTTTGGGCTTCAAAATCGTCTTGTTGCATAGTCCTCAATATTCGGCGATATACTTTTTATTTCCATTTCGTTTCCAAACATTTCAAACTCAAGCACATTCGATTAAAAAAAAAAAACTCAAGCACATTCTATCAGGCAAACGTTGTTATGTGATCAATTTTTATCGTCAAACTTTGACCTTTATTAGATGACACAGGCTTAATCGTACTCGATAATTCGGGATCGGAGGAGAGAAAAGACCGCGCATTGCTTTGCATCAATATTTAGCCCATTTCTAAGCAAGAGCTACTGAATGGAAGAAAAGCTATGAACAAGGCAATCAAAAGGGGTTAAAAGGGAGGGACATACAAAGTTTTTGCATGGGTTGATCTCAATAGCCTTCTGCAATAAAGGGTAAGGTTAGTAAAAACCTTCGGAAGCAAAACTGAAATAGGAAGCCCGAGGAGATCCAAAGCAGGAAAAAAATCTCTATGAGATTATAAAAAAAAAAAAAAAAGCTTGCTTTAAAGAGACTTGCCAGCACAAGACAGAAAAGTTCCAAAATTCCAGAGCACAAGAAGACAATTTTCGGCTTTCTCAGACATGGTATTGGGATTTCGTTCATACAGCTACTAGCGCCGGATGAAAACCCTGTTTGCCCGATTAAGAAATTTGCACGGTATGTGCATGTGAGGCAGTGCAGTTACTACAGCAGCAGCTTAAAAAAACGGGGAAGCAAAATTGCGACGACTGAACGCCCTGCGCAGTCAATTTCTTGATGCACTTGAAACAGCAAAAGAATAAACACTCTTCCCATGAAGAAATTTAAGCATATGATGCAAATTAGAGTCAACAAAATGCTTTACATCTATGTCGGGAGAATGTTCTTCAATGCAATACAACATACCTGTGCAATGTTTTTTCCTGTACCCCTTGCTTCTCTTTTTTTGTTTTGCCATGAAAGCTGTACAAAATTCTTATCGACATTTAGTTATCCTCTCCATTCTATCTTCTATTCTTCAGATCAATTACTGTGACACTGAAGTTATTAGAGCTTTTCCTCCCAAGCCAAATACCAATCTTCCTTCCCCTCAGCTCTTCCTCAGATCAACAACTATGACACTGATGTTATCATAGCTTTTTCGTCCCAAGGCGAGGCGAGTCAGCAGTGCAGCTGCGAGTGCACTTCGAGATGGATACAATGCTTCAGCCCCCTCATCATCCCTCCGAGGCTTGGAATCAAGGGCGCAGTCAGCAGCAGCAGCAGCAGCAGGAGTTCCTTCCCGAAGACATTCCCATGCTACCTTGCAAGCCAATTCATTCGACAGAACATCCCACAAGCCATCACTTGCAAGGATCAAGCACTCATCTTCTGGTTCTCTTCTTGTCACAGTTAACTCAGGCTCAGATGTTACGACTGGTTTGAGATACTTGTCCCCTGTTCCATAAAACAGAACTAAGAAGTTACTAAATATCACAAAATTTTAAATACGTAACATTTCATTTGCAGCTTCAAAAATAAGCTATAAAGCCACTGGCTACAAAGATGCATAGTGAGTCCAAGAACACAAGTTGCCCTTGCTAGATTTTGGCAATTTACCACCAGGGCTTCTGTAGCCATGGTCGAATGATAGTATAGTAAGGTGCTAACAACAAGCAGAAACAATATCTCCAAAAAGGTTTCTTCCATCTCAAAAAAGGTACAAGCAGGGCCATTTCCAGCTAAGCATCAGAAAGAATACAGGGAATTTAGCAACAAATACTGTGAAATATGAAGGAACTCTTCAAATGCTATGCAAATGGGTTAATTCATTTTTTACACAGTTCCCACATCATCCATAAAGAAGTCTTTTCAACTCAAACAAAATAAATACATTAATGTCTCAATTTGTATACAGTTCCCACATGGTTCATAAAGAACTCTCTTAACCTCAAACAAAATAAACACATTAATGTATTTGATGTTCATGCACTTATGCTGCTCCTGAAGTAATTTAAAATAAGAGCCAAACCTCCCACTCAGATTCCCCAGTACAATAATGATCACAGTGGACTTGGAAAGCTTCATGTCACACTAGCATTATGCGTAGTAAATAGTCTAACAAGATTGACCAACAAAACATATATTCTCGAAAAGATGTTCGACATTTCTCAACATGGAACATGAAACATCCATAGAAACCAAGATATGAACAAGAACATGGGTTGACCATGGACAAAGTCTGTTTTCCAGCTTCTGAAAGGCAGCAGGAGGGACATATCGAAGTACACAGATTGCTTCATTCTACTGGAAGACCTCGGAGCACAGCACTTGGCTGCTCCAGGGATTCATCCCTTGGTACAGAAACAACCAGATCCTAATGAAAACTGACACATTATGACTGAACCCATCTGATCCTATTCCACTAGGAAGCATCAAAATTTATGGGGTTCTACTGACATAGGTACGCAGACCCAAGATGTATGTTACCATGATGGACAAGACACATGTTCAAACATTAAGTGGGATAAATGTACATTGCAAGATAAATAAAGGTAGTTCATGTTACTAACATATACGGCACCTGAATGACCCCAGTTTTGTAGAAATATTGTTTGCTCAAACCACTTGAGAGAAATTAATGCATGCGATTGAATGTTAAGTGTGTCATCATAAAACCTAGACGAAACAGAGGGAGGGAAAAGGTGCACTAGCTAGAAACACCAAAAACTAGTCAGATACAATGTAACCCTCGGGGGAAAATAACCAAATACGACAAAAGTAATACTATCCCTATACACATCTGCATACACACACACTCAAGCCAAGGATTGACCCTGTTGAGACACAATTATTCTAGAGTACCTTAAAATTTAAGTGGTTTTACTGACATAGGTATGCAGTCCCAGTATGTTTGTTACCATAGAGGTCGATAAACATTTCCCCATTAACTGGTAAAAAATGTTAAGTAGTTCTTGTTACTAACATACATGGCGCTTGAACAACCATAGTCTTGTAGCAGTGTCATTTGCTCAAACCACTTGAGAGAAATTAATGCATGCAATTGAATGTTAAGTGTACCATCATAAAACCTAAACGAAACCGGGGGGGGGCAAAGGTGCCCTAGCTAGAAACACCAAAAACTAGTCAGATACAACGTAACCCTCAGGGAAAAAACCAAATAGAGTGCGACAAAAGTAATAATATCCCTATACGCATCTGCATAGACACGCACTCAAGCCAATCATTGACCCCCTTGAAACACAATAACCGGATCCTAATGAAAACCGACACATAAGGACAGAACCCACCTAGAGTGCCTGAAAATGTAAGGGGTTTTACCGAAATGGGTATCCAGTCCAAGTTGTTTGTTACCAAAACAGTCAAGAGACACATTTCACCATCAAGGAACATCGCAAAACATATGAAGATAGTTTGTGTTACTGACATTTGCTCAAACCACTTATGAGAAATTAATGCATGAAATTGAAGGCATGTACCCTCACATATTCTTAAGGCAATAAATAAAAAGAGAAGGTGCACTAGGTTGAAACATTGAGAACTAATGAAATGCAACGTAGCGCTCAGGGAAGAAAGGGAAATAGGATGCAACAGGAAAGTAAAACTTTCCATCTAAATAGCCACATACTCATGCACTCCTTCACTGCGTAACAACTAAGACACTGCAGCAACATTATATTTCAGATAATTGTTGAGACCTAGGCAAGTAATCTATCTTCCAAACTTGCAGCCCCAAGCAATTAATCTATCTTCCATTAATGCATACTAGACACCTGAAATTGGAGAACTACTTAATGAAACTCGCTGGGGGGAAAGAAAGTTTGTTTTAGCCACAAAGTAAATTTTCTAGCTGCAAGAAGTTTTTATCTTTAAATCAATGGGAGTACTGGGCATCAGTTTATATGGTTCCAATGAGCCAACACTAAGCTAATCAATCTTATCTGATAGCACTGGAAACAATATTCTATATTGTATTGTCATTAAGTTTGTGGTCGAATCATCAATATTACCTGTACATATGGTGACAAGACTTTACATATGGAGACAAGACACCCATGGAGAAGCAAATTACAGTACTTCAACGCTTCTAGCGGGAATTGCAATACTTGTTACCTATCCCTACTTTACATATGGTGACAAGACACCCATGGAGAAGCAAATTACAGTACTTGAACGCTTCTAGCGGGAATTGCAATACTTGTCACCTACCCCTAGGGACCTGAAACATTACTATGTTTTTTATTTTCCTCCTTTTCTCAGCTAGATGACTTCATGATTATAAATCAACTGTGAATATGGCACCGACCAGCAATATCAGCAATGAGAGGACAAGCATATCATCAAATCTATCAAAGAGAGACGCATTCCAACCTTTTGTGTTAGCTAAATGACATTCATACGGAAATGAAAGCTTTAAGGAAAGGAAAATCACGTTTTTTTTCCTAGTTAGATCAAACACCAAACTTCATATTTCACTGTAATCCATTGGATCAACCACGAGACTTCACATGCAACTGTAATCCTGAATTCACTGTGCATCGAACATTTGGCTTATGCAAAACAGCCAGGATCAGTTGGACACATGGCACGTAACATTGCAGGTTTCCTTTTTCTTCGTTGAAAGCTTTTGCTCCACTCAGTGTCTTTCCATCTCTCACAACGTTAGATGTCCTAAAAATCTTTCACGTGGGATGTGACTTAACATCATCCATTGGGACATTGACATTCAAGTATAAGATATAAAATTGGATCCCCTACTGCCCCTATTGTCATAAACACATCATTATCAATGTTTAATATTTTGTTCCTCTGTATTTCCTTCCTTTTTCTTCTTCAGGAAGTGCTTACAATTTAAAGAGCCAGTATCATTATTGCTTCCCCATTACAAACCAATCTTCCAGAAAGCTACCAAAGTTAGTTTATAAAATACAAAAAGAACATGGTACTCTGCAACATTTAACAAACATTTGACATAAATTGAAGAAGAATAACACAAAAACGCTAGTTTATCAAGAAGATATACAATCACCATAATCCTCTAAACTAATGTAGGTTACTGCTCCAACCTCTTTTGAGTCACAAATGCATTCATTGACAAGACAAGCCTTGTTTTGCAAATTGTGAGCACTGACAAGTGCCCACAGCAGCAACAAGCATAGTAAACCTGTTAAGAAAGCTAATGGGCCGAAGTCTAATAATGTTAAGGAAACAAGAAGCCAAAGAAAAAAACACACAGCTATCTGTTTGATAAACAAATCAAAATGTAATGGTAAAATATCTCACAAATTAACAATGAGCCAATAACATTGATCACAGATCTTGAAGAAATACCAATTTGAAAGCATAAACCAAAAAAGAAGAAGAGAAAAACGAAAAGTAATAGCTGCTGATTTTACCCAGCTGCAACTAATGGCAGCGCTATAAAGATAAAGAGGAGGGGAGTCATATGAGACTCTGCAGTGTCCTAAACAGGCATGACCACCACGGATACACCTCTCATCTAGATAGATTGTCTATCTAAGATTGGGATTAACAAAACAAAAAGATCTAGGTTCATAATTGCTTTCCATTTTTGTGAAAAGAATTCCTTTCTCATTCTGAAGCGATTGCACCAAAATATTTACACAAGTGGAAGATTCTCTCTGTGTGAGCGCTTAAGTCATACCATGCATTTTTAACTGTCAATCAGACAAAAACAGGATATCATGACGATACTTCAGTCAAACGAGGAAACAATTACCTATCGCACGGGACATCGCAAGAATGCCCTCAACTCGTGCTCCATTCAAAAAGATGACTCGGCCACCAGCAGCTTCAATCCGTGCCCGTTCATCTCTTCTATCAGGCTGCAAGCGAAGGTTACAGTATCATCAATACAAAAAATTCCGCCCCAACATACATAATCAGGAAAATATCTCAATTCGTCGTGAGATTTAGAAAGGAAAAAGGGAACCAATATGGGCATTCCTTCACACAATTACTTATACTTAAATAATAATATAATCATCACACAGCAACTCTACGTCCCACCCACAGAAACCCCCTAACAAAAAAATTGTCTCAGGAAATGCCAGAAATTGTCTCAGGGAATGCCAGCTCGCTGCATTTACTCAAATCAAATTCTCAAATACTCAAAGCAGAAATAATGTTCAATCAAATTTTCCTTGGTAAGTACTTACAAGCAATCTATATGCAGAGCCATACGAGCACATTGGAATAGAGCGAAAAACATTGGACTAGAGCCATATGCAGCGTTATTAGGCATGTAGCACCATTATTTGCATAAAAAATGAGGTTGCCCTTGCAAGCAAAATCGTTACCATACAATTTCATGTTATCACTTCAGCATTACGGGCTTCCTTGTCCAAATGCATGACGACATTTAGTTATCACTCTTAAGTTATGTTGATATTGACTGTAAATATGAAAAATCTTCTCTGCCGCGGTACCCAATTCACCAAAACAGTACACCTATTATATAGCATATACAGAACCCTAAATAACATAGCAATTTCGTGAAACCCGAAATCCATTCAATCCTACTCTTTTACATCAGACAACCTACATGCACCACGTCAAACCTAAATTCGAGCGTATGTCAGAATCTCCATCTCAACCATCCACTCCTTTCCACGAGAAACAATAACGCATTTACGCTAAAACTATCTCAGCGCAAAGACTGACAGTACACCACGTGTCCACCATGGACCGCGAGTACATTTAGTCTCCAGACAATGAAATATAGCTCCAGACGAGGATAGAGATGCCCAACCTTGTGATCCTGAGAGAGAGGTATAGCAGTGCCTCCACGGGAAAGGACGGCGCGTGAGTCACCGCAATTGGCGACAATAATGTATTCCGGCAAAAGAAGCGCCACAACGGCTGTGGACCCAGCGAGTGCCACCTCCATGGGGTGGCAACCGCACTTGTACCCGATGCTCCCACAGGCGCACGTGCTTAACGCCACTTCATCCATCCTCTCGAAGCTCTCCTTCATTACTCTCCTCCACTTCTCTTCCAGTCCCTCGCCCTCCTCACGCGAGTCTCTGGAGTCGGTACCACTTCTACTCTCACTGTCCCCAGTGGCGTACACGCGCGCCAGCTCCTCCTCTACAAAAACGTGCATCCTTTCTCTACACAATGCCGCCACCTGCACAAAAAAAAACTCAGAGCGCCTACTTGTTAAATGACACCGTCGTCCCTACGTCTTCTTCGAGAAGAGTAATTCACTGAGCCTAATTTGTATTTTCAGAATTCGAGCTACAATTTTTTTTATTTTTTTCAATGTCTGTTTTTTATTTATTTTTGTATTTTAAAGATATAATTTCGAAGGAGATGATGAGCGAAATGTACGTGAGGTCCTCCATGGCCATCAAACACAGCGAAGTAATGCACTGGTTGCCCTCGACTGATCTCCGGCTCGCAAAGGCTCGCCCGTACAGAAATCGCGTCCTCCATCTCGCGTAACCTCCCAGATACCGACATAGTCCCGAAAACCGGCTCCCTCGCCCGGCCCTCATGACTCTTTGACGACGACGAAGCCTCCACGTCATCTCCTGAAGAAGGAGAGGATGCCGACGGTAAATCGCTCTTTTCCGCCGTCCGAATCCGCTTTGTATCTCCCGAACTTTCCGGCAGGATATGCGCATGGTTCTGCCCCGAGCTCTGGTTCGGCATCGGCGGGAGAGAGCCCGCCGCTGACACAGCCGCCAGCCTCCTCATCTCGATCCTCCGGCGCCGTCGCTCACGGCATTTATCCGGAGACTCGTCTTCGTCGCTCAGCATTCTCGTGAAAATCTCCGTCATCGAAACCCTCCAGTAGCCACAGTCTCCGGGAAACTCCTATCGCTGCCGACGAACATCTCCGTACGTGTATATTAGTAACAGACAGAGAAATTGAGAAATTGGAGTTCCTTCTGATTTTATGTTTCCGCTTCGAAAAACGTATGTGAGAGAGAGAGAGAGAGCGAGAGAGAGAAATACGCAACGTGTTGTGCGTTCTCTCTATCTCTCTTCGTGTAGGCCTCCAGGGCAAGCCAACTCTCGGATAGCTGCCCGGACTGCCCTTCACCGACCATTATTGTCTCTAATCGCAACACGTGTCCCTCATGATGACCAATTTTCCGAAATCGTCTTCGACTGCTTTCTAATTACTTTTCTTCTCCGGTCAATTTCTTGTATCACTGACGGAAAAAAAAAAAAAAAAGGAATGCTCAGTACGTTGGGCCAGGATGTTAATATCAGCGATAACACGTGTCAAATGCTCTAACAAGTGGAGCCCATGCTCTAGCCACAATAGACAAATGTACCAATCACGGGCTTCCGCGCAAGTGAAATTTTTAAAGGCATAGGGGGTGGCCCACATCGACTAGATTCAGACGTTCAGTAGGCTGTCTTCACGTGTTTTTGTTTTCTGTTTAATCTTTTATCCCCGCTCCTAGAATAGGGAGGCCGTACATACGTGGCCAGCTATGGAGCCCCCAACGTCAAAGTGTCGACGAGTACGATACAACGTTGACACGTGGAAGCATTTCTGGGAAATAGCTACCGTCACAGGTGAGAGCCAGCAAGGCGTCGCATCCTTCACCTGCCTGTCAGGTTCTGAATGCAGCACATGGATGGTTAAATAATAACCTCCGAAAAATCATTTCCAAATTAATGCGTTTCCCTCTCCTTTAAATTGCGAGGAACCGTCTCAGAAAATTTCTACAAACAATTCGGAAATTCGGCTCAAAAATTAAAGCGACATTGCTTTTTTAAAAATTATAAATAATAAATAAATAAAAAGTACTCGTAGTTGCTCTTTAAAACTTACGAACTGATTTATATTCAACCTTATAATTTAGCCCCAAATTTTATTGAAAATTTATCCAAACTCAAAATATTTTTCTCTTTACGAAAAGAAAATAATGAATTCTTTTTTTCTACGGTCATAACTTTCACCAACATATTAAAGGAAAGTTTGTTTGTCAAAATTTTGAAAAATATTTTTTAAATTTTGAAAATTTTTACTTTATTAAAATTTATTAAGATTTGTGAAAAATAAAATATGTATATGTAAAAATTAAAAATTAAAAATTTTAAAATATATTTATTTTATTAAAAATTTTCATCCCAAAATATTAGAGAAACAAACTGTAACTAAATATTTGATTAAAATGATCGTGGTGTTTGCTGGGTCTGTTTCTTTTGGATCTCTTTTCTGAATAGGAATATGAATATCGAGGGACGGATAACCCGGTGCACTGCCGTCACGCTAGCTTCTTCCCTTATACAGCATTTTGAAGCAAATATTCCAAGTCAAACACGTGGCAGTAACGTAAGCGGAGTCGAAGAAGATTATAAAAGCATGTGGGATGTGAACATTGGGGTTGCGGAGGATGATCGTGATGGCGCCCCACTTGGTCAAAACGTCAAATTATATCTTTCTTATTGTTGCCTTAGTATTCTTGCTTTTCACCAAAAGGCATTGGATGGAACAGACAAAATTGTATAATCCAACGGTCAGAATTATTTTATCGGATTAATTTTGGAGCGGTTTATTTATCTAATTTTTTTATCTAAAATTTTCATCACACTAAATATATTTTTATAAATTTAATAAATTTCACACTTTTATACATACACTTCACACTTTTTACAAATCTTAATAAATTTCAACATTCAAAAAATTCTCAAAATTTTAAGAATATTCCTCAAATTTTCGATAAACAAATACCCCTTTATCTCCTCTTTTGAAAAAGTGGCGAGATTCATTAATTCCACCACCAACTTCTACCACGATATCCTTTGGTCTTTCTAGTTTGGTTTTTGAGTAGAAAGTTATTTATTGAAATTTAAAACAAATAATAGTCGCAGTATCTATAGTTTAATTTTAAAAGATTAGTTAAAATTATTCTTGAAACTATTTAGATAATTATAAATCTAGAAGTTCATTTTAGTTAAGTCCTAACGTAGAATTCTTTCATTCCTTTCTTTTTTTCGAACTCCAAATAGAATTCGAGATATCACCCTAATTGTTTCTATTTTATGCCTCCTCTCTAATCTTTAAATATAAAAGCCCATGTAAAGTGGTTGCCAAGATTCCCAGCTTTTCTTTTCGTCTGAACAAATATCACCACTTTTAAAAAAAACCATTGTAGCTAAGATTCGAATTAAACCAAAGTCAGAATGCTGAAAGAATCATGTCACGCCCTGCTGAATAGTGACAAGGAAGCTTGGTGTGCTGTTCGTTAAAAACAAAATTATATATTATTTTAATAGCAGATTACGTGACGTTGGAGTCGGTGCCTCCCTTGACATATATAATTAGATCGCTAATATATTTATAATCCATAGATATTTCGATTGTGCAGAAGGAAAAGCAGACAAAACAAAAGAAAGATAGATAGCTACGGGGATTGACATTCTGTGTTTCTTTAACTGGATCGAACGCAAATTGAAGGAAAGCTTGGACCTGCATTCTTTACTAAAACGCAGAGTACGTGGATCAATTATTTGTTTTTTCTTTTTAAAAAAGATCAGTACTGGGGAGTGCTTTCGGCCGAATCTTTTGTCTGGCTTAGAAGCTTCTTGCGTACGTACATAGGTACTGCAAGTCTGCAACATCCCGCATTCAAAAAACAAAAAAAAAAAACACTAAAAAAAACGTGTTCCATCCGGTCATTTTAACATTATTAGCAAATTTTTTATTCTAACGTTATTAGTAAATTTTCTATTCTAACATTTTGAGTTAAAATAAAGAATCAATTTAATATAAAAGTTAAAAAATATCATTTAGCAGCTTATTCATTCTAATAATTTTTAATAAAAAAATTTTAACATGTAAACAATAATTTTCTATTTTTAGATAACTACTATTCACTTATCTATCTCAAAATATTAATATTTCTTTTCTTTTCTTTTCTTCCGCAGAACACTCACGCTCTCTCCCTCTCCTTCTTTTTCTTTTTCTTTTTTCTTCCTTCCTTCCTTCCAGTTCTCACCCCTCTTCCTCTCTTTCTTTTTATTTTCTTCCTCCCAGCAATCACACTCTCCTTCTTTAATGTTTAGCAATTGCCATTTTTATTGCACTGCAATGGAGAACGAAATATTTCACAATAGGTGGTTTGCTCCTCTTTAGGCGTGTGATTTGACATGGATTTTATTTTCATAACTTGAATAGTTATATTTGTTATCTAAACCCACGTTTATTTTAATAGCAGGAAAGAAGTTCACGAAAATTTTCCAAGCGTTGGGAAAAGATAAAATTTAAAAAATTCAACCTTTTTATAATAAGACAAATATTTAAAAATATAACCTTACAATAAAACGAATATTTAAAAATATAAATGTTAAAGAAAGAATAAAGAAATATTTGAAAAATAATATTTAAATAGAATAGTAAAAGTAGATAATTAAAATAGAGAAGCTGATGTGGGTGTTTTTAAAAAGTTGATAGTTAAAATAGAGAAATATGTTTTTTGGTTAAAATAGAGAACCAAATTTAAATAAGCTGTTAGGAATGCTCTTAAGAGGTTATCTATTCTAGCTTTTTTGCTAAAATAGAGAACCAATATAGCCAAATAGTTAAAAATGTGTGTTTTGCAGTTTATCTATTTTAACAAAAGTTAACAAAAAAATTTAACAAGTGAACAGTAATTTTCTATTTTTAGATAATTACTGTTCACTTTTTCATATTAAAATAATAATATAATTTCTTTTTCATTTTTCTCTCTCTCCCACTCACGCTCTCTCTTTCATTTTTCTCTCTCTTTTATTTTTCTCTCTCTCCCATTCAAAAAAATAAATGTTAAAAAAAGAATAGAAAAATCTTTAAAAAATAATATTTTAATAGAATAGTAAAAGTAGATGATTAAAATAGAGAAGCTGCTGGGGATGTTTTTAAAAAGTTAGTAGTTAAAATAGAGAAGTACACTTTTTGATTAAAGTAGAGATCCAAATATGAAGAAGCTGTTAATAATGCTGTAAGGTCTTCTCTTTTGAAAGACTTTCTCAATACTATTTTTTCTGGTTTTTAACCTTAAGAGAAGATTATTTATTTACAACTAGTGGCCTTTTCTTAAAGTCCCTTTCAAAATCGCTATACTCTCTCTCAAAACTCTTTTTCTAAGAGCATTCTTAGCAACTTCTTCAAATTTGGCTCTCTACTTTAACCGAAAAGCACATTTCTCTATTTTAACTATTAACTTTTTAAAAACACTCACAGCAGCTTTTCTATTTTAACTATCTATTTTTTACTATTCTATTTAAATATTACTTTTCAAAGATTTCTTTATTCTTTCTCTAATATTTATATTTTTAAATATTTGTTTTTAAGGGTATAGGAGGAAGAAAAGAAAAAGAAAAAAATAAAATAAAAGAGAGGGAGAACGTTAGATCTGGAGGAAGAAAAGAAAAAAAAAAAAAAAAAAAAAAAAGAGAGGGAGAGCGTGAGAGAAGAAAAAAAAATAAAAGAAAGAGAGATTGTGAGACTGTGAGAGAAGAAGAAAAAAAAAGATAAATATTAATATTTTAAGATAGTGAAGTAAATAGTAATTCTCTAAAAATAAATAACTACTGTTCACGTGTTAAAATTTGTTATAATAGATAAGTTGCTACATAGTATTTTTTAACTTTTTTGTTAAATTGGTTCTCTATTCTAACCAAAATGTTAGAATAGAGAACCTGCCAGGAATGCTCTAACCATTTGGAATGCCTCTCTCCTAGAACCGGCCTCGACGGCACCTGTCCTCCCCTATAGGTCGTGGACCTCCTTAAATCGCCACCACTCGCCTCCCTTGCCACCAACCTCTCCGGTTCAGTTCTAGCCAATGTTGTCCCGCCTTAGTCCACTACTTTTGTCAGCTTTCTGCTCATTTGGGCTTATCCGCTCTCGTCTGAACTTACATGTAGCGTGTTTGTGTAGTTTTTACAACAGGTATTTTGCGTAAGAAGTGCACTATGGGAGCAGGAGGGCTACGTCTTTTTCTGGGACGGGGGGTTTCTGGATGAAAGCGATGACTGGGTAATATGACTGGTGGATAGGCTAATAAAAAAGTTCCCCCAGAAGAATTATAGATCACTTGATGCCTGAACTCTGAACTGGGAAATAGATATCATCTACTGGGTGCTTGGAGTCCCTGCTGTTTGTGATCTGTGCAAATCAAAGATCAAGTTCAGTTGCTGCTTCTTTCTCCTTGTAATGACGCGTATTCCTCAATGTTTGTAGTTGGTAATATCTTCTAGCCTAGAGGCAAATGAGGATTCCTAGATGCGAACAAGAATAACGATCTGGGCGTTAGAGCGACAAATTAGCTTGAAAATCAGAGATTGGAATACGCGTTTTTGTGGGCTAATGGGGTGCTGGGTTCCCCTTTTGTCGACTTCAGTGACTTTATTAGGGTCCTTGCTTGCTTATTGTCGTCGGTTCAGTACAGCCTTTGTACTGCTCCGTTTTCTTTCTCTTTCAATAAAACTATCCTTACTTATCAAAAAAAAAGAAAATCAGAGATTGGAAAAGAGTTGCAGAAACATAACCATGTGCAGTGCCACCACTGTATCGGAATATAACAACTTCGATCTGGGCGTTAATCGCTTTTTTAGGCAAAGATAATATATTAATATTCGAGAATAATTCAACCAATACAAAATAGAACGAAGGCCAGCGAAAAACTAAGCAGACCCAAAAGCCCTAAAGCCCTTCAATAAACTGGATCCAAAGATCCGGTATTCAATCCGGACACAAGTGCCAGAAACACCAACAGCCAGAAGAGCCGTTCATGATGGGTCGCTCACACAGTGTGATTTGAATTCTCATAAATATTGCAGATATGCTAAAGGTCGTTGTTTGCGAAATTCTAATGCGGACATTACAAGATCTTTGTAAGAAACAGAGGACGTTAAGCATTTCTTGTAATAAAAAGGACTGAGCTAATTAGCGGCTCTATAGAGAACATTTGCTTATTGTAGCAGCAAACCATAAAGATCCATGTGAAAAATCTAGTGCATGATTCATGCTGGTGGCAGCCAGGTGATAACAATTGGGCTTCTTACACTGTGTACTCCATCCTTCCATACCAAGCCTCCAAACTCAGGCCATGCTTGCCGAGCCACTGTGGTGAATGTGACCTTGTAAGAAAGCTTTTGGTATTTTCTGGTGAATTTCAGGGTTTTTGGCTCGACTTGAATTGACGCACCTTTAAATGGAGAAACTACGACATGGTAATTCGAAACTGGAGGGCCAACATTGGTGGCAGTTCTGTGAAGGGTCAAGGTAGTGATCGAGACTTTTTCTGGGAACACAACTGAGAAAGCTGGGTAGTTCAAGTCCCCTGGATTGGCTAGAGTGTGTTGGCAAGATCTGTTTGAGAAAACTTTCAGCTGGGATGGAGTTAAGCTCTGTGTACAGAGGAATTCAAAGTAATCCTGAGCCTCAATCTCATAAACTAAACCTGGATCAAGCGCCTTCATGGGGTTGATGTGTCCTGCCCCATGATCATATGAGGTTGAAGGTGCAGCTGTTGAGGCGTCTCCTAGAGGATGATGGGTGTTGTCATGAATATAAGCTGTTGTCATCAGGGCAGATTTTATTGCTGCGGGACTCCATTCGGGGTGCCTAGCCTTGAGCAACGCAGCGACCCCACTCACATGAGGGCATGACATTGAAGTTCCAGACAGTAAGTTAAACCTCACTTTGCGGTGGTCCGTTGGCAAACCTGATGGACCCGCGTCTCCGGTCCAAGCAGCAAGAATGTTCACCCCAGGGGCCACCAGATCAGGCTTCAGAATTTCAAGGGTAAGAAAATTTGGTCCTCTGGATGAAAATGCTGCCACCACGGGAGATGGCCGAATCCCCAGCCGAGTACCAAGAAAGGCTAGATTTGCAGTCGCGTTTGGACTTGTTAGCACGTAATGCTTGAGTGCTTTCCCTTCTGTTTCTCCTACAGCAACTGCAGGAAGAAGGTGACAATCTGCAACAAGCTCTTCTCCATTGGAAGCAGTGTTTACAAGGATCATTCCTACCCCTCCTGCGTCTTTCACCACCTGCCCCTTCTGCACACGGGGACTAATGCCTCGGTCACACACCACAATCTTTCCTGCAACAAGACGCTGATCCAAAGTTCCATCCAAACACAAGGAGCTCGGGTCAGGGCTACTCGAGTTACCACCCATATATACCACTGGGTATCTCTTATTTATCGACAACGTCCTCTGTCCTTTATAGAGCGAAACTCCTCGCAAAGTTATTCCATTTCCCAGATTAACCGTGCCTGGGAAATCTCTGTCGATGGTGCTCGCACCAACTGTGGTAACCCAGGGTGACACATTAGTGAGGCTGATAGGATCGGGCCCCCCGTTTCCAGCTGAGCTCGAAATGAAAACACCCATCTTCATCGCCCCAAAACCTGCTATGGACAAAATGTCACGGGAGTAAGAAGACACTCCACCGCCCAAAGAGATTGACAAAACGCTCACTCCATCAGCCACAGCTGTATCAACAGCCGACAGAATGTCCGAGCTGAAGCACCCTCCACTCCAGCACACTTTGTAAGCTGCAATTCTAGCACCGGGTGCCATTCCTCTGGCTGTCCCATAAGCATATCCCTGAAGGTTAGCACCACGTACTGGAGAGCCAGCGACTGTGGCCGCTGTATGAGTTCCGTGCCCATCTTGATCCCTAGGTGATTTATACTCAGTTTGCTCATTAATTTTCCCAGTAGCAGCTTCATACCCGTGGTAGAACACTCTTGCACCGACAATCTTTTTATTACAGTGATGTTTCTCAAACCCTCTGCCCGTCTCACATTTCCCTTTCCAGTGAGCAGGCACCGGTGTCATGCCCGTGTCGTTGAAGCTCTCACTCTCTGGCCAAACCCCAGTGTCTAGAACTCCCACTATGACATCATGGTCCGAGAGCTTTTGAGACCAGACGTTATTATTATCATCTGGTTCGAGCCCAAGGAACATGGGACTCCTCGTGGTGTGTAACTGGTACTTTGTCTCCGGGTATATGGCCACTACACCAGTCTCTTCCTCGAGCCTTTCAGCTTCTTCTTCGCTCAACCACGCAGCAACTCCATGAATAGCAGTCTGGTAACTGTAAACTATCCTATCTTCATCGTCGTCATCCCCTTCTTTTTCAGGTTTGGATAGAACTGATTTCACTTTCGACGAGTACCATTCGAGGTGATTGGTAAAAGATTTTGGAATTGCCGACTTGTCCATGTGGACAATATATGTCTTCTTGGTTAATTTGGTGTCTGCAGAGAGGACTAGATTGAAGAACAGATAGATTGTGAGGATCGAGTAAACCCGTTTTACTGGGTTTTTCTGCCATTTTCAGGCGGAAAAAAAAAAAAGAAAAGAAGGGTATCTTTGAAGAAGAAACAGAGTGGAGAAGATGAAGATGAAGATGAAGAAGAAAATGTAGAGGGTTATGGAAATGGCTATCTAACTCTTCAAAAAATCTAAAAGACCTTTGTCATCTTGTGCAGGCAATAAAGATGGTTGGTAGTCTCATGAATTCCCGAGTTAAAGACGAGTTAAGAGAGACGGCTAGTGGCCGGTCACCGGTGGTAGCACTTATTTTGGTTGGTACCATGGGGACACTGCTTTTTGTTGATTGTTAATAGACTAGTGGTTGGTAAAAGTTTCGGACTTTCGGTCCTATCACATAAAGAGGTCGATCACGTGGAAGATGACAATCAGCTCAGAGTGCCAATCCACCGCCATTAGAGGGGTTTTAGATTTTGATAAGTTGGTGATATGACCACGAAATTACGTACATCTTCGTGTACGAGGTGCGATATCCTGGAGAAATTCTTTGATGCTACAGGTAGGTTTTAGTTCTTGGACCTAAGTTCTGCATTTCTGGTCCCTACATTCACAAAGCTGTATGTAGTCCGATCTGATCACCCTCTAGCTAGAAGGAAAATAAAAAAAAATGTATCTTATTTATTTAATATTGTTTATTTTTAGCCTCTATTCATCTTCTCTGTGGGTGGAAATCGTGATTTCACTGTCCATGAAACACTTGCATCTTTTAGCTCTACATTGGATTTCCGGAGAAATTATTGAAATCAATGTCCTGAATCTTTAAGACCACAAAGAATTACTCGCAGACGATGGTATGGTTGATGAAGGAACATATCTCAATTTTTTTTCCTTTCACTTTTCTGCAAAATTGCAACTGTTTACCAGCAGACAGATCATGACCCTTTTCCCTCACGAGTAATTAATCTCAAGGAAACAGCAGTACTGTAGGTAGCTCAAGCTGCTTCTGAATAAAATAAATGGATCGGTGGTTTCCTCTCAATTATACTCTTGAAAGCCTACAGGGATTTCTTCAAACATTTCCCTTCGAAGAGGACAAAAAATATCTATTCGTTCCCCCCATTTTCTTTGTGTCTTCGTCATATTTCTGGAATCAGTCTCACTTCACAAGAAAACAAAATAGTCACGCGTCTTACATTGTTATTCAGTTTCTTAATACTTCCAGTGCGCGGAATCTCATTATTATTTGATGTGGGGATGGGGGTATAGTACTGGATGGAGTGAATGATGACAGCTTCTTGAGATCAGTCCAAATCAAACCAAAAAGGAATAGTAATTCTTACTGATGGTAGTTACCACTTACCACACGCAATAGGTAACCAAAAATAGGCAGCTTTTCGCTTGCAGACGGAAAATTGGAGGGGTTTGTTTGCTAAATTTTTTAAGATTTAAAATTTTTAGGTCTACTCACATTGCTTTAACGAGACAACAGGTACTGTTAAGTGTTAGAGTCCTACTTTGCTATAGTATCGTGGGCTATTGTAACATTAGTTTTATAAATATAATCTCTCTTGTAATCTTATTATTGTACTAATAAGATATTTCGGTAATAAATATAAATTTATAGGCTAAATCATTTAAATTGTATACTTTTATTATCTCTTTCTTTCTTTTAATTTAAATTATTCGCTCTTCTATTTTAATTTTTAACACAGCTTGTGTGAGTCGTCTGCATATAAATTGTAGCAGTAGTGGTAGCTTAATATTTATTGGAAAAATTCGCACAACCAGGAGGGCAGAGCCCGTGTAAATTTATCATCTATCTAACAACCCCATAAAAGAGTAGCGTCATATAAGTTATTACGAACTCGACAAATAGAACACCTGCACCATCATAATTCATATAGGCGGAACGCGGAAGACAGCTATGTAAAACTTTTGCACAGGATAAAGACGCCATCAAACCAACACCTTCACATCAAACTTTTGTCAAAAGATTGAAGCCAACATAACAGTGTGTTCTATGTCATGTACATTCACGAGCACGATGGGTTCAGCTTAGCTGTCAAATTCTGTACCATGCTCGGATTTGGTCCACATATATATATAGTTTGGGGAAAATACACTTTTCACCCACAAACTACCGGAGTAGTGACACATTGCACCCCAAACTACCATCTTTAAGACATTGCACCCTTAAACTACCAATATTATACATTTTGCACCCTAAACTACCCACTTTGACACATTACACCCTCCAACTACTAATATTAAACACTTTGCACCCTCCATTTGACAATAATACCCTTGAGAAATTAATGAATTGACAACAATATCTAAGGGCATTATCGTCATTTTAATTTGAAAATTTGATAAAAGGTGCAAAGTGTTAAAAATTGGTAGTTAGAGGGTGTAATGTGTCAAAATTGGTAGTTTAAGGTGCAAAATATAAAATATATGGTAGTTCATGGGTGAAAAATGTATTTTCCCCGTATATTTTTTTGATTGTCCTACAACTCAGCGGTAGCCTTCAACTAGAAAGGAAGATTAATCTGAAAAAAATTACAGAATTAGCGGTTTTTTAACAGTTTTTTTAAGTGAGCCGTTGTTTTTATAGTGGATTTTAACTTTATGAGCAGTGAATGATGAATTCAGCAACCTCTGACGGTCTGACCTTTTTGCCTTAAGAGTCAGAGACATGGGTCACCACCCATCCACTGTTGTCTTTTAAAATTAGAAGCTGCGCCACCTCTCTTTCATATTTATTGCTGCTGTAAGTCGGTCTGTCCCAGCAACCAACATTTATTTCAACGTTCGCTTACAGTAAATTTTGAGAATTTTCTGCGTTTTGAAAATTTTAAGGTAACGTTAATTCTATTGATACGTATGTTGTAGTTACTTTTATATCGTGTTAAAAATGATATTTTTTGATATAATTTTTTTTACTGTAAAGATTAAAAGAATTCTGAAATTTATTTTTTACCGAACAATATCTAAAGTTTTGCGGGTCTTAAATATAGCAAAAAGGCCATGTGTGAGATGACCAATTACACACGGTTGTCGGAACCCCCAGCAGGACAGAGTGGAGCCGCTGAGCCGCTCCCAGGGCAGAGTTAGATCAGCCTTCAGAGCGCCTTTTTGAGGACAAGCGACGACTATTTCAAAAATTTCTAAGTAACGCACGCTTCGCACTGAAAGGTAATGTTATGGGATAGAGATGATCGCCCATCAGATGATCAGAATAAAGACTGGACTCACTGATAGTTAAGATTGGCCCGTCGAGCCCTGCGATTGGACCCCGGCTTCAGCCCAGAGACTATGGTCGAACCTCGAGACCCAAAGCTGTTAAACACGTGGCTTCAGACGTTTATTTTTCTAATATTTTAGTATAGAAATTTTTAACAAAATAAATATATTCTAAAATTTTTAATTTTTATACATATATACTATACTTTTTACGAACTTAAATAAATTTTAATAAAATAAAAATTTTCACAATTTTGAGAATACTCTCAAAATTTTAATAAACAAACGCTCCTGGGAAACGTGCTCTGTAGTCACCTTAAATACATCACTTCCTTGCCACGCGTAATCTCGGGAAACGGTGGAAGGAATCCCCTGAGTCATCCCCCAAGCGTGGAACATAGACTGAATCGCCAATTCTGCACGTGTTATAATGGGCCTTTCAGGCCCAGATTTTATGCCAACTTCGGGGAATTCTATGTACATGATTGATTTAGCAGGCCCAGAGCCCATGGTTGTTTCAGTACAGAAAAGAAAATATAAGAAGATTTCGAAAAGGACTTCGAGAGGGTCAAACAAACATTCGAAGAGAGAGAGAAGAGAAATTGCGATCACAACATGATTTTATTCGATCTACAAACCAACCAGCAGAGTTCAAGAATCGAAAAAGTCAAATGTTTGCGAGCTAATGACAAGAAAAATTCAATTGTTTGTCGACTTCGAGAGGGTCAAGCAAACTTCCGAACTTGGTTCTGGAAAATCTGAATGGTCATGGCTCCAAGTTCCCAAGCCGTGCGCCTTCAAATTCATCAATTCCGAGGACCTACGGTCCTAAACAATCTTATCGGGCCCTGATTTTAGTTCTGGCCATAATATTGAACGGAAAAAGGAACGTAATTAAATGCCCAGATTTTTCTTTTTATCAAAGGTAGTATGTCTGTATTTATTTATAATTGTATTGGTATATTTGTAATTCTTTTGTTTAAATTATAGAGTATAATTTAAAAATAAATAGATATAAGAGTTAGTTTCTATATTATTGTCTGAATAAAATTTCAAGTAACATAAATTTTATAATGAAATCTACCTATCTCCTAATTATATCATAACGTTCAAGCAAAAATTGTAAAATATATGACCATTATTTATATTAATTTAGGCACAGCATTAGCATTAGAATGGACTTGACATTACCATCTATCGCACAGCAAACATACTTGTCAGGTCGCTGCATACGGCCATACTCTTTATCGTTGAAGCTTAATAACAACTAGCTGTCAGATCGAATAAATGTTCTGAAAATTTTGGTAAACTAGACACACAGTAAATTTTTAAAAGCTCATTCTAGAACTTCGATGTGTTAAATAATGGCAAGCATGCCTCCTAACATTGAAAACATTGGAAGTTGCAAACGGGTTTTTTTTTTTTTTTTTTTTTGCCTAACGCGTTTCATCCGTTATAGGTATTATCGAAAACAGACAGCATAACTTGCTTTTACTAAGAGTATGCCATCAACTTTAGCTCTTTGCCATAGACTTCCAAACTGAACTAGTTTCGGCACAGAAGGGAAGAATTGAAAAAGGAGTACCTGGATTTTTTTGCATTTGGTTTGTTTGTTTTTTTAATGAGGAGAAACCTACCTAGTATTATGTATATGCGACAATTGTTATACTTAAAACCGGGTTGGACAAGAACTCAAACCCGGATACTCTTAATTGGCAATAGATAAGTGGATCCCATAGATATCCATGGGTTGACCAAACCCGAGTCCCTCTGGAGGAATCAAGCTAGTACAAACTTAATAATGTGGAATATATCATTTGCGGTATAGTTCAACTAATGCTTTTAATTCTTCCGTAAAATTGAAAACTTCAAACACGCTTATATCTATGTGAGAGAGAACCGCTACAGATTAGTGCATGTAGAGTTGCCCACTTGCCCTAGCTATCAGCTAACCGGCCATGCCGGAAAAGAAGAAGAAGCTAAATCCCTTGATCAAGGGCCGCGATCGGATACCTATGAATACAATCATCCCATGGTCCTCTCTTGGACTCCCCAACTATAGGCCTTATACACTCCAAAACCACACTGTTGCACTTGGGCCCACTCCCCATCCCTAGTTGCCAAACCATGTCACCCTTCTTAACTCTCTCCTTGGCTTCCAAGTATGCCAACTCGTACCACAGTGAAGCAGAAGACTGGTTACCAAACCTGTTCAGTGTCATCAATGCAGGCTCTATGTCCTTCTCTCCAAGCTTTAACCCTTTCGCTATCTCCCTTATCACTGGCCTTCCCGAGGTAGGCAAGCAGAAGTGCTGTATCACAGTCTTAAAATCTGGCACGTAGATTTCACTGGATTTGTTAATAAATATTTTCCATAAAATTGCAGCGATAGTCCTAACCTTCTCTGAGAAGGGCAAGATTGAAGAACCAAGAACCGTAACGTTTGATCTCAGAGTTTCTCCGGCGACCTGCAGTAGATCTCGATTCAGTGTAACCCCGAGATATCCTAAGGAGTCCTCTTCCCGAAATGCTGAGAGATAAGCCTTATCTTCAAAGGCTCTTAGAGTCCTCAGCGTTCGAAACAGTTTGTATTTTGAAGACTTCTTTGCGTCTCTTTTGTTGGAAAGCAAAATGGCCGCACTGCCCATTCTGAAGAGGCAGTTAAGGGCCAACTTGGACCGCTCGTTGCCTGGATACCAACCAGTAGACAAGACTTCAGTGCTAAGAACAACAGCATAAGAGTTTTTGTGAGTCTTCAGAAGATTTTCAGCCATGTGAATTCCGATTGCGCTTGCGCTGCACCCCATGCCAGAGAGAGTGTAACTCTTAATATCACTTCTCATGGAATATTTGTTTATGATAATGGAAGAAAGTGAAGGAGAGGGGCAAAAACCACTGCAATTGACGATAAGAATATCTATATCACGAGGAGAAAGTCTAGTTTTAGAAAGAAGGTCTTCCATGATGGGGAAGAGCACCATATGGACTTCTTTGATGGATTCTTGCTGGTGCGTTTTGAGTGGAATGTAATGTAAAGCTGGGGGCAAACAGGTTTCTTGACTTTGTCCTGAAGAAGTGAGGACTTTGGCCATGAAAGAGAGGCTCTCAGCGTCAAAGGTTTCAAACAAGGAAATATTCTCAAGGAAGGAAGAGAAGGGGATTCTGCAGAAGCCTGGTGGTTTAAGACATGAGTAGTCAACCAAATAAACTGATGGAGCTTTAGACAGGAACAGTTTGAGGATGAAAAAGAAGATGAAACATAAGAGGAAAAGGAAATGGAGAATGGGCTTCCATCCTTGTGTGAGGAAAAAAGCTTCGATGGACGTTACAACAATGACGGTGGAAAATCTAAGCAGTTCCATGAAAGTTGAATGAAGCTGCTTTGACAGGGGATTGGAGGGGAGGGCGTTGAGTGTGCCGAGAAGTGGATCATGGGTGAGCTTAGACAAAGATTCCATCATCGTGACAGAATTAAGAGATAGTTGAGAAAGAGGTGAGAATGGGAGTTTGAGATCATTGAAGGATGGTATAAAACGGGGAAAAAATTGAGAGTCTGCATGATCATGAATGCAAGTTAATTGGTTACGATTTCGTGTGACTTGGTGAGTTGCTGTTGGCAGGTGAGACTGACAGGTTGTAATAATGCCTAGCAGCAGTTTCCGTGGTCAAACTCTCGGTCGTCAGACTCTCATAGAGGACCAGACATCCATTTACAGAATTCAACAAAAAATTACACGATTTTCTGACGTTCTAACTTCTGTGTGATTGCTCAGGCGGAAATAATCTCCTTATTTGTTTAATCACGGCCATCAAAATATATAAAGGCGACCGGATCTCTAAGGGTGAGGAAGCGACGAAAGCAGGAGATGGGGGTTGGGGCCACAACCCTCCAAATCTGGAGATTTTTTATAAAAAATTTAGCCCTTAATTTTTTAAATTTTTTAGATTGGTCCTTCCCAAAATTGCATGATTATACTTTGACCCCCAAAAGCTAAATCCCAGTTTCGCCCCCTGGAGCCAGGCATTTCGAAGGCATAATGAATGATGGGCTTTAATGGCCGGTAGGCAACAAGTTTGTGGGTGGTATGCTGGGCTAGGTTCCACGTTCGGATTGGATGCCTCTTTGACAACTTGTTCTGCGCCATGGCAGTAAAGTAGTTTGAATTTATTTTCATCTTCCTGGTGCCATTTTCGCTTTTCAGAACAGCTTATCCAATAATTTCACGAATCTTTAGTTTATATAGGACACAAGAACATATGCTTTTCCAGCTCTAGGGATCGGCAAAAATTACACTTCAATCACAAACCGTATGTTGTCTCCCTCTTCAGTACTCGTCACCCATGACTAGTATTTGACAAAGTTAAGCACCAAATTAATATTTTGTGGGCAGAAGAAAAGAAGTAAAAGAAAAACCAAAGCTAATCAAAAGTTAGCTAGAAGAAGAAACCGCATATATAGACTGAAAGTCTGGAGAGAGAGGGTTCTCCTTAGCCCTAATTCTCTCTCGTGAGTATTCAATCCAGAGATCAAAATTGGCGAATCCAGGAGGATGGAGAGGAGAGAGGAGATAGAAATAGAAGGTGGGATTTATGGGAGAAGGAGAGAGAAGAAGAACATAGGGCCCCAACATATAAAGTTTACTAAAATTTTATTTTGGGCGGTGCAATGGGTTTTGGCGCGTGCGTGGCGCCCCCTGCATCCGCCACTGTCTGCGACCCCCTTTCCAGCATTCCCCCTCCTTTGGCAATGGGAGGAGGAGGACCTCCTCCTGTCCGCCCCCTTCCTGGCTAGCAATCGGCCGGCCTGATGTTGTTTCTTGGTTTTTTTTAGTTTCAATAAGATTAGTGGTTTCGTTTATTGGGTTTTGCCTTGGTAGAGTTTTCTCGACAACAGCAGAACGTTCTCCGGCGAACTTGTGCCCGTTGGTCGGCTTCCACAGCTCCAGCGCTTTGATGTCGTCTTGGTCCGGCAGTCCCCCTCCGATTTTTGGCTATCCATGCACCACTCTTGAGGCACGTGGATCTGATGCGTTTGATGGGTTTGTCTTCTCTTTTGGCCGAGTCTCTCCTCTGTGGGTGCTTTTGTTGCAGGTGCTGGTCCGATTCCTCCTCCTCCGACGGTTTCTGCCATTCTCGGCATGGTGGAGTTATGCCTCGGGTCTGTGGTCCCGGGTTCGATTTGTGGGTCTGTTGACCGATTGTTTTTGGCCTTGTGGTTGTTGGCCCTTAGGGCCTTTGAAATTGCTGAAATTGATGTAATGGGCCTTTGTGCCCCTTAGGATCGTCTCCGGGCTTGGATGACTCTAGATTTTGTGCTTGTATTCTCTCTCCCGAAAAAAAAAAAACAAAAGTTCGCAAAGATAATGGCTATGCAAATTGCCATACTACTCGCAGATGAATTATCCGGGGAAATTGATATATAACGATCAATACCTTATATTATATGCTTCTTTCAAATTTTCGACAAAAATCATTGCTGTTAAGAGGGGCCTGGGAACACAATGTACTGTATTGGGCCTCTCCTTAGAATATTTCTCATTCCGGTCCAAAAATGGACCATCGTAGGATTATCAGACAACAGCAGAGACTCATTGAGATTTTAATGCAGCTGAATTAACCTGAACGACCCATCAGACAGGGGGAAAGGATATTTGTTTTTTATTTTATTGGACGGTCATTTCCTGCTGCCTAACGGAGTTGTGAGGAATCGCATTGTTCCTCATTACGGGCCAGTACCTGTGATTTCGGATTTTCCCCTAGCACGAAAGCAATTATCTGCACACATATAAAGTTATAAGCCCACAAGGCCCATGGGCTAGATTCTTCAATCCACAGATCACCCATCGGCAGCTCGAGATTTGTCCTCGAACCCTAGATGCACAAACCGATGTCCGGGAGAGATCCAAACAATGAATGCACCGACAATGACAGAAGATCGCGTATCTCCCTTATTTGGATTCATTATCTTGGAGAGAGATTTGGGAAGATGCGTAGCACGTTGTTGAACATAATGCAAGCAAACCTTTTCCATTAGTTAGGTTAACATTTGTTTTGATTTATGAACTACCAAATGTTTATTCCAATTCATCTTGGAGAGAGATTTGGGAAGATGCGTACCACGTTGTTGAACACAGTGCAAGCAAGCCTTTTCCATTAGTTAGGTTTAACATTTGCTTTGATTTATGACCTACCAAATGTTTATTCCAATTCGTCGATTTCTATGTCATAATTCAGCTATCGTTGTTTTTGGATCCTTCCCAATACGAGAGATATAGCTCATTTCTTCTTCTTCTTCTTCATTTTTTTGTTTTGTTTTCTTTCTTTTTTTTGTAAAAAAAATAAATAAATAAGAGAGATAGCTCATTTCTAGTACAAGGAAGGGAGCTAAAGGAAGCTAGAGGAAGAGGAAACCAAGTTCAAAGAAAACAGAATCAGGAGGCGCAATAAAGGGGCTTCGTGGCAGAAGGAGATTAGAGATGGAAAAGAAGAATCACATGCGCGATGTAAGAAATGTGCTAGGCGTTTCGGTACAGTTCTTACTCTGGAGTGTGGCTTCTCGAATAAGCCAAATCTTTGCATTTACGATATCATTTTGTCATTTTGAGAAATTTTTTTTTTTCGAATAGACTTACACGTATCTCAATTAATTTTGGAATATGTATAATCTTTTAGTCTCATAAAAATTATCAAATTAAAAATCATAAAGTAATCTTTAAGAGTTAATAGCACTTAAAAAATTTCGGAATAGTGATTCTTATATGTTTATTCTCTGTTGAAAGGAAACTGCAGTGTCCTAGTTAGCAATTATAAAAAGTTACAGGAATAAGAAAACCAAAGAAAGTTCCAATATACTTGTTTGTATTTTGTTTTTATCCATCCTAAGGGAAGGATGATCCAGGTTCTTAGAACTTTTTTTTTTTTTTTTTTTTTTTTCTAAGCAGGTTCTTAGAACTCATTACATCTGAATAATGAGATTTCTCTCCCACATGTTAGTGTAGTTGCTTTGGTTGGCTAGTTCAGGGGTTTGGATAGGCTTGTGGGAGTTCATCTATTTGTAGGGACTGAATTTTATCTCTCTTTTTTTTTTTTGGTAAATAATTTTATCTCCTCGTAACCTTTTGTTGTAACATAGTATTTGAATGTAAAATTTTGTTAAAAAAGATAATATTAAAATTGGTGAATAAATAAAAATAAAATTTGATGTTCGTTTGTAAAGGTAAAATTTTGTTAAAATTTTTGACGTTACGTTAGTTTTTATGAATTTACTTGCTTATAAGCCAAAAAAACACCAAAGCTCCGGTGACAGGTAACACCTTCATCATCTTTCCGTGGATTTGTCTTTGCACCATTTAAAGAATAGAATATTGACGCGTTTTTTTTTTTCCAAGCACGTGTCGCTTGGTTGGTTTTTTTTATTCCTTTCCTTTCCCTCTTCCGTCTTCTTCTTTTTTTTTTTGTGATAAGTCCCTCTTCCATCTTCACCGACGTTATAAAATAGAAAACAGAAGGAAGAAGAAAGAAGAAAGAGAACCGCGAGCATTATGTCTGAGACGCGGTGCTCTTTGTGCCTTATAACCACACTTTTTCTCCTATTCAAGTTTGCTATTTCATGGCAAGAACTCGCACCAACACCTCCATTGCCAATTCTCCCACTACCAGCTTTTTCCCAGTTGAAATGGCAACAAAGGGAGCTCATAATGTTCCTTCACTTCGGAGTTAACACATTCACCGACTCCGAATGGGGCACCGGGCACGAAAACCCGGCCATATTCAACCCGGTTGGACTCGACGCAAGTCAATGGGTAAGCACAGCTGTGGATGCAGGAGTTTCCCTCGTGATCCTAACAGCAAAGCACCACGATGGCTTTTGCTTGTGGCCTTCCAAGTACACTGACCATTCTGTCATAAAAAGTCCTTGGAAGAACGGGAAAGGTGATGTTGTTCAAGAGCTTGTGAACGCGGCCAAGGCCCGTGACATTGATGTGGGGCTCTATCTCTCGCCGTGGGATCGCCATGATCGAAGATATGGGCATGATTTACCATACAACGAATACTACTTGGCCCAGCTACAGGAGCTCCTCAAAAAGTATGTTTTCTTTTATTGAAGCACTAGTTTAGGGGGATCTGAAATTCTGAAGCTTACAGAATGTCTCTCTTCTTCTTATGCTAAAGGTACGGTAGCGTTCGAGAAATTTGGTTCGACGGAGCAAAGGGTCCCAATGCTCCAAACATGTCCTATTACTTTACAGATTGGTTCTCCATGGTTAAGGAGTTGCAGAGCTCCATCAACATATTCTCCGACGCCGGTCCAGACGTTAGGTGGGTTGGAAATGAGAAGGGCTTCGCCGGAACCACGTGCTGGTCCACAATTAATCGGACCTCGCTATCAATCGGAAACGCAAGCATTGAGCAGTAAGTGCCACGATTAGCTAAGCATACTGTGACCTTTTCGTTTGTTTTGCTCTCCATAATGGGCCGAAACGTGCACGTGAACTTTCTTGGAACATGCCACCGTCCGTCAGGAACATATCACCTCCGATCTTTAAGCGCACTATTCTTAGCATGTGACGCAAATGTCCAATATTTTGTTGCCATCGTCGATGAATAACGACAACCGGGAAGAACTGCTGTCAGTTCGACTAGGTTGAAGTTGCTCTATCATCTTGATTGACGCATTGGAAATCGACAAATTTATAACCGACAACTCGATATTGATATATTTGATTGTTATGGACACTTTTGGTTGAGTTGCTAAGAAAAAGAAAAAAGAAAAAACTTGGAATTTGCTTTTCCTGATTTGGTAACTGAATACATTGCTGTTCAAGACCCTAATCATATTACAAGAAACCCCCTCCCTTCACTACTTAATCCTCTCTGTTTCCGTCTTCTTAGTGTTATAATGCTTAAAAATCGCAATTTATGAATATTTTTGCAAGTTTCAATCTTGATAAAAGGAAATGAATTCAACCGAGAGAAATCTGGATCTTTTCCATTGTCAAAAGCATAAATGTTGGCTACCTAATTCCCCTTGAGTTATAGCTGTACCCCATCTTGGGTTTCACATGTGAAAAGCATTTTAGTACAAATGTCAATAACGTGACTTCTGAAGTTTCCTGTTAACAATGCAGCTATATCAACACTGGCGATCCGAGAGGGACCGATTGGCTGCCACCGGAATGTGACGTTTCGATCCGTGACGGATGGTTTTGGCATAAATCAGAGTCGCCAAAGAAGCTAAGCCAGCTACTAGAGATCTACTATAATTCAGTTGGACGAAATTGCTTGATGCTGCTAAATGTGCCCCCAAATTCGACTGGCCTTATATCCGAGGCGGATGCTCATAGATTAAGAGAATTTAGAAGCGCAATCGACACAATCTTTTCCACCAATTTGGCCGAGAAATGCTATATAAAAGCTAGTAGCCAAAGAGGGGGAAAGGAGGGAGGTTTTGGACCGCAAAACGTGCTGGATAACGACCATTTATGGACCTATTGGGCACCAAGGGATGTGGATGAAGATGATCCTTGGATAGAAATCAGGGGGTCAGGTGAAGGGCTGAGGTTTAATGTGATTAGGATTCAAGAAGCAATCGGGCTTGGTCAGAGGATAAAACGGCACGAAATTTATGTGGACGGCAAGCAGGTCGCCAAAGGGACCACAGTGGGGCACAAGAGGCTTCACAGGCTTGAAATGGGCATGGTCCATGGCGAAGTTGTGAGGATAAGGATCAGGAAATCGAAGGGAGTGCCTTTGATCTCCTCCGTAGGCCTCCATTTTGATCCCTTTTGGCACCCAAATGGGCAGCGACCTAAATGAAAAACGGTGCATCAAATTCCCAAGAGAATAAAAAAAAGTACCTCGCATGCTCTGATGGCGGAGCCATATTGTCGTATGTTGAAAAGGTGACTGAAATTCCCTACATAAAAGCGTCAGGTGGCTAACCTAGATTGGCGACTGCTCTATCAGTATCAATTAATGGCCGCTATATTCTGATGAGGCCTATAGCGTTGGTTCGGCCTGGCCGACCCTGGTTAAAGGAGTGAGTGGAAAAGGAACTGAAATGCCCAAATCTAGGGCCATTAATAGTTTCGTATCTTGCTCGTGATATTCGAAAGCTGTCTTATTTTGGACTATATGTCTTCAATAAATGAGTTGTTTTCTTCCCCTTTATTCTCTCCCCATTTTCTTAGGCACCATTTTCCTCCACAAGGAGAACCCATTCTGAAAGCCCTTCTGGGCTTATGGCGCTTACTGATATGCCGTGGAACTGTGGCTGATCTCTGATTACGAATAATAGATCGTTGAGATCGAATGCCCAAATAATTGACGTGCGGCAACATAACGTGAGGATTTGCCTTCTTTTTGGGTACACCTTGGCATTACCCTTTTCATTATTTTGGTAGGTGAAGCCCGGCACTTCTGCTTAGATTGCAATAATTATAGTTATCACGGGTGGTTAGAAGGTATTTGGCATTGAAAGGAAATACCACATTCAAGATCGAATTGGTGAATGTGAGATCAGTGGTAAGCCCCACATTCTTTTGCGTATTAGATGACCCTCGTCCTTTTAAGTCTTTCAGTTTTTGGTGGGTTTTATGAAACTTCTCTTTCAAAGTCCTGCACAGCTGCAAAACAAGTTCTCCCCTAAAAAAATCTTGAAGGGTTCACTTAATTTAGAGCCACCTTCAGAGTATTTGACATAATAATGAAGCGATTTATGTAAGACAGGAAAACTACACAGGTGTGGGATTAACGATGCAGGTCATTGTCCCAGATATCTTGTTACAAAAAAAAAAAAAAAAAAAATTGATTCTCCGTTAAAAGAAACCTCAACTTTCTATCCAGAATGCACGTGCAATTCAGAGACCGTACCGTTAGCTTGATTACCCCAACTTCACTCACCATTATGAAGCACTGTACGATATCCAGTATCATAACTAGTACTCTGTAAAGTGACCCAAAGTTTGTCTGCACTGAGAATATACGCCAGAGTCACCGTGGTTTGGGTGTTGCATAACAATGGATAGTCACTCTGTTTCTTTCTTCTTCTTCTTTTTTCCTCAAAGGTTGAGATACACGAGATCATTCCTCCCAAGATCAAAGCAAGTTGGTTTTGCTATGGAATTGGAAGTGCACAATATCAGTTAATACAACATTAAGCTCAGGAGCTTTAAGTCTATCAGTAACAATATCCAGATATTATGTGTAACAAAGACACCATAGACCTGGGCATCCCAACCTTGTTCAACGAAAACAGACACATGTTGTCAGAGCTCCTGTAGGCTGTAGATAATGAGCCTTACTTGGTTCATAATGGCAATCAGTCTCGAATCTTTTTTTACACATTCTAAGTTTCCTTCTTGCTTGCATGTATATAAGCACTTGGTTTTACCACTTTGGTGTTTACTTACGATTATCTCAAAATGTAAGAATATTGTTGATTTGGTCATTAATGTGCATCTTAATACAGACTGGACATATCAATGTTTTTGAGCAAAATCGTATCATGTAGATCATAAGCCGATCCGATTCTTCGAGTGTTAGTCAGACCACGTGATTTGGTAGGTGGGTTTTAGAATTTTGGACGATCCTGAGCTGCAGCTAAACTTATAGGGGACAGGGCATGGGTATGTGTGTATGCGCATTTAGCTTTAACGAGGACTGTAATGGAAGTAAGAAATGTCCAAATTGGAACTCATGACTTGGTCGTAGACGTCAAGTACGGTAAGTGAGTTACACTAATCAACCGAGGTAGTCGGCAATAAGGAACAAAATAGCCTTACTTCCAATTAGTGTGCATCTGATCATTAAGCTGCATACTGATCGAGAAGTAAATAATCGAGACGCTTTAGCAAATTTAAAGGGCACACTTTATAGTGCCATCTGGATCTACCTTTCTCTAACAAGATCATTTTATAGAAGATGAACCTGCTGAATTTTACTTTAGAATCACCCTTCACCTGGTGAAGACGGAGTCGGTGTGCTCTCATGTGCAGAGTGTAGATAAGCTAACATATCAAAAGCCATATAGTTGGATTTGGAAACAGTGGTTAGGATCTAAAGAAATATAACCAATAGAATACTGTAGGGATTTAAGGAATTTCTTTGTTGCAGGAAAACAAAGGGTGCCTGCCTTACAATAGTACTTGACAATAATCTAGCACCGTCTGGTTTGCATTCTCTGCTTTATATAGACAGAATGCAAGAAGCAGCAAGGAAATAGCAAATAATCTATGGGCTTACATGGCCCAATCTTGAAGAAACGCGCAGATGAAGGCCCCCATCAATGTGCAGAGTGAGCGTCGTCCTATAAGTAACTGATTTCTTTTCATCACTCAGCTTGAATACGAAACTGTGCAACAGGACAGCACAGAAGATCTTCATCTGCCTGTAAGCAAATTCCTTTCCCAGACAAATTCTTGGACCAGCCTGTAAGTGATTACAACGAATTGATCAGTTTTACAAGCCCTCCAGAATCTCATAAAGATGAGTCAGTCAGTTTACCGAGTATAATATTTCTACTCACCCAAAAAAAAAAAAAAAAGTATAATGTTTCTTATGAGTCTTCCTTAGCGCGTTCAGTGGATACAGTCAAATCTGGATTATTCATATTCACTATTGTACTTTTGATTCTTTCTTACCTGGAAGGCCGTAAATTTGAAAGGACTTTCTTGCTGAAAAAGGCCATTTTCGTCGAGCCATCTTTCTGGCCGAAATTCCTCGGCATCATCACCCCATAAGTATTTCATCCTGCCCATGGCATAAGGCTGGTATGACACTGAAAACCCTTTTCTGATAGTAAAACCATCTGGCCAGATATCATCTGAAAAACAGAGCTTCCCATCCTGTAACAAGGCGCCACAGAACCTGGCTTTTAAAAAGAACTCATACAACAATGCATAGGAATTGACGGGTGTTCATACGTGTATTACCACTGGAACTGCTGGGTAGAGTCTGAGTGTCTCAGTCAAAGCTGCATGGAGATACTGCATCCTGTCGAGAGCTTCTTCTGTTATGCTGGCTGCAAGTTCGTCAACGCTTGAGTTGTCTTTCAATTTTATTGCTTCTCGCACTTCTTGTGCAACCTTTTCCTGTAGATGAGGATGCTTGCAGAGGATGTAAATGAACCAGGAAAGGGTGGTAGCCGTTGTGTCCTTTCCGGCAATAATGAAACTGAGGATTATATCTTTAAGATACTTGGCATCTGTCTCATTCAATTCCAGAAACCGTGATAAGATATCTCCTTTCTTACTCTGAAATTTATGATAATCGCGATTGATTATTTATTCTAGACCTATTTCAACTTAACAGCTAAAAAGAGATGGTTCAAGAAGTTAAAACTCACAGTCAAATTGTCTTGTGGCTTATGGACTTGTTCAATCTTGCTTTTGATTACTTTAGAAACAAACTCATCGACCACTTGGATACTATTTCGTAGTGCTGCTTCTGATCCGATGTTCAGGAATCGCTTGATCTTCCAGAATATATCAACATAACGATACAAGGTAATTGCACTTGCTTCATCGAAAGCCTTGGAGAACCGAGTGCCTTCTTCATATGTTCCACACATGTTGTCTAGTTCTACACCGAGGACGATCTTAAACACCGAGTCCAAGGTTGACTTCATAAACAAATCCTGCCCATATTCACCCACAAGGTTGAACTATTTTCTAATGAAATGAAGTAGCTGCGAGTATGACATTTTAAAGCTAAAGTTTTACTTGGATCTCTATGGTTGTATTTGAGGACGCAGCTTCAGACAATATCCGAGAGAGTTTTGCTGCATTGGTTTTGAAGACGGCGCTGCTGAAGTCTCTCAGTGTCTTGGTCGAAAATTCATAGCTCGACTCTTTCCTCTGGTGTCGCCACTTTTCTCCATCAACCGTGAAAATACCATCACCCAGAAGATCTTTCAACACGGTGTAGTGGCGCCAACCCTGGAACAGGCCGGAAGAATGAAATAATGAGCTTAACATGGACGTTTATGATCGCTTCGCATATCTTCTAAGTTCTAGCTTAGGGACTGAAAATAGAACATATACTGCCAAAATAGCTACAGAAAATAAAAGAAATTAAGAGAATATGGGTGAAACTTTAGAAACTCATCTGTTTATTTTATTTATATCCCTTTTTTTGTTTCAGATCGATGTCGAAGAGCAAACAAAAATTGCAAATTATTCTGTTTTTTCCCCTTCGGCTTTCCACTTAGTCGCTAGCTCTAAATTTTTGTTTGGCAGTTAATTTCTTCGAAACGCTCAGTCAACCGAAGCTGCTACTTAGCAACCACCAAGAGAATAACTAATATATAACTCACGGTTTGAACGGTGAAATTCGTCACTGAATATCAAAGTCCCTTCTATGACCTTTTTCAGGCGAGAAATGAATATGGTTGGATAGCAAGGTACCTTGCCGTAATTTTCGAAGTTAGTTTTGAGGATGTGTTCAACGTTGGCAGGATCCGCAGTATAAACCTCAGTTCTGAATAGGCCAAGCAACCTGTAGGTTCTGTGTTTCCTTGCAAGGTCGGTCATGAAATGGTGCAGCCGACGGAAGTTGAAAAGTAGGTGAAAAACAGTGCCGGCAACAGGATGGTATCTCTTTCTGTTTCTAAGCGATCTTCTGGCATGAAAAGCGACCACTGATATGGCTACGATCAAACAGGAAATTATTGCACTGAGAGAGAGAGAATTAGAGAGAAAATCCATTGGGTTCATTTGAGAAGATAAACTCATAATAGGAGGCTTGAAAAATGCTTATGTAATGGGGGGTAGAAACTCTGTTTTTTACTACAAGTTCTTGTTCAAGTCACTGCCCCACCACATAGAGTGAGCAAAGTTTGACTGAATTGTTGTAATTTTGTTTTATCCATGTTGTGAAACATTATAGGATAATTGTTTAAGGCTATAATGTAAGAGAATTAGTCCAGGCATTTGAATAAAGAAAGTTTGGCTTAAGGGGAACGGCGAGACTTCTCACTGAGGAAGAAAGCACGTTTTTAAAGAAATACTGTAAGGCAATGAGTTCAGTAATCAATTGAATCCGATTGGTCGCATGAAGTCCCCTCTCTTCACCAAGAGTTAGATGTGGTAGTCTACCAAGTAGCCTTGGCAGGGTGAGGGGCCAGGGGCCTTCGAGTTCTCTTCAGAGACGTCTGTTGCGGAGAGAAGAAAAAACAACCAGGTCGTTTAGAAACTTGGTAAGAGTACGATGGGAGGTGCAACACGTGAGTCGCTCCAGTAATCTCCCTTTTCGTCCCTTTCCCGAAAATTGAAAAAAAAAAAAAAAATAGATGTGTCCCCTCTACCAGCCATATGCATGTGGTGCATGCTCGGAAACCTTATCCCGATATTGGATGGCTAATGAATTTACTTTTTATTTTTATTTTTTTATTTTTTTATGATTTTGTATCTTTAGGCATAAGGTGTTTGCAAACTAAAATTTTAGAAATGCAGTAAAAATTGAAGTGGATTAGAGTATTGAATCTAATGAATTTACTTTTTTTTTTTTTTTTAGTTTTGTATCTTTGTGCCCCAAGGTGTTTGCAAATCAAAATTTTAGAAATACAGTAAAAATTAAAGTGGATTAGAGTGTTGAATCTTAAAAAATAAAAAATAAAAAATGGATGGTTTGAGTGAATTTTTGATTTGACTATAATATTAAAAAAAATTGAAATTTAAATTACCGATTATGTTAGAGGTCATATCAGGTTATCAATAACAATCCTATAACGAACAAAAGTGTAAAAGATATTCTTATCTTTCTAAAAGTTACATTTCTTTAAGGACAAAATCGCTGTTTCAATTTCTTAACGAAGAGGCACTTTTTATCCGATCTAGAATAAATAAATAAAAGGTGTAATGTGTTAGTAATTAAAAATTTATTATGTAATATCTCAAATATAGTAATTTATAATATAAAATGTAAAAATTATGATAATCCAGGAAAAAATTATATTTTTCCCAAACTTAGTGGATATGTTTCGAGAGATCTCCTGATTTTTAACATTTGCTTTCCAGTGGCGGCAGGCGAGATGTAGACCAATTTGAAAGCAGCCCCAAGTGCATCGCTAGCATGGACCTGTGGTTATAAAACCTTATCCCTAAACGGTAGGCAAGTCAATCACCAAATCTTCTCCTTGTGTCGAGTGCCTTTTTCTGGTGAAGGTTTGTTTGGTATTTTGATTCCATTGAGTGAATACCTCCTCTCTTCCTTCCGATTACCCCTTTATCGTAAAGTATGCTGTCTCTTTTCAATTACTTTACAGCCGTCACGTATATACTTTTCATCCTCAAGTCTAATAACTCCACATTTTATTGATAGTAGAAAAATATACCGCTGGAAATGTAAACAGAAGAATAGAATCAGTACTCAGACATGCAGAGGATTTAAGGCGTTCAGTTACCATGCATTTCAATGAACAAAGAACCAAAATTCCACTTAGCCTCGAAGTCCATGCACAATGAGACTCTTACTAGGAAGTCTGTTCTCCTCTTTCTTTTCGTTTTAAATTTTTGTGGATAAATCATGGTTCTACTAAATTTATATGAGCACATGCTTTTGGTGATAGCACAGTAAAAGCAAGTAAAATAAGCAATGAACTTCTGCAAATAACTATTGAAAAATTGAACAAATAACAAAGTCAATCTCTTGGCTACAGACAGAGAACTCAATGGATGGGACTTCTGCCATGAACATTATACCCAACTCCCAGATGTACTTAGCACAGTTTAGCTCATACAGAACCAGAGCCAATATCATGTATGCCAGAAGTTCAATCATCCTGGCCCATTTTCTAGCAGTGGGTGGTCTTTTGCTATCACACCTCTTTTGTAGATCAATGACACAGCCTCTGGGGTAGGGCTAGGAAATAAGAAGGATACCTGATATCTTTCTCGTGTAATCCTTCACAAAAACAGTAAGTGAGAGGTCAAAGGGAAAATTTGTGATGCACTACATTCACTTCATGTATGAAATACACAATTTACGTACAGTACTGCCAAGATTATTGCAAGTGTTTTACTCTAAATGCTGTCCATAGCACGGTCAAACAAAAATTAGTCTAATCAGTGTGAGATGTTACCACAGGGACTGCTGGATAGAGTCTGAGGGTCTCAGTTAGAGCCGCATGAAGATACTGCATCTTCTCAAGGGCTACTTCAGTACTATTGTCAGCTTCAGTTGCTTCTCTCGCTTCCTCTGCAACCTTCTCTTGAACGAAAGGATATTTACAGAGCATGTTAAAGAACCAAGTCAGCACAGATGTGTCCTTGCCAGCAATGATAAGAGTAACATCTCTCATATATTGATCAGCCATTCTACCAAAACCTTGACAATATATATTCTTTGGACATCTGCTCACACAATTAACTAAATTAGTCCCAAAAACTGACAAGAAAAGTTTATTTAAAACAGAGTTTAAATGGTTCAACTTCAAAGCGACATTGAGCTAACCCCCAAGATGTTTGCAATTCAAACAGCTTCTACATTCTTATGTTACAAACTAGAGTCAAAATACCTTGTACATCCCTGCATAAATTGAATCTTAACAGTTGGATCAACAAAGGATGTCATTCTGCAAGTAAAATTAACAACACTACACAGCAGGGGAAGGCAGCCGTTAGTTTTTAGCAGAAGACTTGGTTGTTGCCCCTAAATAAATCAAGAGAGACCTCATGAACTTCAGGGATGTGCATCTCTGACCAATTTGGTTCCATGCATCTCACGGCCGGGAAGGGAGTCAAGGATCTGCATATATTCAATATGCACCAATAACTTCCCCTCAAAAAATTTCTTTTTGTAATGGTGCTTGAAAGTTCCTGAAGTAACTTTCAAATACTCCTCAAACAAATGTTGGTTTCTCAGATTTGAACACCTGCAATTTGAGTCCGAAATAGAGATTTCCATGTCATCACCATTTTGTTTTTGCCTTCAATATATCTCCTCATGATCAAGCAAATATCCTTCTGTCTTCGTCATCTTACCAAACCCAACCAAGGTCCAGAATACTTCCTCCATTACAAGGTCAGGTGATCCTTTAACTGAAAATTCATGAACAACACCTTCAACTTCAATCAAGCTGCAGCCTGGTGCTTCCTTTTTTATCCCTTTTTCTTTCATTAAGGCTCTAATTTTCTTTATGTCATCAAATCTATTAGCTTTGGCATATAGATCACACAAGTTGACATAAAAAGAATGGTTGAGAGGTTCCAAATCAATTAAATACAGTGCCACCTTTTCTCCTAGTTTTACATTCCCATGCATCTGACACCCCCCAAGTAATGCACCCCAAACAAACACATCTGGCTCCAGTGACATGCTTCTAATAAGCCCTTCTGCCTCTTCAAAGAGCCCAGCGCGACCAAGTATATCAACCATACAAGCATAGTGATAAACCTGTGGTTCAATTAAGTAAACGCGTCTCATAATGTCAAAACACCATCGACCTTTCTCTACTAGACCAGAGTGAGCACAAGCCGACAATAGCCCAACAAACGTTACACGGTTGGGCTTCACCCCAAGAATTTTCATCTCTTCGAAAAGATCAAAAGCCTCGTGACCGAAGCCATGAACAGCAAAAACCGAAATCATCGCCGTCCATGCCAAGGTATCCTTTTCCGGCATCGCCTTAAACACCTCATATGCCTTCTCCACGCACCCACATTTGCCATACATATCAACCAGTGCCGTACCCATTACCAAATCGCAATCTAGGCCACTTCTCCTCAAGTAACTATGCACCCATTTCCCATGATCAATCGCTCCAAGATAAGCACAAGCTGAAAGGACACTAGCAATTGTTATCTTATCAGGCCTGACCATATCATTACTTATAATCTGCATTTCATGGAAAAATTCCAAGGCCTCTTTCGGCCGGCCACCTTGAACAAACCCCGTTATAATGGAATTCCAGGTAATAATGTTCCTCTTCTTCATTCTCCGGAACAAATCCAACGCCATATCGAGCTCCCCACTTCTCAAATACCCAATAATCATAGAGTTCCATGAAACGACATCCCTATGTAACATGTAGACAAACAACTTCCGGGCACATCTCAAACGCCCACATGCCATATACAAGCTTATCATAGAATTATGAACAAAAACGTCATTATGGAATCCAAACTTGATAGTTTGGGCATGAATGCTTCGACCCGTGTCACCGTGCAGCCTCCTTGTGCATTCCTTCACGAGGAACGGAAAAGTGAGGCAATCTGGTTCAATACCATCATGAAGCATTTGCTTATATAGAATTAAAGACGGGGGCCAATTCGTACCATCGCCATCGTTTATTTTAGTAGCATAACCTCTAATCATAACGTTATAGACAGAGGTATTCGGGCTTTTTATGAGCCGGAAGACATCGGCAGCGTAGCTGAGAGATCCTGAATCCGAAACGGCGCAAACGAAGAGGAGACGAGTCAGTAGAAAGTATCGGTCATTCTTGGATAGATTTGGAGAAGTTACGATATGGGTGTGGATTTTTTTCAGCTCTCTCGTGCTCTTGTACTCTTGGATTAAGCACCAGATAGTGTTCACGAGACTTGGCCGTTGGGTTTCTTTCATTTCTACCCCTTCTGGGCGCTTCGAATTCGAAACCTTAGCGGGTGGTTTCAGTTAGCTTTCTAGTGAAACCAAGTGGGATAAGCAAACCGGATTCAGATATGGAGACGGGTCGGCCGGTCAAACAAACTTAACTATTACTTCGCCTGTCTCCTTGCCATTTCGACTCTAAGGACAAATGAAAAAAGTTTCAAACACAATTCACTTTCTTTATCCCAAGTACGCACAGAAAAATCGTATTAAAACAGACCATCTAAGAACTATTAAATCAAAAGCTAACTAAAATCATATGCAGTTATGCACCTAAAGAATTTGACGCTAGGACACACAGAATGCAATTTCGCTTCCTGTTGCACCCATCCTGAGTACAGGAAAGCTTGATAGCTTCATAGTTGAACAACCCAGAGCACTGGTATTCGCCTTCTTTATGCACCCCCGGCTCAACCAAATAGCAATGTGCCATTTCCTTGGAATGACGGAGATCCAAACCCACAGTAAAGTGCAGTTAAACTAACAAGCTTCAAAAGTTCAGCAAGTCAGGGAAGGCATAAGATAGGGTACAATTAAGCTATTGAGTTAAAAAACACCAGATTTTTTTCTTTATTTTCGATGACAGACCGAAAAGTCTAAAGTTAACTACAACGAATGAAAATTTTTAGGCACAGGGAGGGAGCACTTCTAACTTGAAAGACAGCTCTCCTCTAACTATACATCGAGGGAAGTTACACGGCGGTGCTCCTGTCGTCCTACAGGAAAAAACCTTCCACGGAGCGACCTGACTTAACTTCCCTGGATATAGCAAGAGCTTCTTCCATCACTGGAGCTTGAGCCAGCAACTGAGATCTTTTTTTTCCAGATGGATGGGTGGAAAGATAATCCCTGAGTTTCGAATCGCCTGTCAACTTTCCTAACTTCTCATACACTTTGGGGGCCACACGAGGATCATATCCTGCTGAAGCTATCAAAAGCAAACCCATGTAATCTGCTTCTATTTCCATCCTGCACAGAAAACAATATTTATACTGGGTGAACACCAAAAGAAAGATAGGTTCACATCCACCTTTCAAGCAACACCCTACCACAATTTTGTGTGCACGAATCTATAACATGGTAATTCAGAACAAAAGTCCATTTACTCCTATGCGATTCAGAAAGTTCAGATGGTGTTCAATCATTGCCAATAAGCTATTTAAACATCAATATTCTTCATAGTCCTGCAACAATTTTCAACTGCCAATCTTTAGCAATTCTCTTCTCCTCTGATACCGAAATCAAACTGTAGATTTTTTGCTCATAAATGTGTGTGTTGAAGTTTTCGTGGACATTTAAGTGTTATACTTTCATATAAGAAATGGCTCCTGCAATACAGGGCTCTCACTAAAGTGTGAGTTTGAAGATGATGGGAACCAAGGACTCCAACATCATCAGATAAGTGAACAATTTTTAGACAAGTTGAACCCTTAGAAAGGAACAACAGCAAAGATTGCAACCCCAAGCATGCAATAGTAATTTATACAATCCCTACACTAACAAGAAGGAATCTCTGATTAAAAATGGGATTCCTCCCACTGCAAAACACAATCACAAATGCAAATGTTACCTTGTTTACACTTAGAACAGATAACGGATAGCTTCTAAATTAAAATAATGTGTTCCTCAAACTCTGTCCATTTTACATCCACATGGGATACCAAAAAATATTACGGTCCACCACCAAAACTCAAAACCTTTCCCACTCAGATCCAAACTAAACTAATTGATTCCCTTTGGCATATCTGCCAAACAGAAAGGAAAGAAAATAGCTATCCAGGAACCTTATAAAGATTTACAGCTTTCACACTCATTATCTCCTTCTATGTAGTTGCTTCACAATCTAAGGAACATTCCTCAAGCACAAGTTTGCACTCACTAAATACATTTCATAATTTTCCTTCCACAGAGTACAATTCATAGGATTATCACAAGAGGAATCAGATACCATCAATGTTCAAAAATAATCTAACTTAGTGGTTCAACTTTTACAGAAGTTCATAAATCTTGTCATCTAACGTTATAGGAAACTAATGGGAAAAAGAAAGAAGGATAAACCTTAGACACTGCAATTTCTTTAAACATGACTAATCTTAATAGGTAGCATCCTATGCAGAAGTTTCTGAATTTGTGACTAGAAACTACAAAGAAGAAGAAACAACTCACTGAACGGCAAATATTTTTCGGCAGTTGAAGAAAGCTCTACTGGGATTTTGTGCTGTTTAGAAACTCTAAAATACAGCAATTGACAAGTCTATTATTAGGAGTATAGAAGGGTGTTAGGATAAATTTCTTTTCCACGCACATGATGCCGCCTATGTATGCCCTTTTTATCATACTAAAAAAGTTCTCCACGTTTGTTCCTATGGTGTATCCGATTTATCGAGCACACCTATACAGTGAGCACCTCACATCAATGCTAACACCAACTCTATAGCACACGAGTTGAAATTGTCATATTGCCTTGTTCAACATTTCATGTTGATGTCGAATGACTCAAATTCTTGTACACTTGCATGAAATTGGCAACAAAACTTGTGCTGCATCCTCACGACATGGATTCTTTTCTGAAAAGCACTTCAGCACCAAGACCCCCATTCTCATTAATCAAAAACCTCTATTAAATCACGATAGGTCTAAAAGCTTAAGCTGACAGGAGAATGTGAATTTAATCATTTCAGTTAGGGTAAAATGTAAATACCATACTTGTGCTTTTGGCAAAATTGATTTTAGGACCCAATCTTCCAAATTTTTGGATTTATGGCACGTGCTAGCACCTTTAGTGGAATAGGGACCTCACTCTGATTTTGTCAATTAAGTGACAGAAATATCTCACATGGCATCCTGGTTAATTCCCACATAGGCAATGCAAGATGCCACGTGGGATATTTTTGAAAATTAATTGGCAAAAATCAGGATATGGTTTCTATACCAGTAATGGTGCTAGCCCAGGTTCTAAATCCAAAAATTTGGACGCACGAGTACTAATTTTGCCAAAAGGACAGGTACAATATCTACATTTCTTCGTTTAATTTATATTCTACTACTCCCTCTCATGTATAGGCTGAACTTCCCTTAATTAACTAGGCCCAATCTGCAAAATATCTAATCCACACAGAAGTTAAAGGAGAATCAAGATTCTCCTCAACTTGCTACCCAGAGAGAGAAAGAAACCAGTAATGTCATGTACTTTACACTGGTAGCATTGAATGCATGTGGCTGGAGTCAAGGTTCAGTCCTTAAAGTGTGGAGCCTGGGTTCGAACTTACAACCTCTGCCTTGATACCATGTTAGATCATCACTTGTCCTAAAAGCGTAAGATAATAGTATAAGGTGAATTTAATCATTTAATTATATTCTAATGGTGTCAAAGAGCTCCAAAAACTCTAAGTTATCCTAAAGAGATTAGATATATCACGGTAAATGAGAGGAAATTATTCACGTTTTTTGTTTTAATCATCTTCAAGTCCTAGTAAAGCTCCGAAAAGCAGTTATAACATGAGTTAATGGCAAGATAGCATCAAGCATCAACATTCTGAAATTTCTTATATATGCATCTCACTAAAGAGCATGAACAAAAACAAAGCAAGAACTATAAATGGAAATCAACCGTACTGACTCCAAGAAGAATCAAGACATATAATGTACCTCCGAGAAAAAGGAAGCTTTAGGAAAAGAATGGACATTGTGTTGACAATATCAGGCATAATAAACTGATAGAGTACGAGTTGTACAATTGCAAGCCACAGGTTCTTTGTAATCGCCTCCGCCGAATGTCGAGCCACAGCATGTGCAACCTAATCAACTCAAAACAAAGTCGGTCACATGATTGTTTTAAAGAACTCTAAACAATCAGCAA